>VBSM01000529.1:42882542-42941303 GCA_008086735.1 Cheirogaleus medius | reverse complement strand
GAATCTATTTAGAACTCAGGAAAATCAGCAAAGAAAAATCAAACAACCCTGTCAGCTACTTTAAATGAACTACCCCACATATGGTACTAATTGTAAATGTCTAAATTTTTTAAAAAAAACGTATTATATACCAGTAGATATAAGACATAGATATATATATATATATATATATATATATATATACAAATATAAACACATGAATTCTGGACTGTCCATTAATGTACTCATCTATTCTAGAATTAATATGATGATGCATAGTATTTTACTTACTGTGGCTTTGAAGCATTTTATTATTTAGGGTTTTCATTATTTTTTGTGTGGCAGAATAACAGAAAACTAACTACATGAGCTTAATAAAACAAGCAGTTCATCATTCTCATATAACAAGAAGCTAAAGATTAGAATGCAGAGCTGATGTGGCCCTTGTTAATGTTAGGAGCAGAGGCTTCTAATATTTTGCTCAAATACCCTGAGTGTGGTTTTCATCCTCATGTCATTACTTCACGGTTGTAAAATGATTGCTGCACTTCCAGCATCACATTTGTGTTCCAGGTGAGAATAAGAAGAAAGGCTGTAACATTACCTAAAAATGTGGAAGTGGCTTTGGAACTGGGTAATGTGTAGAGACTGGAATAATTTTGAGGTACATGCTAGAAAAAGCCTACATTGTTGTGGATACACCATAAAGGGTGATACTGGTTGAATGCCCAAAAGAAGTGGAGAGCTATAGAGAAAGCCTCAATCTTCCTAAAAAATATCCAAGTGGTCATGAACATTTTCTCCATGGGAGAAATATAGATGGCAAAGGCCATTCGGATGAGGTTTCAGATCAAAATGAAGAACATGTTATTGGAAACTAGAGGAAAGACCATCCTTGTTATAAAGTAGCAAATAACTTGATTGAATTGTGTTTATGGCAGGTAGAACTTGTGAATGATGAGATAAGATGTAAGGCTGAAAAAATGTCTAAGCAAAGTGTTGAAAATGCTGCATGACTTCTTTTGAATGCTTATGGTAAAATGTGAGAGGAGAAAAACAATTTAAAGATGGAATTTTTAATCAAGAGGAAGCAGAATGTAGAAATTCTCAGCTCATCCATATTGTGAAAAATGAGAAAATGTGTTTGAGAAAGAGCACCAAGGATGTGGCCAAGAGACCATTTGATAAGGAGATTAGTATGGACCACCTAGGTGCTATTTATCAGGACAACGAAAGAAGGATCCTGAAGGCATTTCAGCATTTATCAGTGCTGCCTCTCCCATCATAGGCCCTAGTACAAGGGCCTTGGGGACAGAATGATTTCAAAGGAGGGGCCAAGACCCTGATGCTTTCTGCCCAGTGCTTCCTCAAGGGAAGTGCTCTCTACCTTCCCATGCAGTGTGTCCAGGTGCAGTGCAGGTGGTGACGGCCACCCCTCTAGAGGGCACAGGCAGTAAACCTTGGCAGCAACCATATCTCTGTCAGCATGCAGAGTGCACAAGCCATGGAGGTGAGGCCACTCCTGTGACACCAGAATGGTTGAGCTACTTGCATGCGATTCCAGCCTGAGAGAGCCACAGGTATGAGACTCCAACGCGCAAGAGCGTCAGTTGGGGTAGAGCTTCGTAGAGTCTTAGGGACCCAACTCCTGATGAGCAAGGGTGTGGAGGTGGGACACATGAGCATGTGAGGTGAGCATGGAGGGCAGAAGTCAAAGAAGATTATTTTCCAGCATTACAATTTTGGACTTACTTGGGACACGTTCTACCTTTTCCCCCTGTTTCTCCCTTTTGGAATGGGAATGCCTTTCCTTTACCTGTCCCACCATAGTATTTTAGAAGCACATAACATGTTTGATTTCACAAGTTCCCAGCTGGAGAGAAATTTGCCTCAGAATTAATTGCACCTTGGATCTCACCCATATCTAATTTAGATGCTATTTAGATGAGACTTTGGACTTTAGAACTAAATTAAGGTTTTCAAGCTGTAGGGATGAAATGCATGTATTTTGCACATAAGAAGGACATGAATTTTGGAGGATCAGGGCTGGAATACTGTGATTGGCATGTCTGTGTCCCCCTAAAATTTATATGTTGAAATTCTAACCTCCAATGTGTTTGTATTGGGATGTGAGGCCTTTCAGGAGGTGATTAGCCATGAACCAGGGAATGGGCCCTCACCAGACACTGAATTTGGCAGCGATTTGATCTTGGACTTCCTAGCCATTAGAACTATGAGAAATAAATTTCTGTTTTTCATGAATTACTCAGTTTATGGTATTTTGTTATATCAGCCCAAAGGACTAAGACAGTGCCTGTTTTAGAAATAAGGTGATTTTAAGATTTCTCATCATTTCAGGTTTATTACTTTTTATGCCAATGTTGATAATTTTAAATTTTACTTTTAAATCAGCTTTATTGAGGGATAATTTAAATGCAATAAATCATAATTATTTTAAGTCTAAGGGTTAATGATATTTGAAAAATGAAAAAAAAAATACAAAACCAAAAAACAACATGTAACCACTTGCCAATCAAGATACAGAACATTTATATCATTCCAAGAAGTGTTCTCAAGATGCTTTTCAGTTGATTTCCTCACCTTCAGCCTTAGGAAAAACTGTTCTGCTTTTTGTTCCTATAAATTAGTTTTGCTCATTCTAAAATTTTATATAAATGGAAGCATATTGTATTTATTTACTCTGGATTCTTCTGATCACTATAATGTTTTGGAGAATCATCCATTTTGTTGCATGGATCAGTAGTGTGTTCCTTTTAATTGCTGAGTAATATTCCAGTGTATGAATATACCATACTTTTTTTCATCCATTCACCTGATGATGATATTTGGAATATTTTTAGTTTGGGGCTAAAGTTTTATTATAAATAAAACTGCAATGAAATTTGTGTACAAGGGTTTTATGAACAAAATATTTTGATTTCTGTTTAGAAACTAATTAGTAGCAGAATTATTAAGACAAATAGTAGTGTACATTTCACTTTATAAGAAAAACTACTGAACCATTTTCCAAAGTAGTAAAACCATTTTACACTCTCAACAGCAATCCATAAAAGTTCCAGTTGCTCTCACTTTTAGATAAACCTTAGTTTTGTCATTCATTTTCATTTTGGCCATTCTAGTGAATGTGTAGTGGTATTTCATTGTGCATTTAATTTGCATTTCTAATTAATTTGATAATTAATGACTGTGAGCATCTTACATGTACCCATTAGCCACCCATACACCATATCGTATTTTGTGATGTGTCTGTTTAAATCTTCTGTCCATTTTTAAATTGAGCTATCCATTTTTTGCTTATTAAGTTGTAGGAGTTTTGGGTTTTTTTCTATTCTGGATACAAGATCTTTGCCAAATATGATTAGTAAATATTTTTTCCAGTCTACAACTCAATGCTTCATTTTCTTAATGTTATCTAAGATCAGAAATTTTAAATTTTGATTAAGAGCAATTTATCACTCTTTTTTTTTCTTAATGCTTAATGCTTTTTAAGTCCTTTCTAAAAGATCTTTGTCTAGCCTAGTGTCACAATGGAAACAATCAAACTGGTTTTCTTGCTCCTTGAAAATATATATCTTACTCTCACCTCTGGGCACCTGTAACTGCTGTTCTACCTGCCTGGAGTATGGAATACTCTTCTCTCAGAGGTTTCCCCCCCACTCCAGAATTCTGTATAAGTTCATTTCAATCAGCTTCCTGCTCAATGTCATCTCTTGGATGGTGGAGACCCATTGGAGGGGCATCTCTGCTGCTCCCAAGTTACTCTACTTTTTTCCTATGTTTACTTCTAAAAGTTTTATGGTTTAATGCATATATTTAGGTTGATGATCCATTTTGAGTTAACTTTTTTATATAGTATGAGGTTAGCATCTAAATTCATCCCGTTACATGTGGAAATCTAAGTGTCTCACATAATTTGCTGAAAAGAATATAGAATTTCCTTGTAATTTTTGTCAAATATTAATTAACCACAAATGTAAGAGTATAGTTCTGAACACTAAATTGTGTTGCATTGATGTATAGTCTAACTATACTCTAGTACCACACTATCTTGATTATTGCAGATTTATAGTAAATTTTGTAATTGGAAAGTGTGAATCCTCCGATTTTGTTCTTATTCAACATTGTTTTAGTTATTCTGAGTCCTTTGCATTTCCATATAAATTTTAGAATCACCTTGTTAGTTTCTGTTTAAAAATAAAGTCAGCTGGGATTTAGCTACAGTTTTAAATTGCACTAAATTGATAAGGGTGAGAAGAATTGCTATCTTAAAAATATTGAGTCTGCCAATCCATGAATATAGAGTATCTCTTACTTTATTTAGGTCTTCTTTAATTTTTCTCAACAATATTTTGTAGTTTGTGGTGTACAAGCCTGATACATCTTTTTGTAAATGCATTCCTAATATTTTGTTCTTCATGATACCATTGTCAATGAAATTTTTTTCTTAATTTTATTTTTGATTAGTTATTAATAATACGTAAAATGCAATTGTTTATGCATATTGATCTTATATCCTGATTATGCTGAATTCATTTGTTAGTTTTTTGTAGATTTCTTAGGATTTCGTACATATAGAATTATGTCATCTATGAATAAAGATAGTTTTATGACTTCCCTTCCAATCTGGATCCTTCAATTTCATGTATTTATTATTTTTGTATGTATACATTCATGCATTGCCTTATTGTGCTGGTTAGAGACCCTAGTATTCTGTCCAAGTGGTGAGAACAAGTATCTTGGCCTTGTGCTTGATCTCTGGAGGAATGCACATATATTTTTATAACATAGATAACTTTTTCCTCATTGGAAATAAATCCTTTGTGCTATTATGAGGCAGGAGGTCTCATCTAAAGTGAAATATTTGAGTTTGATTCCTTTCCCACCTAAAGTTTTCAGAACTGTTTTTGATACCAATGAACAAACAAAACTCATTTTTGTTTGTATGTTTTCTTTACCTAGTTCAGCTTGATCACCAAAAGCCATTTTAGTTCAAGCTTCACAAGATAGCTGGAGAGATCAGATCCCCTCCAATGGGTCCCCTCCTACCAGACACGGTAGGAAAAGAGGAAGTGAGGTGGCAATGATCTCAGTATTTCTCTCAGATCCTCCAGACACATGACCAGGGCTCAGGTGACTAAACACTGCGAAGCAGGAAAAGGAAACAAGAAGAAAAAGGGGATGGTACTCATATGCTTTAAACTATCATAAGATAAGATAACTTCTGTAATCCTGTGGGAAGTGATTTTAGCCTACCCTATGGTAAGTACTCAAATGGTAGCTCCTGATATTAATATTATTGCTGATACTATCATTACTGTTATTACATGTTCAGAGGGCACTTTGTTCTCTGCAAAGAGGCTTGATCCTCCTATTTTTCTAATAAAAAAGTCTATTAGCATAAAAATCCATTATGACTGGTGGCAAAAATACACAAATTTGTTGACAATTTTGACGGCCTGTCTCCCATATGCTATTCCCAGCCATGGAAGTGAATAGTGACCAGGGGAATGCAAGGAGTGCAGAAGCTGTGAAGCCTCAGCTCCATGGGATGGAGTGACCCTTCCCCACTGGATCCCCAGCTGTAAGATGACAAAGCTGTCATTAGTTAGGGGAGCTCGAAATCCCAAGTGCAGGGACGTTACGCTGTGCTCAAGAGACAGGAATCACTCCTGTCAGCTGCAGGGAGGGTGGGCATAGAGAGCCAAGTGAGTTGGAAAGAGAAGGGTTTCTGTCCTGCCTGATCCTTGGTCATCTTCCTCACAAGAAGTTGCAGGAAGCCTGTTCTGAGAATCATCACACAGGCCTTCTCAGCAATGACAAAGAGATCACCTCGAGATGATGGCATTCTCTGGGTGTGAGCTCTCTTTGACTCCCTGCCAGGCAGCCACAATTTATTGAAGGTGGGTTTGTGAAGTATGGTTCTGCCAGCAAGAGATTGGCACAAGAGAAATGAAGACAGCTAATTCTCAGGGGGTCGTCTTTGGCAAAATCCACTATTGAGGCCTCATGCTACTTGTGCTCATAGCTGCCGAAAACTAAGAGTGCCATCTGCAAACTGTGATTCATAAACACTCTGTCAGTCTGCCATCTACCCTGACATCATAAAATAACAAGAAGCTGCATTGTAATAAAGGAGAGGTTTGCAGCCTACCAATTAAACGCATCTAATTTATTTCTCTTACAGCTGAGGCTTTATTTATTAGTAAACAGCTGCATTTGTTACACTTTTTACTCAAAACGTGCCAACTGGCACTTTGGATGATCCATTAATCCTAAATAATCATCTGTGTACTTCATAGATCCTGGATATATAGGTCTATATGTATAAGACGGTTATTAAAGAGCTAAAACTTAACCTTGCCAGTCAGCTGGAGGGTGTAGCTCTGGGTGTCAGGCTGGGTGAGTTAATGTGACACAAAGTATGTGGATACGAATGAGGTCTGGCTGAGTTTTTGGAAAGATTTTGCATGTGGCTTTATTTCTCCCTTTTCCCCAAGTACATGTAGAGAAATGTGCATGTTAATTTTCTGCAGTTGAGCATTGCCTACATTCTTGTCAAAGTCTATAATTAGCTTGAGACTACCATAAACAAATTCTAGGGTTACCTGTTTTTAATGGGGTCTTGGAGGAGTTGGGATAAGAAACATACCTTTTCCCTCACCACCTGAACTTTTGCAGACCCTGTTAAATGGCATGTGCTTCTGAGGTTAGAGTTCTACAATTTTGGCAAAGGTAGATGCCAGTACACACAAACACACACACACACACACACACACACACAGAGAGACTTCATTTTATTTGAAAATGGCTATAGTACCTGAGAATAAGATCCAATCTCACCCAGTTTTGTTTGTTTTCTTGCTGGCTGGGAAAAGTAGATTATTAAGAATCATTGCCAGGAAGAAGAGTTTTATCAAGCAAAAGCTAAATATTTTGCTGGGCCACCTTTTTTTCTTTTATAGCTTGTACATATATAGGTATTCTGTTCTTACCAGAGGGGTAGAATTGCTACATAAAACTGACTCAATTGTTTTTGTTTGTTTGTTTGTTATTTCAAGAAATTTAGGGGGAAGTATTTTCTGTTACATGGATAAATTATATCATGTTGAAGTCACAGCTTTCAGTGTACCTGTCACCAGAATAGTGTACATTATACTAGATACATAGATATACTCTGGTTTCTTTTCAGATAGAATAAATCTTTTGCCTTTTGCTATGATGGATCACCTTTAAAGGGAATCGATTCATTGAATTATCAACCTAGACTTACCCATAGCTACTGATTATAAAAATACTGTTCAGTTTCATTGTTTCTTCATTTCAGTGCATCCACATTGAACTAGATCATTGGAGTAAATATTTTTACTATTCAGAGAGGTATAAATGACTGACTTTGGCCTACTTGAAACTCAATTAAATTAGAAGTCCTCTATAATGTGACATTGCATTTATGGTTGTTTAAATTATGTGGCTGTGTGATGGTCACTGGCATATTATTTGCAACCCAATATTCTATTATAGTACTTTTGAATTAATGGACATTGATGGAAATAATCAGACTTTTGTTTGTTCTTTTGTTTCTATTTTTCACAGCCATTGACTTAGGCTGGGTGTATTATATAACTTGCTTAATAATTGAGATTTCAAATTCAATAAAAAACTGAAGAGGAAGTATGGAAAGAAAAGACAGTTGAAAGATCAAAATACAATTTATAATGTTTTGATATTTTTACATATCTTTTTTCTTTGATAAAAACAAATTTATATGCAGCTTTTTTCATGGACTGTACTAACAAGATCAAGTTACATTTACAAGTTATATCCTAAAACCATGTCTGATAATAGATGAATAATAATCAGTTAGGTATACACATTTATTTATTAGAAAATAGTTACAAGCCAAATGTGCTATGTTATTTACAAAGTTGGTTCACAGTAGTTAAAAATGTGGGGTTTTGAGCCAGACTTCCTGGATTCATATTCCTGTTCTATCCTGTATCCATTAAGTAAGGTACTTAATCATTCTAAGCCTCAGTTTCTTCACTTTTAAAATGTATTTCATCTCAGTCCTTGTTTCAGAGGCTTATTACAGGAATTGAATGAGCTGAATCACAATGAGAGTGTTTAGCACGGTGTCTAGGACATATAAGCTATCAATAAATGTTAAAATAAAAAAGAAGCCAATCTCTATAGAAGAAATAACCAGCAGTTAAGATCCTACAGTGGACCCAGTCTTTCTGAAGTCTCACATTTCTAATAGTTCTAAGTATTCAGGTGAATGCTAATGTTAGCAGAGTAGCATTTTACTTTACACAAGTCTCTTACTTGACAGTGTCTCCCTAAGACAGTGTCCCCAATACAGTAGTGTGCTAGAGCAGGCCAGTGTGCATATCTCTTTCTAATCCTGTGTTTGACAAAATCTGTGTTCAATGACATTACAATGATAGCTTGAAAGATTATCTTCACATAGAAATTACAAATCTGGGGCTCCTCCACCCTCAACTGGTTTTTAAGAATTATCAGCTCATTCTCCCTATACAGAACAAAGCCCATATCTGGAAAATGAGCTCCTTAAGTAAAGCCACTAAGCAGCCAATTGACAAAATCCATGCAGGTGTCTTACTACGGATAGATCTTGATGTCCTCACTCATAGCTTTATTGCTCAATCTTCACATACAACTTACAAGTTTTATTATTTAGTGTCTTATTTGACAGCACACTAGAATCAGCAAATTAAAAGAGGCAAGGAAGTTGGCAAAAGAGAAGCAGATATCCTACTAACATGAACATTGAAAGACATATACAGTCCAAGGTTGTTTGCTATAGGAAAAAAAAAGAGCCCAGTATAGCTGTGTAGTTCTCTCTTCATAGCACTTCAAAACTCCTATGTTCAGAATGAATTCCTTGAATCATCAAGGAAAATAATAAATTTATTAATTTTTGATAAATAATAAATGTTTTAATTCTAATGCTTCATCTGTGAGTATATTTAGTCATAGTTTAGAAGTCAGAATATTAATGCTGAATGGGACCTTGGGACCATCAAATCCAGTAGGTTTCAAATGTGTTTTCTATAGGACAGTATTTCAAGTGGTCTATTTATTATACAGAAGCCAAGCGATTAAGAGAAGGCATCTCCGGTTGGGAAAAGTGTTGCTGTTTTGTAGTCTTGCCCTTTCACAATGAAGCAGGTTCCGTTTATGAAGGTCTTTGGGCACTTTAGAGAACAGGCTGAGAACCACCAGTAGGAAAACCCATCCCCCGCCATTTTCCAGGTTTAGAGTAGGAAGACATATTTATTTAAATCAACCACAATGTATTAGGGAAACAAGCTTAGCCTGACTCTCACACTTGGGAAGGAACCACATGAGATGAGGTTCCTGAGGTTAAGCCAGAAGTTGGAAATATATATATCCAAGAAATAATGACGTTTAGTTTTGAAGAATTGTTTAAACTAACAATTGATAATATCAATACCTATTATGATTTGTCACTTGCAATATGGCAGGCATAATGCTGGGGCATTTAATCCTTAAGAATTCTGTACACTAATTACCATTTTACAGATGAGCAATCCAAGGCTTGGGAAGGTTAAGAAACTTCCTTAAGGTCACTCAGCTAGTAAGTGGCTGATTGCTCAGAATGACTTTGAAGCCTATGCCCCAAAACGAGATGCTCAATTGTTTCCCTGACATGCTACATTAACAAGGTATGAAGTTCTAGGAAGTAAATTGCTAATCTTGACAGTTTTGGAGGGATAAGAGACAACTATCAAACTTAGGGTACTGAACTGAGGCATAAAGCTGGCAGGACAAAAGTGGGCTAAGATATTGGGATCAAATGGAGACGCTGGGAAAGTGACTTGTCTTTAACAACTAGAAGGAGGAAGACATGTATGTAAATCCATTGCACATAAGGAATCCGGGTTTGGATGAGCAGTTTGTGGCAGAATTTCCAAGAACTGTGCAATAACTTTCCTAGGACCATGTAGCCAGTGAGAAGTCCACATCTAATTGTTTATCAACTGCATCATAATTTAGGAAAGAATCACCTTGGAATTAATGAGATAATATTAAAGTGCTTTGGCATCAAAAAGACTTAGCCCAGCTTATAAGGAAAGTTCATTTTTGTATAGGAAGTCAAATAATTGAAATAATGCTTAGTTCCAATTGGAATATAGATTCAAGCATATGACGCTAAATAATTTCGAAATCCAGAATATAGAAATCAATATTTATGACCCCTTTGCTTGAATTAAATTTTTGGTCTATTCTTACATAACCCATATTATCAGGATAGGAAAAGAGGATCAGGAAGAGGTGATCCTCCTGGCAGCTGAAACTAGAGGAAATTGTGGAGGTAGAACTACCTTTAATTGCTGCCAAAGAGTCATCTTATTTCTACTACCAAAACATTGAACAACTGAATCAAGGAACAAACTGCATTGTAAATATACACCACACATTCAACAACACTAAAATTGCAGTTGTCCATAAACATTTTGTTTCTTTCAAAGACCCCCCCCCCTTTAATTTAATTTCTGCATGGTGTTTGGTCACCAGGCTACAGGTAAATGAAGAGTTTTCATCTGCATTTTTGTCCACTCCTTCCCTGACACTCCCTTCTGCTGGGAAACCATATTGTCCTCATCTATACCCTTTATGTTTTATAGGGCAGATGTGAGTGTGCTTTATAAAATACAGCAGATTATCTCCCCCTTCTCATCTTACCCTTCAGTGATAACCATTAAGTCCCTGAAAGCCCATGGTGCCAGCAATATTGGTCCAATAAGTAAAGCCGTTCTTCCTAAACAGATGGGAATGATGTTTCTTTGCCACTGGGTGAAATTGCTTTAAAAAGCGTCAGCAACAAACATAGACAGAGAAAGATGAACCATTGCTGCTGGAAGTCTGGCCATATGTAATACTCACTGCTTAAAAATCCAATATTGCATTTGCTTCATTACAGTACTTTGTCCATCAGATCATTTGAGTCTATTAACTTAATTGTTCTTTATTAACAAATGGGTCATTCTCTCTGGCAGCAGAGCAAAGCTCAAATGCCAGTTAAATACTTTGATAAATGCGACGCCCCCTTCCTTTCTGTTTCCTCCCTGGACATGCTGTGAATGCACGCACATGCACGTGCACACACACACACACACAGAGACGCTTCATCAAATGTACTTATACAAAGGGATCATATCAAAAATTGGTTTTAAAAGTTAGCAAGCAGAGAGGGAAGTGCATGTCTTTGTAAGTAAATCCTAGTATAATTGCATATCATATTTCTTTTACAAATGTGTGTCACGCCTCTGGTTAAAATGTTCTTACTCTATAAAATGAGCTAATGTTTTAGCTAGAGAGAACAATTGCAATAATCTTTTGGCAAACCTTTTACAAGGAAGTTCTCCTTTAAAATCATGTACGCTTTTTCTCATTTTTCTTACTCAGTAATTCTTCTTCTTATTATTCATCTCATAATTTTCAAAAAAGAAAGATTTCCTATTATCTTTGTGTATCTTGGTCTTTTTTCTCTTCCTTCCCAGCCTCCAACATATATACCCCTTCTTCTTAGGTGACATTATCCTACTCACCAAACCTGTAACTTTAACAGAGGGTGACAGGGTGACCTTGACGACAGATGTTTTTATGGCAACAGATGGCACTGGCAAACCCGAGAAGCTGCTGTATGCCGTCTCTGTGCCACCTGTGCCTGGTCAGATTGAGCCCATCAATTATCCAGGCTGCCCCATTCCCTGCACAGCCAGTCAGATGGATTGGCCCAGAGGGTTTGCTGTGTGCATGACAATAGCTAAGGGGCCAGAGAAGAAGCAGTCAGGTGAGAGGGTCCCCTTCCTCCACTCTTCTGCATTTTCTACCACAATTCCCCACCCTCACTCACTCATATATTTAATGATTCCAGTCAGCCAAAGAGATTAGACTGGTTTTATCAGTGAGAGTTCATCAAACGACCTTTAAAGACAGCCAGTCATGAGGATGGCTTACATGAGAATGAGCCAATGGTTCTATCATGTTATACACAGGAGTATATTTTTATTGTCTGGCAATTCCGCCACATTAGAAAGCTATTCTAGGAATAGATACATAATGTGTAATATGGCCTTTGCTCATCATGTTTTCAATTTGACTTCCTCCATATGCTGAGCCCATCCTTGCTTTTAATCTCTTTTTTTTTTTTCTTCTCTTTGCCCAGGATAAAGGAAATAAAGACGGCTAAGGAGAGGAAAAATTAATAATAAGAATGAGGTACTTTGCTAGAGATTTTACAGTCCTAATCCTAAAATTTCTTAACAATCTCACAATACATAGGATTATTCTTATTTTGTAGTTAGGGAAATGGAAGCTCAGAGAGATTCAGTAACGTGCCCAAGTTTCCACAATTAGCAAACAGGAGAGCCAAGATTTGAACACAAGGCAGGTGGGCTTTCCACTACAAAGCAGTGCTTCTAGGAACCAGGAAAATCTCATGATCTGCTTGGTTAGAAATGGATAATATTGGACGATGGATTTGGACCCCAACTCACATTCCTAAGACAAGCATCTGGCTTGCCTTCTGCATTCCTGGCTACTATAATAATTATATAATTCATTAATAAAGCAGTATGTGATCTTTAGCAAGTAGGTCAAACATAAGTGTAACCTTTTGTTATTTTTCATTAGTACAACGGGGTAGTTAAAGTCAGAACAGTTTGGCCTCTCTCTACCCGAAGAAAGCTGGAGAATTATATGAAATCATCAGTAGACCTTAATCCAGATGGTGGTGTCATTTCTAAGAAATAGCATATGCTAGCTATTATGATACTTAAATGTAATGGTTTTATATCCCTCCAGTGGGCAAAGAAACCATACAACAGGTTTTAGTCTAGGATTTTTTAATGGTACTTTAACTCTCCAAAATATAGTATTTGCACAAAGAAATTTTATTGATAGAGCTTGGTTTAATAACAAAGGAAAATAAATTTCTTCCTTTTTCATGCAATAATAGGACAGCATCTGGATTTACTACTCCCCAAGTCTGCTATTTTACATAATGTTGCTGAATTGAGGATTACTACATGCTTTTTTGATTTTAGAAAAATGGCCTTTAAAAATTATTTACACTCATTTTATAACAAAGAAGGCAATATGACTAATTTTATTCTTAGTGTGATTAGCCATGAGTCATTTCCTAAGAAATGAGTTTAATTAACCAGAGAAATAAAGTTGTAATAAATCATGAAAGTGGACTGTTTCTAAGTGGGGTTAAAAACATCTTATTTAAAGCTGCCATCAAATAAATCACAAACTCTAAATTATTGTTAAGGGAAGAAATTTTTCTGATTTTGAAAATGTCTGACAAATGGGTAAAAAGAAGAGAAGAATGTGTGGAAGGATAAGTAGGTTAAATTAGTTGGAATACTTCAAGAAACTTGTTGGACTGTCAGGAAACCATTATGCTAATTTGAGGTCTACTAATTAGCTGTGTGATTTTGGAAATTCACTTAAATTCTCTGTGATTTCTTTCTTTCCTTGTAAACTAAAGAGACTGAACTCATGGTTCTTAATCAGAGATTTTGGCAGGCATTAATGTTTTTCACAAATATTTCCAGGTCTCCCTCATTTCCAGGCAGATGGTGGAATTAACAATTCCCTACCACTTTGAACTAACTTAAATGCGGTCATGTGACTTGCTTTGGCCAATGGAATGTAAGAAGTGGTACTTCCAGGCAGAAGCCATTTGTCCTAGCCCCTTCCCCCTGCTGTTATGCCATTATGATCATAGCAGGACATAATCAGATGCAAAATCCCTGCATGAGCAGGATGGTTAGTTTCCCTGCTAACCCATGCTTTTCATGTGGCATGAGCAAAAAATAAATGTGTTGTGTTAACCATTGAGATTTTGGTGGGCTTAATTTTGTTACTGTAGCATAGCCTAGCCCATCCTATATAATATATGGGTGGATATCAGATTCATCTAGGGAGATTTTCAAGTGTAGAGAATCTAGTGCTCATTCAGAACTACTGAACCAGAATCTTCTGGTTTGAACTACAGATTTGTGTGTATTTTTTTCTAAGTTTCTTTACTGATCCTGATGTATACCTTGCTCAGGAGCCATTGAAGATTTCATATGTGAATGGGCACATGAGTGATAAAATAGCTTTGGTATAGACTTTTAACTTCATATTATCCTAATGGGTAAAGACAGTCCCACCTTACAATTGCATTTTGCATTTCAGCTTACACAAGCACTTTTGTACTGTTCCTCTTATTTGGCACTTAAAATATTAGTGAGTTATAATGTGTGGTCATAACATCTATCAATGTATTAGGAATTTGAACCACTAATCTGACTTTCTGAGTAGGTCACCCTTCCTTCCTTATTACCCATTGCACATTTTATCAAAACTTCTTAATTGATAATGATAATCTTCACAATAATGGAAGATCTTTGTCCTATAAGGGTCTCAGAATAGTTGCATTTTCCTACCTCTGAATTTGCCTTTCCCTTCATGGATAACTGAAAATTCCTGGCTAGGACCACACTGTACAAAATATTTTGAGTTTTGTTGGAAAATATATAGTTACCATTTCTGTTTGTCTCTAATACTTATTTTGGGGATCTTAATATTTCTTTTACTCATAAATGGTGTGTGAAAAATTGACATCTTAAATACTGAACAATTAAGCAAATATTATTAACTTGTGGTATCTTAAATACCACACCAATGCTTCCTAAATTTAACCCTGGCTTGGAAGCAGAATGCTACATTTAACTTAATCTATTAAATTAAAACATATTGGCTGGCAGGCCTTTTACCTTTGATAAAACCTTATATATTTCTTACTTTTTATATGCAAGGATTATATATACTTATTCACACATATGCTGTAAATATAAGTAACACCCAGACATAACCAAATCCTGCCTTTAATATTCTC
The DNA here is from genome assembly GCA_008086735.1 of Cheirogaleus medius. Classification (NCBI taxonomy): domain Eukaryota; kingdom Metazoa; phylum Chordata; class Mammalia; order Primates; family Cheirogaleidae; genus Cheirogaleus; species Cheirogaleus medius. The sequence goes on along the minus strand of VBSM01000529.1, from coordinate 42,926,359 downwards.
ATTAAGGGTACAGACTCTGGAGCGAAACTCTGCGGTGAAATCTTGGCTCCTTCATTTGCTAGCTGTTTGCCATTAAATAGGACATTCAAGTTCCTTAAGTTTCACTTTCTTCAGTTTAAAAATGAGCATAATAATAATACTTAACTTACAAAATTGTTGTTAGGATTAAATAAGATAATCATCAGACTGTTTAGCAAAGAAAGAAAGAGAGGGAGAGAGGAAAGAAGGAAGGGAGGAAGGGAGAGACGAAGGAAGGAAGAAAGGAAAAAAGTAAGAAAAAAAGGAAGAAATAAGAATCTGAAAATTAATTTAGAGGGTCAGAAATCTTACCAGGCACCTGCCCAGAGCCTTTTCTATGTAATACTCATTGTGAGTCTATAAAACTTCTCACCATAGCTGGAGATGGGGACACCAGAGTCTCAGGGAAGACTTTCTGGAGAAATTGGTGCCCGAGTTGCATCTTTAATTAAGAAAAAATAATTAAGAGCCAGAAAAAGTATGAAGATGAGAGTGGGGCAGGGAGCAGGGGCTGCGAGGGCATTTCATGCAAAGGGCAGGTGGAGATGGGGAGGTATACCCACATACACTATGATGTCTAGGGAGCCTAAATATGTGAGCTAATGAGGGCAGGGGCCAGGAGAGTGGAGAAGTTGGCAAGGGCTAGATTTTAAAGAGCCTTGTTTACCAAGTAATGAATTTGAAATTTTCATCCTGTTGGCAATGGGGGAATGTATCAGTTGGGACCTGAGGATGAAACAGATGGCACCTACAGAAATGTAATTGAGGAGAGTGTGATGAAGGGACTGTTTACAAAGGAATGGGTTAAAAGGAGACTAGAACAGCTCGGTAAAGCAACACAGCTTAGCGACAGAGGTGAAACAAAACCTCCATGAACTTTAAGGGACACAGGGAGGAAGGACTTATCGGAATCTGGAGAGAGTTCCAGCTGAAGCTGGAGATGAAGAAAAAGACAACACAACGGGGGTTGTGGCCTTCAGGAGAAAAATGTGGTGACTGACCATCCATGGCCTGGCAAGGACAGGGCAGGAGAAATAAAGAGTTTACCTCTCTCTCAGCCTCCAGTGACAGTGGAGGAAGTTAGAGAGCAGGTCTGCTGGAGCAAACGTAAAAGGTCCAGCACAGCCATCAGGAAAGAAATGTGGTTTGAATTTTAGATAAGCCACCCTAGCAGCTATGTGGAAAATGGACCAGAAGAGATATGAAACTTTACATGGGAAGACCTAAGCTGATATCCACACAAGAGATAAGAAAGCCTAAACCAGAGATATTCTAAACATAGTTTAAACATAGAGTGGAAATGACAGATTTACTGGGACATTTGGATGTCCCAACTTGGTGGGACTTGGTGGCTAGCTTGGTGGCTGGTGGATCAGAGAAGTGATTTAAGGATCATTCCCAGGTCTCTAGCTTGGATGATAAAGTGCCATGTGATGTGAACAACTAACATAGTGAACACAGAATTGAGGAATCGAGTTCATTTTGAACCATGGAGAGGCCCAAGGAATGTTCACGTGGTGATTGGCCACAGGTACGTTGATGTAGGACTCTGATCCAAGTGAGAGAAACCAGGGCTATGGATACAGACTTGAAAGCCATCAGACTACATGGCAGCCAAAACTATGAAAGTGGTTGAGTTCCCTAGGAGTAGCAAGTAAAGTGAAGAGAGGAGTGAGCCAAGAAGAACACCAATGTTTAATATCTGAATTCCACTGCACTGCTCCCGGGGAACTGGGAACACTCTCTGTTCTTGGCTCTTCATTGCTGATCACCTAAATTTCCAGCAAGAGATTCTCCTTGAAGTAATTGTATTGGCCTGTTCCAGGAACAGAGAGAGAGAGTTAATTTTCTGAGCCTCTGGCTCCTAGCAGAGACAGAATGTATCTTTATTTGAGATTTATTGCCCTTTAAAAACGGAATTGATGACTTTGTACAGGCCCAGGTTGCCTCAATGAGACAAATATGAGTTAAAATATGTCCTCTTTATTTCTTGGGTCTTAAGGTTTATTGGATCCTTCCACATAAGTCTTCAAAGAACACCTTTCAAAAGTTCTGATCACATGGAGTAGCTGTGGAGCCCATGGGTGAGAGGCCATTAGGTTTCACTTCCCACTTTCCCCAATCTCTTCCTCTTTCACACTTATCCTACCTCCTGCCTGGACAGTTACCCATGGAACACATGAGAGCAATTATGACAACAGCAGCTATAGGTTGGATAACCCATGCATGCTTGACTTACTCCGAACCTTGCATCAGGCCAGGAACGGTGGCTCATGCCAGTAATCCTAGCACTTTGGGAAGTCAAGATGGGAGGATTGCTTAAGGCCCGGAGTTTGAGAACAGCCTGAGCAAGAGTGAGACCCTATCTCTACAAAAAATAGAAAAATTAACCAGGCCTGGTGGCGTATGCTTGTAGTCCCAGCTACTTAGGAGTTTGAAGCAGGAGGATCGCTTGAGACCAGGAGTTTGAGATTGCAGTGAGCTATATGACGCCACTGCACACTAGCCCAGGTGACAGAGCAAGACTATGTCTCAAAAACAAAGAAAAAGAATCTTACTTTGGATGATGGCAAACAAGCAATCTCTCATGAACATAATCATAGATAGATAGGTAGATCTATAGAGACTGATGTACTTGTACATATATATCTCATGGCTGTATACACATATATGAGATCATATATATATATTCATATGCACATACAAGTTAGTATGTGGGTACACAGATGTGCATGTGTTTGTATGTATTAATATATGAACATGAATATATGAGTAAATATATGCCAGCATGTTGTGTGTGCAAAGGTATGGATTCATTTATGTGAACGTGTGTTGATGCCTACGAGAATGTGAGGAGAAAAATGTGCCAGTCCTCCTATGATAATGAGAAGACAGCAAAGGGTTAAAGCAATCACTTTGCAAATCACTTTCCAAAAAAGCTGCACCCTAAATTAATTTTGGCTGGTAATCTATATCGGGTTAAATAACTCCTCATTATTCTGTAACACAGCTGAGGCATCTCCAAATGTTTATCTTGTTTTGTAACCGGTACCTTCTGGTATATTCTAGTGCCAGCACTCCCGGCTCCTGCTATATTTCATTCTCACTATTTTTGGACCGGAGCTGCTGGTTCCAGGTGATTTAATAAATTGCTTTTTTTTTTTTTTTGGTGTTCCTTTTAACTTACCCATCTGCTCAACACATGCGTAACTTGCAATCTGTCGGCAGTTTGCAGAAAGACAAACTGTCAGAGCTGCATGCATTTGACAACTTTGTTCCCAATTAGATTAGTGGTAATTTTAACAGATTTCAGGGCAATGGAGAAAGGGATGGCATGTTATTAAAGCATCAATTCTGACAGACCCGAGCACATATGATTTCAATGTAAATTATTTTAAATGCTTTAATTAAAACTAGAGAAAGATTTACCCTTTTAAGCGGTAAGTGATAGCAAGAAAAATTTAAAAGGAAAGAGAGTAAGCGAGTTTTCTAAATGGTTTATGTTGTGCAAGGCAGTCCAGCAGTCAAGATGACTGTAATCTATGGCGATAATGTGGAGGCCGAGTTAATTATTCATTGCTTCCTTTCTGTAGCAGATGTGATTCAATACACGAGGTACAGTATTCAGGGCCTGGAACACTCTCTGTGAAAATCTCAGCTCAGGCTCCTTTTGGAGCCATCAGGAAATTGCCAGAATCTGTTTAACATGTTAAATATATTCATAAAAAAAAAATCTTTTTTTTTTTTTTCTCTTTGTTTTTCCTATGTTTCAATGCAGCTGCTTCTCTCCTCCACTAAACTCAGCATCCCAAGTCTCCGTATTCCCATCCCATCTCCAGTCTAATACCCTTGAAGCACATGCACAGATGTACTAGATTAGGCAAACTAGGGGATTCTGTACCTCTGGTCACTTTGTAGGCACACAGCTCACCAGAAAACGCCTCATCTATAATTTAAATGTATTGCAACAGTCACAGTTCATGAGTGCAGAGCATCATTGACAGAATGTCTGGTGTTCTGGGAGGGAGCTCTCTAGAATCAAGGACACATATAGGTGGAAAGATTTCCCTGATGAATTTGACAATGAGCTTGATTTATTTAGCCATAAATCTAACCATTGGTTTAATGCTTTCCATTTGTTCTTAGACAACACTGGGCATTTTATTATTGAAATCACCAATATATTAATTAAGGTTTAATACTCCCAGAACATAATTGCATAAAATTCTTTTACATGCATATTTCTTAGACACTTGGGAAGGGCTCACCATTTTATATATGGGACTATTGAGTTGAGAGCTGTCTGCTCTTTTAAAATTATGGAACTGGCTTAACAAAGAAGGTTATTACTATCTTACATATAATTTTCCTTAATTTTTCAAATTATTTTTAAGTAGATGATTGCATTGTATCATTAAGGGCATCTTTTAGGTAGATTGTTACTGTACTTGAATTGGTTTACGACTAGGCTGAGTTGGTTAGGATTACGTGTCTGAGGCAAACTGAATTTTATCTTATTTCTCTGTTAACATTACACATGAGAAGTACATCCGTTTACATTTTTCAGGGGGAGAAATTAGCAGCAGCTTTTTTGAAGAATCAATGTATAATAGATTTGGACAGCTATTTGACCCATGTATGGTGAATCCGTGAGAAATGGCATCTTGGGAATGATGTAAGATGCCAGAATGGTGAGTCAAGTTCCACAAACTGCAACTTTCCTCCCTTCATTCTGGAGGACATGCCACTAAAGCTTTTACTCTGCATTTCAAACTCTCTGCCACTTAAGAGAGTTTTTTTTTCTTCTTTTTGCTTTAGTTTCTGTTTTTATTTTTGTATCAAAAGAAAGAATATATCCCCCAGCCTCTAATAGAAACTGATCACTAACACCAGTCAGGGGTCCTCAAACTTTTTAAACAGGTGGCCAGTTCACTGTCCCTCAGACCACTGGAGGGCTGGATTATAATTTAAAAAAAACTATGAACAAATTCCTATGCGCACTGCACATATCTTATTTTGAAGTAAAAAAGCAAACGGGCAAAAATACCCACTTGTGGCCCGCGAGCTGTAGTTTGAGGACGCCTGTTAGGTGAATGACCTTTGGCAAGCTCTTTTATCTTTCTGAGCCTGAGGCTTTTCATCTGTGGGTATAATAATAATGAATAGCCACATTTTGGAATCTTTTGAGAATCAAATAAGATAATATATTTCAAGTATCAGGTATATAGTTGGTGCAACATAAATACAAATTTCCTCCATCCCTCTATTTGCATTTTACTGATTCTTTGACACAACTTTGTGTTTTTATGCTCGATTTTCCTTATAGGTAAGGAGATACAGAGGGGAATGGAAAACTTTTAAGGGAAAGAGAAATCATCCTTTACCTCTTCAACATGGGAATCATGGCCTGGTAAGTATATACACTCAAGGCTATGGTTAAACCAATAAGTTGAAGCCAACCTATAGCAAAAAACAATATATTTTGTATGTACTGCAATCAACCTGATTTCCCCTCCACCCATATGACTGATATACTAAGCATCTTGAAGTATAAAGAATGCCACATCTTTAATTTCTGTATAATCATTTAATCTACTCTGAACTTTCATCCTGCCTCAATCTCAGTCATTACTGAGACCTCTTACTCACCCAAAGTGGTACCCAAGCTCTGAAAGCCTGACACTATCTGGAATATTTAGGAAAAGAATCCTGGTCTTCAATCCATATCATTTATCCTGAAATACTAATTGCCCAAGACTGCATGGTCCTTTGCAGTCATGGAATTCTGTTAATCTCATCTTAAAGTTGGTCATGGGGCATCTTGGCTGAAGGCAAGTGCCAGGCTTTCTACCACCTATTTCCCTTTGGAGATCTGCCACCTCTCCAGGATGTCATAAGAGAGTAAGGCAGAATCCTGGATCCTTGCTACCTGGGGAGCCCAAACCTAAACTCTCCCTCCTCTGACAGCTTTGGCCTTTGGAGTTCCAAAACTCCCCCTCACTTTGCAGCAACTAAGTTTTTTAACTCAGGATTCCAGGCTTTAGTTAAAAATAATAGTAATAATAAATTGTCTTAATTCTCCCCTGATGGCTAGTAAAGCATCAGCTCTTCAGGAATCAAAATCTACTGGGTTAAGTCTGGGTGGGGTGGAATGGCAGTGGCCTACTGTTGAGTCTTTCTAATGCTTCAATAGAAGGTAGAACAGAACAAAAATGTGAAATTCAATAATTATCCCATCCCATGTGGATGGCAGGAAGGGTTTGGGAGAAACTATTTATGTACATAGTTATATGTATTGTAAAGATGGCCTTTTAAATGTTACAAAATGGAATATGATGCAAAGCCCTTATGGATGTTCCTAAAGTCAAGAACAAGGATATTGGATATTGAAATTCCTTGGTAGTATCTTAAGTTCAATTACATATAGCATTTATTCATGTAGATATGAATGTCAATTTATTTTCATTTACTAGTATTGACAGAGCATTTTCTACGTGCTGGGCACCAAACCAGACACTAGATATAAAGTGAAGAAAACAAGCATGCAAGTATACACAGACACAGAAAGAAAGAGAGGAAAAGATTAGTAAAGAAGTAAACAACAACAAAAAAGAGAATAACTTAAATACAACGGCAATACATATGTGGTAAAGTATGGAGCACAGATTATGGAGTAATTAATTATTGGAGATAGATTAAAGGAAATCTTCTTGATGAAGTAGATTGAGAGAATGTGTCTTAAAGTGTTAACGGGTATTTTCTGAGTACACAAGGTGTGATTAGGGGAGTGGAGGTTTGAGATAAGTTCCAAAAAGAGGAAAATGCTTGAGCCAAAATAAGGCACTACATCCATATTTAGAGGATCTTAAATGGGTTGGGATATAAAGTGGAGAGAAACAAAGGTGGGTAGAAACCAACCAGTGAAGAACCTGTATATCATGAGAACATTAAAGGACATTGTAAAATTTATAAAACAGTGGATTAGTTAGGAATCTTTCAAATTCTATTTAATATAATACCCAATGAAAAGTGGCTTAAACAATATGGATTTATTATTTCATATAACAAGAAATCAGGGGGCAGGCAATTTGGGGTTGGTTAATTCAGCAGGTCAACAATGTCAAGGTTCTGGGTCAGGTTTTCTGTGTCTCTCTTGTGTTTCAATAAAGAACACCAAGAGTCTGTTCAGATCCAAGTATCCCATACCAACATGTGTTGTGTTATGTGTTATGAAAAGACAAGAAGAGAGGCTTACCTTCAGTGCATCTCTTTTTACCGTGGAGGAAAACCTTCGCCAAAGCCTCCTAAACGACTCCCACTTATATATTGTCTACAAAATTGGGTCACATATACTCTGTAAACAAATAATCTCAGAAATATTGTTATTAGCATATTGGCCTGGGGAGGAATCACATTCCTTAAGTACACTACTGCCCAAACTCTGGACAAAACCATGTTTGGGATACTAAGAAAGAAGAGGAGATTGGCCAAATGGTATCTCCCATATTTCAAAGCCATTGAAATTTTAATAATGCTAATAAAATAAGATTTTACTCTTCAACATTGGACTTCAGTGTAATTTATAATTTAAAAGTTTTTCATTCATTCACTCTGTCATTCTCTCAATAGAGATTGGTCAAGCACTAGATAAGTGCCAGGCATTGTGGTAAGAGTACTAGAGGACAGAAATGAATCAAAAAAAGAAACAAAAAAAAGCACCTAAGTAGAAGAATCAGAGACTTATGTATACAATGAAACACAGAAGATAAGGCATGTGTGAAGCTACAATCCAATAACGAGAGTGGCAAATGTCATAGAGAAGATGCATCTGTGTGCTGGAGCCAGATGAGAATTGATTGTCTAACTCCTCACAGCTCTGTCTTTATTGCTCGCCTGTTGGTAGTTTGAAATTGTCCATGGAGGAAGAATTTACACCATAGAAATTGGCAAACACCACAAATGAAAGCTTTCAAATTGTTTTTCTTTCATAGAGCCACTTGTTAAATATTTACCAACATACTACTAGAGATATAATTTATACTGCTGAGAGTATATTTTTCAGGAGAGAAAAATCAGTTATCTTAAATTTGTCATCTCATCAAACTAAACCAAATCACCAAACAAACAAATGAACAAAAGTCAAATTTGAATTTAATTATTAAAATTAAACATCTATAAAATGTTCTTTAAACTTTTCACTTCTGCTTTTTTGCCTCTGTACCTCTGTATGCTTGCTGAGCTATGTTAAACATGAAGACGAGAAGTCATGGAAATCTCCAGGAAAATCTCTATAAAAAAGAAGTCTTTATATATTCTCTCCAGGTTTCTGACCCAATTTAGTGAAACAGGTGTCCTGGATTTCAGAAAGCATATTGCTGAAGAGATGTCTTCCAGCCCTTCAGCTGCCTCTATATTTACTCTGTCTTCTACATGAAATCTCAAATTGTGAATCTGTTCCATATGGCAAGATCTCTCCTAATGTTTTTCACAAACAGCTCTGCATACTATCTGCACTCTGAAAAGCCATGGCCTCTTAGGGCTTGCAGGGCCTTACAGGTCATCCCATCCACCTCAGTCTTTGGATAGACACACTCTTAATCCATCTTCCTGGAGAAAACAAAGAAGGTTATCTTGTTTTGAAAACATGGTAAATTCCATAACTTGCCTTCATTAATGGGTGCTTATGATTAACAAGCTTACATAGATATGAAATTCTTCTTTTGATCAACTTAAATCTCACATTTTAGAATTCAATCTCTTATTTGCTGCCTTATGGGGATTAGAAAGCAGATGGTGACCATCCTTAGTGAAAGAGACATTTAGACAGATGGATCTTTTTCTGAAACGTTTTTGGCAAATTAAATTTTGTAAATTTAATTGATTTCTATTTGGGATATTCCCTGTGTAAAAGCAAATCAGTTCGAAGGGTGAGGAACCCTCTTGTGGAGTGATTAATTATCCCCTTATTTGGGTTTTGTAAACATCAGTGTTCAGGTATTGGGTGTTCCTGAAGTAAGGTCTGTCTCTATGCTTGAAGACTCATCATAAATCACCTTTGTAGGCTAAATAATCTCTGTTCCTTTAAGCTTTCCTCATAGATATCATTTTCTTACTGTGTTATCATCTATGTTTCTGGCTGCAAACCCACATATATAAATTCATTAATAATTTTGACTGACTTGATATATTGTTAATGAAAGAAAAGCAAATAGACAGGAAATGATTTTGTAAATGACTTGACTATATCCTCAGACTGACCTCTTTGTCAACTCCATTATAACAGCTCAATTAACCTATAAAAGAAATAACATTACCTAGTAATCCACAGTACTCTGTACTTTTTATATATACTATCTCACCAGATTCTCACAATGATCCAGTGGGAAGATTTTTAAAAAGTATCCTCAGATGCATTTTGCAGGTGAGGAAATTAATATAAGTGCATATAAGGAATCAATAAAACAAAAGTTGGATCTTTGAAAAGATAAACAAAATTGATAGACCTCTGCTTAGATTAACTAAGAATAGAAGAGAAAGGATCCTAATAAGGTCAATCAGAAATGAAAAAGTGGGTATTACAACTGATACCACAGAAATACAAAATATCATCTGTGAATGCTATGAAAATCTCTACACACATAAACTCAAAAATGTGAGGAAATGGACAAATTCCTGGAAATACACAACCTCCCAATTCTCAGTCAGGAAGAAACAGAATTCCTGAACAGACAAATAATGAGCAACAAGATTGAAGCAATAATAAACAACTTTCCAACAAAAAAAACCTCAGACCAGATGGACTCACAGCCAAATTTTACCAGACCTACAAAGAAGAACTGGTACTCATATTGCAGAAATTATTCCATAACATTGAGAAGGAGGCAATCCACCCCAACTCATTCTATGAAGCCAGTATCACCTTGATACCAAAGTCAGGAAAGGATGCAACAAAAATGAAAACTACAGACCAATATACCTTATAAATATAGATGCAAAAATCCTCAATAAAATGCCAGCAAACTAAATACAACAACACATCAAAAACAACCCATAATAAAAACCTAAAATTTTGTGCCCAACTGTATGAATCTGCCAGGGCTGACTTAACAAAATAACACAGAGTGGGTGGCTTAAACAACAGAAATTTATTTTCTCACAGTTCTGGAGCCTGGAAGTCCAAGATCAAGGTGTTGGCAGGTTTGGTTTCTCTTGAGGTCTCTCTCCCTGGCTTGCAGACAGCCACCTTCTTGCTGTGACCTCATGTGTTCTTTTCTTTGTGCAAGTGAAGCTGGTGTCTCTTCCATTTCTGATAAGGGTACCGGTCACATTAGATCAGGGCCCCATCCTTATGACCTCATTGAACCTTAATGATCGTTTTAAAGGGAATCCTCTGATCCAGTCAATTTGACACATAAAATTAACTATCACTAGGCCCTATTCCAAATGCAGTCTTACTGGGAATTAGGGCTCCAGTGTGTAAAATTGGAGAGTGGGACACAATTCAGTTCCTATACCAACAAAACAATATTCAAAACTGGGAGCAAAATAAAGATCTTCAGAAATGTAAAGTATAAAGATGTTGGCCGTCTACATAACCTCATTAAAGAACTACTGAAAGTTGTACTTCAGCAAAGGAATTTTAGTTAGAAGATAAAAGAAGGATGCAAGAAACAAAGATGAGCAAAACAAATCCTTAAAACATGTCTGTAAATCTAAATAGGAACTGATTATTAAAAAAGAAAGTAGGGGAAGACTAATAAGAAGAGGAGTTAAAAGGCAAAAATAAAATACTGGTAACAATATGTAAAATAGAAGAGGGGAATTTGAATAGAAGATGATCTTAAGTTCATTGTCTTATTTTTGAGAATATGGCTATAGAGACTACTAGTTGCCTACTTTCTATCCATTTTTCCTTTTTCTATTAGTTAAAAAAAAAGTTGAGGTTGGTAATATGACTAAAGTTTCATATTTACTAGCCATCTTTGCAGCTAGGTACACTTATGGATTAATAACTTGTCAATGAGAACTAAATATTATGTGTGAAATATTCATGAAGGTTTCCTAAAGGGATATGATTCAGCTAGGTAGAAAATCACTTTTGCCTTCACCTACTCCTCCTTATTCATGCAGTGTTGGTATAATAGCTTGAGTTCCAGCAGCCATATCGAATAATAACTGATCTTAAGAAAGATGGAACAGAAAACAAAAGAATATTCTGGGTATCCAGGAACCATAAATCTGCCACATTAAGCCTGATAATGCCCATTTATGAAATTGTTTTATGTTATGGATAAATTCTAATGTTGTTTAAACTGCTTTTATTTTGTTTTTTTCTTGTATGCACCCAAGTGTAAACTTGACTGATACATACAGCAGGGAAAGACATAGATCAGCTTTAGAATTTTAAATACACCTGTTTAGAGGGAACCACTAAAATATTAGAAATAGTATGCAAAACTTCTAAACCAGAATTGATATAAAAATGTCATGGGAGTACTTGAAGTATTAAAAAATGTGTTGATTTAAAGAAAAATTATGAAAAGAGAAAAAACGGTTTTTGTAATTACAAAGGCGTTTAGGTCAAATACACATGTAAAGAGTTCTAATAAAATTGTCTTATAAAATGTAAGCATGGAAAAAGTGATATATTTAAATTATGCTATTATTTTATAAATGTATAATTTTAAAATATGTATATAATTGAATTCATAAATTAAATATGTTATTCTGCCAATAAAAACACCAAAAAGCCAAGTCAGCCCCACTTGTTATTATAGTACAAGACCCTGCTCATTTTTCCTTTGAACCAATTCCTTTTCCATTACCATCATTGGCCCTGAATTCTTCATTTATTTTCATACCCTATTTTAATTTTCCTTTGAAGTTCTTCATTAATCAGAGTTCTTTTGGATTGGTTCTTGGCACTCTGAAGGCTTAGGTTTGCAGTTGCATCTGTAGATCACCCTCTGCTAGTCAAGATCTACAATTTTATATTTGTTTCTAGAATTTAAGGTCTCAGCCAACAATACTCAAGGTTATGGGGGTTGGAAGTAAGTATTCAGTTTCTATTGAGTCATAATGGTGCTAAGAAAAAAAAAACAGACTTTGGAATCAGACTAATTTAAGTCTGAATCCAAAGAGAAACACGTGTTAAGAAGTTAAGAATAAAGATATTGATCAGAAATGTGGAAGAAAGACAATATAAAAAGAATAAAAATATATATAAATATGTTAAATCTCACTAGATATTTTTAAAACTATTAATTGAAATAAGACAGGTTATCTTTTACTCTCTCAGACTGGCAAAGGTCAAAAAGATTAGTTCTGTTGTGTTTTGGTAAGGCACAGAATGGCTCTCACATACTGGCAGATAGCAGCTAGCTATGCACTGCACGTGATTCTTTCCTCCTATGTAAACGCTGTGTTTCTTCATTTGCACATAGATGTTGCAATTTGACCAAGTTCTGGATAATGACATATGATAGAAGTGATATATGTCATTTCCAGGCCAGGCCCATAACATACCCTGCCCCCAGCCCTTCCCCCACCACCCCACCACTCCACCCCATATGGCATTTTTTTCTTTCCCTGGTTGTTTTCTGGATTTAGAAGTTCAGGGAGACTTTGGAAGCCATGGATGGAAGTTGGCAGACTCCATCAACCAGGGTCTCTAAATGACTACATGGACTCCCACTGTGGAATCCACCACCGGATGAAATTTATATGATTATGAAATAAATATCCCTTTTGTTAGGCCACTGAGAATTGGGCTTATCAAACAGCTTACATTGCGTCAACAAATGCATGTACTATGGATGGGACTATACATTTATAGTAAACATAAAGGGCAATCTTGTAATGTGCACACCACTTTACCCATGAATTTCACATCTAGATATTTATTATAAGAAAATAATCTGATAAACACTAAAAATGTATGTGTAAGGATATTCATTTAGGCATTGTTTGTAACAGCAAACAGCAAAAAGAAAAAATGACTTAAATCCCATAGACAACTGGCTAAAGTGTCACTGAATTCACATAATGGGATTTTTTAAATCATTCATTTACCAATGTTCAATATATGCCATGTGATACCTACTGTGGTGGATACTAACAAATATATCAGTGAAAAATATACAGTACCTGCCATTGTGAAACTTATAATTTAGGAAAGGATACAGACATTTACAATGTAATTTTTAAATCTGAATTATAGTAAGTTATTATAAAGGAAAAATATGGGATGCTATGAAAGCATATAATATAAAATGTATAACCTCCACTCTGGTCAAGGAAAGCTTCCTAAATTAACAAATATTCCATAAAATAAAAGTAATGATGAATAAAAATTATCTGTGATTTTCCCAGTTATAAGATTCCCTAACGTCCACCAACCAAAATATTTTTAACAGACTTGAATATTTAAACTTCTAATGGTAGAGAGGAAATAATCAAATGTTCACTTTTATTATAATATTTCATACATACTATACTGTATTAGGAAAAATAATAAACTACATCAGAAATATGGCTTTGTTTGATTTGATGTTTATGGAATATCTGACCATCTGGGATTGAATCCTAGTTCTATCTCTTAATAGTTGTGACCTTGGGTGATAATAACAGTTACTACTTAATAAGATTGGGTGGGGATTTTGGTTTTAAAAAATGAGTACTTAGAACAATTTCCTGGCATAAAATAAGTGCAAAATAAGTGTTAGCTATTACAATTACTCTCTGTATGTGTATCTTACACTCTAACGTCTTATCAATAGTGACATATGAAATCATGTAACAAGCATCTTCATTTTTGCCTAAATCATTTGAGATTCTTTTACAACTCTAAGACACTGCCACTGCAATTTTTATTCCAAGCAATAAATACCCATTTGCATAACATTCAGCTAGTTCTAGTTCAATTATCCAATAAGTTTACATTCATTATCTGCATAATAGAACAACCTACTATAGTGCTTTCTCTCTTCTTTTTCTTTCTTTCTACCTTCCTGCCCTACTTCCTTTCCATTTTTAAAAATTCATTGTTTGTTTTTTATGAGTGTAAGACATGTTCATTGCACCTAAAGGTAAAGATTACTAACATATTTTAAAGCAGAAGTCCTATGCGTCATTCCTTTTTGGTCTGCTACACCAAATGCTATATATACCCTCAATCTACTCCCAAGATTAATTCTCCTCCTAATTTTCAATTTATTTAGCAGTTTTATTCTCCACTCTGGTATTTAGCTTCTTACTTCTAATAACATTCTTATATTGCTGGGTTTTTTTTCATTTTCTTCAACTTTAGACATTATTTGTTAACTTTCTACTACTGAACCTAACATTTTAGCACTTTTACAACCTGTCCAATCTATCCTATGCTTCCTCTATTTGCACTCTCCTATGATGCATAGTTTTGAACAGTTTTAAGTGAATAGTCAATATTTACATGACCATACAATTATTGTTCATATCTGAACCACATATAGTACTAAAATTACACTTCCTGTATTGCACAAATTAAAACTTTTTCTTGGAGTTAATATCCCAAATAACTTATATTTTATTTCCTTGGTTTTTCTGGTGATCAGTCCTTAAATTAGAACTAAACTTTCACCAAAATGATGATATCATTTCAATATAAGTACAACATGCAATTAATCTGTCAGTTTATCAAGCAGATGTTCCAATTTGAATTGATTCAATCTACCATTAGTGATAGCTGTCAGACACACACACAAGTGTGATGCCCCACACTTGCGTGTGAAGTGTGGGAACCTAGTGCCCAAGAGAGTGTAAACTGTACTTTTTGTGTTCTATCTAGGGAATCATGCCTACTCCAAGGTCACAAAGATTTTCTCTATGTCTTCTTTTAGAGGGTTTATAGTTTTAACGTTAACATTTAGGTCTTGATACATTTTGAGTTAATTTATGAATATGGGGTAAGGTAAATGTCACAGCTCCTTTTTCCCCCATATGGATAGCCAGGTGCTCTAGCATTTTTTATTGAAATTACTGTCACTTCCCTATTGAATTACCTGGTTAAACTTAACTGATCACATATGTCCTTATTAACATCAGTTGGTCATATATGTATGTGTGTGCATGTGGGTGTATGTATTTGTATAGGTCTATTCTGAACTCTCTTCTCTATTCCATTGATTGATATACCTATTTATTGCTAATATTATGCTGTCTTGATTATTGTAGCTTTATAACAGTAAGTCTTAAAATCAGGTAGTGTGAGTCTTCCAACTTAGTTCTTCTTTCTCAAAATTACTATGTATTTTGGATAGTAGACATTTCCAAATACATTTTTAAATTATCTTGTCAAGTTTCTATCAAAAGCCTTCTGGAATTTTGATTAATATTTTATTTTATCTACATATTAATCTAGTGAGAATTGAGATCTTAATAATGTGCATTTTTCCAATCTAGGAACATGTAATATATCTCTATATTATTTAGTTCTTTTTTTATTTTCCCTAAGCTGTGTTTTATAGTTTCAGTGTGCAGGTCTTATGCATATTTTGTTAAGTATATTTCCAAGTATTTAATGTTTTTGGATGTTACTTGAAAATTAAATTTTAAAATTTTATTTTGTAATTGTTTGTTGCTAGGATACAGAAATACAATTAATTTTGTATATAGAATTTGTATCTTAAA
The DNA here is from genome assembly GCA_008086735.1 of Cheirogaleus medius. Lineage (NCBI taxonomy): Eukaryota > Metazoa > Chordata > Mammalia > Primates > Cheirogaleidae > Cheirogaleus > Cheirogaleus medius. Next base: position 42,910,675 of record VBSM01000529.1, on the reverse strand, counting down.
ACCTTGCTAAACTCATTTATTAGTTCTAGTAACTTTTTGTAGATTTCTGAGGGTTTTCTATACACATGATTATGTTATATTAGACATATTTTATATTTCGTATTAAATCCAATGTGAATGAAGAATGAGAAATAAAACAAAATTCAATGAAGTATAACTAAAACCCCTGGACATTATCTATTAAAAATCATAAGACTTTGAAAGCTGAAAGAAGAAGACAGATTGGCCAGGGACCTCAGGATCCAAGGAATGACACACTGGTGAGTACCTTGAATTTTCTTTTTGCCTAACATATCCCAGACTCAGAACTAAAGAAGCTAGAAACCCAGAAATGCCAATGGAAGCAGACAAAAAAATAACCCCAACAAAAGCTTTCTTTCTATAAGCAAAGGGCCAGGAAAGAGGCAGCCTGGTAAAACAGAAACCTTTTAGATACTAACTGTACTACTTCAGTCAAACACTGCAGAAAACTTTGTGAGTCACCTCTACCCACGCCAAAAAAGGCCAAGAGGGGAGCCTAGACTTTCATTCTCACCAGGATATAAGGAGGGGCCCCAAGCCATCCATTGGGTTGGTGTCCTAGAAGTCTGAGTAGGGAGTTGGTATTTTCATCATGCTGGGCCCAAAAGAGCTCTGCCTAGTCTGTAGTTTTAGTGGATATCAGCTGGTGAGCCTGGACTTAAACTCCACCTATGAGTAATAAGTCAGTCTTCCCCATAAATACTGGGGTGTATCAGGGGGTTTTTATGACTTCCCAGAGGTGATATGGCCACACACATACATGCACATCTGTTAGTGGTGACCACATGGGAAGCAGTAACATGGCACTTCCACCTCTCACATGCATTGAAGAATCAGTGAAGGCCTAGTGGGGGGCCAGAACTCCCACCCACACCCATTAGAACAAGGAGCACTTCCTACACCTAGATGTCAATGAAGGTTGAGTGGAGAACCTCTATTTCTATCCCTCCTGACAGTGATGAGAAAGTGTTTCCCTTTTCCCCTGCCAGAGTGGTATTAAGAGAAGACAAGATAAAACAAAATCTTAATAAGATCCAGAATCTCATAACATAATACCAGAAATGTCCAGGTTTCATGGAAAAATTACTCATCACCCTAAGAATAAGGAACCAATCAATTTGATTGGAAAAAGATAGTCAACAAATGCCAACACTGAAATAACAGAAATAGTAGAATTATATGACAAAGATTTAAAGCAGTCATACTACAAATGCTTCAATAAGCACTTAAAAACATGCTCTAAAAAATATTTAAAAAGTAGAAAGTGTCAACAAAGAAACAGAAGATGAAAATAGTAACAAATGGAAATTTTAAAACTGAAAAATTATAGCACCTGAAATTTAAAAACTCAATGAAGAGACTCAAAAGCAGAATGGAGAGGACAGAGGAAAGAACCAGTGACATTGAAGACAGGAAATAGAAATTACTCAATCTTAACAGAAAAACAAAACCAGATCCTGAGGGACTGCTGTAACTATATCACCACTAACAACAACAAAAATCTAACAAGCATGTCATTACAGCCTCCGAATGACAGAAAAAGGAGGCAAGGATGACAAAGTACTTGAAGAAATAATAGCAGAAATCTTCCTAATATTGGCAAGAGACATAAACCTACAGATTAAAGAAGCTGAGCAAACAGGAAATCAGAAAAACCCAAAGAAAGCCACACCACATCACCTTGTATTCAAACTTCTGAAAACTGAAAACAAAGGAAAAATCTTGACAGAAGATAAAAAACTATATGGAAAGAAATTATTTTAATATTTGAGTGGCAATAGATTTGTTTTTAAAAATCATGAAAGAAATGGCACATTTTTCAAGTATTGAAAGAAAATAATAGCAAACCTATAATTTATACCCAGAAAAAGAATCCCTCAAGAATGAAGAAGAAATCATATATTCACAGATATAGACAAACTAAAAGAATTTGTTGCCGGCAGACATATCCTAAAAAAATTCCTTAAACAGAAAAAAATGTTAAGATAAGGAATAGCAGAACATAGGTAAGGAAGAAAGAACAACAGAAAGAGTACAAATATTGGTAGATACAATATATTTTTTCCTCCTGTTGAGTTTTCTAAACTATAGTTGACATTTAAAGCAAAAATGATAACACTGATGCGGTTCTAAATGTGTGCATGGGATATTTCAAATTATTATAACTTGGGAATGGTAAAGAAATGTAAAAGGAGGAAAGGTTTTCTACATTTGAATCAATAAAATGTCAACAACGAATCATAAGGAGTGCTTGTTAACTTAGAAGAGTTTTATATTGGTTTTAGAAGGGCATTTAGGATTTGTGAATAATTCCTCATCTATCCAAGAGTTGAGTTTTTATCTGTCCACAAATTTGGATGCTCCAAAAGTCAGCAATGCACAAAAGTTGGCAAGAACTAAAGACAAAACAAAACAAAAAGCTAAAAAAAAAAAATGTGTATAGATAAATTCATGTTTATGTCAAAAAATGCGTTCCATTATGCAGGATCATTTTTAAGAACAACACTGACAAACTGAATTATATTGAGCAGAGAACAACTAGGAGGTTAGCTTGTGGATTATAGCTCGTGGAATACATTAAAGGAAACTGAAATGCTTAGTTTGAAAAAGAGAAGATCCAGGGAAGGCGTAAGAAATTTCTTCAGGCAACTGAAAGGCACTTACATAGAAGGGGAGAATGTTTTGTGGTCCAGAGTCAGAACTAAAGCAAGTCAAAAAGAAAGCGATTTCATATAAATACGGAAGAACCTAACAATTAGAGCTGACAAAAACTTTCTTATGAATTATGAGTTTTGTGCCTGTAAAAGTACTCAACAAAATTCTGGAAAAGTACAGACAGGGATTTCATAGCAGGGCCTTCTGTACGGGGAGGAGATTGAATTAGCTGACACCCTAATATCCCTTCTGACACAAAGATTCTGTGATCTTATGGGAGCAAGGAGCTAGCTGAGTTATTTTGATCTTTATTGAGTAGACAAGTCTTAAGCCCTATATCTTGCCTAAATTGTCCTGTTGCTTAATTTAAATGGTTTCAATTAGCTAATGTAGTGATGAGACTTAAATGACAAATGTCCACATTAACAATATTTGAGATATGATCTTGACTATCCTGCTAGACTGGTCTTCTGAAAAACACTTCAGGAGCCCTACAAATAGCTCTCATTACTTTTGCCCATTTTAAAATGATGTTTACTTTAATTTTTCAGAATTCTGAGGTCTGTAATTACCTAAGGTTCATGTGGCAGTGAACAGCTAGTTACTCTTTTTTTATATATAAAAGCAAATGCTTCAGATTCTGTAATATATCCATCACCCAAGTCCTGGAGCTCTTACTTAAATTACAGTTGATCCTTGAACAACATAGTTTTGAACTTGGGGGTCTATCTATATATGGATTTTCTCCACCTCTGCCACCCCTGAGATAGCAAGACCAACTCCTCCTCCTCCTCCTTCTTAACCTACTCAATGTGAAGACGGTGAGTATGAAGACCTTTATGATGATTTGCTTCCACTAAATGAATAGTAAATATATTCTCTCTTCCTCATGATTTTTTTTTCTCTTCTCTATCTTACTTTATTGTAAGAATATGGTATATAATGCATATAACATACAAAATATGTGTTAATTGACTGCTTATGTTATTGGTAAGGCTTCTGGTCAACAGCAGGCTATGAGTAGTTAAGTTTGGGGGGAGTCAAAAGTTATATGCAGGTTTTTGACTGCATGGGGTTCAGGGCCCCTAACTCCTGCATTGTTCAATGGGTAGCTGTGCAGTGCTTTACCTTCAATGATATTGATCCTTATTGTATTTCTTCAGCTGCCTCCTCTGACCTGCCAGGTTTAATCAGTGCCATAATCACCAGAGAGAAGGACTTGGGACCTGGTTCAAGAGTCAATGTTGTGGAAAGATTGGTTTTGATCAGCTTTCAGTTCCAAGTCCCAGAGGAAACATCATCAAATCTTAATCCACATCTTCTGATATGTAGCCCAGATTCAAGTAAAACTCAGAATAAAACAGGTATATATTATAAATTAATTCAATTGGATTTAATTTACTTTTTCAAAAAAGAAATTATTAACTATTATTTTCATTTTATAGATGTGAACATTGAAGTTCACAAGGTTATACAACCATCTCTGAACATACTGTTAGCAAGAAGCAAAGCTAAAATTTGAACCCATACTTCGCTGGAGACTTATGAGTTCCAGACTTAGGGCAGGGCAGGAATAAAAGAGAAACAAAACTCTTCAATTCATCATGATTTGCCTTTGGCACTACAATGTATGTTGGTGTAGATGTGCATGAACATGCTTTTCCAGTGGGAGCAATAACATCACTAGTATGATATACATTTTATTATAAGAGGCTTCTATTTCTAATTCTTCATTTTAAAACTTTTACCCTCAGCACCTGCTTTTTTTTGTTTCGTTTTGTGCTCTTTGAGAACAGTGCAAACTCAGAGCTCTGACTCAGAATATTTCCTTAATTACTAATTACTAAAGATACGAACCCTCGCTCAGTTGATATAAACTGCGTCCAAGGCAAAGTCTTGACTGTTTTGTCTTCATTGGAATATTTTTATAGATTACACAGAGAAAGAGTCAATGGGAACCAATACCTGATATACACATTTCTTAAATCTCCTTCCCCAGTCTGCTAATCAGTTGTCATAAGATGTCAGCTGAAGAAATGTCCCTTGAGAATGGCAGAGCAGAGGCAATATTGTGGGTAATTAAATAGACAGTGGCTTGGAAATAGAGTGTATTCCTTAAGAGGCAAATGATCCAATCAGATGAGGTTAGCGAGGGCTGGGACATCACTCTAGAGTCCAGAGGGCTGAATGGCACAGTGGTGGTGACTGTGGCTCCTTCCTCAGCTTCTATGGGTTGAGAGATATAAGGCCTTTGTGACCTGGTCTGTTTATCTCTCTACTCTCACCTGTCATGCTATTTCCCCCTGATGTAGCCTACTTTCCTGCTAGACCAGCTGGCTTCCATTCCTGGATCAGAATCCTTTTTCTCACCTCAGTGCCTTTGCACATATCGTTCTCTGTGTAAGAAAGTAAACTATCTACTCTTTTTGTGTCAAATGTCTAAATATTCTTCAAAATTCTATTCTGGTATCACCTGCCCACACTATTCCCGATCAGATTTATATTCCCCTTCTCTGCATTCTGGTAGCACCTGTTCTTACCTCCAAGAAGTACTTACCACACTGTATTATAATTATTGGTTTACTGGTCTGATTTTCCCATTAGACACTAACCTTATTTTTGTTTCCCTAGAACCTAGCACATGACTGGGAATAATGCAGGAAAAACAAATAATCACAGTTGGGAAGTCGGCCCATTAGACACATACTTTTTCTTCATAAGAAACAGCAGCCTAGGAGACCATGAGCTTGATTTCTAGTTATAGCAATGCCACTAACTAGCTGTGTAAACTGGCATGAAGTCACTCTTCAGATGTCATGCTCCATTTGGAAAATGAGGATATTTAACTAGATCATGATTGGTCAGTATTTTTGGTTAGCACCAACACTTGCTTTTTCAATGAAATCATCCTGTAAAGCCCAAATAAAACATCGAAGCTATTCTGCATGAAAAAAAAACCAAGCCAAGCATAGTGACTTGTGCCTGTAGTTCCAGCTATTGGGGGGGCTGAGATGGGAGGATTCCTTGAGCCCAGGAGTTCATGGCTACATGAGCTATGATCATAGCACTGCACTCCAGCCTGGGAGACAGAGTGAGACCTGTCTCTTAATAAATAAATAAATTAAATTAAAAATAATAATAAAATAAAATAGAACAAAACTGCCTAGAGCCCTGCCAATTTAACCTCCCTTTCCCCATTACTTCATTCCTTCCCATTTCATGCTTGGAGCACCGTTTGAAAACTATAGGACTAGGTGATCTTTAAGGTTCCAGCCAGTCCAGGACTCTCAGATTGTTTAGACAGGGAATCGAACTGACCTCTTGCTCACTACTGTACCTCTTCTCCAGGCTCTGGACTGCCTCTATACCCTCATTGGGTTTTATTTTTGTAAGCCTAATTAACAGAGTATAGAAGTAAATATACTTTGTTTTGGCATTCAAAATGTTTATTGGTTGGTTTATTAGGATCTGTGTTTTATCTTATTAATGAAGAAAAAGAATGGCGTGTATATCTTGGCTTTGAAATTGAAATAACATTTTAGACTCCTGTGTGAAATCAAGGCATATAACGGTGGCTAAGAGCCAGAGACAGAAGAAATTTAAATGATCCTATATGTGCAGTTTTTAATTCTTTGTGGTTTGTAAAAGGTGCTAGATAAATTTATTATTGACCTGAGTAGTCAATTAAATGTTGGCACAGAGGGAACACCAGTGTATTATTTGATGATATGATGGAATAATTAAAGTATAGTAATATGAGATCATTGTTTTTAACTTGCATCTTGTCGGTTGTTTAATTCACAGGAGAAAGAAGATTAGTTTAAAATTGACAGGAGACAAATATAAGTAACTAAATAATTCTGCATCTTTTAAAACTACAATTTCTATATTGTTAGTTATATGATAGAGCCATTTATCAGGCTTATAAGGAACAGTCTTTACATATATGATTACTTCTATAATATATATAAAGCAATTGGTACTATGAGCCTGATGAGATTAGCACTATTATGCCCATGTTATAAGTAAAAACAAAACAAAACAAAACAAAACTGAATCTTAGAGATGTTTAAGTACTTATGATAGTTCACATAGTTTACAAGTATGGCATACATAATAAAACTGTCAAAAGTGCATGGAATAAACTATACATTATGTTAATAAACTTTATTTGGTAGAGCGATTTTAGGTTTACAGCAAAATTAAGAGGAAACTACAGAAATTTTCCATCTACCCCCTGCCCTCACATGCATGGCTCCCCTGTTATCAACATCCCCCACCAGAGGAGTGCATTTATTAAAATTGGTGAACCTACATTAACACATCATTATCACCCGGAGTCTGCAGTTTACATTAGGGTTCATTCTTTGTGTTGTACATTCTTTGGGTTTGGACAAATGTACAATGACGTGTACTCACCTGTATAAAATCAGACAGAGAAATTTTATTGCCTTAAAAATCCTATGCCCTTCACTTCCCTTCTCCCAACCCATGGCAACCACTGATCTTTTTACTGTTTCTAGAGTTTTGCCTTTTCCAGAATGTCGTATAGTTAGAATTAAACATTAGATAATCCTTTCAGATTGGCTTCTTTCAATTAATAATAAGCATTTAAGTTTCCTCCATATCTTTTCATGGCTTGATAGCTCATTTCTTTTTAGCATCGAGTAAAAATATTCCATTGTCTGGGTTACCACAGTTTATTTATCCATTCACCTCCTGGAAGACATCCTGGTTACTTCCAAAGTTTGACAATTACAATACAGTTGCCATAAACATCTGTGTGCAAGTTTCTGTGAGGACATAGGCTTTCAACTTCTTTGGGTAAATACCAAGTAGTGTGAGTGCTGGATTGTATTGTAAAAGTATGCTTAGTTTTTTAGGGGGGGACCCTCCAAACTATGTTCCATACTGGTTATATCATTTTGCATTCCTACCAGCAATGAATGAGAGTTCCTGTTGGTCCATATCCTTGCCAGCATTTGGTGGTGTCAGTTTTCAGGATTTTGGCCATTCCAATAGGTGCCTAGTTAATTCTATCTCACTGTTGCTTTAATTTGCATTTCCTGATGAAATATAATGCATCTTTTGATATGCTTTTTTATCATCTGTATATCTTCTTTGGTGAGATGTTTGTTAAGCTTTTGGCCCATTTTTCAATTGGGTTGTTTGTGTTCTTATTGTTGAGTTTTAAAAGTTCTTTGTGTATTTTGGATATAAATAGATCCTTTATGTGATATGTGTTTTGAAAATATTTTCTCCAAGTCTGTGGCTTGTCTTTTCATTTTCTTGACAGTGTCATTCACAGAGCAGAAAATTTTCATTTAATAAAGTCTAGCCTCTTAATTCCTTCTTTCAGGGATCATGCTTTTGATGTTTGTCTTAGTTTGTTTTGTGCCACTGTAACAGAATACCTGATACTGGGTAGTTTATAAAGAACAGAAATTTATTTTTTCACAGTTCTATAGGCTGGGAAGTCTAAGATCAAGTTGTTGGCATCAGACAAGGGCCTTCTTGCGGCACAATAATATGGCAGAAGGCATCACATGGGCTATCTTGCCATGTGGGCAATCTTGCAAGGGTTAGGGAGAGAGCAAGAAAGGGCCCAAACTCATCATTTTATAGAAAATACACTCCTGTGATAATGGCATCAATCCATTCATGAGGGCATGGCCTAATCACCTCTTACAGGTCCCATCTCTTAACATTGAGTGCCCGGCACTCTAGCCCAGGCAACAGAGTGAGACTCTGTCTAAATAAATAAATAAAATAAGCCTTTGGCAATATGCTGGAAAAGTGCACTGGATGAGGAGCATTCTGTAGTCCTATAGTCCTATGCATAGGTCTCAGTCTTTTAGTGAACCTGGAACTCTGGACTGTGAACTATACATGTGCTTTTCAGTATCCTCTCACCCCCACTTTGATGGGACAGGATAACCACAGGGGGCTGGACTTGGGTATGTCCCTTCTTCCAAGGCAGTTACGCTCTAATAAAACCCCAGGTTAGGCTCTGGATAGTTTCTCCTGAGGGAAGACTTTGTTGTTAAGAATAACAGAATGCTCTGACATACTTCAAAATGCTTTTATTTTCTTCTCCCCCTGCCAGAAACACAAGGGGAATTTCTCCAAAATTCACTGCAAGAACCTGGTTGAGCCCCTGTAGGGAAAACTCATAAAAATGTGGGGTCCCCAATAACTGGTGTCCCCCTGGAATTTTTATCTGTCAGACTTACCCATGCTGAGCCTCCAGCCATTTATCAGTTATAGTTCAGGTTTCCTCACCTGGGTATTGCTTTTCATGGAGGTTTGTTCTCCTGGGTTTCTGCTCCAGCAAGTCACAATTCCCTGCATGTGCTTGTTGGTCTCTACAACTTAAGGGCAGTGGCTTGCCCTGTGACTGCAACTCTTTGATGTATCTAAGGAGAGTCATCATTTTCCAGTTTGTTTAGCTTTTTACTTGTTAGGCTAGAGTGGCAACTTCCAGCTTCTTTCATGCTGGACCAAAAATCAGCAGTTTCATTCATTATTTTATAATATCTATTTGTTCTAGAAGAATGTGAAAATTGAAAAATTTATATGAAGGTAAGAGATTAAAATTCACATCATCAACTTTGCTTCCAGCCATAATGGAGTATATGGTACCAGACATTTTTTACTACAGCATGGACTAGAAAAGTGGGCAATCTTTGCAAACAACCATTTTCTGACATTAAGTAGCAGGTAAGTCTGCCTGCATGGAATCCCACAGGAATCTGAGATTAAAGCAGCTTGAGCCAGGGACCATGCTGAGAGCCTAGACACCAGGGCATTGTGAGCACATCTGCAGCCACTGTGAAACTCCAAGGAGGAATAGAGGAGCCCAAGCACTCCCATGTACTTCTGGGAATGTCCCCACCTTCCTCGTGTGGGCTGTCATTGAGATTGAGAAATGAACAAACAGTATTTTCCATTTTCTTGATGATGCTGCTTGTCTGGGTGGGGCCCCAGCCTTTCCAATGCAGGTCCATGGCACCATTTTGAGAGTTTGACACTGGGCTGAACCCCACCCTTGGGCTGAGTTTGGGCCGATGTGGCTGCAGCACCCACCTGGCTGAGAGGGGCCAGGGAAACCAAACTTTCTAGGACACATCTGAGACAGTGTCCATCATCTTGAAGCCAGCTGCTATGGGACCAAGTCTTGAGCTAACTGCTCTCCCCACTGTTTCCTGCCAGTGCAGCCTGCCTGAGAAGGCCCTAACCCTCTCTAGTCATAGGCTCAAGGTGCCACTTTAGGATTTTAAAGCCCAGTAGTGCCCCATCCCAGGGCTGAGTTCTGGCTGAGCAACTGTAGTCCTGCCCAGCTGAGGTGGGACAAGGAAGCCCGAGCTCTCCTACATACACCAAGGACAACTCCCTCTGCTATGGGCCACTGTAAGACCAAGACACAACCAGACAGCAGCGCCCCCCAACCCCCAGTATCTTGCCCAGTCTCTTTCCCTGAAAGAGGTCAACCTTCTCTGGTCACAGGCCCAAGGCATCATTTTTAGAGTTTATAGATGGGCAGTACCCCACCCTTGGGCTGATGCAGCTGCAGCCATACATAGCTAAGGAGAAACAAATGAGCCCAAGCTCTCGTACACACACCTAGGATAATTCCCACAACCCTGCTACAGGCTCTTGTGAGATTGAAACATGAGCAGACTACACTCTTCACAGTTTCTTGTCCATGCCACTTTCCTGAAAGGGGCCTGGCCCTCTTGATTGTAAGGCCAGAACCAGCACCATTTTGAGAGTTTAATGCTGGGCCACACCCTGTCCTCAGCCTGAGTTCAAAGTGATGGGGCTGTAGCCACCACTCAGCCAGGAAGGGCCAGGGGAGACTAAGCTCTCCTAAGCATACCTAAGACAATGCCCACCTCTCTATGAGGCAGCTGTGGGAGTGGGGACTAGCCTCCCCAATCCTTTGCAGCTACCAATAACACCAACATGGACCACTTGGGTCCTAGTGGAAGCTTCATTAATGCTACTGCCACTACTCACATCACACCAGCTGCTCAGGGGCCTGAGAATGCACCCACACACCCAGCCCTCTACTCCAACTACTAGCTTCTGAGCAAGCCTGTGAAGGCCCAAGAATTAGCCCTCCAAGACACACTAACACTGTTGCCAGTGTAACCTTCCCTAAGGCATAAAGTCAGGCATACTCAGCCCACTGCTTCCACCACTGGGGCACCAAGGGTGTCTCAGCTGATGTTCAAGTCCCTGCAAAACTTCACCACAGCCTCAACTAATAACTGTTCCCTAAGCCACAAAGGAAATCACAGATACCAAAAATCAAAACAAAAATAGATGAACTAGACCACCCAAAAATACAAAGGATCAAAAAAAGAAGTTGGTTCTTCAAAACAATATACAAAATTGATAAGCCACTGTATAGACTAACCAAGAAAAGAGAAAATTAAAATACAAATAATCATAAATGAAAAAGGAGACATTAACTGATACCACAGAAATACAAAAGCTCATCAGAGATGATTATGAACAACCTATGTGCTCACAAACTAGAAAACCTAGAGGAAATGGATGAATTCCTGAAAATATACACATCCTAAGATTGAAACAGGAAGAAATAGAACTCCTGAATAGACCAATAATGAGTAGCAAGATTGAACTAGTAATTAAAAATCTCCCAATTAAAAAAAAAAAGCCCAGGACCAGATGGCCTCATGGCCAAATTCTCCCAGACATACAAAGAACTTGTACAAATCCTATTGAAAGTGTTCCAAATGGTGGAGAAGGAGGGAATCCTCCCTACCTCATTCTATGAAGCCAGGATCATCCTGATGCCAAAGCTAATAAAAGATATAACAAAAAGAGAAAACTATAGACAGATATCTCTGATAAACATAAACACAAAAACCCTCAATAAAATACTAGCAAATCAAATCCAACAGCACATCAAAAGGATAATTCATCACAATCAATCAGGTGTCATCCCAGGAATGCAAGGAAGGTTCAATATATGCAAGTCAATACATGTGATTCACCACATAAACAAAATTAAAAAAAAAAAACACACACGATAATCTCAATAGATGTGGAAAAAGCATTTGATAAAACACAGCATCCCTTCATGATAAAAATCCTCAAAAAACTAGGCATGGAAGGAATATACCTCAAAATAGTAAAAGCCATATATGACAGACCCACAGCCAACATCATACCTAATGGGGAAAAGTTGAAAGCATTTCCCCTAATCACTGGAACAGAACAAGGATTTACACTTTCAGCACTTCTATTCAACACAGTACTAGAAATTCTAGCCAGAGAAATCAGGCAAGAGAAAGAAATAAAGGGAATCCAAATTGGGAAAGAGAAAGTCAAATTATCTCAGTTTGCTGATATGATCTTATGCCTAGGAAACCCTAAAGACCCTTCCAAAAGACTCATAGATTTGATAAATGAATTCAGCAAGGCTCAGTTTATAAAAGTAACATATAGAAATCAATAGCATTTTTATACACTAATACCAGCCAAGCTGAGAACTATTCAAGAACTCAATCCCATTTATAATAGATACAAAATAAATAAATAAATAATAAAAATATCTAGGAGTAAATTTAACCAAGAAAGTGAAATACCTCAATGAAACAAATTATAGGTGACACAAACAAATGGAAAAATATCCCATGCTCATGGATTAGAAGAATCAATATTGTTAAAATTGCCATGTTGCCCAAAGCAATCTACAGATTCAGTGCAATTCCTTTAAAAATACCAACATCATTTTTCATTCTAAAATTCATATGGAACCAAAAAAGAACACAACTAGCCAAAGCAATCCTAAGCAAAAAGAACAAAACTGGAAACATCCTGTTACCTTACTTTGAATTATACTACAAGGCTATAGTAACCAAAACAGCATAGAATCGGCATAAAAGCACACATATAGATCAATGAAACAGAATAGATTACTCATAAGTAAAACCATATACCTACAACCAACTAATTTTCAACAAATCAGACAAAAGCATACACTGGGGAATGGACACAGTATTCAATAAATGGTGCTGAGAAAATTGGATAGCCACATGTGAAAGAATGAAACTAGATCCCCATCTCCAGCATATATAAAAATTAACTCAAAATGGATTAAAGACTTAAATTTAAGGCCTGAAACAATAAAAATCTTAAAAGAAAACCTAGAAAAAACTCTTCTGGTCATTGAGTTAGGCAAATAATTTATGACTAAAATCCTCAAAAGCAAATGCAATCAAAACAAAAACAGACAAATGGAACTTAATTAAACAAAAAAGTTTCTACACAGCAAAAGAAATAATCAAAAGAATAAATAGACAACCTACAGAATGGGAGAAAATATTAGCCAACTATGTGTCTGACAAAAGACTGAAATCTATAAGTTCTATAAGGAACTCAAACAATTCAGCATGAAAAAACAACCCTATGAAAAAGTGGGCAAATGACTCACCATCACTAATCATCAGAGAAATGTAAATTTAAATCACAATGAGATACTATCTTGCTCCAATTAGAATGACTATTATTAAAAAGTCTAAAAACAATAGATATGTTGTCACAGATGCAGTGAAAAGGGAACAGTTATACACTGTTGGTGGTAATGTAAATTAGTACAAACTCTATGGAAATCAGTATAAAGATATCTCAAAGAACTAAAAGTAAATCTACCATTCAATCCTGCAATTCCACTACTGGGGGATCAACCCAGAGGAAAAGAAATCATTAAATCAAAAAGATACCTGCACTTGTATGTTTATTGCAGCACAATTCACAATTGCAAAGATATGAAGTCATCCTAAGTGCCCATCAGTTGATGAGTGGATAAAGAAAATGTGTTTTGTATGTATATATACACATGATATAGTACTATTCAGCAATAAGTAAAAATGAAGTAATGTCTTTTGCAGCAACTTGGATGGAACTGGAGGCCATTATCCCAAGTGAAGTAACTCAGGAACAGAAAAATAAATTCTGCATGTTCTCCCTTATAAGTAAGAGCTAAACTATGGCTACACAGAGTGGTTTAATGGACATAGGAGACTTACACGCAGAGAGGATGGGAGTGGCTGAGGGATGAAAAATTACCTGTGGGGTACAATATACACTACTTGGGTGATGGGTGCACCATAAGCCCAGACTCCACCACTATACAATATATACATGTAACAGAATTCAACTCATACCTGCTAAATCCATTTTTTTAAAAATAACACCATTGCCTAAATTTGGGGTTTGATGATGATCACAGCTGTATGCAGTCTGCTAGTGTCTACAAAAGTGCCCCCACTGCTACCACTGCACATAAATATCTGTGCCAAGGTTGCTGACTATTGAGGGTGCTGAGCTGTGCATCAAAGGCTCTGCCTTCCATAATTGCTATAGCCGCTGGTATGATCTCCTCTCACTGAAGGAGTAGCTGCTCACACTGTGTCCTACAGCTATCTATTTATTTGTCTATGTTTACTTATTTATTACTCAATGTCTTATTAGAGCTCTAGAAAACTGAGATGCAATCATGAAGTGTTGGAGATTGGCCCATTATAAAATCTGAATGAGAGACGTCTAATTATACTTAATCACCCTCTACTCCAACACTAAGTTTGAATCCAACTTGAGGTCTAATGATTAGTTTTATGTGTTGACTTGACTAGGCCACAGGATGTGCAGATATCTGGTTAAACATTTTTCTTAGGTGTGCCCATGAGGGTGTTTTCAGAAGAGATTAGCATTTGAATTGGTGGACTGAGTAAAGCGCATGGCCCTTCTCAATGTAGATGGGCATGATACAATCCATTGAGAGTCTAAATAGCACAAAAATGTAGAGAAAGGTTGAATTTGTTTTCTGTCTGACTGTGCAAGCTGGGACCTCAATGGTTTCCTGCCATCAGTGCTTCTGGTTCCCAGGGTTTCAGACTCAGACTTGGTTCTACTCCAACTCTCAGGCCTTAGAGCTACAACCTGGGCGTCCAGCTTGCAGACAGCAGATGATAGGATTATACAGGGGCTTGGGGAAGAGAGAGGGAGAGCAAGAGAGAGATATTTATTATAAAGCATTGGCATACATTATAAGGAAATAAGGGAGGAAAGAAAACAAACATATTTTAGATACATATGCACACACATAAATATATTCATATCAAACTAAAGAGGAAATACTTGTGGATGAGTATAGTCCTTGTAGCTGGTGTGTATAACTGCCTTCTTCATTATTCATTTCTATCCCTTTTGCCTTCAGCAAGCACCTCAGATAGTGATGGTTCTTTACCTTTTATTCCCGAAGGGTCTGGGCCATATGTAGTCCTGCCTGGATTATGTTGGCATTTTCCACTGAACTTCATCACAGGACATGGTAATGGTAAGATATATGGTTTTCCTTTGCTCCATGATGAAGTAGTCCAATTTCCCTTGGTAGTCAGGACCAATCACCCCAGCCAGCATAGTAACTTCCTTATTTGCCTGTGGATTCAGAGGCTTGAGGAACTCAAAGTCAGTGGGTGGTACTCTTAACTTCCAGTTCAATGGAATCATTGTTGTGTCTGCGGGTGGAAACATACCTCCCTCTGGAACTAACATCTCTAGGCCAGCAGATCATGAGGTCATGGGAATAGGAAAAATTTTGCTAGTTGCTAATAGTGAGTGGTGCCATTTTCATTTCTACCCTTGATTCCTAAATGCTCAAATCCTGGCTATGGGAGAAAGAGCACCATATATTGGATGCTGATTCAGAATATATAAAGCCTTCTACAGAACCTTGCATATCACTGCAAGTTATTGCTACCTATCTGGAGCCGTAACAGAGTCCTCAAAAGGCCATTCCACCATTTTATCAAACCAGCTGCTTCAGGATGGTGTGTGACATCATAAGACCAGTGAATTCCATGACTGTGGGCCCATCACTGCATTTCTTTTGCTGTGAAGTCATTTTCTTGATTAGAAGAAATGTTGTGTGGAATATATGATGGTGAACAAGGTATCATGTAAGTCCATGGATGGTAGTTTTGGCAGAAGCATTGTGTGCATGGAAGGGAAGTCCACATCTACAGTAAGCGTCTCTTAAAGTAAGAACAAAATTCTCCTCCCATCATGATGGATGTGGACCAATGAAATCAGCCTGCCACCAGGTAGCTGGCTGATCACATGAGGAAATCGTGCCATTCCAAGGACTCAGTGTTGGTCTCTGTTGTTGGCAGAAAGGGTACTCAGCCATGGTCAGAGCTAGGTCAACCTTGATAAATAGAAGTCTATGCTGCTGACCCCTTGTATAACCTCTATCTCTGCCACCATGGCCACTTTGTTTATAAGCCCATTGGACAATGACAAGGGTGGCTAGGGAAAGAGACTGGTTGTTATCTACACAACAGGTTATTTTATCTGATTTACTTTAATAATACTCCTCTACTGAGGTCATTCTTTGGTGAGCACTCACAATAGGATATGTATGATGATGGAGAATTTATAAGTATATATACACACACAATATATTGACTTTATATCATAGTGTTTAAGAATTATTAATTTTACTTCATAGTATTTAAGTTATGGGATATCAAGGAGAAGAGTAAACATCATTCAAGGATTTTACCTCCTCTTCTGAGGAAGGAGCTAATGCATTTTTTATTGTATGCAGGATAGCTGTGATATGTTAGTCAGAATTATGACCTTGTTATTGTCTTGATTTAATGATTAAATATCATTTAAGGAGATGTTTATGGGTGTCAAGTTGACAATGGGTGGACTTGTGATGGTTAATTTTATGTGTCAACTTGACTGAGCCACAGGATGCCCAGGTATCTGGTTAAATATCATTTCTGAATGTGTCTGCTAGAGTGTTTTCAGAAGAGATTAGCATTTGAATTGGTGGGCTGGTCTGAGTAAAGCAGATGCCAACCTCCCAGAGTGGATGGGTCTCATTCAGTCCATTGAGAGTCTGAACAGAACAAAAAGGCAAAGGAAGGTTGAATTTGCTCCCTGCCTGGCTGCATGAGCTGAGGCATTGCTCTTTCTCTGCCCTGGCTTCTTCTGGTTCACCAGCTTTCCTGGGTCTCTAGTTTGCAGATGGCAGATTGTGAAATACCTCAGTCTCCATAATCACATGAGACGATACGAGAGAGAAAGAGAGAAAGAGAGAGAGAGACTGAATATATATATATGTAATAAATGAATAGGAAATTATATAGTCTCTTATTATATACATTATATATTTTTATATATATAACATTAAAATCTCCTATTCATTCTGTTTCTCTTGAGAATCCTGACTACATATATGTGTGTGTGTATATATACATATTTACACACATATATAATGAATGAATATACATATAAAATGAATGGATTACATATAGTCTCCTATTACATGTATTACATTATATATTATATAATATATAATTTTATATGTTATTTTATGCATTATATAATATATTATATAATATACACTTCATATGATTTCCAATAATATCATATATGTATAATATATAAAATCACCTATTCATTCTGTTTCTCTGGAGAACCCTGACTAATACAAAGTCCTTAATTTTCTCTTCCTTTAGAATGTGTTCTTTCTATATTTCTAAATTTATTGGCTCCTCAGACAATACATGCTGAGGGCACTCTTCTCACCACTTCTAGACGTGCTTGAATCCTGTGCTGATCCCACTTAGGCTCAGGCTGCAATGGCTGCCACAGGTATTTTTCCCATCAAGGGCATGTAAGGTGCTGTTTCAGGCTCTGTGGGCCATACAAAGACGAATAAGACATAGTCTCTGACCTCAAGGAGCTTGCAAGGTACTTTACCTAGGTCCCCTGAGCTAGTAGGATATATTCATATAGCAAAGGCCACTGATAGGTTTGTGGAGCATTAATTTTATACTATGCATGGTAAGAGGACAAATGGAAACCAGTAGAAGGCAAGAGGGACCTTCTTTCTTTCTATAGGGAAATGGAGCTTCTTTCTTTCTATAGGTGTTAATTGAGCACTCCAAAATTCTGAATCTCTAGGAGGCTAAGCTGTTGATTTTATAATAAGTTAAAGCACATGGGTAGCCTATCAGATATTTTTCCCTCAGGGTAGGGAAAGGGGACAATGGATACAGGGTAATGGTTCCACATTTTTATACATGCCCCTGTTCTGAGATTTTTATCCATCTTAGAGGATAAAAGTTCCAAAAATGGTAACCTTCAAAACTTTGAGGGACTCCTTAGAAAAGAGTGATGTGTGTTAGAGAAATATTAGCAGTTACGCTCAACAATAATGCATATTACATAAATATTAGCAGTTATACTAATATTGGTATAAAGCCCACCCACTGGGATTGGTTTCCCATTTTGAGAATGGCTAAAGGTTTGACTCATGGTCCTCTAACTCCTAAAGGAGCTTACTTTTTTCCCTTAAAAAATGTGTTTCCAATCCAAAAGAAAGGAATGTCCACTTTCTTCTCCCTCTAATCTTAGAAGTGAGACTTACAGAGATGATGTATTTTGACAACAAATGAATTTTTAAGGAAGATAAAAATAAAGACAAAAGAATAAGGGCCTCTCTTTTATTTTCTTTTAGAAAGAATAGTTTTAAAGTTATTGAACAGTCTTTTTTCTTTCAAGCCTCTCTGTACTGTATTTATACCATGAGTCATTGTTTATATAATTTAATTAACATTGGCTAGTGCCGGCAAACTAAAACACTGTCTTAAAGCATTTGCTTGAAAAGTCTCCTTGTCCCTGAGCTGTCATTTCTTAGCATGATGGATAATAGATAGAAATAATTATCCTGAGCAAGGCTAGACAGCTTAAATGATTAGAGTTTCAAAGAATTAGCAGCCTTACCTAAACATCTTATTTTTCAAGATGCATTATTAAAGGAAAATACCACAGAGGCTATGATGAACCTAAAAACTCTTTTAAAACTGTTCCATTGTATATGACAGGTAAGTTTACACCAAGTAGACTTGCAGAGACTCATTTAAATCAGCTTGCCAAACAATAATACCTCATAAATCCCTTCACCAGAGTGACTTAAAGTAGCTTTGAATGTCCAGCATCAATGTAAGATAAACACAAGTGGAAATATTGGGGCTGGTTTTGTATGAGCCAGGCCTGGATTCATCTCTCACAGACAACATTTTGTATCTCTTCTGTAGGTCTACATATGCAAAGGATTTCTATTTGTTTGTTAAAAATAAGATTCAATATTATCCCATCACTAGGATTGCATTTCCTAGCTCAGGCCCATTCTCTTGGCTCACATGGAATGCTTTCTGTGCTGCCACTTGGAAGAATTCACCACCTTTATTTTATTAGAGCATTTTTATTGTTCAATAAAATTTTTTTACTTTTATTTCCAATATTGTAAATGGTAAGGAGATGATGGAAAACTTTGAAGGCAATCAAATATCTAAGGAAGTAAACAAATCAATTTAATAAAAACTGTATTCTTTTTCAGAACTATTTCTTTCTCCAAAGTACAGAGAGCAGAGCTACCAAAGGACATTTATGCTGATGCTTCTTAATCTTTTCCTGGGGAAAGAGAAGAGACTCAATTTCCTGACCAAGGTCAAGAATAAATCCTTTTATCTCTGCTATTAACATCCAATCTTAATCCATCCCATTGGAAAACACTTTACAAATATTTAAGACAAATTTGAGAAATAAAAATGAGGCCATCCTTAAAAAGTTGTTACTGCTGAGTTTGTACCAGTTACAATCATGCAACCCACTACTTGTGTAACTGTAGACAAGTCATCTTGTTGGAGCCCATGTTTCATCTGTAAAGTGGGGAAGATAATATTTATTTCACACCGATAATTTAAGGTTCTAATTAGATTACATATGAAAACACTTAGCACAGTATTTAGCCCACTACAGGCAAAACAGAACAACAACAACAAAATGTTTACTCTCATATTGTAATGAGGGAAGAGTAACTAACATCAAACAGCATCTCATTTGAGACATAGGGGAGGAAAAGTCTACCCCAAGAAGAATTCAAACAGGCAGATATAATTTAGGGGCTGCTGTTTCTGTGTCCTTCTCCCACCTTCTAATGCCTAATGCACTTATGAGGATTATTAATGTCCTTATAATCCTCTGATGATAAATCCTTCTTTATCACCAAGATCAGGTTTTGCCTAATATCATAGTGCCCAGTATTTCAAAATTCCTTCTTGCCAATTCATCTTCATCCAATAAAACTCTTCTTCCCTTAAAGTAGTGATTCTCAAACTTGGCTGCACATAGTAACTAACTGGGGATCTTTCAAAAAACAAAATAAAACAAAAAAACCAATGTCAGGATCCAACCCACAGAGATTGTGATGTAATTGGTCTGGGGTGTAGCCTGGCCATTGGGATTTTTGAAAACTCCCCAGATGATTCTAATGTTCAGCAACAGTTGGGAACACTGCCTTAGATGTTGAATGTCAGGAAAGCAATCTGATGGCTAACACCAGTGATTTTCACACATGAAAGTATATCAGAATAATCTGGGGAACTTTTTCAGAAATGCAGATTCCAGAGTATGTCTCAGACTTACTGAATCCAAATTTCAGAGAGTGGGACCCAGAATATGTATTTTAAGCATGTCTCTCAGATGATGCTTATAATACAGACTGCACAGCACCAAAGTACAATGAAATCTGATTACTCACTGTTACCCAAATATAAATCATATCTGTTACTGAACTTGGATGTTTCTGAGTCTTTGTCTTTTCTCTCTAGCTGCTAGCTGCTTAAAATAGTTTGTATGCAATGTTTTGCCAAGAAAGATAACAAAATATTGTTAAATATTAGATAAATGTCACAAAATGCTTAACAAACCCCAAATGCAGTGATGAGAAATCGCATGCATTATTTTATTGAATCTATCCAATAATGCCGAGAGTTGGTTCCATTTTATAACATAGGAGACTGAAGTTTGGAAGGGTAAGGTAATTTTCCTGGGGTCATGCATGTGGAAGAGCTGGGTTAGGAATCCAGTCAGTCTAACATTAGAGCTTGTGATCTTAATTAACCTCTGTATCAGTGTTTTTCAAAGTGGGAATCCCAGGACCACCAGTATCAGTAGCATGGGGGACATTATTGGAAATATAAAACCTCAAAACCCATCCTAGACTTACTGAATCAGAAATCTGGGGACTTGGGACCATCAGTTTGTGTAATCCTGATGCATGTTAATGTTTGAGAACCACTGATCTATACCATACCACCCACCTGTTGAAACAAGAATCTGATTCTCCAAAGTACTGAGTACAGAACCTTTAATCTCAGTGTCATATGGGAATTCAGTGTGATTCTTCCTAAGAAATGAGGCAGGACATGCTCCGCGGTCCTCAATTCAGCTTTAAGTGGATCAGACCAGACCTGTTAGGAGATAGGTGAGTGGAATAGGGATGGATACCAGTGCTAAAAGAAAAATTTTACACAAATTAAATTTAGCAAAGTTTATTTGAGCAAAATTTATTCATGAATTGGGCACCATCCTGAACCAGTGGAGGTTCAGCGAGCTCCACCCAGCATTGTGACTAGCAAGGCCACACACAGAGAGTAATTACCCGACTGGATACAGCTAGTTGTCTGCCTATTATTTGGGGTGGCACGATGAGACATTTGCCTTATTTGGGCATGGTGTGAAGAGTTGGCTGTCTGTGGTTGCTAAGCAAGCTGCTTGGGATTGGCTGAATCTGGACTGATTATTATACTCAGGTTTTGGTTTGTTTACATACTAAGGTTTCAGTTCACTATGTAGGTACGGAGGTAGCCTCAGGTCAAATTTAATTTAATTTAACACCACCCAGAGGCAGGAAGATAGAAACTACTTCCTCTTCCCCCTTGTCTTGTCCCCTCTCCATAGGACTATATCTTTCCCCAGCTGACTCCAGGAATGCTGGAATTGGCAGAAGACAAATAATAGTAATTATTTTCTTTTTGTAAATGACTTACCATGTATACCTCATTACCATAATACACAATAATAATCATGCATATGATCATAAAATCTTTTAATTATTTAATTTCAACCTTAAATCTTTCTCATGTATGTATAGTACCCTCAGAATCTGAATGTCTCTCATTATTTAAAATAATTATAGTGAGCATTGTTTCTTGGTTTGTTTTGGGGTGGTTGTTTTCTGCTCTTTTTCTTTTCCATGCTCAAACTAGTCTGGTTAACAGAGAGACCAAATTCTACCATGTTCTCCTATTTAGAAGCTGGCATGATTGTTTTAGATGTTCATGTGTGAAAATGTGTGTATTACCACCACATATGCATTTTTTCTTTGAGCTTAAAGTTACCACACGATGTCTCTTCCTTTTAGCCTTGTATTTTAAAGTCCTCTACCCTAGTAAAGGCTGATGGATTTTCCATGTATCTTGCAGAAAGCTGCTTTATTGCTACTATGATAGCATAAAAGTGAATGGGCAGTGATATTTCAAGAGAGGGATGTGGGAGAGGGTGATTTGCATATAGTAATGGATCTGGGAAAACTCCATTCTTGCCTCCCTCCCAGTGTCCTTTTAGTGATGGAGTCGCTGAGTAAGTCACACATTCTAGGTACATTTTAAATCTGTGTTTGTCAGTGGAGCAGCTGATTAATACGAAATGTAGGGGGAAAATGAAACCACAGACCTAAGGACAAATAAAATACAACCTGTCAGCAGATCAGGTTTGTTTTTCTTCCTTCCTTCTTTTCTGTCTTCTTTCCTTTTTTCCTAATTAACCAAGTATTTATTGAATGTGGTCCAGTAAAAACAAGGCTAGATTTGGAGTCATTCAGATTCTCATTTCCACCTCTTATGAGCTGAATGTTCATCTTATCTGGCTTATTCACTTACCTTCTTTATGCTTGTTTCCTTTTCTGTAAAAAGGGGACGTAATGGGTTATTGAGAAAATAAAGTAAATGAATATGCATGTAAAATCCTAACATAGTGCTTGGTCCATGACTTGGTCCATGGGATCTGACTTCTCTTTGCCCTTTCTGCATAGTTAGTTGAACTGTGGTTCTTTTCAGAATAAAGGTTCCCCATGCTCTTCTTCAGAGACTTCCAAGGGTGAGTGAACAATACAGCCTTTTCCCTGACACCTAGTGTCCCATATTACTGGGTATCCTCCTGGAAATAGGGACTCTGAAAATTAGAAGAGAATGGCCTCCATGAGAGGATACTGTTGCATAATAATGATTATGTCAGGGATGGCCTTCAAATATAGTTCTCTTTGTCTATTAATTTAGAGCTGGCTGGAAAAACATAGGGATTTCAGAACAACAAAAGATATTCAGATTGCACACTCTGAGGCTAAGATTTAAACCCAAATTATTCCCAAGTAAAAATAGCTTGTTGTCTTAGAAAGATCATAAATTTTATCATCATGCAGACAGTACTTGCTTCAAGGTCTGATCTTGAAGCAAGTTGTTCAAAGTCCCTTTGAGCTTTAGTTTGCAATAATACTTAATAACAGGTTTCTGTGAGGATTGAATAAAATGATGCAGGTAAGGTGCATGGAACATGGAAGGTAGTCAACAATTGGAAACTACATTTATTTTCATTTGAGGTTATTTTTACTACTCTTTCATTTGTTACTAAGCCCCACATTTTGATCTAAAAAACAGAATTTGACTCTATCTTGTAAAGTACCATAAGTTTCCATCAGCCAATTTCATTCAACGTGGAGTTCATGTGAAAAATTAATGCTCTGACCTTGGCCTAGTCCTAACTCTCTGGCTCCATCTTTATCAGTAGAGGGAGGGAAATGTACCTAATGGATGTAGCAGTCACACTTTTTGCTTTTATAGGGTTTGTAGCACATCTCACAATTATAATGGATTGCTTGCTTATTTGATTAATGCCCATCTCTCCCATCAGATTGCTTATCTCCATGAGAGGTGGCTTTGTTCATTGCAGCACCCCTATGATCTAACACCATACCCAGGACCTAGAAAATATTCAACAACACTTGTGGAATAAATCAATAAATATGACACGGGGGTGGCATAGAAATTAATTGTTCTTTCACTCAATTCCTCTAATCATTCATATGATAAATATGTTTAAATGTTTAATATGTACAAAACCATATACTTTATGATTAGCAAGACAATTTTTTCCTAGACTATCTCATTCAGTCTTCACAAAACACTGCAAGGAGACTTTGCCACTAAGCCCATTTTGCAGATAAGGAAAATAGAACTCAAAGATACTAAGGAATTTCTCTATGGTCACACAAATGTCAGTGAAAAAAAGTGAACTAAATAAATTTTTTCTAAGTTTAAAGATATTTTCAAATTGTAAGCACTTTACATATATTAACTTTACTTAATCCCTATAAAAAGAGGCTTTGAGGTGGTTACTATTATTATCATTAGCTTTCAGATGACAGAAAAAGGTAGGTGACTTTCCCAAGGACAAAACTAAGAGGAGGTTAAGCAATTTGCTGCTGAACTCAGACAATAAATAGCAGAAGAGGATTTGAACCCATGTAATCTAGCTCCAAAGTCCATGCTCTTAGCCATTATAGTACAATACTTCATAGAAATCTATGCACAATTCCAAAGGAAATACCAAATGTTGCCAAGTTTCCTTTGGTTGGGGTGAGCTAAGTTAGTGAGAGGGTGGCTAAAAACTGGAACACAGTGGGATTAATCCATGTATGTAATTTATGAAATGTTTGAGGTTTTTCTGTTTTCATATTTAGGTTAACACAAAGATGTACTATACTTGGCATATGTTCAATAACTCTTTGATGATTTTATGTCGTATACAATGTCAAACGTAACATTATTCATATAAAAAATTCCAAATAAATCATAAATCAGAGCAATTGCTAATTATTCAGCTGGACAAATGTTCTCTTTTCTTAACAATATATATGATATTCCAGAATAAGTGTTTCAACAAGAGTCGGCTTGAAATTTATCCTCAACACTTTCAGTTCAGTCTAGTTTAATCTTAGTACAGTAAAGGTGTTAATCTCTTCATCTAAAAGCCAATCAATTGCTTGGAATTGGAGCTTTTAAAAAGAGAATCCACTCTGTAATATTTGTTATTAATATAGGGCAAGCACTCATTCTTGTAACTTTGGGGAAAGGGAAGAATTTGGAGTAAGAACTTTTAAATTCAAAACTAGTCTCTACTTGAGAGCAACTTCATCTTTCATCTCAAGGTTCTGATGTTAGTTTATGAACCTTCAGCAATCAGAGTACCCTAAAATATGGGTTTCCGATCTCACAACTTAAGATATGTGAAACTGAGGACCTCCCTTTGCCCTTTAAAAATAAACTGGACATAAAATAATGAAACTTCCACTGTTTTCACTTCTAAGCAATTGTAGAAGGAGATTATTCCAAGAATAGTCTCAGCAGTAAGGGTGAAGGCAAAGAAAATAGTTGAGCTATAATGAGGCTTAGCTTCTTACAGCTACCTCAATTTCAGCCAAATATGTCCAAATAACACTGACAATAGCCCATCTGCTTGAAATTCAAAAACAACAAACTCTTCTCTTTGTTAAGGTAATTTTAAGATCAATTAGACAACCTCTGAGATATAAGTAAACAAATCCTGAGTTGTTTTTTTTTTAATTTTCTCCAACTAGATTGTAATTTTCCATTTTAGAACTGATTCATACATCATGTGTTTATTCATTCATTTCCCAAATATTTATCAAGTGCCTACTATGGGCAAGACAATATGAAAACTTGTATTTCCCACTTTGATGCCTGCTATATAGTAGATACTGGGTAAAAAAGGGTTTGTATAACGCAATTTTTCATCTGTCATCATGCTCAGGTTCATCAAACTTACAGTAGGTCAACTTTTATTCATTCACTTAATAAATCTTTACTGATAGTTCTTGTGCTACTATGCCAACCACTGGGGACACAATGATAAGACAAACATATATGGCTCTTGCCTTATGTGGCTTATAGACAAAGATTCTCACCAACACATATAATTTTTATTGGAATGTGCTATTAAGGAGAGATTCTCATCATTTGGAGTGAGGAGAGAGCTTTTAAGTAGTCAGGAATTCCTAACAAGTGACATTTAACCCAAGATCTAAACAATGAGTACACGCTATGTAGGTATCTGAGATACGGACCCCTGAAACACAAATCCCTGCACTAGTGATTTACTACAGAGAGATGGGTAAGGGCGTGAGGAGTAGGGCAGAGAAGGGGAGGAAGCCAATCAATGGTGTGCTCTTATGCAAAGTGGTGCAGAGACTAGCTTTGGCCAGATCTTTCAGGGGAACTCTGGACGGTGTGCCTTATCTCACAGCTGTCCTGACCTGTGGCAAGGTTGCTGGTCTTTCAAACTCTTTCACTTAGTCATTGGTTAAAGGCCCCTGTGAGAATGGGGCTTAAATGTGTAGACACTTCCTGTCAGCAAAGAGGCTGCAGTAACCAGAGATCAGTCCTCCACAAAGAAGCTGAAGGTGCCAGGTGGAGTGAAAGCCCACAGTAAGAAAAGGTGCAAAGAATTGATGGAAAAGTCTCCTAGGAGATCAAGGAGAACACCAGCATTATTTTTCGCAGTAGATGAGGGGAAAATGTTCCAACATATGCAAAGCTCCTATGGTGGAACAGAGCCTTGACAGTAGCAGGGACTGGAAGAAATGCAGAATGGTTAGAGGCAGTCTAGACTACAAGGTGGATTGGTATGGGGTGGGCTGGAGTGGGAGGTGAAGGCAGGTTGCAGGTAAGGGTTAAGGCCATGATTTTATCCAAAGCAGTGGGAGGCCACTGGACAGTTCTGAGCAGGGGAGCAACAGACTTGAATTTGAATTTTAAAGTTTTCTCCAGCCACATTATGGAAAATGAAGAGATACTTGGGTGGAGGTAGGCAGACTCAGTTAGAAGGTAATCTAGAAAAGAAATGATAGTGGAAGAGAGTTGAGTAGTAGTAAAGAAGTTAGAAAGAATGGAGAAATTTTAGGAGATGAAATCACTGGGAATTGTTGATGGACTGGATGGGGAGGGGACTGCAGAGAGGTATGGAGATGTCTGGCTTGCCTGACTGCATCCATGGTAGTTCCATTCATGTGAAATTGTGAACATTGGAATGCTAGCATTTTAGGGCTTAGAAATAAGAAAGATATACATATTCACACAAAGGTGGAGGCTCATCACCCACTGACTGTCTACTTTAATTATGCTAAGAGATTACCTGTTGACTCAGTAATATTATTATTTTGGAAACAAGGAGAGGAACTAGCAACCATAGGTCAATTTCCATATGAGAGTTTGGCAGATCTAGATAGGTATCAAGTGGTCATCTTGCTCCAGGGAACCAAGTAGGTGGATGAGATGAGATTGAATGGAAAGACAGACCTAACACAGAGAAAGGAATCATAGAACAACATGAGACAGAAGATAATTAATGCTCAAGTATGTGATTCAACTATAAACCAAAAATACCCCAGAGAAGTTTTTAAAGGAGTAAAATAATCAAGATTCTAGCACATGGTTGGGCACCAAAGTTGGTTCAAACTTTTCTGCATTCTAAATAATGCTGGAATGAATGTCAAAGGGAGTGGAGTTACTAGGTCACAGGGAATATCATTCCAAAGTCCTAGATACATATAGTCAATTTGCTGAACCTTCAATACTGCTTGAACATGCACCCCTGAACCCCACCCTACACCCTCAGTTTTGCTAAAGGGAAGTAAGTTATGAGGGGGAGGGAAAGTATCTTGTTTTTGTTTTGGATTGTTTTTACTTGATTACTTGTGAGATTAAAGTTTCTAGTGTAATTTTGTATCCCTTTTTAAAAAAGATCTTCATGTACTTTGCCCAAACATCTGCTGGGATATTAGCAATTGTTCTTATCCAATTCTATGAATCATTTACATATAACAATATGAAGTTTATGTATATTTGATATGAATATTTAACCAGATATACCATTTTATGTTTAGTCACCTTTAATTATAGACTATGGAATTTCTATAAAATTTGGGGGGGGTTCACTGCTTTTTAAACTTAGAAAGATTTTCCTGGTTTAGAGATAAAAGTATATGTCTGGAATTTGTTTTTTAAAAATCCAACAGGTGTATAGATGAACCACAATTGGTCATGTGTTGTTCATGCTGAAGCTGAGTATGGGCGTCCATGAAACTTTTTTTTACTTCTCTATAAAATTTTGCTAGACTTTTTTTTTTAACACTGATACAATATTATTATTCATATTAAGTTTATAGCCCATATTAAATTTCATAAATTGTCTCAATGGTATTCTTTAAACCTTTTCCCCTGTCCCAGGACCCAATCCAGGAACATTATTTACATTTAGTTGGCGTGTCTTGTTAGTCTTATTTATTTATTTTTTTATTATTTTATTTTGTATTTATCGATTTTTAGATGTATGTGTTTAAATTTATTTTTTTTTATTTTTTTGTTGTTGGATTATTTTTTTTTATTTCAGCATATTATGGGGGTACAAATATTACAGTTATGTAT
>VBSM01000529.1:42869923-42882442 GCA_008086735.1 Cheirogaleus medius | reverse complement strand
ATATTGCTTTCCACAGAGGCTGAACTAGTTTGCAGTCCCACCAGCAGTGTAGTTGTAATGAAGATTTTTTTCAAGTTATTTTTAATTCAAAGGCCAGAAAAATCATTCTGCATCATTGCTGTAGTCTTCTAACTGGATGCTTTGTTTCCTCCAATCTATTCTCAACATGACAATCTGGGTGATCTGTTAAAATGTAAGCATTTTAGCTCCTCATTTATCCCAATGACATTCACCCACCCACAAGGGGTTTATACTAAGGGGTTTATACTCCACCACCCCTGTTTACTGCTCTGATCTCACTTACTACTCTTCCACCTTACTGACTCTCCTTCTGCCACACTGGCCTCCTTGCTCTTTCTTGAACACATCAAGCACACTCTCACCCCAGGGCCTTTGCACTTGCTGTTCCATGTATTGCCCTAAATTCCTGCATGGTGAATTTTATCTCCCTCAGGTCTTACTCAAATAACCCCTTATCAGTGACACTCTCCTTGACCAGGCTATCAAAAGTAGCACCTCTCCATGTATTCTATTATCTTCCTCTTCTTTTACCTCACATCATCTATCAAGAAAAGGTATGCAGTTACTTTTTTAATTACTGTCATGCAGAATATAAACTCTTTATGAGTTTTTGTCAGTTTTAAATTTTACTATTATTTCTAGTGCCCAGAACAGTACTGAAAAAAGTAGTCACTAAATAAATATATGTTAAATGAATGAATGATCTATTTAGGCATTAAGAAAATGCTTAAGAACTATGGTGCATCTATGGTGGAATATAATACAGTCATTAATAATCAAGATTATTTTTTTTCATAATATAAGGAAATGTCTGTGCTCTACTCCAAAGTGAACAAACGGAAAACACAAAATTTTTATCTTTAAAAAATATGGTTGAAAAAACAGGGAGGAAATGGATTCTCTCTCTGAATGGGAGAATTTGACGTGATAATTTTCATCTTTGTTTCTATTTTCCAAATTTTCTTCAAAGACTTTTTATAATAAGTAGGGAAATTTTAAGAAAATATAGTAGCAAATTATATATCTAAGTTTTCACTTCTAGGGCACTATCTTATGTGACCAGTAATAATACTTTATCATAATACTCATAATATATATCACTAGATTCTCCTGGACAACACAGGGATAAGCATATTAATAAATTTATGTTAGGGTGTTGAATGATGTCATCCGCAAGAACAAATATGCACGGAGCACTTGATGAGTGTCAAGTCTTGAGTTAGATACCCTCAGAATTTATACACACAGGAACAATGTCTAACTTGTTTACTGTGAAATATCTAGCACATGACACAGCAAGTAGCCCAAAGTATGTACAAATAAATAATTATTGAATAAATGAGGAAATAAGACTTGGAGCTATCACTTTCAAGTAATTCAAACTAGTAAGAGAATTAACACTCATAGCACTAGATTTTGCTTATTCTTTTAAAAGATTCAGCACATTTGTAATTATGTGCATATACATGTTTTACCTCCTAATACTGCAAAGTTTGTGGGTGCAGAGGCCATAGCTATTTTGTCGATGAATGTATGAGGCCTGGCACATAACAGGGGCTCAGTAAATATTGGTGGCATCACTAATGGATGAATACCCTCAAAATTCTCAGCAAGGTAGAATGTGTGCAAAGTCATAAAAGGTGCAAAGAGGTTTAGAGAGTTAGGGAGGAAGAATTTACATCTTATTTAAAGGAATTTACAAAATATAAGGAAAAGATCTGGCATTTGAGCTTTACATTAAAGAATAGACAAGCTTTTTTTTTTTAAGTATGATAGGAAAATAGGAAAGTATTTTGGCCAAAAGCATAGAATAATTGATGGTATCAGATGTGTTTTTGTTGGTATTTGTGACTTGGCGCCTTTTGAAAAGTTGGTCCTATTTTTTAAAAAGTTTAATTGTAGGGACCCACAGCTGGTACCTTAAGTGCCAGATGCTGGTTTTGTTTCATAGTTAATGGTGGCAACACCGCTTAATTGTATATTTACAAGCAAACACATGTTGTTTCATGAAAACTACTTGATAATTACACAGCCACTACTGGAACCCCTGATAATTACACAGTTACACGTGTTACCACTACCAAGTTATCTCCTGATAGCTGAGTAATTAACTTGTCAACTCAGCAAATGGAGCTGGAGGGTAGGCATCTGAAACGCTTGTTCCTTTTCTTACAGATGTTTGTGGGTTCTGGCGGCACTTGTTGAACTTGGTGCCATTCTCCTCTCAGTCACTTGGCACTTAACCTGGAGGAACTTCATGTCCTCCTAAATTCCCTAAACCTCTTTGCATTTCTTGTGACTTTTTAACACATTTTACCTTGCTGGAAATTTTGGTAGTTCCATCCATCCATCTATCCATTCATCCATCCATCCATCCATCACACCACAAATATTCACTGAGCCCAGAGTACGTGCAGCATTGCTGCTGCTTGTTAAAGCAGTGTGGGGTACTAGAAAGGGCACAAATCTGGTTTTGAATTCTGGAACCACTACTCTTAAGGTCCGTGATCGTGTGCTAGTTTCCTAATCTATAAATGGGCTTAATAATGCCTAACAGGGTGGTTGTTAGGATGACAGATAATGAAAAGCCTCAGCATAAAATTAACACTCAGTAAACCTTACCAACCACTGCCTGCAGCCCAGACCCCCATTAGGCTTAACTGTTTCACTTTTTCATCAAAACAAATCCCAGAATAACCTATATTTGGGATTGTTAAAATTTCCAGATATGATTGAAATTGAAATGACTACATTTTTTTTAAATTCTCAAAATTCAGATGCATTAGCTAGATAACCGACTTTAAAAAAATATATATATTGAAGTTAATAGA
This sequence comes from Cheirogaleus medius, assembly GCA_008086735.1. Taxonomy (NCBI): domain Eukaryota; kingdom Metazoa; phylum Chordata; class Mammalia; order Primates; family Cheirogaleidae; genus Cheirogaleus; species Cheirogaleus medius. The sequence goes on along the minus strand of VBSM01000529.1, from coordinate 42,879,590 downwards.
TTTTGCTAAAGGTAAGTAAGATATGTAATCCTTATCTGTTTTCTATTCCATAAAACCAATGCCCAAATCAAAGACTGAGTCACAAACAGGCAAAGTGTATCTGCTTAGAAGGTAGAATTCAGAGTTCTGAGAGCTCCAGGTCATTTGAGACTCCCTGTTGGTCCCTGCTCCAGTGTTCTCTGTCCCAAAGCTTCAGTTCATTAGAAAGCAGCTCTCTGACTCTGGGAGGCCGAGGCGGGTGGATAGCTCAAGGTCAGGAGTTCGAAACCAGCCTGACCAAGAGCGAGACCCCGTCTCTAAAAAAAAAAAAAAAAAAAAAGAAAGCAGCTCTCTGTCTAGAGAACAAGGTGCCAGACACTGTGCAAAGACAAAAATAAAATAGATTGTGATATTGAAAGCTACTTCTAGGATGAAATGAGATATCATTGAGGCTGGGAAAGATTACATGACTTGTCCATGTTAATAAAAGTAGGCAGAGCCATAATTCAAACTCATTCTGACTCCTAACCCTTGCTCTTTATATAAGACCACCCCTCCTCAAACCAACTCACACAGTTCCTTGAAAAACTTGCCATCTAATGCTTATTTGTTTATACTTATTAAGTGCCTACTATATGATGATAAAATATTATGCCCAGGAGGAATAAAAATGATCATAAGTAGCATTTATTCAATGCCTGCTATGTGACAGGCACACATTTTCTATACACATAAACTCATTGGATCATCTTAACAACAACATAGGAAAGGTACCATTATCGTCCTTCCTGTATGCATAAAGAAACTGAGGCAAAGACAGGCTTATATAACTTGACTGAGGTCACACTCCATTCAGTGATACAAGTGAGATTTGAACCTAAGCTGACTATCTCTAAAGTCCACACTGTTAGCCACCAAGCTTCCTCTGCTCTGTTTTGCTGTAGCTACAAGTCCCAGCAGAGGACTAGAACAAGAGCCAAGGTGTACCTTAGACCCCAGACACAAAGAGCTCACAATATAACAGGGAAGAAAGAAACAGAAACAAATACCTTTCAATATGCTGGTTATTATAACGTGTGGTTGTGATAGAGCCAGGAACCCAAATCCCTGCTCAGTCACTGAAGGCTCCTGAGAAAATATGAAAGATGCCAACCACATGTGCCCCAGTTATTCCTTGCCAGGGTTTTTGTCTGAATCCCTGCCTACTCTGGGAAGCTGGAATAGACCCCATGTGGAATAAGTGAATCAGAAGTAAACTTCTAGGGAGAACGGTAATACCGTGCTTGGAATCAGTCCCAAGTAACTAGTTTCCCCATATTCCTTGTCTCATGGTACCCAACTGGTTCAATTTGGCACTCTCAGTCTTGGGGACTCCCTAGCAAAATGCATACCCAGGCTAAATTTTACATCCCAGCCACGAGGGAAGATAGAGTACCCCATGGCAAGTAGTCATTTTGACTCCTTTGTTCCTCCAGCAAAATGTCCTTCAGGCATCACCAGAACTCTCCTTCTAGTCAAAGAATGTAGAGAAATGAACTGTGTATGCCAACACAACAGAAGCCAGGGAAAGCTCAGTGGAAGCCCAGAGGAACAGCTACATGCACGGCCTTTGAGAAGAAAGAGCAGTTTCCAGAGGAGGGAATGTTTGGGTCAGGTCTTGAAGGATGAGTAGGAATTGCCAAACACAGGGAGAAGAAGAGAAGTCTTGACAGGGGAACATGCATACACAGAGTAGAGATGGTGAAACATTTGACGTGCACCTGCGTACCTGGACAGGGAGAGGTAAATGGTAAGTGATATGGCCATGGACCTGATGGGGATAGATTATAAAGAATTGTGCTTACCAGGTTAGTAGTTCGAAGTTTTCCTAGGAGTTTTGTGAGATCTTGAGGCAGGGAACTGACATGATTTATTTGAACAAGTGCTAGGGGGTGGGGAACCTGCAGCCTCCTGATTTCAAGATTGTTCTTTTTTACGCATGAAAGGAGACAAGAGGCAAAGAAGGCTTCATCTTTCTCTGCTGCACCCCTTTTAATAAAAGAGTTTATTCTGTAAAATTTGGATTCAATCAAAAGGTTGCACTTAAGGACCTAGAAGGCCACATGTGCCTACCCTGTGCCACCCCGTGCCACCCCGTGCCTACTATGCGATAATAAAATATGAGGCCCTGGAGGAACATGAGGTTGTGAATAAGCCAGAGACTGAATGTGGGGGCTATTTATGAATAATAACTTGCAGTGTTTAGTGTCAGATATGGGGAAAGAGGAGGCAGGGAGAGAAGAGCATACCTCAACATCTTCAATAGGAGCAAAAGTAACACATAGAAACATACACAGTAAAACCCTATAAATCTATTCTTAAAGAATTATAATGGAAATGTTGCAAAAAATATGGACAAGCTTAAGTTCCAGAGTCCTGTTCTCCTGATCGGTAGATGGTGCTGGACATGGGAGGCAGGGTAGTGGAAAGGAAGATTTAACTTGACTTCCAGGCAGAGCTATTCTTTCTGAGTTTTAATGGTACTTCCATGGCAGATAATAGTGTCCATTGTGGGTAGGGAGCTCACTCTGAGAGAAATAACCCCACCTATGCCAGAATGCCTCACTGAGTAGCTTCTGAGTCACCTATATCGGCTCTGAACACCAGAATCTTAACTTTCAGAGAATGGTCAAAAATTTCAGGTTGGATCTACCAGCCAAAGTATTCATCAACAAAAATTCTGAAACTTATTCTTTGACTCATGACATTATGAAAACAAAAGTTTTATTAACAATGACTGAACTCATTCTCTGAAATTCTAACAGCTTAAATAATAGCTAATGTTTACTGAGAGCTTTCTTTGTTCTGGCCCCTGCACTAAGGGATTTATATATAGATTGCGAATGCAATCTTTGCTGTAATAGAAATTGGAGTTTAGGTGCTCATTCTCCTCCCAAATTTGCTCACTATAATTCTCCACAGAATCACCAACTACCACGGGAGCAGAAATAGGTCCGTTGGTTATTTGGGCCAAAATGTAATAGAACTTTTATGGCTAAAATAAGATGCAGTGTGGAGTAATGGGAAACGTTTGGGGCTTTGAAGTTACAGAGAATTGGCTTCAGTTCAGTTCACATCCATTCAGTGCAAAAGAAAGACATAGAGGATCTGCTCTAGGAGTTTTAATAAATGGGTATTTATTTTAAGATAAGCACTGTTCATGTGAGTAAGTATACAAAGAATGAAGACAGAGCACCTGCTTTTAAGGACCCTACAAGTTATTGGGAAAAGGAGGCAGGTAGATAAGTTCAAAAGGGGACAATATCAAGATAGAGGTAAAGACATTTCTATTGGATCATGGAGGAGGATGCCCAGCTGAGATGATTCCTAACCTAGATTGTAAGAGTTAAGGAATAAGACCCCAGCTGGGAAAGGTGGGAATTGAATTCCAGGCCTAGAGAACATTATGAGCAAAGACACTGAGGACGAATACATCACAGATGTATGAAAAATAGCAAAAAATATAAATGTGAAAAGCAGGGCATATTGATATGTGTGATCCTGGGAAAATTCCTTTACCTTCCTGAGCCCCATTCCTCATCATAACTGATTCTAAACAATGTCTGTGTCACTGGATTTTTGCAAATATTAAAGATAAAAACCAATATAGTACTCAGTTTTTATTTCAGAAATTTCAAAATATGTAAGATATTAATATTTCACAAAACACTTCTTCTATAGGATGCTAATGTATGCTTCATTTTAACTTTTATGATTAGTTATGATTTGGAAGTATGGAGTTTAACTAAGTACAAACTTTGAACAGATTTCTTTAGAACTAGAACTTTTACTATGCTAATTTTCATTGTGAACCTTTAAGAATATGACAGAGAAAGAATATATTCATCTTTTCCAAAGTTTTATTGTTTTTTAACTGAGCACCCCAAGGACTCATGTTCTATAATCATATGGGAAATATTGGCCAAGACTGGACTAGCATATAGGATGTCCTGCATAGCTTCACTCCATATGATTCTTGCCTTTATGAGAACACTGTTTCATCAGTTCATCGCTATACTGGATGGCCAAGATTTTTTTAACCCATGACAAGTCTAAGTCTATGTCACAATAATCCATATTAAGGAAAGGTTCTATGTCTTAAGGTCATTAAAAACTTCTCTTTCAAGTCTTAAAACAGCTGGCTCATAAGAAGGGCTATGCTTTAATCACTTGGCCTCATAAGTACTTGAACTACCATCTGGATCATAACCTACATAACCTCCTTGTAAGTAAGGAGGCAGACTGATGTGATGTCTCTGAGATTCATAGCAATGGAACAAAACACTTAGATTCAATTCTGGGCCTCAGTTTCCACTTCTAAAAAAAAGAGAATATTTGCTATCCATAATCTAAGAGCATCCCTCTAGGGTTCTACTAAAATATCATATCATAGGTCAACCTAGAGATTAGTCAATCTCAAAACTCTGAATTTAGTAAAGCAGGAAGCCACAGCTTTGGAAACACAATTTCAAGGTTCTAGGTAGATTCCATATTCAGTGATACCTGGGCAGGAACATAAAGGAGTCCCAGCAAGAATGGATGAGCCAAGTGGAAGAACAGTATCTCCATGCAGCCTAAGGTTCTTTGAAAGAAAACAGGGCCTAACAGCACATGTTAAATAGAGTTGATGGAGGGAAGTGGGACTGGGAATGCCAAGAAGAAAGTTATTTGCATGAGTGCAGTTCAGTCAATTCAGGGAACTTCCAAATCTCCATCCAGAGTTCTTCCAAAGCCTAGAAGACATCTCCACATGCCTATCGAACAGACATCCCCAACTTCATGTATTTAAAAGAGAACTTGTATTTTTTTCTCCAATACATGTCTCTGAAACAAGACAGTTTCTTAGAGATGCCACAGGTCTAGGGAGGCAACTTCATCCTCCAGATTGGGCAGTTCTGATAGCACTCATCTGAGCAAACGGGAGAGATTTACCAGGGACTTCATGTTTCCTTTGTGTTCAGGGCTTTCACTTGTGCTATCTTATTGAATCCCTAATAAGAATCACTAATAATTTCATTATCCCCATTTTTACAAGTGATGAAAGTGAAACTTTGAAGGGGTAAATGATTACTCAAGGTTGCATAGCCAGTAAGTCCAGGAGCTAGAATTCCTACCTGGACTTGACTCCAAAGCCTCTGTTCTGTACAGCAGGCTGTTGCCAGCCCTGAGCACATCAGAGAATTGGTGCAAATAATGCTAGAGCACAGGGTTGGTGAGCTCTGGTCCTGGGGATAGGCTGCTCCTTGCTCTTGGTCATTAGTGAGCATCTGAGAAGTGCTCACTGTCACTAGAAGCAAGTTATAGAATTTCAGGCAGGGAAAGAAATGTTAGGATACAGTTCAGCAAGTGTCTCATGTGATATATTAGGAACACTTTACTTCCTATACATGTCACTTGAGCACACACACATACTTATACTCATCTTCTGCCTAGTTTCTGCAGTCACTAGGAAAATGACCGAGATTTATTTTAATCTTAAAATAAACAGCAGCTATTTCCAGCTCACATTTTATCAATAACTCTCATTTATTGAGCACCGATTATAAGTCTGTGCTCTATAACCCCAACCCAATTTAATTCTCACAGCATTCTTCTGAAGTAGGTATTATAAATGGTATTTTGGAGATGAGGAAACTGAGGCACAGAAAGTTTAAAAGCTGTTTGAAGTCAAGCACACAGCTGGTAAGGGTGCAGGGCTAGGGAATGCGTGCTCAGATGCACACCCACGTCTGTCAGGCTTCAAAGCCCAGGACTTCGCCCAGACCCGGCTGTCTTGGCAGGCCCTCTCAGTGTGCTGCTGGGTGCACAAGCGCATCAAGATCAAGATTTTCCTGGTTAAGAAAATTATTATTTAAAAAAAAATCCCTGTTCCTTCCCTTGCCTTAGACTTAACACACACACAGCACAGCTGGGACAGTATGTATCAAAAGGAGCCCTTATCCTTTCTCTCTGGAACAGGGAAAAAAAACAAAAACAAAAAAACAGAACAACTCTAATGAATGCTATTTCATCCTGGTTCACCTGAGAGTTGTGTGAGGGAAGCTGGGAGCATTTCCTGCTGCCAAAGACAAGTTCCAGTGTCCTGCCACCAGTGTTGCAAGACTGACACCGTGTGGCCAAGTCAGCCTCCAGACACCGTCCCTGAACCACCTCCCACAGCCTCCAGTTGGAGGCTCACCAGCTCTCTCAGACTCGCTCATGAAGGCAGCTGAGGGGGCAGAAGAATAAAGAAAGAGCCAACCTCCAAGTTGGGTAGCTGCTGGTAGGGTCATTTTTCTCTCGACAGAAGACAAATACTGCTGCAAGCAACCAACTACAAAGCTAGGTTGTGGCATGGGAGAACAGGGGAAATCAGACTTTTTCCCCTAATTTCTGTATTCATTTATTTATTAGTTTATATATTCTTTATCTTATTCCTAGTATACCTACAGGCAACAAAAAAGATGCATTGACATTCCATTAGGTAATCCATTTTATGTTTGGTGGGCAAGATGAAGCAAAGGGAAATAATGGTAGAAATAAAAATACATATGAAATGAAACAATATAAAACATGCTTAACTAGAGATGCAATACCAGCATATGGGTAGGACATAGATTTGTCTCTGCATCTTCTGTAAGCCAATGAAAGGATGGATCTCATTGGTTTTAGTCTCTGAGATAAAAACAAACCATGAGCCAATGAAGAAAACAACTATTCCTAATACTAACAACAGGGAAAAAAAATCCTGAAGTCCTCCAAGAGAGGACAAGATGTAAAGGTCATGAACAATATCAGTGCACAGATGAGTGCAGCTGGTCCAAATGCTCTTTCAAGCCCAGCAAATCAGAAAGCACTAACACTTTGACTCATTCCTCCACTTTTGCATTCTTAAAATAATACAAGGCTTTTTGTTTTTTTTACCATTATTGGTTTTGATTTTGTGTGTATATTTAGAATGTTTTGTGCTTCCCCTTTAAATGATTGCTGCCAATTAGTTTAGTTTGTCTAAAATGTAATAAGATTCCATTTTAAGAAGTCGATGCTGGGCTTTTACTGAGGAACACAATAAATTAATCATTAAATCAATTGTATTGATTGAACCTTGTAAGACATGAAAAATTGCAGTGCAAGGAATATTTTCCACCAAGAGGTAGGAAAGGACCTCAGCATTGTGTGGGGGGTAGGTGAATAGGTACTGTTTCATTTCTTCCCTGGGATGTTAGCTTCATTCATCAACTCTAAAATAAATATGGTGACCATTTAATTTCAAACATTTATCCTAAAAAATAGATTCCATATATTAAGTGATCACTGTACAGCATGCTTAGTGTTTTCATACATTACTGCATATAATCTAAACAATAAATCTGGGTGGAATACATCCCTATCCCCATTTTGTAGAAGAGAATACTGAGGCTGATGGACATAAGTGACTTGCTCAAGGTGACCCACCTAATGAGAAGGAATGTGCAGGTTTGAAACCAGTTCTCAGTGAACCCAAAGCCCATGCTCTTAATACTGAATTATGTCTTAAATTAATAAAAGAAGATAGAGGGAGGTTTGAATCTTTACAGCACACTTCTCTGCCTATTGCCAGGGCTGCTCATGTTTCCTTACAGTGTGCCAACACAAGTGCAGGGAAATAGAACATTGGAGCCAAGATTAGGTTTTATTTGGAAGAAAAAGAATAATAGTCACCAAAGCCAAGACAATGAGCGGAGGCCCTGGTTAATAACTGAGACATCAAACAGACCCTGATGAAAAACACTAAGATGAGAGCTGGTATAGACAAACACCAGGGCAGGCAGGAGGTACAAGGTGCCAGGCGGGTATGGGGTGTATCATTATTCACATGAAATGGCACAAGGAGCCTTTGGCAGAAACTACCAGGGCTTCAGGCATATACAGACATAGTTTTCAACTTTCAGGTCCATAGCATGCAACTTGAGCATGTCCTTTAAGATCTCTAAGCCTTAGTTTCCTCATCTATAAAATGGGAACAGTCACACTTCCTTCAAAGCGCTGTTGCGAGGTTTAAGTGTGATAATGCTGCATGTGAAACTTTTAAAAGAGCATCTGGTACAGAGTAGGTGGCCAAAAAGGGTGCTCCTTTCTTCCTCTCCCTTCCTCTCCCTTGGCAGTCTCTTCAAAGCAATCACCATACTGGGCCCAGTGGCATGGCGCTCCTACCCTAGCTTTTCCCAGTAGTCCTAGTCGGCTGGTCTCTTTACACTCTAAACAGCACACCATCAATCCCTCAAGGAGGTCCCGTTGGCCCACCACTCGTGACCAGGTCTGAAAGCATCATCTGCCAGATGAAAGAGAGAAGGGATGGTGAGGACGGTGAGACTGATGACAGGTGTCTTCTTTGTCAGCTGACTCTGCTCATTTTCCTGGGAGAAAGCAATCTACTCTCAGAAGACTGTCTTGGTTCTCAAAGCAGCAAAGGCACAGAGAACCTATGCTGGTCTCTCCTGCCACCTTCTCTCTCAGAAACAGACCCTCTCCCATGCTTGGTGCTAGAGCTACAGTTCTTTTCAGGATGATTCACACGGAATGACTCATTGAAAAGGAAGAGAAGGTACTGTGACTTCACGAACTACTCGCCACACACACACACACACAGTCAAGTGAGGTTTTATTTTACTGGACACATTCTTTCACAGATGCATACCTGTTGACCGATTTAAAATAAAGGTGGTTATTTATTCCTGCCACCACCTCTTGGAGAGGCCAGAACTAAAAGGAGAAGAAAAATCTCAATTACAGTTGCAGCAGCATTTATAGGCTAGCTGAGTATTCCGCTGAGATTTGAGCTTGAAATCCTGGTACCAGATACAGTTTAGGATTCTAGGGAGGAACAGGAAATGGCCTACCTCAGAGTATTCCTTTTCACTTCTTGAGTCCATTTATTTTATGGTTCTGACTGCATGCCAAAGCCATTTGGAGTCTTCAAGAGTTTAAATAGCGATGTCCAATTAATAAGGCATAAAACCCTGCAGCTTTCTCACCCCCATGCATTTAGTCAGCCCTTCTCTGTTCCGAATGTCTAATTGATAGGAGACACTTGCAGGCCTGTGCCTCTGCATCTGGGCTGAGGATGGGAGCAGTCAGCCTGGCCTCCTGCACGGGTTCGTGTGTTTGGAACCATTTCCAACCCCACACTGAGCAGACACGTCAAGAGGAATTACAGTTCCTCGTGGACATTGTGTCTATGGTTGGAATGGGATGCAAGTTCTGGTAGTTTTATTTCTTTCTGAGACATTCTGGAACATTTTAGCAGTGAATTTGTCTCCTGGCTTTTTTGGACTGAGAGCTCCTCACATATTATTTTAATAACGAAGCATTCTGTTGAGGGATTAATGAAATAGCATTGTGGTGTTCAAAGTGACGATTAAAGCTGTTGTTTTCCCCCAGCGATGCATTCATCTCTTTCGAAATGATTATTGAAAAAAAATGTTCATGTTTATATTTTAGATTTTATCTTGAACAGAGTAAGACTGGCAAGTATAGGTGAAACAACTCGGTTCCAGGAATATTCGGTTCTATTTAATGGGAGAGTCCATTAAGTCTTTCCTCTGTTTTTGTTTTTGTTTTTTAACTGGTTTTAGATGATAACAGGTATTCACTACCCAATTTAGAAAGAATAAAAGGCTTTTTTTTTTTT
>VBSM01000529.1:42750483-42869823 GCA_008086735.1 Cheirogaleus medius | reverse complement strand
AATAATAAAAAAAAAAACACTTTAGATTTGTGAGGAGAGGGTAAAGAGAGCCTCTACTTCTTGACATGAACATTATTATGCTTTCCTCAACAAAGCCCAGTCGTTCTTACTCTCCAGAGCCTATTGAAAGAGGACATCGTCACCTTCCTAAACGTTTTTGTTGTAGTTGTTGTTTTGTTTTGGTCTGGTTTGTTGTTGTTTTTTTGCCAGAGGTGGCAAACTTCATTCTTCTAGATTGATTCTGAGTGATTTTGTTGGATGAGAAAGCTGTGATGTTGTGGAAACAGTGTTGACCTTTGAGTCCAGAGATAGGACTCTGTATTTTCACAAAACTCTGTGCTCACTATTGCTGCACTTTCAGCAATGGTGCTGTGCCTGGTACTTAGTAGGCTCTTAGTAAATATTTGTCATTAATCTGAGCCCCAGTTTTCTCTTCTGCAAAATGGGAGCTAGTAATATCTATACCATGGGGACTCAACCTCATTTAACAAGCACCTCTGTAGACCACATTCCATGATCGACACTTGGTTCAGAAAATCTGCACAAGTACAGGATGGAAGGGAAATGAATAAAAATACAACAAAATGTGTGAAGTCATCATGTAGCACTTAAAAGTTTGAACTCTGAAGTCAGGCAAAACTGAGTTCAAATCCCAGCTCAGCCACTTGCCAGCTCAGTGACCTTGGGAAAATTACATAACCCACCTTGGCTTACAATTGCCAATCTGTGAAATAAAATATTAATACTTCCTACCTCATAGAGTTATTATAAAGATTAAATAAGATGATGCATTTAAAATTGTCTGCATATAATAATTAAAATTGCCTGCATATACTAAGAATTCAATAAATCTCAATCAGCAATTTGGCTGTACTTAATAAAACCAAGTGCCTAAAAATGAACTCTTTACTACTTTTCCCTGGTCAAACCATATCTGGGATGATATTTTTATTCTTGAACATCACAATTTAAACAGATATTGGTACATCCAAAAAAGAACGCCTGAGAAAATGAAAGGTTTTGAAATTATATTATATGATAAAAATGGTTAAATGACCTAATATTTTTGGTTTATGAAAAAAATCTATTACTATACACATACCTGAAGAGGAATTCAAGGAATTTTTAAGGCCAAAACTGGTACCATATGGTAGGGAGGTCGATATATCTATTTAGAAGAGAACTTCCTGATAGCATGTTTCTTCGAAAATAAGACCCACCCATAAAATAAGCCCTAGCAGGATTTCTAAGCATTTGCACAATATAAGCCCTACCCCAAAAATAAGACCTAGTGATGGGCATGGAGCATATCTGCACAATCCATGCATTTCCTCCCGAAGCAATAAAGAAGATGAGCAGCCCTTCTCATCTGCCCCATCGTGACAGCTACTATCCCAGAGGTGACCAGAAAGGTGCGGGCAGCCCCACCAACAAGGTCAGCTCCCCCTGTCAGGTCCTGGACATCCTGTGTGTGCTGCAAGCTGAGGCTTTGAGGGGAAAATAACACATCCCCTGAAAATAAGCCCTGGGGTGTCTTCTTGAGGAAAAATAAATATAAGACTCTGTCTTATTTTCGGGGAAACACGGTACTTAAGGCTTTCTAAAAATGAAATTTTTTGTTTCATTTAGAAATTAAATCTCTACCGCTAAAGTTAAGACAGTAAACATCCTTTCTGTGACACGGACGAAAGCCTGTGGAGGACTGGACTTTCTTCAACTTTAAATATGTCATGAGTCCACATCAGTATTAGTGATCTGACTCTCCTAATATTTTATATTAGATGGCGAAAATCCAGGGACATCCCGACTTTCCAGCTACTTAGTGATAAATGTGTGCTACAAATTCATTCTACTAATTCCATTCCATTTATAGAAAGTCATCACTTTACTGTGAGCTTCTCCAAGTGTCCTTTCTCATGTACAAGGCCAACTTCACATTTTTTCTCCATTTTGTTCCCTCCCCTGTGCTCTAGGTTTGGATCTTAAACTTCTTTCTATCTTTTTGCCTCATGGTACCTAAAAACACTCTCAGAGCTCTCCTGTGTTCCCCTCTAACACTTCATTTTTCACCTTTTATCCCAGTCAATAATATGTGTTTGCCACCTTCACTTACTCAGTTCCCATTTACTCCTCAATCCATCAATATTCCCAACACTTTACTGAGACAGTTCCAGCAAAGTTTACTCAGAGCTTCTGTCTCACCAAATCTAATGGACATCTTCCCACATTGTACTTTGCCAACCCTGGTCTTTCCAGGCTTGCATCTCTCTGCTCACCACCACGACACATTTAGATATGCTATAGGAATAGAGAAAGAGTCTTAAACATGGAGAGCAGCTTATCAATAGCATAGAAACAGGATATTTTGAGAACTGTTCATAGAAATGATGATTGGTTCACTTGGGTTCATTTTGGCCAAGGTGTAATGCTGATGGTGGGGCATAATAGAATTTTGCCAGGCCTTAGATTCCAGGGTAAGGATTTGAGAGTTAATTATATCTGCAACAAGAAACCACTGCATATTTCTTACTAGAAATTTGTCACAATTTTAAACTATCATATATTAAATGAAAAACTTGTGGCAGGAAGACCATTTAGGGGTTACTATAACAGTCCAGATTCATTTGTTTTCTGCATCCTTCTCTTTCACTTCTTATCTAGTGAACTATCTTGTCTTACTTGCTTGATTTCAGAACAGAAGCTCATATTATCATCACTACCATGGAGACTGGATGTGCTGGAGATGGGTGGGTGGGGTAGAGAAACGGCATGAAACAGCCTTAAAACATAGAAGAATTTCAATTATCTTTTAATTCTTTTGATTACACTGAAGAAAAAAAACATCATTTTGGTGTTCTATATCTTTAGCACCTCTCTAACACTTGCTAATATTCAGTTTTAACAAAGAAAATATGCCTCGGGTACAGAGCCTTCCAGACACTAGACTCTATAGCAAAAATTTAATCACACTATTTTATTTTCATTTATTTATTTTTGCTATTACTATCTATTTATGGTAAGTAAAATTGCTTTTCCATTTATGGTGGCATTATACATCTTCCTTTTAAAATATATTCATGTAAGTAAAATTTAAGAAGGGATATTGACTTCCATAAAAATGTTGAATAGAAGTATAAGTGCTGTGCTGATATGGTGAAAACATGAAAGGGAATAGCACTGAATAGAGTTTGGAAAATCATAGTTTAGTAGAAAATGTGGAATTTGGATTCAGACAAATTGGTTTAATATTTTAGGTGTACTTAATAATGAAGGGCAATTTCCTTAAACTGTTTTGGTCTCAGTTTCTTCACTGGCAAAAAGGAAGAAAGTAATACCTATTTAATAGGACTGTTGAGGAGAAAGAGAAGAAGAAACCTGTAAAAGGCACTTAGCACAACACAGTGCCTATAACAAGGTAGATACATTATACATTTCAGTTCTCCCATATTTTTTTTTCCTTTCCTTCCTACTGACTGCTGAGATTGACCACTGGCATCTGCTCTTCCCATGCATTCCCATGCATGAAGGCTCTGGTGTCCAACAGCCTCGAGTGAGTTCTGTCCTTGCCAGTTTCTGCCGCTGACAGCCTAGCATGGGCCTGCAGGACAGCTCCCAGCAAGGGTGAAATGAACGGCAGTTGTGACAGGGCCTCCCACGCAAGCTTTCCCTACAGACAACCATCCTTCCTCGTCTTTGTCTTCGCAAGAAGTCATTTGTTCTTCCCTCTTTCTCCTTCTATGTGTAAAGCAGCTAACTATCTACCCTGTTATTTGGGGAACGTATGGAGGAGGTCAGGAACCCAAATCAGTGCAGTCAAAATAGCAAGAATTAGCTGATTTCTGGCTACTTGAGAATTCCTCACCAGCTTTAAATGAAACACTCTTGTAGCTCTCACAGGCTTGGGGAATGCACTTAGTTTTCTTGTGGGAGTCACAGTTTCTTTATCTGCAGAATGGAAGTGTTAAGGCCCCCATTTTAGGGTTATTGAGAGAATGTTCAGGCTTCTAGCATAGTCCTGGCACCTGATGTGAGAGCTGCTCCATGGATATTGGTCCTCTTGTGAGCATTGCCATTAATACATTCACAGACAGAACCACAGTTTCAGAGCTGAGAAGAATTTGGAGACCATTAAGCCTTTTCTCCCACTTTCTTCATCATTTAGCTTAAAACTTTTCACTCTCCAGCTAGAAGCTCCCTACCTTCAAACCACCTTAGTTCTATTGTTTGACAAATTACATTTTTTTAAATATAAATTTGATTCTAATACTGAGTTTAAATTTGCCTTCATTCATTGGTTGCTCTTTCTGGAGCAAGACTTGATAAGTCTCAGATTTAATGATTTCTTCAGTGTTATGAATCTGTTTCCAGGTGGCTTCTGCTCTGCTATTTCTCCAACCTCTCTGGTTGCTGTGGAGGATTTTCCTGCTGCTTTTGGTTTCTCAGCACCAGATGGTTTTTCCTTAACCTTCAGTTAGCCCCAAGAGCCTCATTACAGTCATTCTGAAAAGAGGAGATGCAGAAAGAACCCTAAGACCTTCAGACACATACCTCACATTATTCTGGGATTTCTAGCTGGCTTACAAGAGCGGTTCATGAGTTAGCATCTAAATGGGAAGAGAAGTTCAGAACTCAAAATCTAAAGTCATAGGAAGATTGAAGGAGGAGGGCAGCCATGTGGTGAGGGACAGACACTGCAGAGAAGAATAAATTTGGAATAGCATGCCCGGCAGGACATAAATAGATCAAAATCATCCAAGGTAGAGGTAGGACAGTCCTTGAATTTACTAGCTATTTCTTTCTAATGTCATTGGTGAGAAAATTGAGAGCTGCCATGAAGAACTGATGTGTGCAGCCACACAATACCTGAGTTAGGTCCGAATTCTCTGACTCCTAGTCCAGTGCTCTTCCCCTCACATCCCACTCTCTGCCTGCCCACTGTCACTCTTGTTCCTGACAGCTTCCCTCAGCCTCCAAGCCTCATTAGACCTCTGTCAACAGATCCATTTTTAGTTCTATAGAATCTGCACTGGAATTAAACATCCCACAAGGCTCCTAAACCTTTTAATCCTTAAAATCAAAGGACGTAAAAACCTAGGATCTGAGAAGAAGAATTGAGATATTCTAATACAAATCTTCAGTTACAGAGGGAAAGAAAAGAAAAGCCCTGAATTTACTTTCTCCAGGTTACAAATCTTGTTACTGGCAAAACTGGGATGCACATAATAACAATATCTCATTTTACTGAATGCTTATTGTGTGTCAGATATAGTATGTTCATGATCTTTACAATCATCTTCTCGTGGATTTCTCTCAACAACTCTATGAGATCTGCACAATTTTTCCTTCATTTTTTCAGATGAGGAAACAAAAGCATGAAGCATTTACTTACCTCACAAGAGGCCAAACAGTGAGTTAACAGGTGGTAGAACTAAGATTTAAACCCAGCCTCTGTTTTAACCATTACCCTGAACTCTTTGTTCAGCATTTTTGCTACTTAAACTTCCTCCAAAACAGTAGAGCCCTGCATTGTCAGTACCTAAAACCCAACCATCCTTGTCATTTTAAAGTCTTTCAGAGAATAAAAGAATTTTTGACAGTCAAGAATTTGGAAAAAAATATCCAAACTTCCACACCATTAGACTGCTATCGGGCAATTTCAGCCTTGTACAGATGTGTTAAATTTGAAAAAAAGCATTTTTGAACTCTTTAAAAAAATTAGAATTTATCTGGGAGCTATATGATTTACCCCTAAGCAAAACCAGTCAAGATTCAACTCTGCTTTTACCTCTAAACCAAAAGGAAGAGATTTCAATTTTGTTCAACTCTCTATGCTAACATAGCCATAGTCAAGCAAGTACGGTTAGAGGCAAATTGGTTTAGTTGGTTTAGTGCAGAAATCATAGGCTTTGTTGCCAGCCATTTGTTCAATCAACTATATTTATTAAGCATGTACTGCATGTAAATAAGAGCTATTTGCAGTCACTTCCCCTTACAGTGAATCACAATATGATATAGTACACACTACATAGAGTAGTGTTGTCAATTGACATGTACTGATCACTACTTATATGCCAGGCCTTGTGGTCAGTGTCAAGAATACAGAGATAAAAAAGAAAAACGGACCTTGCATCAAAGTTGCTCATAGCAGTGTGGTAGGCAAAAGTGTAAAATTCACTGTGATGCTATCAGTGCTGTTACGGAGGTCAGACCCTGTTGTTAACAGCAACAAAAAATAGTACCTAACTCTCCCTGGGTATGGGGCCATGGGTAGAGTGAGAAAAACAGAGGAAACACCTCTAGTTCCCAGACACTTACATGAAAGTCTTTCTTTAAAATTTATCCAGATATTCTTTCTGTTTTTTTCTTTTGTCATGCCTAGGGTAAAATAAGGACATATTCATCATATATAATAGAAAACACAGGGAAATAGAATTTAAAAAACAGTATTCCCATTGTTAACACTGGGTTATGTTTCTTTCTGATCTTTTATAGAGATGGGATTTTTGCATTTCACTTTGTTGTTCTTGTATACAATTCAACAAACTCAACTAATATTTGTTGAATACCCTCCATGTGTAAGACATTGGAGATAAGAAATAACCATAACCCTACCATGGTCCACACAGTCTGGTCATAAAGACACATACTACTTAAACAAATGAGTCTTCGACACTGATGAATGTAACAATAAGAAATATGGATAGAGGCAGTTCAGGAAACAAAGTAACAAATCTCCTCTGGTCTATTGTACATATAAATTTGAATTCCATTATTCTTTTATTATTATTATTACAAAAGAATTTTCCATGTTATGAGAACTGTTTTTGTAAGATCCTCATAATGTTCCATCAACTAGTTAAACTATCCTTTATTTAAACAAAACTTCAGTTTTTTAATAATATTTATAATACTAGTATAAATAACTCAAATGAACATCTTTAAATAATAAATATTTTTTCTTTTTTCCTTTGGCCTCAAAATACAATTAGTGGCTCAATGTGTTGCAATTTCTTTTCCAAAAGCCAGTTCTCTCATTCTACATACAAGCAAGCTGATGTCCAAAGGCATTAAGTTGTCTGACCACGTTAAAATAATATGTAAGTAGTTGCCATGAGCCTGAAACACAGATCATTCAGTTTCCATGGTGCTGGCTAAAGACTAGAAGAAAAATATACCTTCTAGAGAATTAGAGTTTCTCAACCATAGCATTATTGATATTTGGGCTACATAACTCTTTGTTGCAGGAAAATGTCCTGTGATTGTATGATGCTTAACAGCATTCCTTGCCATTAGTACCCCCATCACACACTAGTTATGACAACCCAAACTATCTCCAGATACTGTCAAACATCCTCTGGGGGTGGGTGACAAAATGATCCCCCATTGAGAAGCACTGCTCTAGAGGAGTCCTGCTGCATAGATTCTGAAAGCTGCTGCAATGACACTCATTGACAGGGATGTCAGTAAGAAGTCATCTTTTCCTATATTGAATAGACTTCAGTTCATAACCACATGTGGGCAAATGGAGCAAGTGTAATTTACCTGTTAAACTTCAGCAAATTCAGGATAAAATACCTACAAAATACTTGAAGTTAGGCTACCCTAAAGAACAAGAGAAAATGTATTATTCTGGAAAGCTTTTAGGATTCATGCTGGTGTCCAAGAGAATATATGATCCACATAGACAATAAAAGGAAAGAAAAGAACATAGAAACAGACATCAACTCCCTGGCTATTATGGTCTTCCAAGCTGCTAATCTCCTAGGATTTCTCTGAAAAGACAAACCATATGGAGATCTCATCCACCTTACACTAGGTTTATGAGTCCTTAGGTAGTGAGGCCTTGGGAAGACTCTGGAAGGACATCAGTTGGGAAGACTGGAAAACTGTAAAGCTTCAGCTCATGCACAGGTGTCTGGTTTCTTAGAACACAGAATTAAAGGAATCAAAATCTTATAATGGGTCCCTATATGTGGCTACTGACTGCATTTTTGTCCTTCTGATTTCAAGGGACCATAGAAAAAGGGTGCTAAGGGGTCTCCCCAAACCCAGTAATAAAGCAAGCGGGCTTTGGCACAATTTAAGCTTTGTTTAAACTGCTCTCTTTTTGTATGTAAAGGAAAGAAGTCAATGCTGAGTAGAAATTGGCCTGGAGGTTTTCCTTGAGATGAACTGCCCTTCAACACATAGGGTCAAGTGTTTTATCAAAGAAGAACTGGGCCACTGTTGCCTCTCATTCATCTCTGCCTCCTGTGTCTTCAATCTGATTGCCAAATTTCTGACCAACCACACAAACTCCTAGCTGTGGCACAGGGCTAAGAGGCCCCAGAAATGACTAGCTGAGTGCTCTTGGGTAGGTTCCTTCACTTCTCTGAGTCCCAGTTTTGTTTAATTGAACAACTACTTCCCCAGGTTGTTTTAGGATTCAATAAGATAATGTATAACGTATCTAGCACAGTATATACTATATGTAAACACTCACTAAATGTTACCTCCTTTTCCCTTTATCACACTTGCATACTCAGACTGTGGACTAGTGAGCATTCTTCTTATCTTGACAGACTTTTGGCATGTTGCTAAATAAACTCTTTCATTAAAATCCAGGATAGAGTTGGATGGTAGCCTCCATGGGGGAAAGGATTATGTCTGTCTTTTTCTATAATATATTAAGAGTACCTTAGAGCTTGCTGTACACATTAGAGGCTCAAGAAATAAACTGATCATACAATAATGTCCTGGTATTGGTAAAGGAAAAAATATTATTTATTCAATGTGTGCTCTGTGCAAATTATTTGATATACACTCTCTAGTCACTGATTTATTCGATTTTCTCAAATTTTAGTCCCAGATTTTTGGAAGATGAAACTATAGCTTAAGTAACTTGCTTAAGGTCACTTGGCCATTTGGTAGGTTTAGCTGAGCTTAAAAGTCAAGTTTTTCTAATTTCTAAGCCTGCTATGGGAAGCCACTGGACTAGGAGCTATCCAAAGCAGGGACCAATTCTTAACCATCTTTATATCCTGTTATAAGTTAAATTGTGTCCTTCAAAAAGATTTGATGAAGTCCTAACCCCAAGTACCTTAAAATATGACCTTATATATAAATAGGATCATCTGCAATGATCCTATTTCCAAATAAGGTATTAGTTAAGATAAGGTCATATTGAATTAGAGTGGTCCCTTAATCCACTATGACTGGTGTCCTTATAAGAAGAACGGGAGACGGGAAGGAGACTGCCATGTGACGAAAGAGGCAGAGATTGGAGAAAGGCATCTATAGGACAAGGAATGCCAACGAAGGTTGGCAAACAATAGAAGCTACAAGACGCAAGGAAGGATTCTCCCCTATCGGTTTCAGAGGGAGCATAGCCCTACAGATAACTAGATATCAAACTTCTAGCATCTAGAACTGTCAGACAATAAATTTCTGTTGTTTTAAGTACTCTGTTACCATAGACCTAGGAAGCTAATACATATCCTCCACACAAACAATTGCCTAACATATTAGAGGATCTCAATGCATATGTGTTGAGTTAAACTAAACTCTGGGAGGAATATTCTTCTCTGTTGCTGGAGGTGCCCAAACACAAGTGGAAAGATTACTCCATTGGTCTGTTATTAAGGAATTTAAATCATTTCTCAGGATCCCACCTAAACCAGATCCCATGATCTTGAGATCTCAAAGCTTGAAGGAGAATAATTGTGGGGCTACATTAGTACATTTGGAGGTAGCTCTGGCTAGTGCTTCTAGTACAGTTAAATTTTTATAAATTTATCCCATCTTGTAAGCTATAGCCATCAATTAGAAAAAGATATTTTTAAATGCTGTTCAGGTCTTTCTTAATTATATATTCACCTTCAAATACTGTTCATCCTCCATGTGCAGTGTGGGTTTAACTGTTTTGTTTGTATCTTGCCATTTTTCAGCCTTGCAAGGGAAAATGTGTTTCAGATATGAAACACCCTCTTGAACTAAGAAAGGAGTTATTGAAGCTCGCCAAATTCTCCAACAGATCCCTGACTCCTTACATCCTCTTAGAACTTAGGAAGCATTAAATGACTATGAATGTGGAAACGACCAAAGCCACAAATGAAGTAAATTGTACAAATTTAAAATTCCTTCTCCCGTTTATGTTCCTTGTTGGAAATGGAGACGTTTTTCCTTTTTATTGTTAAAAGAGTCTTTGTTTCTTTCTTCTGATTACCCTCCACTATTGGCTACTGATTGATCATTTGTATAAAATTGCAAATGGGAGCCTGTTGCCTGAGACCAGTCATAAATTTTGGAAATGTGTTCGGCTCCTCTGTAGGGATTTATCTTCTTATGCAGAGACTTTCACAGAGCTAAGTGTAAATGATTTGCACAAGTTTGCCAGAAGCTGGGATGTTCCCAGCCCTCTGATGAGGAAGGGAATGTAGAAAGGGACTAATGTTTTCTCAGAATCTACTAGGGACCAAATTCTTTGCAAGTTACTAAATTTAAAACTATTAACACACTGAAACATAATTACCTTCTGTTTTGATAAAAGACAAAATAGAGGCCCAGGATGGTGAAAATACACTCCTAAGGCTAGTGAAGGAGCAGAGTGAAGGTTCAAACCTAACTTTGTCTGCCTCTAAAGTTTAACCTCTTTTCACTTACTGCATTGCCTTTCTAAAGCGAAATAGGAATTTCTCAGATAGAGGTGGATAGGGTAGTATGTATTAACATCCACCTAAACCTTGTGCTCTTCCACGTTCTGATAGATTTGCTCCAAGGAGCCATTAAGAAAAGCCACTGATCCAAGGGCTATAAATTAGCACTTTCCTCATACACAGCTATAAGCAGCTATTTAAAGCCTGGGTAATATCTTTCTTAAAATAAGTATCAGTTTTCTGGACGTTTATGCTCTATCACTCTTGGTTTTCCCATCCTTAACTCCATTAATAGAATTTTTCTTAATTCTTTTTCTCTTTTTATTGCTTTGCAAGGGGCTAATTTGCAGGCAAAATTGCTAATTTTACAGCTGCTTTCTGCTTTGTCAGCATGAGACTGACTGAGGAGTTATTAATAGAAGAATAGGATTCCCTTTTCATCCTTTTGCTCTTGACTGTTGCAGGAGGTGGGACGAAAATCCATTATTTAATAACATTTGTTCTTCTTGAAAGGTCATCATTCCAGCCTTTCAGTTTCCACTGAACTGCAGCAGCATCAGCAGCAATAGCAACCACTTTCTCTTCCTGAAAGGCTTCTGGAACTCCTCCAGGTGAGATGGTTGGTATAAGACTGTCTTTGAGATCCACTTTGGAAATGGGGGCCAGGATGGGAAATTCTCTCAGTATTTCTGTGCATTTTCCAAATAGTAATTTCTAGCCGTAAGTATTTGTAGGTGACCCCAGTCATCTGCATGTGGATTTCTGGAGTGGCTGATAAATGTGGCCTATATCAGTTAGTAATTATATATGGCTACTAGTAGCAGACAGTAGAAATAACAGTGGCCTAAACAAGAGAGAAATTAATTTTTTCCATAAAAAAAATCTTAAAATAGGCATTCAGTATTGGTAGGTGACATTACATTGTCATTAGGGACCCAGGCTCCTTTTGCCTTTTAGTTACACTTTCCTTGTCACTTGGTTTCCATTCTCAAGGCTGAACCATCATCTAAGACATACATGATTCTAAGCAGGAATCGGAATATGAGGGTAAAGGACAAAAAGGGACAGACCAGCTGTCTGTCCATCTCTTACGGAGCTTTCCTAGAAGTCCCCTAACAATGAGACACCGCTGTCCAGTCTCTAAAGGGTTAATATTCTTGCCTGCCCCTGTTCCAGCTCCTTGCAAGAAGGTGTTGGGTCTTTGCAGCTATAATATCTATCATGACATCAACTTCAAAGCATTCAACCTGGGTGTTTGATCTCCTGCCGGCCTGCTTTTTTGATGCATGCTGGAAAATAAAAGTAGGAAACCAGGAATGGTTTAGTCATACTTGTTAAACATTCACGGTGCCAGTCAGGAAAGACGTTGACCTTCAAATTAAGAATTAGAAGCACATATTGCATAAAAGAAATCAGTTCAATGAAAACAAAACCAGTGAGGCCGGGGAGAGGCTTCTGAGTGCCCACAGAAGACGTGAAGCACACGCAGCCACTAAATGATGTATTTCCTCTGGCTTTCACTGTTTATGAAGCAGCTCCAGGGTGGTGCGGCTTCATCCCATACACATGTTTTTCATGAGAGAAGTGGTGGAACCATGCCGTTTTTGTAGTTTCAAAGGCATAAGAAATCGGAAGTGGTTTGGGAGGGGCAGAAAGTGTAGCAGCCACCGCCTCTGCTCTGCTCTGTCAGTGTGTGACTCGAGTTTAAGGAGTCAGGGAAACTGAAGAATTAAACAGTTGTTATAGACAGGTCGACCACTGAGATCATTTCTTTAATACATTTTATTGTGATAAGATATACATAACATAAAGTGGACCATTTTAACCATTTTTATTGTGCAGTTCAGTGGTAGTAAGGACATTCCCAATGGTGTGCAACCATCACCCAATCTAGTTCCAGAACTTTTTTTTTAAATCCCAAATGGAAACTCATATCCATTCATGGTCACTCCCCATTTCCCCCTTCCCTCAGCCCCATCAACCACTACTTTCCTTTCTGTCTCTATGCATTTGCCTATTCTGGACATTTCATTGAAACGGAATCATACAACGTGTGGTCTTTCATGACTGGCATCTTCTTTCAGTTGACATCATGTTTTCAAAGTTCATCCATATTATAGCATAAATTGGTGCTTCATTCCTTTTGATGCTTCAATAATATTCCATTGTATGGCTAGGCCCCTTCTGTCCACTCATCAGCTGATATGAACATTTGGGTTTTTCCACCTTTTGGCTATTGTGCGTAGCGCTGCTTGGAGATTTTGCCCAAATCTATTTGCTAGGCTTTGAGGAGAGTTGTAAGAACCCCACACTTTCCCCCAAGTGCCCGAGGCTCCAAGCCTTGCACTTTGGAGTCCCTCCCTGCCTCTGCTTTGCACAGGCTGCCTGCTCTCCTCCCACCCGGCTGAACTGGCTTCATTTCATCTTCGCGGAGTCGCTCCTCTTCCATCCTATGTAAAGTAGTTCCCCGCCTGCCACTCTCCATCCCAGGCTCTTCCTTCATCACATTCATCACAGTTTGTAATGAGGGTGTTAGTTTTGTTTAAATGTTTGTCCCCACTTCTGGAATGTCAGCTCCTTAAGGACAAGAGACCCTACTTATTTAATTTGCTGGGTTGTTTTCGGCACTAAAGATACTACCTGCCGCATAGTATTTATTAAACATAAATACTTGTTCAAACTGATATCAAGCAAAATGGGCTTTTGAGATATTATCAGACCAGATCCCTTGCTGGGCTCTGTTTAGACCCTGGGAGTCAAAGAAGTATAGCTTAAATACTCACTACGGTGGATTGCTAAAGGTTGCCCAAGATATTGTGAGGAGAGTGACTGTGATGCTGCTCTTTGGTGTAGCAGGAGCTAGAGCACACAAAGCCTTTTAAGCCAGAGCCCTTCTTCTTAAAGTGTCCTTTCAGCAGATGTGCCTCTGGCTCACTCCCTCATCTCCTCTGAGCAGTTGTTTCCATGGCCCTTTCTTTGTGGGACACGCATTTACAATCCTAGTTAACATTGGAGAAGGTTGCTTTCCTTACATTTCTCGTCCCTCTTTTTGGACTTATTTTTATCTTTTGCACTTAATATCATCTGACAAACTATCTTATCTACTGCCTGCCTCTCCCCACTAAAATGTAATCTAGGAGGACAGACATTTTTATGTTTTGTTCACTGTTGTAATTCAGTACCTTGAACAATTAAGGTGTATATCATGTGTTCAATTAATATTTGGTGAACGCTTAAATAAATAAACAGATAAAAATTTTTTCAGACTTTCTCCAAGTAGGGTCAATGTGAAAATCTTTGAAAGATTTTTTGCAAAGGAGTGATCAGATTTGCAATGTTTTATCTCTGAATACTATAAGAATTTGCCCACTTATCCAAGTTTCAGACAACTGCCCCTCTGCCACTTTTATCTTCCTACAGTATCTTCCTACAGTGTACGTGTGCACTAGAACCAAATGCTTTCTTCCCATCCAAATGTCCATAAAGCAAATACACAAACATCCATTGAGTGGGTTTTTTTTCCTTAAGGATTTGCTTAAGTAAATACAGAAATCTGGGCAGAGTTTAACAAATGAAAAAAAGCTAAATAGTTACGACAGGCTAGGCACCTGTACTACTGAGGATATCTTACTTCTATTTCTTGTCTAAAACAGGCCAGGATCTATGCTAAGTACTCCATATGCTTCGTTCTCACAAAAAGAAAATGAATTAGGAACTATCACTACATCCATTTTACAGATGAGGAAACGGAGGCACACATGAATTTGGTGACAGACTTAGGACTCAACAATTCCAAACCATGATTCTAGACACTAGCTATGTTTCTTTCATTTCATCCTATGACCCATTGAGAGACAGACACTCTCACTTAACAGAAAGCTGAGGGCTTGCTGAAGGTCAGTTAATTAATGGCACAGCTACAGTTAAAGCCAGGTTTTTCTAATCTAAAAATCCTTTCTCTTTCCACTATGCTACAATTACTCCTCCAACAAGCAACTGGAGGAAACACAATACATAATAAATTTTATTATTGTAAGTACCAGCCTTAACTGTCTCTGGTGTACATTGCAATGTGAATTATCTCTGATAACTTGGAATTCTTTCCAGGCCTTAGGAATCAAGCCTATCAATTCCACTTTGGAATGCATACTATGTAAATTTTCTCTGCCTTTAACTAACAATGCTAAAGGCAGGTTGGCACCACTGCCGGTCTGTAGATTTCTCAATCACATCTGGACCAGGATGTGTGGGACTCTATGACTTTTGACTTTGAGTCACTAAGTCTTAGAAATGACCCTGGACCTCCTCGGTTCTACTCTGTTTCCAAACTCTCAGGAGCATGATGTGCTTCCATCACTTGTACCCAAATGTTTCTCTCCTGAGCTCCAGCCTGCTCTCTTTCCAATGATATCTATGGTTCTAATTCTTTTAAGTTATGATATCTATCATGGGCTATTTCTATCTTTTCTGAGTGGATTGCCATAGTCAGTCTTACTGGGGAATAAGAAATAATATTTATTGTGTGCTGGAGGTTATATAGCTGTATCTCATTTAATCATGATAACAATTCTGAGAATCAGGTAGATATTATTCTATCTCTTTTATGGATGAGGAAATAAACATTTAGAGAAGTAAAGCCCAAAGTAAGAAACAAATGATGCTCAGAATGAACCCACATTAGAAGGTAAATCTGTAGTTAAAATTATTTCCACATTTGGATATTACATTAATTTTCTCCTGCTGAAAAAAAATTATAAACCCTCAAATTTAGTAGCTTGGCTGGGTGTGATGGCTCACATCTGTAATCCTAGCACTCTGGGAGGCTGAGGTGGGAGGATCACTTGAGGTCAGGACTTGGAAACCAACCTGAGCAAGAGCAAGAACCCGTCTCTACTAAAAACAGAAAAAAATTAGCTGGGTGTGGTGGTGCATGCCGGTAGTCCCAGGTAATCAGGAGGCTGAGGCAGGGATCGCTTAAGCCCAGGAGCTTGAAGTTGCTGTGAGTTAGGTTGATGCCAGGACACTCTAGCCCAGGCAACAGAGCGAGACTCTGTCTCAAAAAAAAAATTTAGCAGTTTAATACAACACCCATTTTTTATCTCACAACTCTGTAGGGCTGAAGCCTGGTACTCAGAGTATCCTTCTCAGGCTGAAATGAAGGTGTCAGCCAGCTATGTTTTCATCTAGAGCTCAGAGACTTCTTCCAAGCTCATTCCTGTTATCAGCACAATTCAATGCCTTGTGATTGTAGGACTGAGTCCCCATTTCCTTGCTGGCTATTAACTGGAGTTGCTCAGCCTCTAGAAACCAACCTCATTCCTTGTCACATGGACCTCTCCAGCTTCAAGTTAGTAACTGCATCAAATCTTTCTCATGCTTCTAATCTGACTTCTCATGACAGCCAGAAGAGACTTCATGCTTTTAAAGGGGCCAGGAGATTATATTAGACCCACCCAGGTAATCTCCCCTTTGCCATATAACATAATTACAGAAGTGATATCTCCTCATATCCACAGCTTCCATCCACACACCAATGGGAGAGTATTAATAAGAGAATGAGGATCACCAGGGGTCGTTCTTAGAACTGTGCCAACCACAGATGATGTAGAACTGAAATGAGGCCTCGCGCTTCACTAGCAGCCACACAGCCTCAAAGCAGGTGCCATGTCAATACCCTGGTAGCTCTCTTGCAATCCACAAGCTTCCTAAACCAGCCAGGAGCATATTTCTATTATTTTTTTATTTGAATATCCTCCAATTTCATGGGATTCCTTTATTCGCTCCAAGAGCTGGCTGGGCTAACCAAGAACTGACATGAGTAACAATGAATTGTCTAATGTATATAATAAAGAAGGAGGTGAGGGAGAAATATTAGTAAATTTTAAATAGATTTATAAGTCTAATCAGAAACTAGAAGTCAAAACCATTCCTCTTATCTTCTGGAAAGATACATTTGTCACCACACTTCCTCCTATAATTTTTATGTTCTTCCTGAGTGTCCCAGAAACTCCCAATTGCAAAAATGAAAGCCCACATAATGCAACTTGAAATGGTCTGAAATGGCCACAATTAGCAATTGGTGCTAATTGTGATTTGAAATTGAGGCTATGAAGGTCTCCAACTGGGACAAAGGGCATTGCTATCTAGAGAGCTGCTGGGCTCTGCTTTGCCCTACCGGACTGTAGCACACAAGTTCAGAAAACACATCTGCCTCAGATTTTAATAAATGTCCCTGAGGGAGCAGACAAAAGGTAAGCATTATTACTTAAAAGAACAGAAGGATCCCATAACACTCCAAAGTGTAAGGGCATGTCCTAATGGAACACTTTAGCCAGTAGGAACTTTCAGTCTACCCTAGGATTTCCTTGTCATCTCTCAAATCTCCATCAATTAAATGAAAATTTACAGCTTCTAATTCTCTAAATAGCTCTCCTCTGTAGCCTTTCCTGAGACCCTGAGAACTTCCAAAGTACTTTGTTCTCAACTCTGTAAGAGACTGTGAATCTTTTTAGCTTGTACTATATTGCCATTCTTTTTCTTTTCAGCACTTTAAGACTACAACTTTCTTGAATGTGAAAACTGTGCATGATTGGATATTATTATATAACTCAATGTCTGACAAAATAATTGATTAACAAAATATCTAGTGACCCACCACTGGTCATATTAGTGTGTTTTGTGTTATTATTCTTGTTGTGCTGTTTTATTTCGAAGTCTTCTTTAAGCCCAAACTTACATATTTATGACTTGATGGATTGAATTAAGGTGGTGATTAGATGAAAGTGAGCTAAGCAGGGTTTTAGCTTCTGTCTCTCCTTGCAGCCATAGTGTGAGCTTACTGAGAGCATCTGGGATGGATTCACAAGAATCTGGTAAAAGCAACAAAAGCACAGGAATGAATTGACACAGTTCCAACAGGGGCTGGTAGCAACAAAGAAGTGTGGATCTCCAAAGGGAGGGTTCAGTGTGGGTGTCAACAACCCCTTGCACCGCTCAGATCCAGTCATTCTCTCTTATCCTATGAAACTCTAGGGCTACAGTATAATTCCAGTTTTTAAACAAAGGTATTCTCATCCCTTTTCTGAGAGGAGAGGTAGAAATCCAATAATGCATATTCTATCTGGTGGCCAGTTGTGATCTCCTGGAGGACCAATGCTAAAGAGTTTGTAGAACAAGCTACAATCTCACTGCTATGGTTTGCCGAGAGGGCACAATTGATATTCCTCCACTCCCTCATCCACTCTGCATTCTAGATTCCCCTCACCCTTGTCTAGCATGTCAGTTGGTCTGAGTTGTTTGCTTGGTGGGATGACCCAGACCTTAATCTCTAAGGTCTGAGTGCTTAGTTGTTCTATTCTTGTTCATGTGTGTTTGCTGTAGTTGCCCATAGTCATTACCATGCATGAAGTATGAAGAGACACCCAGTGATTTCTGTGGATTCCAGACTTGCCCCCATAGTGCAGAAGTCACCCTTCTTCTCTATAGTGACAGGATAAGTTACCATAGCCATAGAGCAGTGCTCTTCCTGGCCTATTGCTCTACTAACATATGATGACCCCAAGGTGATTATGTGGCAGTCACAACACCCAGTTTAGCAGGACTCTTACTGTATTTCTAGAAATGAGTTTGTCCGCATCACACAACCAAGTTCTGTAACCTGGCAGAGCCTGAGATTAAAGGAACAAAAGCACAGATTGCACAAGTGGGTCACTGGGCATGAGAGTCAGAGTGGCAACTCTCACTTTCACCCTTTCTTTCCTGGAGCCGTGGATTTTAGCCAAACAAGACAAAGAACCATCATTTTAAAATATATGCTGTATCTTGAAGGACAGCATCTCCTCCCTGCAAGCATTGTCCTGCAGTCTGTACCTGAGCAGAGTCTTCAAAGAAGTCAAACCCATATCTGGCGTATGTGTCTATTCCAGTAAAGATACATGACTTAAATGACTTCTTACTCCAAGGTAGAAAGGATTTTGATGTTGTGCTCTGCCACCAGATGGCTGCCTGGTCTCCCTGAGTAAGTGTGCCTTGGTCTTTGCTGCTAGCAGATATGCATTCAGCAGTGATAATGGCTAGAACAGTGGTAGTGAGGGAGAGCTTGTTGTTGAGCCCATGTACTTGCCACTATGGCCACTCTATTGCACAAGCACTGCTGCCAAGGAGAGAACATGGCTGACATCTGAGCATGGGTCATATTGTCCTCTTGCATTACATATTCTCTGGGAGCATTAAATGTGAGACATAGACTTCTGCACATTCTGACAACTATTCCCCCCACACACTGTTCTCGCTTATATACATCAGACAAATCTTGGAATTCCTTTGGCTTAAGGGCTTATTTTTCAGAGCTAGACTTGTGCTTTTTGCTCAGGATTTGACTGAGACTGGGCTTTAATTATCAGTCAAGAGATAAGGAGGGGTCACAGGGGTGAGTCTTGAGATAAAAAAGAGTGATCTTATGAGGCACCTGCTCCAGGTGAAATTGTGACATGTTGTCCAGGGAAGGGAAGGCTCTTTTCCTCTGGTAAAGATGAAGGTACTGATTTTACTGGCCAAAAGTGTTCAAGAGAACTTGGGGATTCGAAATTCTCAGATTTGTTTACTCAACTGTTACCATCCCAGGTCTCATGGTTCTACCTTTATATTGAAGATGCCCTGACTTTGGCATAGGAGACCCACTGAGATTGTGCAGATAACTTCTTTTTAGCTCAATCCCACTTATAATAAGTTCCTGGGCCTGAATTTCATCACAGTTGTGCCTTACAACTGCAAGAGATAAGACCTTCCTTGTTGTCACAGATTCCTGATTTTCAGAGTATTCCTAAAGTAAAATTGGTTCTCCTGAGTCTTTTATTTTCTTGAGTAGGTGTCTAGTGCTATCAAAAGCAGTCACCTCACTTTATAACCTTTATTAAAACTCTTGCTCCCATACAAACAAGGGCTGCAACTTCTTGGTCTTTCAATGTCTTAGCCTCCAACTGTACTACCCAATTATCTAACTACATATAAGTAAAAACTTGATTTCGATGCATAGCATCTGACTCCCAGAAATGGGTTCTTACTGCTTTTAGACAAGAGAGCAATATACTTTTAAAATCATATTCTCTAGAATCATTTCTGGATTTAGCTAAGTCTCTATAAAGCTGAGACAAGGATTGAAGTCATGATACTTAATTTTAGAAAGCAAGCCTAGAGATATGAGGGCGAGGAAGAAAAGGTGAAAGAAAGCAAGGAAATATAAGAAGCAATTCAACGCATTAGATCTCACCTGCCTCCTTTCCCCGTGCATTGTATATTCCCTGGGGGACTTAAATGTGAGACATAAAGGAAGCTAGGAGGACACACAGTAACTTGTTGTCAGATGTGTCTGCTTGGCCTTTGGGACTTCTTTGAAAGATTTATGATAACAATTTTCACCTCATAGGAATCCACCAAAAGATAAACAACATAGAATTGTCTGACTATCTCCCTTCAATCTTCCAGTTGCCATTGCTGTTGGTTTGCCCTATTGCACTAGATCTATAGTAAATACATGCTACAGCATCCTCTTTGCAAAAATATTTTACCTTGAGAGTGACCAAATGTTTAGAAGCCATCTAAAACAGTGAGAGGAAGATATAAAATAGACAGGCATGGCAACCTTACCTCTGATATTGTAGGTGATTGATATTCTACGGAAAAGATTAGGGAAGAAAGAACCAATGGGACCAGAAGCAATAGAGAACTCTTGGGAATTTTTTTCTGTTTAACATGAAAATATGTTTAGATATCCATGAATATTTTAAAAATCAAGAAAGAAAAATCACAGCATATTTTAGAGAATTCTACCTTAAAAACAAATAAATGGCAATGACATGAAAATCAATACAAAAATCAAAAAATATTATTTACTTAAATAGTTTTCTTTCTTTGTTTTACCTTTAACACAAAGCAAGCACTTGATGGAAGGCATAGGCAAAGGGACAATGTAGGGAGTACTCACTCTTGAGTGGCCCTATACTAAGATTGTTATATTTTTACCTAAAAGATGGCCAAAAAAGCATATAGTTCCCTCATGGATACGTACTTCTATGCTGTTGCCGTAATATTATCTAAAGCCTCTGGGTTGTGTATTCTATAAGAGCATGGACTGTACGTTTTAGTCACCAATGGATATATCAAACCAAACTTGGTAAGCTTTCAATTACTATTTACTGAATGATACAATTAGTCAATCAATCAATCTACGAAAAGCCTGAGATACTTTTCCATGTCTCCTTTCTAATTTATCTTGTTTCACCTACATCTACATCTACATCAAATACAGATTATATTTGTTAAACCATATTTGAATAGGTCTTCCCAATCTTTCTCATAGCTCTTCTTTATTGTAGTAAATATAAACATTGAAAATTATATAAATCCATGAGTAAAGAATGAGACTTCTAAATGCTAAGAGTTTAGGACATGAGTTGGTCATAGCTGAATTTCATTCAGAGTATCTTTGAAACATCCATAATGTTGTCTCATGTCACTGTTCATAGATTTCTAAGGGAAATTTGTTTTCCTTGCAAATGAATAAAAGGAAAAATACCAGGTTGCTTTTTTGTAGGCTTGTTTGACAAATTACTCACATTGGATTCATATTTTATATGCCATAGGCCAAATTTCCCTATCGGTATCATTTTTTTTCTTGCCACCAACCTATTTAATATGCTTCAGTTCATGGTTAATATCCATGGAAAAGTAAGCTTGAACTTTGAATCCCATTGTGGTCTGCAGTCCGTTGCATTGATTCTCTATGTCACGGCATGTGGAACCAGGTCTGGTTAAGTGGAAACATGGTGGTTAAAGTGAAACACAGCTGAATTTTCTTGTTTTAGTCAAAGCTAAATGTACACATAGGGGAGTATTGGGAAAGCTGGGAGTCTGAACACAGAATTCTCTTAAGTTTTCCATGCCTGCTCAGGAAAAGAAGTAAATAATCACTTGTTTGAGTTGGTTGAATGGCTCTTGAAGACTGGAGTTGTCCAGCAATTATCAGAGCCCAGATTCCATTTATGTATTTCTCATTTAATCTAGTCTGGTAAAGTTATGATCTGCTGATTAAAATTCTTAACATATCTTGAAGTAAGACCATTTGCCCATATAATAGATAGTCTCAGAGGTAAACATTGCTTCTTCCCACAATCCACCAAACTAACCACCTAATAATGTCAAAGAAGATTGTATAAGCTAAACTCTCTCTTTTGTAGTGTAGACAGGCAAGAATGTTTTAGCAACATTCCTTTCTCCCCACTTTTCCTCCTGCTGAATTTTTAACACTGTATTTTTCCCCTCATATCATTGGATAAGTGATCAATATTCTTTCTCCCATGGAATGAGTAATATTCAGGGATGCTCAGACTGCTGGTCTCCTTGTCCATACCTCTGAGAGCAAGTATGATGTAACTACAAGGATCATAAGGCTGGAAACAAGGACACCAAGTAGTATTAATCACCACTAACTCATGGTATGACCTTGAACAAGTCACTTTCCTTTTCTAGGTCACAGTTTTCTCATCTGTCAAATGAGGAGCTTTAATGAAGAATATATAAGCTCAATTTACAGCATAAAGGCCCTGTTCAAATTTAAAGAGTAATTTGGAGTCCAGATTTCCCTGATACTTCTAGGCACTTCATTTACTTCAACAAAGATTAGGCTTTCTGGATATATAAACTTGGTTAATGCCATGGTGAAAAAAGTAATTGTTAACTTTGTTGGAATTTGTGAAGTCTTCCAAGTTTACTTTGGGTGTCTTTGAGGAACTCTGAAAGAACTCATTTGCATATCCAATCCGAAATTAGCCTGAGCAATTGGAAACTTGTCTCTCAGGTGGACAAATCACTTCATTCTCATAAATGGATCAGTCCCTGTTGCTCCTCTTTGGGAATAGCCTTTCTGCTTAAGAATATTTAAGAAGGAAATAGGAATTATTCAATGCCTTGTATCTTTTGTACTCTGTCTCCCAGGTCCAATGAACCTTTAGCAATTGCCCAATCTGAGAGAGAATCAGGGGGTTACTCAGGCATTTTGCAAATGAGTATACATTTTGATTCAGCAATTAATGCTTCTCAATCTTTTATTATCCTCACTGTGGCTGGTTGAATGTGAATTCTTCATATATCCATTGAGTTACCCAATGGTTTTTCTTCTTTATTTTTTCATAGACCCTAATGTATAAAACACAGAAAGATATGAAAGGGTCCCTCAGGCAGTTTAACTCTTCATATATTGGTGAAAAATGCTTCAAAGTTGGCAAAAGGCCCACTTCTAGAGCCCTTTAGAATATTACTTAAATGGGAGAGCTTATTTGATAGCATAAGCTGCAAATTCTTAGTTCACATCAAGATAATATGTTTTCAATAAATGTTTTCTCTTGCTGTTGTTGTTATTATTTTCTTCAGGAGCAATATGAATACCAGAATTGACATTCTACTTTATACAACTCTTCTCTCCAGACCACATCTTCATTGGAGTTCTCAGGGTTGAACTTAACACACGATATGATGGATGCCGTTTCTCCTACAGAATCACTCTCCATCCTTCCGCATCAGGTGATCCAGTTCATACAGGCCTGTATGAACTATGTTAATGGGTGTGATATTATAATATATGTGGGGGGTGCATATATGTATAATATATACACACACATTTATATATAAAGGTTTTTGTCCACAATTGCTGGCTCATAATTCCCATATCCCTTATTACAGTCTTTCGTTATAATGATGGGTAGCTCTAGGTCTCAGGAAAAAGAATCTCTCTTTCTGACCTTATCCTGCCCTCATTTCTCCTGTTCAAGGCAGGACTCTTACTGTGGGTCATAAGACCCTCATTCCAGAGAGGGTCCTGCTCCATACCCTGGAGGAAGAATGTTGCACAGAGAGACCAAGAAGAATCTAAATGGACGGGCTTGCTGGGTTTAGATCATACTTTTTGTCCAATCACATGTCTTAATGTGGTTGCCAATCATGCCTATCCAGCGATGTCTCCATAAAAAGTCCAAGAGGTCAGGGTTCAGAGAGCTTCTGGAATAGCTGAACACGTGGAGGTTCCTGGAGGGTGGCATGCCTGGGGAGGGCATAAAAGCTCTGCACCCCTTTCCCCGTACCTCGCCCTATGCATCTCTTCATCTATATCCTTTGTAATATCCTTTATAATAAACCAGTAAACATATGTGTTTCCCTGAGTTCTGTGAGCCACACCAGCAAGTTAATAGAACCCAAAGAGGGTGTTGTGGGAACCCCAACTTGAAGCCAATTGGTCAGAATTTCCAGAGGCCTGGATTGGTCTGAAGTGGGGGAAATCTTGGGCACTAAGCCCTCACCCTGTAAATCTGATTCGATCTCCAGTTGGATAGTGTCGGAATTGAATTGGAGAACATTCACTTGGTCTGTGCCACAGAATTGATTGCTCACTCAGTGGTGAGGAGAACCCGACACACATATTTGGTCATATAAGTCTTCTATGTTCATGACTATTGTAGTGTGAGAGTAGAGGAAAAATAGCTTGAGGTTTTTTCCAAACAATGGGCTAGTCTGCTCTCTAACTTCCAATTGGGTTTGGCCAGTAAGAAATACTAGCAGCTGGGGATGGTCACGCTTGAAGCTCTGACTTGGGGGGCAAGGGCATTATACATAACTTTAAAATTTGTATCCCCATAATATGCTGAAATAAAAAAAAAGAAACACCAGCAGGAAGTCAGAGAGCAAGAGCAAAGTGAGTCTCAGTATTTACTTCCCTTCTCCCTACCTGTAGAGTTGCGGGTCTGATAGTTGCTATTAACTAAAGGCCTCATCCCCTATCAGACAGTTCTCTTCACACAGCCATCTCTGTCTCCAGTTTTGGTGTGACTTGCCTTTTCTGCCAGGACTCTGCCAAAACATATTGTCTCTGGGCATTAACTCCATGAGGAAAGGGCTCTCTGTTCTGCATTATTAATTGTTGTATTCCCAGCACCTAGAACAAGGCCTCTCATGTATTAGGCACTTAATAAATATTTGTTGAATGAAAGACTATTTTCTAAATACAGCTTTAGCACAGATTTTATGTGGCCCACAGCTTTTACAATTTTAGAGGCTTCCTTTAAGAATGAGAATATACAAATATCTTACTGTTGCAAAGTTCACAAAATATATGACCTTTTTTCTAAGGCCCCACACAAGATCTTGAATAGGTCCCATGCAAATGAAGAGCTCTAAAACAAACTGCCTCTTCTGAATCTCAACTCAAGGTTTCAAGGAATCTGTCAGTTGCAATCACAGAAGTGTAATGCAAAAAGCATAGAATTGGGAGTCAGATACATGTGGGTAGGAACTCCCCTCCTCTGCCTATTAGTCACAAACTCGAATAAGAAAGTTAACTTCCAAGAGCGTTGGTCTACTTCCTATATAACAGAGGAATAAGGTCTTCTCTCAGAGCACTGCTGTGAGGATTACCCTAGATAACTGTAGAAAAGGCCTGGCATTCAATAGGTGCATAGTGATTGTTCAATCTTGCCATGGTGAATGACAGGCCTGCCTTCTACCTGTTAGGATCTATGACCTTCCTGGTGAGTCCTCTGAGAACCAGTTTAAGTAGCTGTTACATAAGGTCAGACTGTGGCCCTGTTCACACCAAGTCCTGTACTCAATATTCGCACAACGGAAAGTCCAGCATCTAGTGCAGCTTGCCTGCTGCCAAACACCCAGCCCTGTTTGCTGGGGATTCCTTTATGTCATCACCCATAACTCAGCCAGATCTCTCAGGTGCCATTTAGATGTTCCAAGCAAAGCTTTTCATTGCTTTCTCAGAGGAAAAATTTTCCCCATATTTCATTTTCTATGTGATCCTCAAAGACATGTCAGTGGCCTTCTACATAAACATTTTATTATGAGGTTGAGCAAGCCACATTTTAAAGCCAGGGTTATTTTTTGTGTGCTCTGTTATTAATGCTCCCTCTTCCAGTTACTCAAATATGAATTACACTCAAATTCTTGCTTAAACAATGCAAACTCCATGCAGATAGGAATATTTGCTTTTATTCATCATGACACCCTCAGAGCATAGTGCCTGGCATGTAATAGGCAATAAACATTTTTGAGACAATAAATGAATAACTGAGTACAACATGCAGAATGGAATATCAGAGAATGATCTGGAGGAGATGAATTATAAGGATAAACTAAGAAAGCAAATACAGAAAATGTTTTATAACACATATCTACAAGGGTTAAATATCTTGTGAGGGAGTGAGTTCTTCATGATTAGAGGTATTAAAGTAGAAACTGGTGAGCACTTATCGGAGTTCTACAGAGAAGAATCTTGCATTGAATCAAATGTAGAAGTTGGGTACCTTTTATTTCAATTCCAACACTGAGAATATATGATTTCATAAATTCATCCTGCCTGTTAAGTAGTGGCTTGTGGCAGTGCAGGAACCTAATTGACCTTGGAGTTGATTCCAGTTCCACTACACTAGCTTTGGTACCTTTACTACATTAACTTCTCTGAGCTGCAGTTTCTGCATCTATACAGTGAGCATAATTCTGATTTTACAACATTATTGTGGATGAAATGAGATAATAAATTTAAGAGCCTTCAAGCACCGCTCTAAGTATTTATTAACTGTTCAACAATTTTAAAATTTCTTCTCTAGCCCCACACATCACGCTCCTATCGATAAAGCCAGAATATTTGAGAAATTCTCAAGAGTGGAATGTAAGAAAGAGGCTGGGACTACAATTGGGAAGACCTGGCCTCTCAGTCTATCACTGGCCCTAACCACCTTCATGACTTTCAGCAATTCGTATGCCATCTTTAGCCTCCGATTATTCAGCTATAATACAAAAGCCCCAGATTAAATACTTCCTTAGATTTCCCCAGGTCTTGAAGATTTGATATTTCTTCAGAAAGCTCAATTCACCTACATTTTGGCACTCCTTAAATACTCCAAGAAGCATTAGATAGGAAAACCTGCACATCCCCGTTGGATTTTCTGACCACTCTAGGCAGGATCCTAGCATGTGGCTGAATCTGACTGGGTCTCATGAGTATATTATTGTGTGCCTTGGGCTCTGTGAAATGCAATAAGCCACATGTAATTCATTAGCCATAATCAAGCTATCTTTGTAGATACCCTCTCAGAGGGAGACCTCGTCTACAATAACTTTATTTTTTCCTTGAATGAGACTAAAGGATTAACACACTGCAGCTATTAGGATGATATTCAAATTTTTCAAAAGGGAATATTCTTACCATGAGCCTGATATCCCTCCTGCTGCTACACAATGGGGCCCTCCACCTCTTTCCCTGCCCTCTCCCTCAAAAGCCCAGAAAACTCATTCTCTGCTAAACATGTACTTCCTTAACGATAGCAGAGAACAGGTCATTTTAGCCTCCTGCCCAGAAACCCTCCAGCGCATTGGTGTGTCTTCCTAAAATCTGATTCGTTCTTCAAATAAAGAGCCTAATACCTTATCATTATATTTCCTCCCCCTGGGAATAATTTTCAGTACTAATACTAATATGAATAATAAAGCATAACTTTGAAATGGGGGTGAGCTATTCAGTGCAGATGAAGAGCAAGGGTCAAGAAAAGACTCTTTTGCCTCTAACTGGGAAATTAAACTGCCCTCTCCGTTTGGGTTATGAAGGGAAGAAAAAGATTTCACTCAACTGTGAAGGCAAAAGATTTGATTGATAGAGCTGTTATCCTTGGTTAGCTTTCTAATGACTTCATTTGGATGGGTCGATCTTAAGAAAAATTGATTTCGAAAATATGCCTCTGCCTCCATGTCTGTATTTAAGCTACAGCTTCCCTCCCTCACCCCCGTAGCACTTCTGCATCACACCCTCATCACTAATGAGTAGTGTTCAGGTTCCGGATGGTTTCAGGCCTCAATCCACAGATTCACTGACAGATCCTGGTTGCATTAAGCTTTAAAATGTTCTTACCCAGAGGTTTCAATGAGAAACACATGTTTCTGCCACTTGCTTTAACTCTAGTAACTCAGAGGGTCTGCTACACTGAGACTTTCCAGGAACTCTCTACACACCCAAGTGACCCCAGCCCAAAGGATCCCTTTGGATGCCACTGGAGCTTCAATCCAAAAGACTCAGGGATACTGTGGGCTAAAAGAAAGGACAGAGAGAGGACCATAATAGGGACACTATCCTTCAAAATGGGCTTCTGAAAAACAACTCCACACCAGAAATTAAAGTGCTTGAGTTTTGGAATCAACAAACGCTGACTAAGCACCCACTGCAAGCTGGACCTGTTTCATATTATTTCAACATCAAATCTAGATTTTAAGGCAGTCATTATTAACTCCATTTTACAATGAGGAAACTGACTCTTAGAAAGCTTACATGACTTTCTTAAGGTCCTAAAACGGTTTCCAAGTTGAAATTTGAATTTATATCACCTGACTCCGGTTTCTGTCCTTTTTACCATATTATCGTGTTTCCCCAAAACGGCCAGAATCCTGGGTCTGCTACTCAGCAGCTGCCTGTCCTTGGTAAAGTCATTTACTCTCTCTCAGCCTTTTTCATAAAACAATGAGGGTAGACCAGAGAACCGCTCTAGTCTCACGATGCACCTAACAGAAAGAACCCCCTGCCCATCTGGCATGAAAAGAATTGTTACTGTCTCTCAGATGTAAAGAAATAGCATTAAAACTGCTCTTTGATCAAGATCAAAACTACTAATCATTAAGTGAAAAGTGCCCTGCGATCACTAAGATCCAATTTTTCCAATGATCATGGCTGCCCCTAGCTTTCAGTATAAAATTCAAACTTCTTACTTTAGCCCACAAGGTCCTTCATCACTTACTTTCTTCCTACTTCTCTGCCCTCCTTTCTCCTTAATCCTCAGGAGTGTGTCTGTACGGCACTGCCCCCCACCCTAGCCAATAATTGCAATTTCTGAGCACACATGCCGCTCCCCTGCCTAAAGGGCTGTCTCCCCTTTGTTCACTGGGTTAATTCAAACGTGTCTGTAAAACTCAGCTCCATGGGCTCCTCTTCTGGGAAGCCTACCTTGACTCCAGCTTAATCCTGATGCCTCTTCTTTGTGTCCCCATAAGCACCCTGGAGACCTTGCTCACAGCAGTGCTTCATGATGGCTAATTGACTGACTTTGCCCTTTCACCAGATTCAGAACTCCCTAAGGACAGGACTACATTGAATTTGTCTTGTATCTTCAGCATCTATCATAGTAACTGTTACCACACCAACAGAGGGGTTTGTTAGCTTGGCAGACATCAAGTCAAGGGACACAGTCTAGTCCGTTACAGTAAAGGGCTTTTTATTACTTGGCACAAGTAAGGAGCACACTGAGGATAGTTGCCAAAGAAACATATCCCTAAACAAACAAAAAAACAAAATTATGTTTCCCTGAACAAGGCAGTTGGGCTGCTTTTATAGTCAGAGGGTAATGATGCATCTTCTGATAGGATCTTGCAATGGGGTAATGCATTTTCTGATAGGATCCTGCAATGGGGTAATGCCAGGAAACGTATGCTGACTGGATGCTGCCATGGGGTGACAGGTGTCAGGGCTCAATCTGATTGGATATTGGATCTTGCCATGGGACATCAGCTTCTTAATTCAGTCCCTGCTCCTCTATCAGAACACTTAGGTTCTGCCCATGGTTGCATACTTAGTTCACCTGGGCATGCTCAGGTGACGTGACCTTCAACCTGGGGGGGCCATGGCAACTGAAAAACAATTCACAACGTTGTTACGTAAAAGTTAAGCCAACGTCAGACTGAGAACGGTGGCTCACTGCTGTAATCCCAGCACTTTGAGAGGCCAAGGGAGAGGGATCACTTTAGGCCATAAGTTCAGGACCTGCCTGGGTAACATAGTGAGACCCTGTATCTACTAAAAATAAAAGATAAAAAAATTATCTGGGCATGGTGGCATGTTCCTATAGTCCCAGCTACTTGGAAGTCTGTAGCAGGATTGAGTCTGGACATTGGAGGTTACAGTGAGCTATGACGCCACTGCACCTCAGCCTAGGAGACAGAGCAAGTCCTTGTCTCAAAAAAAAAAAAAAAGTTGAACCAGATTGGTCTGGTGCTGTTACATAATTGAAGCATAAAAAGAGATTAATCAATGATTCTGAGTGAGTAAATGATTAAGATAAGATCAAACAGGAAATGATCAGAACAAATGGGAAACAATTTCTATTTCTGAGAAGCTAAATTTTTTCAGCCACAGTAGGGTTTTACCTACATGTACAGTCTTGCATTTTGCTTCCTGCTGCCCTTTCTCCCTCCTCTCATCTTATAATAGAAGGAATATTATCTAAATGCACTCCATGATTATTTTCGATATGTTAAAGTTTAGCATTATGTTCCTAACTTTCACTGACAAATGCTATGAAAAATTACTCTAAAAACTCACTACTGCCTCTTATGAATTCCCACACTAGGAATTTCTTGTAGAGTTTAGCCCTAGGAAAGCTTTAATTCCTCCTAATAAATTGGTATCCTTTCTCCTCTTTGACAATGTAAGCTACGTAACTGAGTATAATTCCATTTCACTTTAGCTTCTAGGAACTCCAGAGTTAATTTTCTTGCCTAACCATACAATTATATAAATGCTGTGGTTTGCATATTTTAATTTTTGTTTTATTTTCTGGCCTACCCAATTCGGTCGACATTTATTGAGACCTTATTTTGTGCACAGAACTCTTCTAGAGACTTGGTGTACATCAATTAACAAAGCAGAATAAAATTCTACTCTCGTGGAACATAGTTTGGAGGTATCATTTTTATGTACATTGTACAAATCAATTCCAGAATTAATGCAGTACATATGATCTAAACTTGATGCTTATAGTCATTAAATACCTGGTTTCTTCTTTTTTAATGCATTCATTATAAATATATCTCTCATATAAACTTTATAAATGCTGACTTTCACAGATTTGAAACTGGTAAGAAAAACATAAAATGTTCGTGGAATTAGAATCGACTCGTTTCTGACTTTCTTAAATAATGGTAATAGAAAGTTTATAAGCAGCTTCAGTAATCCCTAATCAGCATTTTGTAACACATTAGCAGTTGGTGTCTGGAGTTTGACATTCACTGTGAATGAGTGCCTGACAGCTTTTGTTGTGAGTTTGGGCTGCTTTTGCTTAGTAATCTGTTCCCTGCTGTCTGGGGGGAGGGAACTTTACTCTCTAAGATGCCCTACACAGTGTCGATGTCAATCTCCCAACCTGTCCCAGAGCCCACCCATCAGTAACTACCCTGAAGGTTTCCTAGTTTTCCTAGCTATAGGTCAGCTACGACGTGTTGTGATTGTGATGGCTTCTCTTGAGGTGCACTTTTCATTCTTCCAAAATTCTAGATTTTTTTTTTTACTCAGGATCTTATAAAGATAACAAAAGTGTAAGTTGACAGCTGAACCTGTCCCATGGACCAACGGTTTGTGATCTGGCTAACAAAAGCATAATATATATTCAATTGTACGTACTATGCAATGGGAACCTGGTAGTCATGTCCTAGTCGACTAGTTAGCGGAAACCTTGAGAGTGAAATGGCGAAGTGAATGAGATCAGTTCTGTCTATGCTCTTCTCTGTCATGGTCTAAGCTCTTCTCTGTTCATCCAGGCCTCACCCTGCTCTTGTCCCACACAGCCTGTTCTGTCAGAGTCTCTGATCAAGGGATGCCTGAACCAAAAACTGTCCCTCAATGTGGAGAAAAGTGGGAATCCAATTCATTAAACCCTACCCCACCTACCCCATCTCTGTTTAACCATCTCACTCTCATTACCATATAGGCTACACACACAACAATATTATCTAATCCAGCCTAATTTACTGAGCAAGAATTCAATCAATTACTACTGAGTATGCAAAATAGATACAAAGTGAAGACACAATATGGGCAGAAATAATCGAAAAGACTTGGATCTGGTACTAAGTCACGCCTGATTGTGTGATTGAAGGTCACATTTTAAACCAAAGAGGTCAGTTTGCCTTTGTTTTGTTTTTTACATATTGATGGGGAAAATGTGGTTTTTACACTACAGCAAAGTAAGTGGTAGCCTCCCCACTTCATCACTTACGTCTGGTTCCATTTTCTTTTGATAAATACACCACATTCCCAACAGCTTATTTTCTTTTCCTTTCAGGCAGCTGGTGGGAAAATGTGCTCCCAAGCTATCAATAAAAGATACAGCATCAACAAATCGCAAATGCATTTATGAGGTGAAAAGAAGCCAGTCTCAAAAGACTGTATACTATGTGGATCCATACATAGAATATTTAGGAAAAGGCAAAACTGTAAGGATAGAGAACAAATCAATGGTTGCCAGGGTTGGAGAGGAGGAGCAGGCTTGCCTAGAAAGGAATAGCATGAGGGAATTTTGGCAAGGGGAGGGATTATCATTCAGTATCATCATTTTAGGAGTGTTTGCATAGATCCATGTATTAATATTTATAAAAACCCACTGACTTTACACAACAAGGAATGAATTTTTTTATGTAAAATAACAAAAAATAAATATTAAAGCCATGTGATTTGTTTGCATGGTGTGATGAGAAAAACTTTGGTTAGGTATCTAATAATTATAGATTTGCTACACTACTTAAGACACCATTTTAAGTTATTAGCCTTTGGATTTACAGTGTTAAAGGTAATACTAGAATTTTGCTAAGATAGGGTCAAGTATTTAAATAACATACAATCAGAATATATGAGTTAAGAGATCTTGAGAGTAATTTATCATATTAATATTAATAAGAAAAATCATATAATTATCTCAATAGATTCAGAAAAATTTTATATTTGAAATATTTAACATCTAACCCTGATTTTTAAAAAATTAGGCGTAAAAGGGAATATCCTCAAGTTCATGAAAGGCATCTACAAAAATCCTAAAGCAAATATCATATGTAATGGTAAAAGATTAAAGGCTTTTCTTTAAAATGCAGAACAAGGATGTCTATTCTCACTACTTCTATTCAACTTCCTGCTGGAGGTTCTAGCCAGAGACACAAGGAAATTTTTGGGAGAGACAGATATTTCATTATCTGGATTCTGATTACTTTTTTCATGGGTGTATACATACATCCAGACATATCAGATTATATACTTCAATATGTGTAGTTTATTTATGTCAGTTATACATCAATAAAGCTTAAAAAAATATGCCATTTAAGCACCTCCACCTGCTAGTAAGCAAAGCCTAACAAAGTTCTTGGGCTCTCCATAGTCTGATAATTCTTTTTCTTGGAAATAGCCAGGAAGTCATTGGGTAGAGATAGGCCTGGTGTTTGAGAGGCAGCTACACATTCCCTTCTGACAAATAGAGTGAAACAAATCAGACTTCCAAAAAGCCTGTTTACTGGGAGCAGAGACAAAATATGGGTTCCCATCTTACTGAAAAGTAGGAATATATAACACAAAAGACAAAGGTTTTAAAATCATACAAATTTGAAATCAAACTCTAAATTCGCCAATTCTTGTTTATGTAACTTAAATACATATATTACACTTTCTGAGCTTCAGTTCCTCTCTATCAAATGAGGGCAATAATACTTTTTTTTATAAAGGGTGCTATGAGGAACAAATATCTACCTTACATGCCTTATATATAGT
Source organism: Cheirogaleus medius (assembly GCA_008086735.1). Classification (NCBI taxonomy): domain Eukaryota; kingdom Metazoa; phylum Chordata; class Mammalia; order Primates; family Cheirogaleidae; genus Cheirogaleus; species Cheirogaleus medius. The sequence goes on along the minus strand of VBSM01000529.1, from coordinate 42,836,571 downwards.
AAGCATCCAGTAAATATTAGGCAAGTTCCCCTGCCCTTCTCCTAAATCTTTTAAGTCTTTTATGATTTCATTTTTTGTCTCCTAAAAGCCTTGAAAATAATTATTTATCCAATTACTTATCAAGTGTGTTGTCTATATCAATCCCAGGGTCAGGCAGTGGGTATTATAATAATAGAAAAATCAGGTATGCCTCTTATCTAGGAATAGCTTATCTAGTAGTGAAGAGCAAAACATAAACAAAAGCTATATGGGCATTATGCGGTCAAAGTCTGTGCTAGAGAGAGTAGTAGAACCACACAGGTAGAGTGACTAATTTTGCTTGGCTGGTTCAGGCAAGGCTTTTCAGAGAAGAAGCAAAAATCAGGTCTTGAAAGATGGTTGAGAGTTAACCAGGTTTATGTGGCTTTGATTATGGGGAGGGACATTCCAAACTGAAAAACTAAAGCTATACATTGCATTCATAGCTATTACTAACAAAGTACTTTTTATAGCTCATGCTTCATGATGTATCTGAATCCACATGCATTGACATCAACTTCAGGGACTCCTAGGGCAAGTGTTTAACTGCATAGCAATATGCCCAGGAACTTCCTGGCCCATTCAAAGAGGGCAGATCATTCTAAATGGCATTTAAAACACTTGATCTTGCTTACGCTTTTGGAAAGGATGTAGAAGAGGCCCAGTCCCTCAGTGATCTAATCCTAGAAAAGGATAGTCCCCTGCAAAAACAAGTTCCACACTGAGTTTGTGTTTATCACAACATTAACATCATTTAAAGGCATCATTAGAGAAGTTGCAGGCTCTTTGGACATGTCAGATACGGAGATAAATTCTGAATGTTATTTTTTCCAAACAATTTTCAAAGTGAATGAAATAAATCATCCGCCTCTAGGGAAATTGCTGAGCACCTTAGAGAAAGATACCATGTAATTATATCACAACCAGAAAATCTGAAACATCTGGCACCAGATATTTTTGGAATATACATCCGAAGCTATATATTGAATTGAATTGATCAAGGGAGTATCCTTCTCCTAAGCTAAACAAGTTAATATGATTTAGAGCCATAGACAGAAAACTGTTTCATTTCCATTCCCATCTCATGCATCTTTTCCTTGAAGAATATTGTATTATAATATGCTGGTTTGATTTGAAGTTGCCTGGATGTGAGATGCATCTATGAAATCCTACAAGTACCAGATTCTTCATTTCAAGACTGTGCTCATTTCATCGCAAAATGCTGCTTCTGAGGGGATGAGGATGCTATTTTCTCCAACCCCACCATACCTTTTAGCAGGATCCGGATTACATAGAACTCAGGATTGCTAAATTTTGGTGGGAGAAAGGGAAAGTTTAGAGATTAGGAACATGAGTCCAATGATCAAACTTTCTACAAAGAAGAAATCTAATAACTCAGAGCTAAAAAAAAAAAGCAAAAGAAAAAGAGGATCTAATTATATGTTTGGTACTGTGCTAATTACTTAATCAAAGCTAGTGACAGCTATTAATATCTCCATTATAAAGATAAAGAAACTGAAGCTTAGAATAGTAAAGGGTCTAGTCAAAGGATACTATTAATATTAATAAGGGGAAGAGTAGAAATTGGAATTAAAATCAATCTGACTCCAAAGCAAATGCTCTTAACCACTCTTCCATTCTGAATAAAAGCAGGAAACCAAATTGATCAGTACATAGTATACTTCATAGTATGAAATATGCCCTATACACTATATGGAGACCAACCAGTTTACAGCTAAGAATAAGCTCCTGGACAGAGACCACCTTCCCTCCAAAGTCATAAAGTCACTCAAACCTGCTCCTCCAATCACCTGGACAATCTCTTAAGTGTGGAGTGGAGGAGGCATTTTGAATGTCTGGGCATTTAAACCAGTTGTGGTTGTGTAATACATGAGACCCCACGCTGGCAGCAACTGATACGTTGTAATGAGCCAGATTAAAGTGGAGTTTTCCTGCTAAGCCATCAGGGTGTTTCCTCCTTGGGACTATCAGATCAATTACTTAAAATGTAGTAACTACATTTTCTTTTATATCTGAATGTAGTGTGAGGACACAACTCCTCAGTAAACATGACTGGCCCTGGGATAGATCCAGTGAAGTTAACACACAGGGAACCACACAGTCTCTTATGGAGAAACCCTAGCTAATTTGTTGGCTCGGGTGAGGCTGAGGAGGTGATGTATAAGCTGAAACCAAAAGGAGTAAGAGATAGCTCAGGAACTGAGTTAGGGGAACACTAAGGCACCAGGCAAAATAGCAGCCCATGTGCAACAGGCAGCAGAGGTAGGAAGAAGCAACGGGAAACCTGAGCAAGACCTTGTCACCATTTACAGCTACCTATCACAGTCAAAAGTGCTCTAAAGAAATTGGCTGAATAAAACTAAAATAAAATTGTCTTTGGACCTTTAATCATCCAATTGGTTAAAACCTCTCTGTCCAATTTTCTCTATATTCAGTCCTACAGAGTGACCTGACTTCACATCCCAACACTAACTCATTGTCCAGCAAAATCTGCTTAGCCGAATTTCCATCTAACCTTCATTCTGGTTATTTTTGTGTTCCAACATAGCTAGAAGGTGCAAAGTTTCATTTGAGTTGTGTCTGTATGTCCTCCATTACTGCCAACATAAAAGGACCATTTGGTAGGGAGACCGCATACTAAAAAGGCCATTGTGATACAGGAGCATAAGGCCATGGTGCCACAGGAGCATATTACTAAGACATGTGACAAATTACTACTAATATCTTTAACCTGTTCACTCTTGCTTTTTGATTTGCAGTCTTGTATCCCCTTTAAAAGAAGGGCTTAAAGTCAGGTATGGTGGTGCATGTCTGTAGTCCCAGCTACACAAGAGGCTGAGGCAGGGGCATTACTTGAGCTCATAAGTTCAAGCCCAGCCTGGGCAACATACACCCTATCTCTTAAAAAAAAGAAAAAGAAGAAAAATGCTTAAAGACTATCACAAAGCCATCAGCCTTTTTCAATTAGCATTAACCTTCTCTAGATAGCACTTGGTAGTATACAATATGTTGCTAAATTCATTCTTTTGTTTGCTCCTCCCACTTTTAACTGTGTGAAAAGAATAGGACATATACTATTCTTAATTCTATTTTATACATGCTCATACTGGGGCTCAGAGCTTTAAGTATTTTGTTTAATTTATTGCTAAAAATACTATCTCAAAACTTAGTCACTTAAAACAAAACTCATGTTATTGTTTCTCACGACTTTGCAGTTCAGTATTTGAGCAGGGCTCAGCTGAATGATTCTTCTGTTCCATTTGTAGCATTACGATCTCTCAGCGGTATTCACCTGGCAGATGGGCTGGTTTGGAAGATCGAGTATGGCTTCAGTCATACGTCTGGTGCCTTGGATAGGATGGCTGGAAGGCTGGACTCAGCTGGGACTTTTGACCAGAGCACTTTTGACTACCACATGGCCTCTTCAGAATGGTGGTGCAAGGTTAATTCCAAAAGTTAGTGTTACAGTGAACTGGACAGTGTTCCAGTTCATTCCAAAAGATAGTGTCCCAGCATAGCATTTATGATCTAATCTTGAAAATCACATAGTAATTCTTCCATATTCTATTAGTCAAAGCAGTCACAAGCTCACACAAATTCAAGGGGAGAAATAAAAAATTCCATCTTTAGATGGGAGGAAATGTCAAACAACCTGTGATTATGTTTTAAGATAGGTGCACAGGAAATGTTTAGACTGGGATTTAAACCCAGGACTTTGACTCCAAATTTCATTCCCTTAATCCACTGTCTGAGGAGTCACCAATAACCCACATGCCTGCAGGCCACACAGGGACATGAAGAAAGAGGCTGGCAGGCAACTGTGGCAAACCAGAAAGCAAAGACTCAAGAATTGACCAAGAATCTACGGTCAGTTGTGTCAACAACTTACCATGACAATCTAGAACTCCAGATTTGTATGTTAAATCCCTCAATTTTTAATTGTTTAATTATTTAATTAAATAATTAATATTTAAATATTTTAAGTATTTAATTGGTAAATAATTTAAAAATTTGATGCACAGTTTACAATCTCCACCCTATGTCACACAATTTGAACTTTTCTGTTTTGTTTTTGTGTCTGGAGGAAAACGAGACAATTATTTGTTCACTTTGAAGCATGAAGGATAGATTACAAATTCAGATTGAGAGTCAGGCAGCCACAGATTCCAATCCTGGTTTTGCCACTTGCTAACTCTGTGCCTGATGCTAAGTCACTTATGCTCTCTCAACCTGTGTACTCACCTGTAAAATGGAGATAATAATAATAACCTTATAGGACTGCTGTGAAAACAAAATGAGGCAACGTATGCAAGAAACCTAGCATAGTTCATGGTACACAGTAGGTGCTCAGTCAGTTGTACCTATTATTATGGAGAGAAAAATATCCTACCGTGCTATGGCATGAAACAATGTGAAGAATTTTTCACCAGGAATCAAAAGACCTGAGTTTTATTCTGGGCCCCATCTCTGAATGACATTTTGATTTTATCATTTCAGAGTCTAATTATCTCATCTATAAAACTGGTATGGTAATAACAGCCCTACTTGCCCCAACATGCTGGGGATCAACAAACTATATGTGTGGAAAAGCATCATAAATTGCTACCAATATTTAAGTCACAACTGAAATACCACCATGGGTCATTAGGCATTCTGACCCCTAATCAGGTGTCAGAATCAGAGGAGCAAAGAGCACATGGTCAGGAATGAGTCTAGACTATGAATCAGCAATCAGGGAGGCTGGAAGGTGGCTTACAGTTCTGGAAGCTGAGATGTCCAAGTTTAAGACACTGTCACTGAAGTTTAAGACACTGCCTCACTGGAAGTGAGGACTTTCTTGCTGTGTCATTAAATGACAGAAGGTGGAAGGGCAAATAGGGTGAGAGGGGACTAAACTCACCCCTTTATAAAAGCACCAATCCCACTCACGAGGGGGGAGTCCTCATAGCCTAATCAGCTCTTAAAGGTCCCACTGCTTATTACTATTAAAATGGCAATTAAATTTCAACATGAATTGTGGAGGGGACAAACATTCAAACCAAACAATAACATACCTGAAAACAGAAGTCATGATCTATACAGAGGCTGAAGGATCAGGTGAACAGCATGGTAAGTACCAGATTTGAAGTCAGGCCATTACTGGAATGACCTTGGGAATGTCATTTAATTTCTCTGAAGCTTGCTTAATTCCTCATGGATAATATTAATAATGTAATCTCATCTTGAAAGGGTTAATGTGCAGATCAACTGATCAAGCTCATGTGAATTAGCAGACAATGTCTCTACATTCTCTAAATGAATGTTTATTGGATTTGATTTTGAGCTATTCTGAAGTCAAGCAGAAGACTGAATATTTTTCCCCTTTGAAACTCAAGAGGACACACACACACACACACACACGCACACACGCACGTACGCACACACAAATGAATGTAGTAAAACTAACAAAACCTGAATAAGCTTTGTGGATTATACCAATAGGTAAACTAGATGAAAGGTATACAAGAGTCCTCTCTGTACTCTGTGTGTGTGTGTGTGTGATTGTGTGTGTGTGATTGTGTGTGTGTGTGACTTTCTACTAACATGTAATTCTTTCAAAATAAAAAGTTTTCAAAAATCAGGGAAACAGTGGAATGTAAACCAAACAGAGAAAGAGAGAAATCAGCAAGACATTAATATCAAAGAAGAGAATCAAACAATCAGGAAGGTGGTGGGGGAAGAAGAAATTCACAGGTATCAAAACCCACAAACAAAGCTAGATGAAGCCTGTAGGGAGACAAATAGCTGTGGAGCACTAAACCTAAGGCCTCAAACCTGAGGCCATCTTCCTTTACAGCCTAAAAATTTCTTGTCTGGTTACTGTTCTGTTACAAAAAAAAAAAAATTCTAAGACTGAACCGGACCAATGGCTGCAGACAGAAATAGAGAAATGGGAACACACAACTAGAAAGAGAGGGTGTACTACTGAATGGGGGAGGAGAACAGGAGAGAATAGAGGTCACCGGGAAAAATTACCAAAAGTGGATCATTCTTCACACCGTGTGTGGTTTTTTATGTGAGTCCTGGAGCTTGCTCGGAGGCATAGTCTTGAATGGTACATTTGGCTTTCTTGCAGATTGGTGACCAGATCATTTTCTTGTTTATTCAATCCACAGAAAGGTTAATTATGCTAGTGACTGTGGTTGGAAAACAATTCTTGGAAAATGCTTTGGTAACAACAGGTTGACAGTGTATGGAAACCATCTGCTTCCTACAAATGTTAAGGTAAACTTTCAAACTTGTGGGGTTAGCAATTACAGATTGTATAATAGTTTAGTAGAGTGAAAATACATTCTGTGTTGATGTAGACTTTCTGGATCTTCTTGACACCCAGCCTAAAAGGAACACCACGATGTAAGAAGGATGGTCTTTGGGCATATCAAAACTTTGAGTAAGTCATCTTTGTTTGCATGTATTAAGGCTCACAGAGCAAGAACATCACACAAGGGAATATAGTATTTATACTGAATGTCTCCTAAGTAAATTAAGCCTCTCTGGTTTGCTCTTGCCTTGACCCACTAATGGGAACAGGATCATAGATGGAAGATTTGTTTCTTGTAAAAATATTCAGTTTATTCTACAAAGGAACATAAAATGCTGCTCCCCTGACCCTGTGTTGTGAGCTGCTCTCAAGGGCTGTGATTGTGGTGGTTCCAGCTGCTTTGTCAAAGAGCTGCCCGTTCCCTGCTTCTCCAGACTGCAAAGCTCCTTGGCTCCCCTCCTCCACCCTGGAGGAGAGAGATGGAAATGGCTAATATGCTCCCAGTTTAGCACACGCTGTCGGGGCTGCAAATCCATCACTCTAAGGGTAACTCTCAAAGAAACAGATTCTTGTTAAAATCATTCAGCTGAAGCTGAGAGGGAACATTTTAAGTAGAGTGAAATTCAAAATTATGAATGGCAGCAGGGAGCGGACACAAATCATATTTGCTAATGGAAGTGAAAAATCTAATTGGTCCTGTGTGGTTTCAGCTTGCACAGCAACACCTTATAATGCCTAGGCCCTAGGTGGCTTATGTCCATTACTTATTGAGGAATGGCCATAAAGATATATGAATTGAAGTTGTACGCAACCTTAAATCTATAGGTGATTAACGCTCTCCCCACAGCATTCTCAGCCTGAATAACCATTCGTGTTGCCTCTGTTAAGGTCTGTAAAGGCAGGGGAAAGAATGAGTTGTCTACCTCAATTTGTATGTGTGAGCATCTTATAGATTAAAAAAAGGAAACTTACATCACAGTCAGAAGACTATAGGGAAAAAGTAAGAGCTCAAAATTTGGAATCAGAGAATATTTGTTTGAATATTAATTCTGCTATTACATACTTAACCTTGTGCTGAGTATTCAAACTCTCCAAATCATAGAATCTTCATAATTAAAACAGGATGGAGAACCCTAATATGTCTCAAAAAGGATTGCTGTATATGACAGACAACTATCTCCCTTTGTGACAGATAGCTATTATTCCCTTCTTTGTTAAGCACAACCCAGTTTTGCTTAGGTATTCGTATTTTCCCTGGCTAAGTGCTCAGAGAAAGGACCCTTCCTCAGGCCAAAGTGGATTGTTTTGACCAGTCTAAGCCAAACATAGTCATTCCATTTCCCCTGACAGAATCTGGTTTAGGCATTGGTATGTGACAAAATCCTAGACAAAGAGACACAGTAGAGGAAGGCTTTGGGGGAAGGAGGCCTTTAGAAAATAGATTATTCACTCTTCCATGATGCCCCCATAAAGATAAACTTTACTTTACTACCTCAGGATACTGTCAGATACATGTAACACCTGAAACTATAGCAGCCATATAAGGACGATGAGAATGAAGCCAAGAAAATTTCAGAGAAGTCCAGTGACTCAGTGACAGGATGAGTCTATGAATTAACAGCCAAAGAACCACCCTATCTTTGGATGATAAATTTATTATGTTTAAGCTTCTTTTTGTTTTACTTGCAACAAAGGAATCCTATCTGATATACTTTAACCACTTCGGTACCAGCGTCGACTATAGTCGACAGCCACAGATGGACGCACACAGCAACTTTAGCCAACAGCTATGATATGACTTTTCTAATTTTTCATTTATCAAAATAAAATTGTGAACATTTAAAAATAACGTAATGAAAACATATATGTATATGTTACTTATTCTGATATTTACATTACAAGTAAAGCTGCCTGTAAAGTAAAACAAGCTTTCAGTGCTTTAAAGCTTTCCTCATCACACAAGAGCAAAACGGATTCGTCGTCAATGCACAGCACAAACTATCGTGCAGACTATGAGTGCCGGCTGTGGGCAAGGCTTCGGGGCCAATGAGCGCGGTACCGAAGTGGTTAAGAATCAAATGAATAATGCTCCTGAAGGGCTATACTCTATAGATATGGAAGGAACAAGAAGCAAACAGAATTTTATAACAGTTGCAACCCAGATTCAAGTCACCTCAGTCCTTGACTGCATTAAAGTGATCTGTCCTCTACTTATTATCTGAGGATATAGCAAACTCACTCTGGAGGAAAGTTGCATCACTTAGAGATTCTATAGATCCCCATACACAATGTCTGGCATTCAATTAAACATACCAAACATATCAACAAGGAAGACTAAGATAATAAAAAAACAGATAAAAGGAAAAGAAACAGAGATGACATGGGTTTTGGAGTTGTCAGATATGACTTTAAAATAACTGTGAGTGATATATTTTAACAAATAAATGACAATATGGAGAATATAATCAGAGAACAGGAACCTGTAAAAATTAAATAAAAATTCTACAACCAAGAAATATAATAAAATGAATTAATAATTCAATATGGACATAACAGCGATCCAGGAATTAGGTTAATAGAAACTATTCAAGCTAAAGAAAGAAAAGCAAAAAAGATGGAAAATTTAGAAAATACCATGAGAGGCAAAGAAATGATTAAATGGTCTTATACACACACACACACACACACACATACACACACACATAATTGGAATCACATAAAGGAAGAAGAGAGAGAAAGAGCCAAAGGCAATACTTGAAAGTTTAAAGCTGAAAATTGTTAAAAAATGACAAAAGATTTCAAGCCAAAGATTATAGCAGGATATATACACCTAGGCATATGATAGTAAAACTACTAAAATTCAGACCAAAACATTTTAAAAGCAGCTAGAGGAAAGAACTCATCTACTATTAAAGGATTTATAAGACTAATGGCTGGCTTTTCAACAAAAGCTATAAGAACTATAGAACTATAGAAAAGCTATCTTTGAAGTACTGAAAGGATATAATTACCAATCCCCAAATCTAAATCCAGTAAAAAATATTCATGAATGATGAAAACTATCCTTAGTACCCAACAGAAATTATTACATATATCCTATCAAAAAAATGTACAAGATTTTTCATCACAGCTTTAATTTTAATAGCCAAAAATTGAAAAACAACCCATGTCTAGCAATAATATAATGAATAAATAAATTATGGTATATTCATACAATGGGATACCTTATAGCAATAAAGAAAAATAAACTACTGCTACTCATAAAATATGGATAAATACAACAGACCTAATGTTGAGTAAAAGAAGTCAGAAACAGAAGTACATATATTGTATGCTTCCATTTATATGAATTTCAAGAACAGGCAAAAGTGACCCATGGTTGGAAACCACTGAATACTAGCTACTTCTGTGGGAAGGATATTGTCTGGTAGGAAGTATAGGGGAGTTTTTTGGGGTACTGTATATGTTCAAAATCTTGACCCAGGTAGTATATATGTAAAAATTCATCACTTAAGATTTGTGCTCTTGAACATAAAGTTATTCCTCAATATTACCTATATAAAGAAGAAAAAATAAAACAAAAAGGGGAATAAATAAAAATATTTTTATACAAAAAAACTTAGAAAATATGTTGTCAACAGAACCACATTAAGACATGCTAAAAGTAGTTCTGTAGACAGCAGGAAAATCACCCCATACAATTAAATGAAAATGTAGGAAATAATCAACAAAAATGGAAAAAGATACATAAGTAGATAAGCCTAGTGAATATTGTCTGTACAAAACAATGTTCTGTGTAATAATATTCTGTGAAATCTCAAATGTATGTATTATATTGTTTCAGATTGATAAAAAATCATCGGGAAGAGAGCAAACAGGATATAAATGTTCTAAATACTAACAATATCTGGGAAATGGTAAAAGAGCTAATTTATATTAGATTGTAATTAATTAAAGATGCTTGTTGTAATTTCTAGGATATCCACTAAAAGTATGGTAAATAATGTATAACTGATTGGTTAATAGAGGCAAAATGATAGACATAATAGAGAAAACAGAATACACAAAATATGCCAGTAAATACATTAAGTATAAGTAGACTAAATAATTTAATTAAAAACAAAGATTATCAGACTGGATAAAACAAAAACAACGTGCTCCTTGTAAGAGACACTCTTTAAGTATAAAGACAGAGACAGAGGACAAGTCAAAGAATGGCTTCCAGAGAAACAGACAATAACACAAGATTTTGACTGCAAATAATAAAGTATTAGGTGATGCTAGAATCACATGAAGGGAAGTGGTAAAACATTAATAAGACAGAGAGCACTAATAAAGAATACATGATGCATTAATGAATAGGTTAATTCTTGGGGCAACTGTAACTGAATCTTGCAATGGACCTCTGAGAGGTGGTATAAAATATGTATCATAGTTATCTCAACTGAGGGGTGAGAAAGCTGGGGTATTTATCCCTAAACTCCCATACTTCAGTGGCAGAAGGTTGCACCTGGAGGACTACTAACTCCCCCACACTTCCTGCCTGCTCCACAAGTCAATTAAGATAAAACTATGAAAGACGCCTTCAGAGGAACTTAGTAGGATGCTTTGGTAACTCCTGAAAGAGTAAGTGCAGAGTAGCTTCGGCCACAATTTAAAATGTATATACTATGCAAACAGCAATTAAGAAAAGAAAAAATAATGTAGACATGCTAATATCAGACAATGTAGGCTTTAAGGCAAGACAGACACATTGATAGAAATTTAAAAAAGAATGTTTCATAGGATAAAAGAAATATTTTGCACTTACCAATAAATATGAATACAATTACATTGCATCAAAATATATAAAATATAAATTGACATAAAAGGAGAAATAAATCGGCAGTCATAGTTGGAAATACTAACATGCCTTTCTCAATAATTAATATGTTGGCTGACAAAAATATCAAGAAGAAAAGAAAAGATTTGAATAGCACAAATCACATACTGGAACTGACTGACAAATATAGAACACCACAAGTGAAAGCAATAGTAACAGAACACACATTTTCTTCAAGTGTACATAGAACATTTATCAAAAACTGGCCATAAAACAAGTCTCAACAATTCACAAATGTTGAAATTCATACAGAACCTGTATTCTGACATCACTGGTTTACAGCTAGAAATCAAAAACAAAAAGACTAAATAGAAAAATCTCTAAAACTGGGGATTATGCAAAATATTTCTAGATGGCTCTTGAGTCAAAGAATAAATCACAATTGAAATTAGAATATATTTCATATTAAATTATAATAGAAACATAACATGCAAAACTTGCAGGCTACTGCTGGAGTAGGCTTAGAGGAAAATGTGTAACTAAATCGACATATTAGAAATTTTAAAAAGGCCCAAACTCAATATTCTAAGTAATAAACTCAAGAAGTAGAAAGAAAATTAAAACATAGAGAAGAAATTAATGAAATAGAAAAAAACAATCGGGGAAATAAAAAGCCCAAACTCAATATTCTAAGAAATAAACTCAAAAAGTAGAAAGAAAATTAAAAAATAGAGCAGAAAATAATGAAATAGAAAAAAAAATAGAGAAAATAAAGTGAAAGTTATTATTAGATAACAAAATGGATAAACACCTAGCAAGATTGATTGGGGGAGTGAGGGAAGGATAATCAAGTATGAAAAAAGAGCATATCACAACATATCCTACAGATTTTTTAAAAGAAAGATAATAAGACGATATTATGAATAACTCCAAGCCAATAAATTAAAAAATGTAAATGAAATTGCCAAATTTCTAAAAAAAAAAATTCTAAACTGACAAAAGAGTAAGTAGAAAATCTGAATGATCTATATCTATTTAAAAATTAAATTTCTAATTTAAAACATTCCAACAAAGAAGTCTCCAGTCTCAGGCAGCCTCACTGGTTAATTCTTTCACATATGTAAGAAGGAAACATCATCAATCTTCCACAAATTTTTCCAGATATCAAAAAGAGGAGCTAACATGATGAGGCCAAGTACGGTTTATTCCAGTTCAATCTACCTGATTCAGCACATCAACAAAATAACGAATAAAATCATATGCTAATCTCAATAGATGAAAGCATTTGACAAAATTCAACTCCTTTTATTCTAAAAACTCCCAGCAAACTTGGAATAGAGCAAACTTTCTTAATTCAACAAATAATATTTTTAAAAACATATTAAATATATTGCAAGGATGTGGAAACACTCAAGTGCCCATCAATTCATGAGTGGATTATTAAAATTTGGCATATGTTTACATTGGAATTTTACTCAATTTTAAGAAACGACAGTGAACTAGCACCACGTATATTATCCTGGATTGAGCTGAGCCCATTATCCGAAGTGAGGTGACACAAGATCAGAAGAATGGGCTCCACATGTACTCGCCATCAGATTGGTACTGACTGATTAACACTATGGTGCTCAAATGGTGGTGGTGTCCACCAGGGATTCGGGGGTGGTGGGTTTTCTTTTTTTTTTGCCAGGCATATTGTTGAGAATGATTTTATTTTTAAGCATCATATACATACATTTATAAGTGTACAAGTGATGTATTTTATGTACATGGGTTAGGTTGCTCTTTAAGGACAGCATTAAGTGCCTACTGAAAAATTATTTTATGCAAGAGTAAAGTTAGAAAAATAACAAACATCAATTTAGGAGACTAAAACTATACATGGATATAGAGAATGGATATAGATTTTCATAATCCAGAAAAGAACCCTTACCCACTCTGCCCTCCACCCACTCCCCTCCTAGGTGGTCACCATGGGGCAGAAACTATAATCAGTCAAGGACAGACTTCAGAGTGCGGTACCCAGACAGTAATGGAGACAGGGAAGAGCAACAGACGAACTGGCACTTTGGCAGTTGGCCACTGTGAAAGTGATGAGCATCGTGGAGGGGAGGGGCATACCTCTAACCCTTGCTAGGCAGAGGCAAAGATATAAAATGCAAACAAAATGTGTGTACCCTCATATTTTCTTGAAATAAAAAATATTAAATATCATATTTAAGAATAAAATATTAGAATTTCCTCTCTGAAATTGGGAATGAAACACAAATGCTTGATACTACCATTTCTGTTTAACATTGTACTGAAGACTTGGCTAATACAATAATGCTAGGTAAAAATTAAAAGCATAAGAATTGCTGTGGCAGAAATTAAAATGCCCTTATTCACAGATAACACGATTATATGCAATGGACAATCTAGTAGAATATACAATTAGAATTAATTACTAATATTAATATTAAAAATTAATTGTATTTTTATGTAGCAATAGCAAATAGAAAATAAAATTTTAAAAAATATACCATTTGCAATATCATCAATGACATAAAATACTTAGGAAAAAATTTAATGAAAGATGCACATGACCTCTACACTCAAAACTATGAAACATTACTGAAAGAAATTAAAGAAAATAAAAATAAGTGAAGGGATATACTATGCTTATGGATTTAAACACTCATACTATAAAAATATCAGTTCCCTCCAAAATTGTTCTATTGATTCAATACTATCTCATTCAACTTCTGCAGCAGAATTACTTGTTTGATTTTTTGTGAAAAATTACCAGCTGATTCTAAAATTTGTGTGGAAATGTAAAAAGCTAAAAATAACCAAGACAATCATGGATAAGTAAATCATTTCAACCTATCTATGAAATATCAAGACCTGTTTAAACCTACATTAATTAAGACATTGTAGTGTTGGTGCACTAATAGACAAATATGTCATTAGAAGAGAAGGGAGAATTCAAAAACATACCTATACATATATAGCCACTTGATTGTAACTGTTATTTCTTTGCAGCGCAGTTGAGAAATAATGGTCTTTGCAAGAAATGATGCTGAGTCAATTGGAAGTTATTATGGAAAAAAGTGAATCTTGATCTTTTCCTAACAACAAACAACAAAAACTAATTTTCAGTGAAATGCAGATCTAAATGTGAAAATGTAGAATGTTGAAGATTCGAGGAGAAAACAAAAGAAAATATGATTTTAAAGTAAGCAACATAGATTTATTAAACAGAACACAAAATCAATAACATAAAATTAAAAATTATAAATTAGATTATAAAAATAACTCATATATGATAAAACAGCATTTCAAGAATGAAAAGTCAAACCACAGAGTAGAAGAATATATTTGCCATACATACATAAAGAATCTGTATAAAAAAAAATTTTTTTAATAAAAAAGAAGGCTGCAATCAAGAAGAAAAAGACAGAAAACCTGGATAGGCATTTCACGAAAGAAGATATCTAAATGAACAATAGCATATAAAAAGGTACTCAACTTTGCATTATAGAAATGCAAATTAAAATAAAAAAACAATATCACTACACACCCAGCAGAATGGATATAAATAAAAATTCTGAAAATACTAATCTTTGGTGAGTATGTGGAGCTACCAGAATTCCCATTCTCTGCTAGTGAAAAGCTAATTCTTTGAATTACTCTGGAAAACCCTTAGACAGTATCTAATAAAGCTAAAGATACATGGACTGTATGACTCAGCAATTCAACTCCTAGGTATATAGCCAACAGAAATGTGTTTCTGTTTTTATCTGTATATCAAAAGACGGACACAATAATTCATAGATCCCCAAACTGTAAACAACCCAAAAGCCTTTGAACGGTAGAATGTATTTAAAAAATTACTATACAGCAACAATAAAGAACAAACCATTGCTACATGGAACAACATGCATGAATCTCACAACCCTGAGTAAAATAAACCTTACATAAAAGAATATAAAATATATGATTCCATTTAATAAAATTCAAAAATAGACAAAACTAATCCAAGCTGGGACTCAAAATAGCAGTTACCTTTGACTAGGAAGAGGCACTCAGGGGTACAGGAAATAGTCTTTTTTTCTTGATCTTACTGCTGGTTACATAGGTGCTTTTTAAAAATTCATTGCTCACTTGTGATTTTCTTTTCTGTGTATATGTCATATGTAAATAAAAATGTATTGAAATAAAAGAAAATAAATGTATTTCAATATACTTTATAAAATGAAAAATATGTAAAAAATTAATTTATATGAAAGTACTTTGTAAGCAAGTTTTGATTGCTCAGCTATAGGAACAGAGTAGAGGCTCAAAACATGTTTTGTAAAGACAGAAATACATGAGGTGGACTGAAAAATAGGTGGGAAGGAAAGAAGAGAAGGAAATAGAGGCAGATACTACCAATACAATCAGGGATGTATATACATCATGAGCAAGCTCTACCATGAGCAAGCTCTACCATGCTAGCTATCTCATTCACTGACATTCACCTGCACTTGCACACAAAATATACAACTGCAGCAGTCTTAAGTACCAGACTCTGGGCTTTTCTTCAATCCTACCAGGTAGGTTTTTTAATGCCCATTAAATAGATGAGTATAACAAGGCTAAGAGAGGTTAGATAACTGTGCAAAATCACAACACTAGGGAAGACTGAAGTAAGGATTTCAATTATATCTCTATGACTTCCACACCATATTCTTAACTTCCACCCTTCACTGCCAACAGAATAGTGAGTAGTTATGTATTTAGATATATAATTTGAAAGTCTAAATAAACAACAAGACCTTAGGCTCTCCCACTTCCAAATTCTTTCCCTAATAATTGTCTTCCTTTATTTCTGATAAATAGTGAAGATGTCACTCAGGAAAGGAAAAGTGATACGATATAGCACAGCAACTTGATTTCCTACAGGGCATTCTGAAAATTGGATCACTAGAAGTGTTTTCAGGGTTTGCACTTGCAGGTGAAGACAACAGGGCTCTAAAAGAGTGTTTACACATGTGCTGAGAGCTACTCACTAAAGAAAAATATCCCTTTGCTCTCAAAGCAAATCTTATTTCTTTCTTTCGTTCATAAAGACCTCCTTATTCTCAACCTGGCATTGGCCTCAGCTGATCTGACACCTGTAGTATCGAGACCACACTGAAAACCCTTCTCTATGCCACCCTTATTCCCCATGCACTTCTTTCATGGAGGCAGCGTTCAAGATTTCACTCACTTCTTTTTAACGCTTTGTTATTCAGTTTCCTGCCCTTCTGAAAATTCTTACTAAAAGCATTTTTGTTTTTCACCTTCTGGGTGATTTTTATGGCTTTATCTCAATTAATCCTCATTACAGATCTATGGGGTAGCTTCTTGGATTCTCATTTTGCAGAGGAGGAGGAGTAGGTCTAGAGATGTGAAAAGGTGTTCAAAGTCACACAAATATTAAGAGACAGAGCCAGAATCCACTGGATCCCAGAGACCTGTCTTTCCTTTCTACACACTGCCTAAATCAGGCCCACATTATAAGCTGGTATGAACACCAGGGATGGGGAAAAAGAGAGAGGAATATGAGAAACTCTAAAAAGCAGACCAAAACACAAAATGTTTAGCACTCTGGAGCTGAATGAAGGGCCAATCTTTCAAATTTCAGTAGCCTCTGAAACATTAATAATTGAATTAAATTATAATTATTCAGGCCCACTTATTCATGCATCTATTAATCAGACCTTTAGTTAACATCTATTGGATATTAGGTACTGGAATAAGAATTGGGAATTCAAAAGAGATGATCATGATGGATTTTTTGACAGCATGATACCTACTCTCATGGACTTTACAATCTAGAGGGAAAGATAACCAATTAAATTAGTAACATGATAAAGTGTATTGTCTATTATGACAGGGGAAATTATAAGCCAGGTCATCAAGTAGAAAGTACAATCATGATTAGAGTTATGTTTTTAAGAAGGCATGAAAGTGTAAAATACATTTTAGATTTACAAGATAATATTAAAATAAGCATGGGAGTCTTATATGAATGTGCCTTGGTAACTAGAAAAATATTTGGTAAGAGATTATTCCAAATGATTGATGACTTACCTTCGTTTTACAGTGAAATCAAAGCTCATTAGCATGAGCTTTTAGTACTGATTCCACCTTCTGTATCTAGCAGGATATTTTGTAAAAAGCAAGATCTTTGGAGGCACAAACACTGAGTATGAACAAATATATCTAGTATGTCCCTAGATTTTCTAGTTATTTTATTTCTATTAGAAAAAGCATTGATAAGAATATCGGGCACAAGATTGTAAGAACTGAGGAACATCACATTATCAAACGTTCTTTGTCACGTACTATATCAATCAGAAACATTTTGCTTGCAAGTGCCAAAAACCTAACTCAAATTAGCTTTAAGAACGCTATTTACTGACTCCGATAACTGGGAAGGGTGGGGCAGATCCCACCTCACAAGTTGCTGGGGCCTACAGGATGCAGTCTGAATGCTCTCCAGCTCTCGCCTTTGGTACTTTGCTGGCTTCTTTCTTTCCCACTGTAAACAGTCTTCTTGACAGTCTTGCTATAGCAGAGAGCAAGTCTCTCTCCACTTCTGTGTATATAGATCCCACAGATTAGGATTGGACAGGCTTCCATCCTATACCCACCCCTGAATCAATTAATGGGACTAGAATGAGAGAATTAATGAGACTGGCGAGGCCTGGTCACATTCCTACCCTGTGGTCACATGAAAGATACATGGAATTAGCAGCCCTATCGGAATATTGTGACATATGCGCTGGCAGAGGGGTGGTTTTCAAAAGAAAAGGGGATATAGAGGAAAGCATTGTGGAGAGTCAACTTCACGACTACACAATCCTCTACACTCAGTCTACCTAAAGTTAAGAATTGTGGATTTCGACAGACACCTCACTAAACTCTAGCTGTGTGGTTTGGCCTGGATATTTCACTGCTCTGAGCTTCATTTTCCTCATCTATGAAATAAGGCATTTCATAGAGCCATTGTAAGCATTAAATGATATAATAAACCAAAGATACTTTGTACCTTGGACATAGATTTGCTCTGTAAGTAGCCATTATTAATAATATCAATCTGCGTCTCAAAGACGTGGGAACAAAGGCCCAGAGAGGTTGTAACTTGCTCTTGGCCACATCCACAGAACTCCCCGGTGGAAAGATCATAACAATTGAAAGAGCCTGGAGCCCTGCAGTCATCCTTTACACTCTGGGAATTGCACAAATGATTTATCCATGGTGACGTTGGGTCCTGAGAGAGACAGAGGCTCACATTTAGCTGTGCTTAAGGACAATCGTATAATAATCATAATATCTTGTGCTGCATGGTGCTTTTATTTTTCTAAGTGTTTCCCATCAATTACATCATTTTACTCTTAAATACCCCTATGAGTCAGGGAAGACATTATCGCCATTAGTTGTTGTTCTTATTATTGATTTTTTTTAATGCTCTGCTTGTTACAGAGCAAATACAGCCATTCCCTTTTTTAAAACTGTTTCTAATATATTTTTTCAATGTATTCTGGGGCTTACCTTACTCTGACTTGAGTTGTTGTCTCCAAATCGAAAATGGCAAATTTCCTTGACAAATACACTGCAAAATGGCTTAGGAAGAGAATTACCAAGGAGTGAGAGAGCGAGAAAATGCATTTTTATGTGCAAACAAATGGATTACAAAATCTGTATTTCCCAACCCTGCACTTCTGCAGCAGCTCAAGTCAGGAGGACCCAAGGTTCTGTGAACTAGCTGACACCGCAAGTTAGCAGCTGTTCACACGGATCCCCCGCAGTTGCCGAATAAGTGCGTCTCTCGGTGTAAACAGAACCAGTGGAAAATCTGGGGCTCATGAAATCTTGAAATCTTTCAAATTACTCCCACTGCATGAAAATGAGTTCTTACCTTCTTTTCTCATTAGATAGAGTAGAAAGTATGATATGGAAAGGGGACTCTCATCTAGGTAAAAGCCAGAATTCCCAGACTCAACCTCTCAGCTCTGCCACTGACCAATCCGAGCCTCATTCACTTCTCGAGAGCGGAAACACCATGAACTCCTGAGGAAGACAGGTCTGGGTGTGAATCCAGATTTTGTACATTCTCATTGCATGACAAGCTATTTAATTTCCTGAGCTCTAATTACATCATTTGAACTGCTTATATTTGAAGATTAAATAACACCATTCTTTAAAAACACCTAATACAATGCCTGGCATATACCAGGGGATCAAGAATTATTAGTAGAACAAAATAAGCAATAAAGTCTACATATACTTGATAGGTACATATATGATATATATAATAATATATACATATATGTAATTATAGTGATATTTCTTAAAAATAAAAGCTTTCAGTTATTTTAAGTAGTTATAAATAAATGTGATATATAATATACAATATACATTAAACATTTTATACTCTATATTATTTAGAATTCTTGAATAAATATTCCCTCTTCAAAAAGAGTAGCATTGTATAAAAGAAAGAGGTAAGACCACTCTTCATACAATAATTATTTAAGGATCTCCTACATGCCAGGCGCTTTTGTGCACACAGTACTAACAAAGCAGATGTGGTCTCTGCCTTGTATATAAAGGACATTCAGCCAATTATAATAAAAGACTGTTCTTCCCTGGAGGAAGTACCTGGGGAGAGTATTTGGGGAACACATAAAAAGGCCACCAAACTCAGCCTCAGCAGAATTTGGCTAGGTGAAAACAGAAGGCAGAGGACTCTAGGTAGAGCGAGAGGCACAAATGTACCAGCTTCAAGCAAGAAGATGAAGGGCATTTCCTAAGAAAGAAAAAATCCATGGGAACTGCTCAGCAAGAAATAAGATGCTTATCTAATAATATAAGAAGCCACCACATGATGAAGTCCAATCTTTCCAAGGAGGTTTTATTTAAAAGGATCAGTGCGCACATTTACACAGACAAAACAGAGAGGAGCTTAGCTGCTCAACATGCTTTGGTAGCCAAACATTCTTGAGTGGGTCCCTAAAAGTAACCAATTCCACAGCCCATCCTGTGCCTTATGGGAAATCTGGTTACACAGTTGGTCTAGGCCTCTCACCAGTCATATGTTTTTGAGCAAGTCACTGAACACCTAGGCTTCAGTTTCCCCATTGTTGAATATTGATGATCATAAACCATTGCAGTCTTCTTTTCAACCAACCACATGAAACCAACATTTTGATAAAATGCATGTTTTGATGTCTCCTCCTGCCCTCAGATTTTATGCATTTATCAGAAAGTCTGATTTTATCATTAGCTTATAAAAAAATGGAAACTCTTGTGGGAATAGTAAGGGAATTGGAACCCACAAAAATCAAGTAGCAAAATGATTTAGCTGTTAGTTAACTCTAGCCTGAGCTGTGCTTTGCATGAGAAATGAGCTCAGCTTTGCACGTGGCAGCTTCTGCTTGTTTGGGTAGTCCTTCTAATCGAGGCATATACGTATATTTTCCCTCAATCACAGGAAAACAAATTGGCAGTGGCATATTGCTTTGATATTTCAACCACTTGCTGGATTTCCATTCCTCCAAAATGCCTTAAACAGAAGCATGAAGCATGAATAGGCCAAACGAGAGAAACCAGTATTTATGAGCCTATTCGAACCTTGTAAAGATTTGATCAGCAAATATGCCAATTGATATACCCTAATGTTTTACAACTGCAGTTGTCTTGGTCTATAAAACTTATTATAATACTGAAGGGATTTCTGCTTTCTTTGCAGACATTTCTGTTTTACTGCCACCGAGTGGTCTAGATTAAAATTGGCAGTTTTGTTTTGTTTTTTTTTTTAATAATTTTTTTTTATTCCATCTTGTAATGGGGGTACAAATATTGTTTGGGTTACATACATTGCCCCTCCCCCCCTCCCCCCCACATGCCAGCGCTTCAAGCGAGTCCAATCCCCAGGTGGTGCGGATGGCACACATTATGTAACTCTACTCTACTTCCCCCCTCCCGCCTGCCCTCCATCCAACATAAATTTTTTTTTTTTTCTTTTTTTACATGTGGCAGTTTTGTTACCGGAGTTTCAAGAGGCAGAAGAAAAAAGGGTGTTTTTATTTGTAAGTACAAGATGCAAATAAATGACCCTGAAAAAGTCATGTTCCTCTCTTGCCTGATTCATGCTGCCTTCACCATCCAAAGACCTCCCCCAGAACATGCATGTACACACAGACACAAACCCACACATACACACAATATTCCAGCCAACATCTGTAAGACCTTAGTACGAATTATGGCCTATAATATCAATGGGCCATTCTACCTGTGCGATTGTGAATAATTCATTCTTCTTTTCTGGGCTTCTTTTATTTTCATAAAAGAGATTTGGTGAAACACTGTAAGGTTCCTTTTAACTCTGATGATTCTTCCCCATCAACTCCCTAGGTGGTATTTCTGATGTTCATACCATTTGCTATGGGCTGAATTGTGCCCTACAAAAAATTATATATTGAAACCTTAATCCCTGGTACCTTAAAATGTGACTGTATTTGGAGAAATGGCCTTAAGAGAGATGATTAAGTTAGCATGAGGCCATTAGGATGGGCCTAAATCCAATCTGGCAGGTGTCCCTACAGGAAGAGAAAAGTTGGACACACAAACACACGAGAGATGCGAGCACACAAGAGAGATCATGTGAGGTTGCAGCAAGAAGGCAGCCATCTGCAAGACAAAGAAAGAGGCCTCAGGAGAAACCAAACCTGCTGACACCTTGATCTTGGGCTTCTACCCTCCAGAACTGCGAGAAAATAAATTTCTGTTGTTTAAACCACTCAGTCTGTAGTAAACTGTTATGGCAGCCCTAGAAAAATAATACACCATCTGAAGCAAAGTTATCAAATAATACATAATGTATGTACTTTGAAGCAAGCACCTGGTGTCTTATTAAAGAGTCTATGGCATGAAACTGCCTGAATCCCAAATCTTAAGAGGTCTCAACCGAAGATGATTGAAAACTAGAAGTTCCATATGTGTAACTATATATACATACATAGACATGTATATTCATATATGTAAATATATTTACATATATAGATATATATTTATATATGTGTATATATGTACATACACATGTATATAAGCTATATATACACACACAGCTTTGAGAGTGAGGCAAACTTAGGTTCAAAGCAAGGCTCTATCACTTATTAGCTGAGTGACCTAGACAAGATACTTATATTAATATTCTATGACTGTTTTATATTGATAAAATGGGAAAATAATAAGGTGTAATGGTATAATGAAGTAATACTTAAAGTATTAAAGGGAATTATTCGTTTTCTCTTTAATCCATACTTATACATCAGACCATGGAAAAAATAATTTCCACTCCTCTCTACCCCTTACTCAGCACCCCCGCCGCCCCAGGGGAGGTGCAGTTAATGCTAATCATGAAACCTGACACCCATCCAACAAGCCCCTGGCTGAGTATATGTACCCAGAGTCTGCTCTGCAGATTCAACTGCATCCACAGGCAGGACCTAATGTTAATTTGGGGGAAGCATGATCTTTAATATCCATGGGCTTATAAATAAAAATGACATTTTGACTCCCAGTTTGTCTTCTTCTTCTAAAATCTCTACTAGTTGGAATCCAATGAATAGAAGCTTCCAGTCTGCTGACAATAGGGAACAAGACGTTGGTGGTATTGAGGCACAAAGATTGGTTCCTCAGGAGAATACTGAGTTGACCTTGGCAGAGACTCATTGTTGACCTTGGACAAGCACACTGGGATGCCAAGTGGAGCCGCTTTCTAAGAGATTCCAAGAGCACTAAGCAAAGGAAGCAAGAGGAAGCCCTAGTCACATTGAGCATATAGAGGAGGAAGAGTCCCATCCACAGAGGCTCTATCTGTTCCTATAGAAATAACTACTGGTCCCAAGGCAAACAGCTATGTTGAATCCCATTAGAGAAATGATTTTCAACCCAAGAGAGTAGCATCCTCATAAAGAATATTTGAAATGAGGGGATGTGTTTTGATTGTCACGATGAATAGAGTGCACTCCTGGCATATAGCTCACAGGGGCTAGGATTGCTCAATGTCCTGCAATGATCTGGACAGTCCTGCAAAATGGAGAATGCCCCATTCAGAATGCCAATGCTGCCTCCAGTATTGGAGAAACACAACCTTAACTTGAGGATTGGGACAATTATCCATTCATTCTCTCATTCTTTAACATAGCATTTTCTGAGCTCTTCATATTAGGGCCTGAGTTAGAATTGATGGATCTGATATTGACAACGCAGCATCCCATAAATTTCAAAACAACCCAGTGCATAGCGCATGCATTCTCACCAACACATCAATGCTGTACGTTTGTAGATTTTGTTCTTCCCTTGAGAATATCAAGGAAGCCACTTGAGCATAGCACTGTGAGGGCTTCTCTGAGAGGATAATCAATTACTCACCAAGGATGCTGTGGTCCAGAGTGCTCAAAGCATCAAACCCTCAAGACACTACAACAGAACTGCATTCCTTATGATCTCGTAATGTTGAGGCCTCACTGGGCTTCATGCCAAAGAATGGGAAATACGTTCACTTTCCCTTTTGTGTAACTCTTTGTCACCTGTTCACCAAACAAGTGCTTCCTGTGTGCCTGTGTCTTTCAGTCTCTCAGCTACGTATAAACTTGGGTACATAAGCAGAATACCTGTATTTCAGAAAAACATTCAAATGCCCACCCTATTTCAGGCTCTGTCCTAGATATCCACATAAAACCACTTTACTCTTGTCTTTCAGCAACCCTTCTCTACCCCTAAAAAAAGCCTTTATACAAATCCACTCGCTGAGGCCTTACCCACCTGTTCTGTTTATCAGATACATCTAAATTCTAGTTTTGACTCAAACTGAAATACCTCCTTCCTCTACATATGAACTAAATCAACTATACTTTCTTATACATGATGATTGATATAGATTAGATAGATAGATAAGAGAAGGAAGGAAAGAAGGAAGGAAGGAAGGAAGGAAGGAAGGAAGGAAGGAAGGAAGGAAGGAAGGAAGGAAGGATGGGAGGGAGGGAAGGAAGGAAGGAAGGAAGGAAGGAAACATGGATGCTTGGCACACACTAGGCTCTCAATTAATTTTAATTATCATTAATACATTTTGCAACAACTCTGTTGTTAACTATGCCATTTTAAAAATAAAAAAACTGAGGCTCAAAGTCACCAGGCAATTAGTTTATGGCATTAGGATTCTAGCTCATCTCATTCTGACTCCAAAGCTTAGGCACTTTTGATTAAACTATACTAGCTCTACATTCCACCCTATGTAAAAGTGAGACATTTTAAAGTCATTAACAACATATCACATATAGAAGACTGTGTGTATACCCATATGTTTATGTGCTTCATTTTCTAAGCCTGGGTTTCTCTCTCATCACAATCTGACAAGGAGGTTAGACTATCATGGCTAGACTGCAGCTTGCAGCTGAAGCCAAATGCAGTGTCAGCTGTGTGTCAGCAAAGCCTGCATCATGAGCAATACACACCAATTTATTCTCCACTAGAGATAATAACAGGAAGATTACACAAATAACTAGGTATCTTTCTCTCATTATGTGCTGTGGGCAGATATAATATAAACAACATTTCCTTCATTTGAAAGTGGTAAATGCAACAGATGGGAAAATCTCTGTTAATACCATATTAGCAATCTTACATATCTGTATTTTGTTTGTAAATACAAACTTGTTCTGAATCATTGTGGATTCTCTGCAAGTGTGGGTGTGGAAGACATTACTAGGGCTCGTTATCCACTTCTCTCTTTCCAGGGACATGGAGACTGTACTTCCCAACCCCCTGTTTTACTAGGTAGGGCCGAGTCACTCACTCAGGCCAGTGGGCTATAAGCAGCGACAGTGTGTTGCTTTGTTCCAGGTGAGTAATTTTCCAGCACTTTCTTCTCTTGCCACAGACATCATGAAAGCATGTGTTGAGAGGGAGGTGCTGTAGGGTCCACATACACCAGACTGTTGAGCCAACACGTGGAGGATAATTGTCCTGGAGAATTGCCCAAATCCACAGCGGGATTTGTGTGAATGAAAACTAGACTTTTTTTCTTGCACCACTAAGAATTAGGTGTTGTCTGTTAACCCAGCATAACTTGGCCTGTCCTGACTAACACTGTGGGTGAAGTAATTTCATTCATAGTGTAAGATATTAATAACATATTCATCTCTCTGTCTTATTCAAAAATAATATATGCATCTCAATCTGATACTCAAAGTATTCTACAATCTGGCCCAAGCATACCTTCTCAATTTTATTTCCCACCATTCTCCAAAGCAAACTTGACCACATCTCACAACACCTTTATTTCTGTGTCTTTACTTAGGCTGTTCCCCTGCTTAGCAGATTATCTCCCTTTTCCTCATGTCAATTACAACCTATCCTTTAAAGGGCCAGCGCACATGCCAACTCCTCAGTGCAATATTCCCTAATTCCACTATTCTGAAGTAATTTCCCTTTCCTTTGAATTTTCATATTTATTTTTTGTTACTCCTCCTTACTTTATATCCTGTACAGGGATTATTTATGAGCATGTTTTATCTCTCCTGTGGGTAATCTTGAGGGGCATTTAAATCTGATTCATCATTGTATCCTCAACAACTCACCAAACTGCCTTAAAATTATGCTCAATAAACATTTGACAGGTATAGATAGACCAGTGATATGAATTTAGTACGTTTATCATAAAATCCATTTAGGCCACTTGGATGCTATCAAGAAGCATTCTTTTTCTCAATCACTTTTTTACTTCCCCTAAAAAAAAGGGGGGGGTATTATCCTAACCAGGCTATGTGTATTAGTGGGTGGGAATGTTAACCATTAAAAAGTTCTGCATATACACAAGGCTCATCCTTTAGGCTGTGAAGCAGTATCAGGAAATAGAGCAGGCTTTTCTGTTGCCCCACAAGTATTCAGGAACAGGGAAGTTTATGGCTCTCTGGCTTGGGGCTGGTAGTAAGAAAATTGGAACCAAGAGGAGAGTAGCAGCAGCAGCATTAATATGTACTGGGAATGTAGGGTGTGCCAGCACCTGTGCTCTATGTATGTTATATCACTTGCTCTTCCCAAGAACAGCAGGGAGATGATATCACATGGTGGGTAACACATAAGCTCTGTAGCCAGGCCGCTGTGTTTACATCTCAACCCCGTCACTAACTGCCGACCTGGACAAGGTGTTTAATTTCTCTCTGCCTCAGTTTCCTTAAGTGAAAATAATATTTCCTATTATGATGTTCAAAAATACAAAACATACAAATATTTAGAAAGTGCCTTACATGATAAGTAAATAATAAATATTGCTTTTTCTAAAAAAATGATACAGATGTTATTATCCTCCCTTTACAGATTAAGATAATAATGTATAAATGCTAAGCCCTTTGCCCAAGGACATGAATGTAATAAATGGTGGAGTTGAGATTTGAATCCAAACCTTCTGGCCTCAGAATTAGCACTCTTAATTCCTCTACCATACAGCCCAACTCAGGCTTTCAGAATCACTGTGCCAGAATGTTACAAAGAATATCCATGTTCTACCTGCCTGGGAGGAGGAATGGTCAGACCAGATAACCTGTAAGGCTCCTTTCGAGCCTGAGGTTCTGTATGTCTTAGTTCATTTAGGCTACTATGAAAAAAATACCATAGTCTGGGTGGCTTATAAACAACAGAAATTTATTTCTCATAGTTCTAGAGACTGGGAAGTCCAAGATTAAGGTACTAGCAGATTCAGTGTCTGGTGAGGGTCTGTTTGCTGGTTCGTAGACATCTGGTTGTGCTTTCACATGGTGGAAGGGGAGATGGAGCCTTCTGGAGTATCTTTTACAAGGACACTAACTTCATTCGTAAGGGATCTGCTCTCATGACTTAACATCCTTCCAAAAGCCCTGCCTCCTAACACCATCACCTTGGGGGTTAGGATTTCAACATACGAATTTGGAGGGGGGCACATTCAGTGTACAACACTGTGATTCTATTTATAGATGTTAAAACTTAAAAGCAGGTAAGGTTCTTAACAATCCAGGGCACAGTAAGCTAATGGCAGAGGTGGCCAGCTGGTCCTTCTGCTCTGCAGTCATTCTCTAGAACTTTTTATTACAACCACATTTTCCCAAGCCTCTGTTATTTTGCTATAGAGTTTAAAAATATAATACTCCAAGGAGAAAATGCCATACTTTAGAGTCATACAAATTTAAATTTGAATCATTGCTCTCCCACTTCTTTGCTGCAAGACCTTGGGCAAGTTGTTCAATCTCCTATCAGGTTACCCTCCATCAGGTTCCTGCATCTAATAACCTCCTGGGGGGGTGTCTCTTTCCCACAGCTAAGGGGTCCTACTAACAACTCTGCGCACAACTCTGCGCACAATTGTGCCACCATGCCACTTCCCCCAATGCAACAACCAATTGATTCAGATGTCTCCTGACTCAAGCTGAGCCAACCATGATTTCTTCCCTAGCAAATGCGAGTAGGAAATTCTAGATTTTGCTAGTTCCTTGAGCAGAAATGAAACTCATGAACTGTGATTAGTGACTTTCTCTCTCATGGTCTGGGGGATCAGAAAATACCAATGTGTACCAGAGAGAAGAAGAAATGAGGCTGAGGCAAAGAGGAACAGAGATAAGAGTCAGATAAAGAAAGTTCTCCTCATAGTCTGCATTCCAGAAGACTAAGTTCACTTTTGTACTTGGGTTTCATGAGAAACTCCCCTTTTGCTAGAGTTGATGCTAGTGGAGTTTCTTCTATTTACAAACAAGGTCTTGGACAATCCAAAGAAAGTAATACTATATCCCTTATAGGATCATACTGAAATGAAATGAAGCACCACACATAAAGTGCCTCACACAGTGACTAGCACATAGTAATAACCCTTAAATCAATAGTAGCCACTATCCTTCACTACATTGTGTTTATGTGTTATCATAACCACTATCGTACTATCCCATATCATCCATTATATGTATATTTTCTTTCATATATGTAATATACATTTGTGATCACATACTATGGTCCAGCATTGTGCTGAGAATGGGCAATGTGGTGAATAAGACATAGTATTTACCATCAACAAGAGCAGTTGAAAATGGGAGAAAGATATTCAACCAGTAATTACAATCAAAATAGCAAATTCAGTAAAACAGCTGGTTTACTAAAGAGAGTGGGACATCGGAGTGGGAACATTGAGAACAGACAGCTTCAGAGAGTCGGTAACATCGAGCTGTTCTTAAAAGTTAGAAACTGAGCCACAAGGAAGACTTTCCAGTCAAGAAACAACAACAAAAAGATAGTGCGGAGGCATGTCGGGATGAAATTCCCTGGAAGGTGTGAGGAACTGCAGGTGATGGTGCATAACTGCAGCTGCAGTTCATTAGCTGGAGGTAGAAAGAGTGGCGGGTGAGGTTGGAGAAGTGAGCAAGAGCCAGACCAGAGAGACCATAATAAAGAATGTGTATTCTAGTGTCCTTAGCACTGTAGGCTGACTATAGTTAATAATTTATTCTATATTTTCTTTTGTTTTAATTTTTTTTCTCCCTCACTGCACCAACCCTATATTTTCAAATAACTAGAAGAGAGAATTTTGAATGTTCTCAACACAAACAATAAATGTTTGAGGTGATGGATATGCTAATTACCCTGATTTGATTATTGTACATTGTAAACAAATATTGAAATATCATACCATATCCCATAAATATTTACAATTATGTGTCAATTAAAAATAAAAAAATTTAAAAGAGCATGTATATAATTCTAAGGAGGTAATGCTTACAGCAGTGAACTCTTCCATGTATGAAACACTATTCTAAACATCTGGTAAGTCATTTTATCTTCACAGAACATAGTGGTCTTACCCGTGAAGAAATAAGTCAAAGGGAGGCTTGCCTGAAATAAGATCATACTAAGTACAAGCCAGGCTTGGGATCCTGTTAAGAGTTGAATTATGTGCCCCTCAAATTCATATGTTGACGTCCTAACCCTAACCCTCAGTATCTCACAGTGTGACCTTATACATAAATACGGTGTTTGCAGAGGTAATTCATTAAGATGAGGTCACACTGGAGCAGAATGAGCCCCTAATCCAATATCACTTGTGTCCGTAGAAAAAGAAGAAATCTGGACACAGACACACACACAGGGAGAACACCACGTGAACACAAAGACAGAGATCTACGAGCCAAGCAATGCCAAAGATTACCAGCAGACCCCAAAGCTGGGGGAAGGACTTGGAACAGACTCTCACTCACCATCTCTGAAGGAACCATCCCTGACAACATCTTGACCTCAGACTTCTAGCCTGCAGAACTGTAAGACAATAAATTTCTGTTATTTAATCCATCATTTTGTGGTACTTTATTATGGCAGCCCTAGAAAACTACCACAGGGCCCAAAGTCGGTCTATCTCATCAGTATGCTACACAGTCTTGTTTTTCCAGAGCCAGAAGAGCATTTTAAGGAGCAAAGAAACTTGATCACATTTGCATTCCGGTCTATAATAAAATCAGCCTGCTTTTGCCTGTCTGTTCACCGAAACACCCCCATTAGTCATAAAGATCGGTGGCTTGGGTCTTATCTGTCTCTTGGAGAAAAAAAAACAAGTGTAATACCCCCATATTCTTTGTAATACAACTCCATTTGACATCAGTATTTGCCTCTTATCTATTGGGACAGGAACTTCCCTGCAAAATGCCTCATTTTTATAGATCTATGATTAAACTGTTTGAAAGAGCAGTTTTTTATTGCTTCCTGTTTATAAACTCATTCTACTTTGACTTATATCAGCAAAAACAAAACATTGTTGACCATTTTCTTTCTCCTCCTTACTCTGCTTGACAGTAAATGTAAAATCATGAAGTTTTAGGAGGGGGCATTCTTTGGTCCCCTTATTACAGCTATTCATCTTTCTTTGGGAGGAAAAGAGAGAGCACCAGACTCTATTGGATGGAGATGTTTCTGTGGAATCTTTCTCTGGTGACTCATAATCTAAAGCTGTTGAATCCAAGGAAGACAGTTTTAACCACAGTATTTAATCTTACAGAGGCATTTATTGCATAGCTTTTTGTTTTGCCTTGTTTAATATAAACCACTGGGGAGATGTTTCTTGGTTATGTCATTTCATAAAGCAGAGTGTGAAGTAAAAAATCCCAGATAAGAAAAGGCCACACCTCCTTAAAAATTCTGTCACAGAATCTGCATTGTGTAAGGGACCTAGAGCCTCCAAACAACAGCAATAAAAACATTAACTTTAATAATAATTATAATAACCATGGCTAACAGTCACAAAGGAAGTGTGGAGTACGGGCTATAAAGGCTACTTCTGGAGTCAGACACACCTGGATTTTTTTATTGCAGTTCTGACTCTTCCTAGCTACAGTCCCTTGAGCAAGTTATTTATCTTCTATAAGCCTCAAGTTCCTCATCTCTAATATGGGGATATTAATAGTCCTTATTTCATAAGGTTGTTATGAAGATTGAATGGAATGGTGAATGAAAAGCTTTTAGCTCAGCATCTGGCACATAATAAATATTCACTAAATGTTAGCTGCTATTGTTATAAATAAGAATATAATTTATTGCATGCCTATTACGTATCAGGGGCCTCCAGGTACATTATCTCTAATCCTGATAACAATCTTACAGGGTAATTATTGCTGTCTCCACCTTACAAATAAAAGAGATAAATTACTTGTTCAAGGTCACTTGCCTAGGAAATAGCAAAGCAGAGGTTCCCCTGGGTCTGAAAAAATATATTCATCTGAATATCATCAAATTCATGGAAGAGCTGCCCTATTGGGGAAAAGCCTCCCTTCAATGCCATTATATTTCCAGGTGGCTTTTGTAAGACCTATAAAGTCATGATAAGGTCAAAGTATAATCTTTAGTAGAATAACTGATTCAATCAAAATCCATTTACTCCTTCAAGCTTTATCACAAAATTTACAGGGAAACTCAAAATGCCATCTAATCAATTAACTGTTACCCATAAATAAACTTTAACATCCTTAAGTTTAAGAGTCTCTGTATTAGTCAAGATTCCTTGAGTAAAGATTAATGAAGCCCATCTCAAAACATCTTAAGCAAAAGGGAAATTTATTACTCCTGTGTTTGAGAATTCTTAAATCTAATTTCAGGCATAGTTGCATCCAGGTTCTTCGCTTTCCTCTCCTTCCTCACACTGGCTCTATTTTCAGCTCTGCTTTCCTGTCATGGCTGGCTTCCCCCTCTTCTCTGAAAAATTGCAGTATATGTTGATATAGATATTTGACAAAAGTCTCAATGCTTTGCCCTCATGGTCTAGTGACCCCAACAGAAAGAAGAACTTTTATTCCTCCAACATCTGTATACAGTTGATCCTTGAACAACATGGGTTTGAAATGTGTGGGGCCACTTACATGCAGATTTTCTTCTACCTCTTCTACCCCTGAGACAGCAAGACCAACCCCTCCTCCTCCTTCTCCTCCTCAGCCTACTCATTGTGAGGATGGATACCTTCATGATGATCCACGTCCACTTGATGAATAGTAAATATATTTTCTTTACCTTGTGACTTTCTTAGTAACATTTTCTTTTCTCTAGCTTCCTTTATTGTAAGAATATTGCATATAATAAATCTAACATACAAAATATGTGTTGATCAACTGTTTATGTTATCAGTAAGACTTTTGCTCAACAGGAGGCTAATAGTAGTTAAGTTTTGGGAGAGTGAAAAATTATATGTGGATTTTTGACTATGCAGGCAGGTCATCATCCCTAACCCCTCTAGAGTCAACTGTGTTGGTCATTGATAAGAACTCTGGCCTATTTATGCCATAGAGTATGATCAGTTCTATGAAGAAGTGAGATGGAAGCAGCACTTTGATTGACAGCCCCACAGGGACTCCTTGGAATGAGAAAAGAGGTTACCAAAGAAAGAATACTAGCCACAGAAAGAAAGTGAAAATGCAGTAAGTATATAAAACTCCGATAAGTAATATGTTTACTAGAGTATTTTTCAGAAAGAAATTTTAATGTTCAATTTTTGTTCCATTCTCCTCCATTCATTTAGTAAAAAAAAATTGTACAACACTTACTATAGACATTGTTCTGGGTATTTAGAAAATACAGAGAAGATAAAGGAGAGTCCTTCAATAGCATTGCATTATTTTTTCTCATGGCTGCTGTAATAAATTACCTCACATTTGATGGTTTATAACAAACACAAAGTTATTATCTTATAGGTTTACAAGCGAAATGACCAAAATCAGTCTCACTGGGCTAAAATCAAGGGGTCGGCAGGGCCAGTTCCTTCGGAGGCTGGAAAGAAGAATCAGTTTCCTTGCCTTTCTAGCTTCTTCCTGGGCTCATAGCCCCTTCCTCAAATCACGGAATCCTCTTGCTTCCTTTGTAACATCTTCCTCTTCTACAGTCAAATCTCCCTCTGCTTCCCTCTTTTAAGGACACTTGCGATTACATTTAGGGCCCACATGAATAATCTGGATAATCTCTCCCTCTCAAGATCTCAAGATCCTTAATCACATCTACAAAGTTCCTTTTGCTACGGAAGGTGGCATGTACAGATTATGGGGATTAGAACACAGACATCTTGATGGGGAATTATTTAGCCTTCCAGAAGCCTAGTCCAGGAAGGTATGACAGATAACCAAAGCAAACAAATAGCCATACTCTCAGGCAAAGAAAGGCATATTTTCCAAAAGAGAATCCACAAATTATACATAGGATGAAAAAATCACTTTCAGCTTCTGAGATCTAGTTTGGCTTCTTGACAAATAATAGCAAACACTTATATTGCTTACCATATATCAGATATTGTTCTAAGTACCTTTCTTATATTACTCACTTATCTTCACAAAAAGTCATCCTCATTGTATAGAAGAAGAAACTAAGGCACAAAGATATTAAGTGACTTGCCTAAGATCACATTAAACTAGCAGGGCTAGGGTTTGCACTCAAGGTGTCTGATTCTTGACCATTCGAGATGGAACTTCGAGAATGGATAAGCAGGCAAACCCAGTGAGAAATGGAAGGGTATTATAGGCAGAGGAACAGAATGAACAAAGGCACAGAGGCAAAGAAATGAAAGACAGATTCAGGCCAGTGAGTAGACTGGGTTGGGTAGAGCATAGCAAGCCTAGAAGTAGTGGGAGATCAACCTAGAGATCTAGCTCAAGGTCAGAGCAAGGAAGACCTTGAAGCCATGGACATCTCCCATAGCTGATGAGATCTTTCAGACAGTTGAGTACAGGGAGCTTGTAAGAGCTGGGCCTCAGGAAGACCAATCTGGCAGCAATGTGAAGGCCAGGCTGGAAGAGTGAGAAGGGAGCTGCCCCCTCTCCTCGGCTCCCTTGGCACTTTGTACATCATAGAATGTGTCTCACCCACCAGAGAGTGAGCCTCTGGAGGGCAGCTGAGCCTGTCAGCCACCTCTGGCTGCAGGTGTCAGCAGATGCTACATTTAACTACAAAACAGTACAGCGGGAGGGCAGGAGGAGGATGAGTGTGGATGCTGTTACTGCTGGTGCAAATAATACCATCTTGAAGTCAACTTAAAATGCCTCTACCCACATTTGCTGACGTTTTTTAGCATAATAAAAAGTGTCTGGAAATCCAGGATATGCTGTCTCATCTTAGCTCTGCCACTTGCCTTTGTGAGATTTTGGGTAATTTCTCAACACGCCCAAGCCTTGTTTTCTTGCTTTTTAATAGAAATAAAATTACCTCATTGGTCATTGTTAACTTGTAAGGTAATACCGGTAGTTATTCAGTTCAAATAAGGGATCTAACATATGAATGACACCCAAAATTATTGTTATGATTATATTATATTCATACTTAATTCCGTCACCAACTCACCGTTACGTCTGTGTAACTCTTTTGCCCCATTTTACACACCAGAAAACAGAATCTCAGGGAGAAGAAGGGATTTATCCAAAGACGTACAGTAGAGAAGTCTGGATTTTAACCTACGGGGGTGGAATCCCAACTACGTGCATATCTCACAAAGGGAAATGAAGCCTAATGGAAAGGGCAGGACAAATGTGATCACACAGGTGAGTGAGATGGGCTTCTAGAAAAACGCCCGCAGGTCTTTGAGGAAGCCGGAGGGGAGAGATTTGGAAACAGCCAGTCTCTTCACCTGTCGCCAGCCACACCCAGGGCCCCGCGGAGGAGGGCGCACTGCTTGAAAACTTGGTCCCGCCCGGCAACAGCCTTCTGCGTCCTTAGCGACCAGGGCGGGAGCAGCCTCGGCCTGAGAGCGGGTCCTTGCTACTGGCCCGATTCCTGGACCCGGATCCCCACGACCCCCCGCCCCCGCTCCCGCGCCCTGGTCTCTGCGTGGCGGCTTCCCGGGAGACAAGCACGGAGCGCGCACCTCTGGGCTGCCAGGGTGGGAAACGCCGCCCCAGAGGTAAGGCCGTCCCCTCTGTTCTCTCCTGGGAGAGGTCTCAGGGCTGAGGTACAGCTGCCGGGCAGGGAGGACACTGGACAATCACAAATTCTGGGTCTTGAACTTTCCAGACAGGTTCAAAGAGATTGCAGGGCCCGTTGGATGGGTTTCTGCCCACTTTAGCGCTGTCCACACCACACTAAGTGAAGCTGGGGTCTTGGGAAGAATCCTGGTCTAGCTATCAAGCTGGCGGATTGGAAACAGCTCTGCCCCTCATTCTCTCTGTGACCATGGTCAAATAACACGCCCTACCCGGGCCTGGGTTTTCCAATCTGGAAAGGAGCATTTTTACCTGTGGCCAGGTTTACTGAAGTTCTGAGCTTCCTTTGGCGTGAGACCTGTTTAAACACCCAGTGCTTATCTCATGCAAGATCTCAATTTCAGATTCATTGGATTGTTGCAGAGACAGATCAGTCAGTGATAGCAAAAAGCCCTCTTTCCTGTATATAGTCTTTCCTCGGCCGCATTATCTCGTGGGATCCACCGCAAGTCCCTGAGAGCAGAACTGGAATTATGCCGATTTCATAAGTGGAGACACTGAGCATGAAAGCTGAATATGGATTCTTCAAATATCCCACTAAAGCCCTGGTTTCTTCTCTGATGTCACAAGAATCCCATCTGATGTCTGGTAGTACAGGAAGGTAGAGTCACCTAACATCTCAGCAGATCTGCTTTGCAGACCTCTTTAAGTGAAATTCCCAACTCTGCTCATTACTGGCTATGTGATGTTGAGTAAGTTACCTAGCTACATGATGTCTGTTCCCTCAACTGTACAACAAGAATGATAATAGTAATTAAAAGTATCTCACTCATGCCTTTATTAGAAGTATTAAGTAAGATAATATAGGTAAAGCACTTCTTCCTGGTATTATTATTGCTGTTGTTATTGACAAGGATGCTGCAGTTCCCTAGCGGAAAATCAAGAGGAATGATTTATTTATTTTTGCCCCCAAGGGTTTGAAGGGATTTTAAGAAGGATCATGTCTGCAGTTTGGAAGACTCCCCGTGGGTCAGATGAAATGCCTGAGATCATGGTGAAGATCGTTGGAAGTAAACACTTTCGATACCTTGTGGAAAAGCCAAAGACGTAAGACTACTTTTTGAAAAATATCTGTGTTGCTTGGATAATAATGAAGTTTTATTGTTTTTTTTAAACCCAGAAATTTAAATTTAAAAATGCCATCCATGGAAAATTAAGTCATTAAGATGTAACAGTGGAAGTACAATAGTGTTGATAACTCCCATGCACACTGTTTTCCTGATATTTTTCATCTTTATAATTCCCCATAATCCTTAATTACTCAGACTGATTTTCCACATAGATGGGAAATGTGAGCATTGCAACATTTATAAACATTAACGGAGTATTGCTGCTTTTCCTCATCGGGTTTGTAATCTACCACATGTAGTAATTTTTTTTTCAGGTGGCGGTCGTTGGAGAGGTTTGTTAGTCAATTTATTGTGAATTAAAGGAGTGGGATTAATAACAAATCATAAATTATACGTTTTTCACTTACTCTTATTTACATTTGATACTCTTCTAATCAGGGGCTTCTCAGAGCATAGCTAAGATGTCTTTTTCCCTTCCAACCCATCACAGTCACATTTGAGAGAGGACACTCATATATCTCAAAAATTCACTAGATGTTTGATACAGAAGGGTATGACTAGCTCTTTCTTACAGAGTAAGTGGCTCAGAAAATAAAAGAAGGTACTAGACCTGCCTTTCTTATAGTAGGAATTCTGTGAATAGCATCCTTTCTCTTGTAAGATTATTTCCTTAGCTTGCTCTTCTATTTCAGAAACTCACAATATGAACAAATAATAAGCAAACAAAAAAGACATACCATCATTGAATATAGGTGCAAAAAGCGACGCTATCATCAGAATCACCTGGAGAGTCCTTAAAAATAAAGATTCAGGATCCAGCTGACAACCTACTGAGTCAGAATCTCTGAATGCAGGTCACCAGTAACACTGTTACGAAGTACAAGCTTTATAAACGCTTTAGAAAGGCAAATTGATTTTTTCTTCCCACCTTCATTATTGTTAGCCCAGAGAGATTCCAAAGTGAGTGCTATAATCAGTTAGTGATGTCTGCCATGGTGCAGGAAGTAAGCTTTGCAGCACATGATAAATACGTCTGGGAGTGAGTTTGAAGCCTAGCTCTGTTTCTTTCTTGCCTTTTATAATTGGGAAAGTGAATTAACATCTCTGGCCTCAGATTCTACATCTATAGAGTAAAAATAAAACAACACCTGTTTAGTAGTAGAGTTGTGAGGATTAAATGAGAATAAGTATGAAAAGCACCTTTTCCAGTGTCTACCACATTAACATGTTTAATAAATGGTTCTGCTATTACTTTTGAAGCATGTCTTTCCATGGATAGAAAACATTTAAGAGAAAATCAAATTCATTTCTATGAAATGCTTGCCGTCTCTTTTATATGCTATGCCTAGGAGGCAGGTTAACATGCTTTACTAAAATATTACTGTATGGCTCAAAAATAAATAATTCTCAAAAGGCTTCTTGTTACTCATGTAAGAAAAGCCCTACCACTATCATGTCATGCATAGCCTAGCATCTGTGTCCCCCAAAGTTTTTACACCCATAAGCCAGGGCCTCAAGAGGGTATTTCCTTTGAGTTGAATCAGTTGAACCCATTAGTAAGGATCCACATAAGAAGAAGTACAAATAAATGTCAAAAAAAAAGTCATCTCCAAAAGGAAAATCTAAATTAAAAGAGAATCATGAATTAATAATAGATGGAAAAATAGAAATCTTCCATTATAACCCCATTTAGCTCAGATTTCCTATGGAACATGTGTTGAAAATGTCATAGTGTTTCAAACCTGATAGTGACTTTTAACATACAGACTTGCTAGGGCTGCTGTAATAATCTACCACAACCTGGGTGGCTTAGAACAGAAGTTTATTGTCTCACAGTTCTGGAGGCTAGAGGTCCAAGGTCAAGGTGTCCATAGAACTGTGATCTCTCTGAAGGTGCTAGGAAAAAAATCTGTCTTAGGCTTCTCCCCTTGCTTCTGGTATTTCCTTGGTTTGTGGCAGCACAACTCTAAGCTTTACATGGCTTTCTTCATGCATCTGCATCTGTGTCCACATTTCTCCTTTTATAAGGACACCACTCAATAGGGATTAGGGGCCCACCTAACCCCAATATGAACTCATCTTAACTCATTACACCTACAATAACCCTATTTTCAAATAATGTCATATTCTAAGGTATAGAGCTTAGGACTTCAACATAGGAACCTCAGCCGGTATGCAATTCAACCCATAACAACCAGCCTCCATCTATGAGATGAGGTGGTAATTAAGGCCTCGGTGGTCTCAAAGCAAGCTCTTGAATTTCTAGGGCCATTTATCAAGAACTAAGACTGAAATGGAGCTCTGCTTCCCTCGTTTCTTAATTTAACCTGGACAATTGTTCACAGATGAAAGGGAAATACTCAACACCTATTTAGTATCATATTTTTCATAAAAAAGATCCATCTATAGGCTTCAAAGAATGAAACAAATGTCACCTAGTTTGTGTTATCATCATTTTCCTCCTAGATCACTATTAGAGCCTTCTAATCCAGCTCCCTGTTTCTAATCTTCTAGTTCTCTTATCTGCTTTCTAAAGCCTTGATCCTCAATGTGTAGTCCCTAGACCACCAGCATCAACCTCACCTGAGACTTTGTTAGAAACAGAACCTCAGCCCCCTCTCCTGATGTACTGAGTCAGAGTTTGACTTTAAGGCAGATTCCCAGATAACCCCTATGCACATTCCACTTTGAGAATCCCCACTCTCAAGTATGGTCAGCATGATCTTTCTAAAGTGTAAATCTGATCCTGTGCTGCCACCACCAGCCCCAGATTTGCCTGCCCCACTTGGGGGGTCCTGTAACACACTTACGAATTATTACATGCTGACAACTTCCTGTGCATTTCTGTCTTCTCCATTTAAGTATAAAGTGTATGTGCACAACTATATCTTCAGCACAGAGCATAAAGTCTTGTACGTGGTGAAAGCCTATTAAATATATTAGAGCAACATGGTTGCCAAGAAAAATAAAAATCTAGAAAGACAATACTTAGTTGCTTCAAATAAATCCAAGTCTAAAGGCCCATGCTGTTAACATAGCATGCAGATATTTCTATGGATCCCTGATGAGTAATGTTTCAGGTGACAGGAGACAAATATTCTCATTTTCAAAAACGAGATAAGGGTGGGCAATAAAAACACAGAGCCTGAGACCTGTAGACAATCCCTGGCAAAACTGTTGTCCAAATAACTAAATATATTAGTTATGAAAACAAAACATGAAAGTGATGATCACCAAGGGTTGGTATGTGTCAACTAAAAACAGATTATGCCAAACTGTCCCATTCCCCTTATCAACAAGATTACTGCAGCCCAAATGAAGGCAATGATAAAGACACAGTATTTGTTGATTTCAGTGTGTCATTAGGTGTGTCTTTCTCACAAAGTCCTGAAGCAAGGCAGAGAATTTTAGACTTAAATTCTAGGTGATGTACCTAGGTGAAGATAGGTTATATACCACCATGGTGGTGACTGAACAATTAATATAAATGCAACCTGCTGGAGGTGTAGAGGATTTGTGTGTGACCTTGTTCTTATGCAACATTTTCTAATCCACAATCAAAGGAAGATAGACAAATCATTTCAGTAAACATGTAGGTTGCAGAATACTGGAAAGGCTTGGCAGGGAAATGAGCTAAAACTAACAAGATCAAGTCAGCAGAAAAATATGCAAAGTCTATCTTTAGATAAGTGTACATATAAATGGTTATGTGGAATAAATGTTTGGGTTTTGTCTGTGCTTGAGCTTAGCAGGAGGCAAGGGTATTGAGACAGAGGGATGTGGAGGCCCCCTGGACTCAGTACTCAGTGCAGTACTGTGATTCATTCTAGATGCTACATTTTAGGAGGGACCTGCACACTAAAGGTGGGGGCAGCAAAGGGCATTAAGGGAGATCCAGGGCATGAAATGTGTCCTAGGGGAACATTTAGAGAATCCGGGGATTGAATTGTTAAATAGATAAGGCATTGGGTCCATTTCAAGAAACTCCTGTGAGTTGAAAGGCTTCTCATGAATAAAATTGACCATGATCTTTCCTTCCAACGTCAGGAGTCAGTGACCCAAAGCACCTCCTCATCCCACAGATACGTCACTGTGGGCATAGCATTGTTAGGCACAGGGGAAGCTGACTGCAAGTTTTTATGGGGAAGGGTAGTAAATATTTGTAATACAGGCACACCTTGTTTTATTGTGCTTCTACTTTTTTGCTCTTCCCAGATGTTGCATTTTTTACAAATTGAAGGGTTGTGGCAACCTTGCAACAAGCAAGTCTATGTGCACCATTTTTTCAACAGCATGTGCTGACTTCATATCTCTATGTCACATTTTGGTAATTCTCACAACACTTCAAACTCTTTCCTTATTACTGTATCTGCTATGGTCATCTGTGATCAGTGATCTTTGATGTTACTATTGTAATTATTTTGGAGTGACACAAACTGTGCCCATGTAAGATGGTGAACTTAATCAATAAATGTTATGTGTGACTTGACTGCTCCACCAACCATCCATTCCCCCATTTATTCCTTCTCTTTGGTCCTCTCTGTTCCCTGAGACACAATATTGAAATTAAGCCAATCAATAACCCCACAATGGCCTCTAAGTGTTCAAGTGAAAGAAAGAGTTGCTTATCTTTCACTTTAACTCAAAAGCTAGAAATGATTAAGCTTAGTGACGAAGGCATGTCAAAAGCTAAGGTGGGCTAAAAGGTAGGCCGCTTCTGCCAGACAGTTAGACAGGTTGCACATGCAAAGGAAAAGTTCTTGAAGGAAATTAAAAGTGATACTCCAGTGAACACACAAATGGTAAAAAAACTAAATAGCCTTATTGCAGATATGGAGAAAGTTTTATTGGTCTGGATAAAAGATCAAGCTAGTCACAACATTTCTTTAAGCCAAAGACTAATTCAGAGCAAGACCCTAACTTTTTTAATTCTGTGAAGGCTAAGGGAGGTGAGGAAGCTTCCAAAGAAAAATTTGAAGCTAGCAGAGGTTGGTTCATAAGATTTAAGGAAAGAAGCCAACTCAGCAACATAAATATGCAAGGTGAAGCAGTGCTGATGTAGAAGCTGCAGCAAGTTGTCCAGA
This sequence comes from Cheirogaleus medius, assembly GCA_008086735.1. Classification (NCBI taxonomy): domain Eukaryota; kingdom Metazoa; phylum Chordata; class Mammalia; order Primates; family Cheirogaleidae; genus Cheirogaleus; species Cheirogaleus medius. The sequence continues at coordinate 42,795,727 of VBSM01000529.1, read as the reverse complement.
AAATCTAGCTAAAATCAGTGCTGCAGGTGGCTACACTAAACAACAGATTTTCAATGTAGATGAAGCAGCCTTCTATTGGAAGAAGATGCCATGTGGGACTTTCATAGCTAGAGAGGAAAAGTCAATGCCTGGCTTTAAAGCTTCAAAGGATAGTCTGCCTCTCGTGTTAGGGACTAATGCAGCTGGTGACTTTAAGTTGAAGCCAATGCTCACTTACCATTCCAAAAGTCCTGGGGCCCTTAAGAATTATGCTAAATCTACTCTGCCTTTGCTTTAGAAATGGAACAACAAAGCCTGGATGACAGCATATGTGTTTACAGCATGGTTTACAGAATACTTTAAGCCTACTGTTGAGACCAAATGCTCAAAAAAAAAAAAAATTCCTTTCAAAAGTTTGCTGCTCATTGACAATGTACCTATGCAGTCCATGGACCAAGGAGTAATTTAGACTTTCAAGTCTTAATATTTAAGAAATCATTTCATAAGGCTATAGCTTCCATATATAGTGATTCCTCTGATGGATCTAGGCAAAGTAAATTGAAAACCTGGAAAGGATTCACCATTCTAGACATCATTAAGAATTTTCATGCTTCATGGGAGGACATCAAAACAACAACATTAACAGGAGTTTGGAAGAAGTTGATTCCAACCTTCATACTTGACTTTAAGGGATTCAAGAATTCAGTGGAGTAAGGAGCTGCCGATGTGGTGGAAATAGCAGGAGAACTAGAATTAGAAGTGGAGGCTGAAGATGGGACTGTATTGCTGCAATCTCCTGATAAAACTTGAGGCCGGGAGTGGTGGCCATGCCTGTAATCCTAGCACTCTGGGAGGCCGAGGCAGGAGGATCACTCAAGGTCAGGAGTTCAAGACCAGCCTGAGCAAGAGTGAGACCCCATCTCTACTAAAAATAGAAAGAAATTAATTGGCCAACTAAAAATATATAGAAAAAATTAGCCAGGCATGGTGGCATGTGCCTGTAATCCCAGCTACCCAGGAGGCTGAGGGAGAAGGATCGCCTGAGCCCAGGAGTTTGAGGTTGCTGTGAGCTAGGCTGACGCCATGACACTCTACTCCGGGCAAAGAGTGAGACTCTGTCTCAAAAAAAAAAAAAAACTTGAATGGATGAGGAATTGCTTCTTATAGATGAGCAAAGAAAGTGGTTTCTTGAGATGTAATCTACTTCTGATGAAGATACCATAGACATTGTTGCAATTATAACAAATGATTTAGACTATTACATAAACTAAGTTGATAAATCAGTGACAGAGTCTGAGAGGATTGGCTCCAATTTTGAAAGTTCTACTGTGTGTAAAATGCTATCAAACAAAATCACATGCTACAGAGAACTTTTTCATGAAAAGAACAGTCAATTGATGGAGCAAACTTCACTGTTGTCTTATTTTAAGAAATTGCCACAGCTACTTCAACCTTAAGCAACCACCACCCTGATCAGTCAGCAGCCATCAATATCAAGGCGAGAACCTCCACCAGCAAAAGATTACTACTCACTGAAGGTACAGAGATGACCATTAGCACTTTTGAGCAATAAAGTATTTTTAATTAACATTGTTTTCTTAGACATATTGCTATTGCACACTTAATAGACCACAGTGTAGTATAAACATAACTTGTATATGCCCTGGGAAACCAAAAATAAAAATGATGTGACCCGCTTTATTATGATATTCACTTTGTTGTGGTGGTCTGGAATCAAACCCACAATATCTCTAAGGTATGCCTATAATTTACATTGATATTTATAGCCAAGAAATGCAAAGCTCTGGTATTTTCCCATGTGACTATCTTGGAGCCCATATTCTGTCATTTCTGAATCCTCCAAAGCCCTTCATAATAATACAGTCTTCATGATTTATCTTAATTTTTTTAAGTGTTAATATTAACAGTTTTACAAATTAATGCATATGTGGAATTCCAGCAACATCCTTTTCACAAATATTAATTGAGCACCTGGTAGGTGCCAAACCTTGGTTATATGGCAGGGTACCTGAATTTCTAGTGACAGAATATACACAACAGACAAACAATGACTATTCAAGAAGGGATAGTGCAATGAAGAAAATAAAAGATCATAAGAGTATATCAAGTCATAAAGGGTGTTCCCAGAAGTTCTTTCTGGGCAAGCGACATTGGAACTGAGATTGTGTGGAGTGTGCAGACAGGCAGCCAGAATTATCCAAAGAGAATTATTCCAGTTCAGCTAGCAGCAAGCTGGTGAAGATGGGCTCAGCCTTCATCCCAGAGGGCATGACTCTACCAGATTCCAACTATCCGTAAATCTAATAGTTTCTTCTTCCCTCCCCTGCCTCAGAAGAAGAGTGTGCAACTTTCCACAGGGCCCAAATCTCTCCAGATATTGGATATCTGGCTTTCCCAGAAACTGTTACAAACAGATGGCACCTAGGTTGAATGCCTGGAGCCCAAGCACACTTTTTTTTATACATGGTTGCCTTACGCTTGCCTCATAGAAAGTAGAACAGCCTCCCTTACTGGGAGTACAGTGTACAGCATCAGGAAACCCATGTAGCTGCCACTTTCTTGCCCCTGAAGTCCGGCCTGACCCAAGGGACACCACAGGTGTTCACCTCCATCCTCATGACTCCATAGATACATAGAGAAAGAAAATCATGCAAATATCTGAAGGAAGAGCATTCTGGGCAGACAGAATCCTCCAAATAAGGCTTTTTATTGTGTTTAAGGGGAACAGGAAAGCCAATGTTTGTGGAGCACAGTGTGGAAAGGGGAGAGGAGCAGAAAGTGAGGTCAGAGAGGCCAGCAGGGCTCAGATCATAGCTTGTGTGGGCCATGGTAGAAGTCTAGATTTTATTCTATGTAGCATGGGAAAACATTGGAAAATTGAGCGCAGTGGAGCACATATTGTATTTACGTTTTCCAAAGGATGGTTCTGGCTGCTGAGTGGTAGATAAACTGGAAGAGACACAAGTGCAAAGAGAGACCATTTAGGGTATCATTATGGTAATCCAGGCAAGAGATGGTAGCAGTGACCAATTATAGTTCCTACATAAACCCTGGATAAATTGTGTGATTTAAAAATTCAAGTACTCTACATATTTTTTTTAGAAACAACTGATAAAAAAAACCCTTATATTTGTTTATTGCTTTTTCCACTATATAATCTATGTAAATAACTTAATATCCATGAATTCACTCTCTCCTTAAAACTGACCAATAATATCACAGAAGACACTATTATCTCCATTTTCACAAGTTCAAAATGAAGTAATATGTTAAAATCATACTTCTCGTAAGCCCTTTCCACTGCATGAAATTGATTCTTTATTAATCTCTTACAATGGTTTTTGTTTGCTTGCTTTTTGCTTGTTTTTTATTTTTGTTTTTGTTTATGTGTTTATTCTAGGCACTGTGAGAAGTATAAAGAAGCATGATGTACTGTTGTTCTGGACGTATTCCTATAGCATAAGACATAGGCATGACTCTTTAAGTAAGAGTACATGGCATTATGCGAATGAATGTCAAATTAATGTTTTGGAAAGTAGGTACCCATTGATCCAAAATATTCAAACTTTGATGTAATGGTTGTTATTTTACCACTTGAAATTCTATATTTCAAAAAATATAATAAAAATTCACAGTCAAAAACAAAACACTATTTATAACAAATACAACAACAAAAAATTTAACCCTCTTACTATATAAAGAGCTCTTACAAATCAACAGGAAAAAGATGAGCAGCCCTATCTCAATGATTGGCAATAGACCTAGACAAACAATTCAAAAAGAAGAAATTAAAATGAACAATACATATGTGGGGAAAAAATTCAACCCACATGATAATGATACTAAAAGAAATTTAAACAGCAATGAGATATTATTTACAAAGCAAATTAGAAATGTTTTTATAATGGTAATCCCCAGGGTTGACAAGGGTTTAGAGAAAAACAATACTGATGTGCTACTAGTTTATTTAAAGTATAGTCATCAAAAGGTTTAAAAATGTATGTACTTTGACATAAAATCTATCTCCATGTATCAATTCTGTGAAAACAATTATGAGTGGGCATAATGGTTTAGTTTCAAGATTTACATAAGAAAGTATAAGTCTGGGTCCCAGTAGGAAACAGATTACACACTCAAATTGGGATGATTCAAGGAAGATTTAGCTACAAAGGGACTAATTACAAGACGCAGGCTGAGCTCAAGAGAGCTGCATGGTATAGTGCAGGTCTCCTGGGCTAGCAGCTGCGAGGTTGGTACAAGCACTAGATCTGAAGGGATGAGAAGAAGAGAATATTACTGAAACTTACTGCAAGAAGCATTTACTTTCCTGTAGCTCAGTCCGTCTTGAGAAAAGTACTGGCCTTTGGTCAAGAGACACAAGTAGATTAAGTCAACCTTGCAGGGAGGCAACCACCTCCTGCTGAAGCTACACGTTGGCCAAAACCAACCAGAACCGAAGGACATGGGAGCTCTTGATAGAGTCCACCTAGGCCAGCTTCCTGGGGTGGAGAAGGATAGTGAGAATCGAGGGGCCAAAAGAACATCTCCAGCAAAGCAGCAATATTTAGATTGATAAAAATTTGGCAACCAAGTTAATATTCAACAATATAGGACAAGTTGAATTAATCCTTGTATGTCTGTATAAGAAATACTATTTAGACATTTCAAATGTTGTTTCAGAGTCACAAGTGTTGACCAGCAAATACATCCACATGACGTTGTCCACTGGAAAATTTTGTTAAAGATTACAAAGCTGTATAATCTACTTTGGTTTAAAAGAAAAAAACAAAAGCTCATGCATATGTGTATGGAAACTTTATGTAAAGAGATAATATAATACTTGATCACATTTAGTTTAATCAGTTAAAATTTTGAGATAACACAGATATATATTTGTATAGTACGCTTTCTAAAATCCATGATCTCTTTATATATCACTGATTGAGCTCAACCCAATCAAACAACATAATATAGCTATAATTACTGGCCCCCATTCTGATAGACTGTGTGGATGCATCCAGGGGGATGGTAAAGAGAGAACTGTTTATGCTGCATCCTCTCAGAGTACAGATAGAAGACCTGGCTCAGAAACTGTGCCCTACAGCACAGAGATAATTGGTGAAGAGGCCAGACCGTTACACAATCATTTTGCTTAGACTTGCAAAAGCAAAACAGGAGAGAATGCAAGTGCAAAAGGCATTAAATTTCATGTCGATAAAGGCTGGCTCCAAGATTTAGAAGCTGCACACTCTGTAAAGCCCCTGGGAATAATCCACCTGAGGACATCAGATGCAACAGTGTTTGAGGTTTTTTTCCCCCAAAATTAAGGAATGTGATTGAGAAGAATCCTGCTTTGTCAGAACAGATTTTTAATACTAATTAATATTTGTTTTTTTAAAGTAGGTGATTTCTAGAACTTGTATTTACTGTGATTGGTAAATTAATTATATTAATTATCTCTTTTTATCTATTTAAATAGATTTGCCTCAGTTCTTATATACTACAAAACCTTGACCTTTTGAACTTTAGTTTTGCCCATCAATAAAGAAAATTTTGGAGTCTAAAGGAAAGAGCATCCCTTTGCTCCTGGGTGGTGAAGGAGTTTATAAAGGAGCTGACACTTTAACTTGTGACTAACATCAAATTATCATTTGTCAAGGACTGATTGAGCACCAGGCTCAATGCTCAATATTTTATGCACTTTATCTTGATAAGAATTATTTTTCTCATCTCACAAATAAAAACTTGAAAATCAGAGATGTGAAGTAACTTGCCCAAAGTCACACAACATGGAAGAATTTATAATATATGTGTGGTGGCTGACGCATACAAGCATTTGGAATATATTAGCTAATATCATTACAATGCTGAAGAAATTATTTAGGCAGAGGTTTGGGAGTTGAATGAAATAATACATGTTATGGCTCCATGGTATAAAAAAAAGAGAAAAAAGGAAAAAAAAAACCTTCACACTTCAACACAATAACATTTGCTACATCAGCATAGGCTTCACATTTCATCTTCCCTGTGGAGTCTGGTGAGATTTTCAACTGTACTCCCCTCCCTTTTACTATTTTATTTTTTATTGTCTTTTTAAAAAGAGAAAAGTCTGCTTGTGTTGATTATCTCTTATGACTCCCAAATAAGAACATGCTTTCATTTACTCAAATTAGATCCCCATTCACTGTGTTGGCACACTCTGGGCTGTCTTCTCCAGAGGGTTTAGGGCCTGTTCGATGGTACACAGTTGGAAATTGGTGGCATTGAGTCGCTGCCAAGGCTGGCAGACCTTTAAGATGGCATCTGGTGACCTTTTGCTGAGCCCCCTGGGTCCTCCATTTGAGATTTTATGTTCTCAGCAGGGGCGTAATCCAAATCAAATGTGAGATCTGGTGAGCCGGAATTACATGGAGGTGGGGCCGATGGGGATCCCTACGTTGCTTTGGGCGGAGGATGCTACCAGACACCCTTGCAGTGTTTCTTTATAACCCTGAGACGCTGAGCTCTAGTGGAGGCTGTTTCTAAAGGGCTGGTTTGCAGGAAGAGCTCACTGTGAGAGAGGGAACAATTGGACAGTTTTCTCCTCGTTTATTTATCATCCAGCAACACAGTAATCCTCCTTAATTGCTCTCCTTCCTGGATGACACTAAACTCTTCATGGCACCCCAGGAGCAGCAGCTGAGGTCAGAAGTACATATGCAGAAGCTAGCTGTGTCTTGCTTCCAAGATAGTATTGATGGCGGTTCTTTTTTTCTTCCTTTAATATGGCAGATTTCTATTTTCAGTAATGTAGGTAGATAGCAGACAAGCCTAGAAGAAAGAACTGTGAGTTTTTGAACAACATAACGACCAATGTGTGTGGACGAGTAATTGTTTGTGCTAACCATAGACACATATCGTTTCTCAGCTGGAGAGTCATTTTTGTGATAACTTTTAAAGTGCTATGTATTTTTTTGGAAAAAAAAAACAGCTTTTACTTGAAACAGATTTAACAGTTATTTTTGGTTTTACATCTACTGTGGCTGTTTTAGAAGACAGGCAGATACATTTCACATTTCTTGAGCAATTCTGTCCTGAGACTGCCCACGAAAGGATTTTGAAAGTGATTAAAGCAAAGATAATATGTCACCCATGCCTTCATCCAGAAGAGTTATCTCTGACCCGTGACCATTTTTCGCCTTCACAACCTGTGTTTCCTAATTTGGTTGCCTGCTTCTCTACTTTCTGTCCCTCACATAATCCCAAACTTCCATGGACCCTCCCTTAACTCTACTGGCAATAGGATCTGAGTTTGTGCAATCAAGTAGACTTAGGTTTAAATCCTGGCTCCAGTACTGAAAAGCCATGTAGAATTGGGCAAATTACATAAAATTTCCAAACCTTATTTTCTTCATCCTAAAATGAGAATAAGATAAGTACCTGCTTATAGTATTGATTTGAGGAATAAATAAACTAACATATGTAAATAACTACTGTGTGGCTGTCATGTAGTTAAATGTTCATCAATACTATTATTTTTGTAACCATTGCATACCATAGTTATTTCTCTTTCTTATGAACTCCAAATAGAACTGATTCTTTGTGACATTCATTTGGCATTTATTTATATAGTGGCTAGGTATACTTCCTAGTATTTATGTAAATTTTATACCAATTTAACACTTTATAGAAATATAATATATTTATATTTACATAAAAGTGCCCATGTCATAAGTCTACCACTCACTGAATTTTCACAAACGTGATATACTCATGCGCCAAACACGTAGATCAAGAAACAGAAGGGCCCAGTATCCTAGAAGCCCCTTCATGCTTTCTTCTGGACTATAGAGCTCCTTGCAAAGGTAAGGACTATCCTGACTTCTAGAATCAAGTTTTACCATTTGTTAACTTTATTGTGTATGTTGTTTTTGGACAACCAAATGAAATAAGTTTCTTAAAGTCAGGGAAGATATAGTATATCTCTTCACTCATTGCCAAAACTATTTGTCAAACATAAACTCTCCTTCTAATATTTCCATCTTGCACTATTATCACTTGACTACATTTGTCTGGCAAAGCCCCAGTCCTGATGCCCCCCTGTCTGCCTTCTTTGCATCTGTATGAGGATTACTGGGCGCAGTGCCATCCACTCCCTCAGACTTATGCCAAACAAACTCATGATCTCCAACCTTAAGTGGCCACTCAATTGGCCCAGCCAACCTGTCCTGTTTTTCTGATCAACTCTCTCTAAATGTAGGCATCCATCAGAGTTTTTTCCTAAGCCTTCTTTTCTTCTTGTGCTACCACTACTACCAAGAGGATGACTGTGAAAAATAAGGTTTGGCCTATTCAAATCAATAAGTATTGGAGTAATTGTTTTATGCTCAGACAACATGACATACTTTAAAATATATCCTTTCTCCTATATCAATAATAATAGCTAGAATTTATATAATAGGTGACTTCTAGGTGCAAGGCATAGCTACTTTGAAATTTATTTCTTATTATAAAATAACATTTTCTCATGTAGAAAATGTAAAACAATAATACTATAAGATAGAATATGATATAATCTATTAGAGTATAATGTAATACCCTGAGTTCTACCATCCAGAGATACTTACTGTGAACTTCTAGCATATTTTTTGTAGATTTATTATACACACATTATATATATGCATTTTACATATTTGAGATAGTCATACTTTCCAGTTATTTTTATAACTGGACATTTACTTGTATCATTAAAATTATTCACAACTATCTTAATGGTTTCATACATTCCATTATATGAACACAGAATGAAATATTCAATATATCCAACCTACCATTAAACATTTAGAGACTTCAAATTTCTTCTTTTGCATTTTTAATACACAATCTTCAAAATTGATATATGTCAAAATGTTTCAACTTCTTGACTTCTAATATGTTTTCTCAGATCCCCCACTATGAGAATTATATCTGTATTCTATGTTTAAAAATGATGCCTTATTAGTGTTTGATTAGTGAGTCTTTAGATATTAAACAAGACTGAACAATTTTTTAATTTTGTTTTTTATTTACACTTCTTTGAATTATTCCTACAGTTTTTTTTTTCTTTCTTTTCTCTGCTTGATATTAAACTTCACTGGAAGACTGAGAGAAAAAGAAGTCTCAAGGTGGGGCAACTGAGGAAAAACAGCAGAATTGGAGCTGGCAAACTGCTTTGACTTTCTTCCATTTCTGATGCTAAAAATACCTGTTAGATTTATAAGTAAGAAATGTGATAACCTCGAGGGTTCATTTTTCACACTGTTCATTATTTACAGTAAGGGTTTTGGAGCAGATGGATAGCTTATCTTCATGAGTATGAGGAAGCGGGCAAGGGAAAAGACAAAGCCTGAGAAGACAATAACATGGTCTTTTTGTGGTAAATGATCCACAGACAAATAACCAATGTTTTCTTCTACATTCCGCCGTATTGAGTTACCACTGTTCACACCACCAAACTAACACCTTCCATTCTTATGCCAGCCTAGCACATGAGGAGGCTGCCTGTGAGTAACAAAGTGCAAAACTGTTTCTTCACAGCAAGGAGAATGAGAACATGAAAACAGAAACTCAAACAGTGCTCCAGAAACCCGTGACTGGTAATGCAAGCCTCCCAGCTCCTACTAACCTCGCTGATGAGCAAACCAATTATAACCCAGATGGTGGGGAAGAGAGCAAGCACCCAGAGAACATTCAGAAACCAGAGAACAACCAGAAACTTCTAACAGGAGCAAACAATAGCAGATTCCTGGATGGCAAAGTGAGTAACAAGAAATACCCAAGTTTTCTTGGTAGTTTATTAGGAAAACACAGATAAAAACATAGGTTCATACAAACATACACCTGTACAAATGGTAATTAATATATTTTGCATGAGATAGAAAATAGAACCAATTTTTTTCAATATGAAAATGAATTTCAAGGTCATTTTGTACATTGCATCTTTGTTCACCCTCAGTTGAGTTGGTCATCCTACTCTGTGGCTAACTTAGTGATACTCAGTAATACAGTGATAGGTGTCACTATATGTGCAAAGTTGGGGCATGTTGGACGGGAAGGGTCTATCTGCTTTCATATTACAGGAGGAGATAATTTATTTTAAAAATCCAATGCAACCATGTCTAGATATCAAAAAATTATAGTCCCCAAACTGTCTTGATAGAAATATATATCACTGCACTCTGTTCACAATCAACCAAACAATCCATAACAAACTAACTTGATAATGATGAATCTGAATGATTAGTAATTTGTAATTAAAAAGCGAGTATAGCAGCAATTGAAAACTGGATCTAAACCAAGACAAAACTAATGATTCATTGATAACAAAGTACTATTTCCAAAATTGCTGAAATTGCAATTAAATGGATACACAGAGTAGGAGTTTTGCAATGCTGCCAAGCATTAAGCAACAGCCAGATATTTTAATAGAATACTGAATTAGAGTCTGCAATAAACTCTAACATAACTATTTTTAGTTTGTAATTTTAATAGCCTTTTCTAAATCACTGAGATGCTAGCTAGTCTGTAGTCATATGAGAAAATGAATGCCTATGGATTGGTGATCTTTTGCTAAGAACCATACAAAGGATTACAATTTTGGTGTGGTTAGCAGACCATCTGTGGACCTCAGGCTGCACTCTGCAAGGTCTAATTGAACACTGAAGTCCAGAAACAAAAATGATTTGCCCAAAAGGTTAGTGGCACAGTCTGAGCTGGAACTCAGGCCTCCTAGTCCCCAGTTGATGTGTTCTTTTGCCTTCCCCATGGTGAATCCTTGAATTTAGGGCCTTGTTAAAGCAGGAGATAATGCATCTGTGGAGGTGAAATAATCTATTATGAATTTAAAGACCTCCGAGTTTTTACCCTAATTTTGACTCTGGCATTAATATATTTGTTGTTATTTTGCTCCCCAAGAATGACCTTGGCAATAATATTATAATTATAAAATAGTTTATTGTTGACTGGTTGCTTTTAGGTGAATTTTATTATTTGTTCACTGCAATTAATCCTGTGAGGTCGATCCCACTGTTATTTCTGTCACCGTAGCATAGATGATAAAACTGAGACTCGGAAGGTTAAAGTGACTCAAGTGTGCAGATAAGGGGGTTGCCCAGGTTTTCTTTCTTTTTTCCCCTTTACTTACATTTTTATTGGTCTTTCTAATCATAAAATATTACATAATCATGTAGATATTTTGGAAAAACAGAAGGAGAATATAAATAAGAAGAAAGTAAAGCTCAACCAAAGAAAACTAGTGGTTTTCTTTCCCTTTCGTCCCCTTCTTTCCTCCATGCACAGATATATAATGAGAATCATTATGTCCATACTCTCTGTTATCCCACTTCATTCACTTCACATCAAGAATTCTCCCCTTGGCATGAAAAAAATTCATCCTACACATCATCTTTAATGGCTGCGTGTGAGCCACACTCAGAACTAACACTTAGATAGCATTTACTATGTGCCAGGCGCTATTCTGAGCTCCTTGCTTCTATTAACTAATTTACTATTCCCAAGCACCCTATAAGGTAGGAACTTTTATTATCTTCAGTTTGTGGATGAGGAAACTGAGAAACAAAGAGGTCAAGTGCCCTTCCAAAGTTATAAAACCGAGAAGTCGCAGAGCCACAATTCAAGCCTGGGTTCTAGTTCCTTAATTACCAAACTGTATCCGTTCCTTTATACAGACATAACATGGTTCATTTAACAAATCCCTTATGGGCATTTAAGCCATTTCTAGTTTTTCTCTTATGCATGGAAGTCTGTTTCTTGACACTCTTCCTAACACATCAAGCTGCCCATTCCTGCCATGGACTCTGCATTTGCCATTATCATGGGTAGAATGTTCATTGGGCAAACTGTTCTTGAACTTCCATGATCTGGATTATTTGCCAGCTCTGTGGTCCCAAAGGGAGATGATTTTCCCCTCCCCTCCCAGGACTCAACAGGGTTTCTGGAGGGAGGCTCAGCGGGGCTAACACACAGCCACCAAACACAGGCAGGCCTTGTGGGAGGTGTGGGGACCGACTAATTGGTTCTGTCTGCTGGGCGGGCATGTGGTGCTGGCCTGCCAGATGGCAGACACAGTTTCCTGGTACAGAGACCCTCATTACCACCTTGACTAAGTGGTAAGTGGAATCCTGCCGCAATTACAGAAGCACACCAATCAGAACTCCTTCTAGATCCTTATCACTCACACATAGATGAAAATAAGCTTTCCTGCCTGGGATGTAACAAGCAATCTGGACTGGCTGAACTGGCTCCAAAAGAGAAGTTGCTGATACAGACTGAGCTAACATGAGTGAGGATGGGCAAGTATGAAACTCTTTCCCAAATTACAGACTAAGTTTGAAGATTATTGTTGGTAGGAGGGAAGGAAAGCTGAAAATGTTAAGAGAATCCATGATTTTATGTCTATGAGAATAGTAAGATACCTTAGAAATCAACAAATACAAACCTTCCTTTCACAAAGAGAGACTCAGAGAACTGAAATTGTTTGTCCAAAGTCTTACAAGAAAACAGCCTGGCTCTTCTGACACCTAGCCCAAGGATCTTTTTGCCTCCAAATTCCACTCCTTATGGGTAAGTTTTTGAAAAAAATATACATTGTTTATATTATTTCTCAGAAGCATTAGTTCTGCCTTCTCTCAGAAGAATAAAAAAGAATGTGTGACTAGCAACAAACTCAGTAGCACAGTTTCAAAAATAAAATTAGAGTGTTTTTTTTTCTTTTTTTTTTTTTTTTTTTTTTTTTTTTTTTTGCATCTGGCAGCATGAAAATGAAAGTGTTAGTGCTTTCATTTTAATAATCATCACAGTTGATTGGGAGGTTATTCTTTTCAAAGCTCTTTCACAGGTTTTGTCTTGTTCTTTCTTCACAATAGCCCTGTGAGGTAGGTAGAGGCACATGATGTTGTCCTCATAATTTGATAGATGAATAGACAGATATCAAGGACATTTCCACTTGGCTGTGCATTTGTGGCTCTCATGCAGCATGTCCAAGGCAGAACCTTTGCTCCTGCTCTTCTTCCTGTAGTCTATGCCTCACAGAATGGTCCCACAACTCTCCCAGTTGTACCAGCAAGAAACCTGGACATATTTTCCTCCTCTCCCTCCCTGACTTTGATATCCAACCAATCACCTCCTTCGTGTCTCTCAAAATGTCCTTTTCTTTTCGTTTCCTCTGTCATCACTCTAATCAGACCACCATTCTGTCTCACCAGGGAGATTTTAATTATCTTCCACCTGACTTTCCTGTCTTTCAGCTTCTTTTTTTGTATTGGTTAGCTATTGTAATAAATACTTCTGTGTAATCAATCACCCCACTACTCAGTGGTTTATAACAATAATCATTTATGGGTACATCTACAGATGTGAGTTAAAGGAAGCTTTTATTTTTCTCAGTTGGGTTTGTCTGGGCTTGGCTCCAAACTGTGGATTTGGTTCAGGTATGCTCCGTGTTTTTCTTATTGTTCTGAATCCAGTGAGCTCCTCAAAGCATGTTCTTCTCATGGTGATGGAAACTACTCAAGAGGACAAACTCAACCACAAAAGTACATTTTAAGTCTTTACTCGTGTCATGTCCACTATCATCCTATTAGTCAAAGCAAACTACGTAGCAAAGCGTAACACCACTAAAAGAGCAGGGATATATATGCTACCTCTGTTAGGAGAAACTTCAAGACCACTGAACAAGTGTTGCCTCTGCTTAAAGCACATAAAAATCATTGTTAAATCCCCACTGCCCTAATATAAAATTCAAACTCTTTGGCTTACCATTCTATCTCAACTCCGTCTGTTCTCTATTTCTCTCTCATCCCCACCTTTCACTAAACTAAAATTATCTTCCACAAATAGAGTTCTGTTCCCTTTTACATCCCATTCTTTGCCCAGATATTCCTTTTGGGTAAAATTCTCTTCCCTCCATCTTTATTTGATTAACTCCTAATCATATGAAGATCTCAACTGATATATAAGCTCCACTAAGAAGCATTATTTTCTGATTTTCGAGACTAAGGTAAATGCCTTTCCTAATGTATTTCTCAGTGAATCTGTGCATACTCCTATAGTGGATGTTGTCATACTATTAAAATAGGCTGTTTCCTTATCGTCTCCTTCCACAAGTCTGTAAGTCCCCTAAGAACAAGAATTGTGTTCATTTTTATTCATTTTTGTTTTCAAAATACCTCTCTTTGTATACTAGCCCAAAGACAACATCTAATTTAATGGGCAAACACTAGAGGCTTTCTCATTACAGTCTGGAAGAAGTCAAGAGTACCCACTATCTCTACTGGTTTTTAATGTTGTGCTGGAGGTATGCCCCAATGCAATTAAACAGAAGAAAGAAATTATAGGCATAATACTTAGAAAAGAAGAAGTGAAACTGTTTTCAGATGATAAGATTATATATCTTAAATCTTGAAAGAGCTAATGAGAAAGCTACAAAAACAATAAAGAGAATTTGGCAAACCAGAAAGTTATAATATCAATAACACAAATTAATGGCATATATATATATATATACACATATAGATAGATAGAAGATAAAATGGAAGAAAATGCACAATTTACAATAACAACTAAATGCACAACTAAATAAATAAATCAAATGCCAGGGCATAAACTTAACAAAAAATGTCCAGACCTTTATGAGAAAAAATATAAAGCACTCCTGAAAGACACAAGGGTAGATTTAGACAAATGGAAAGACATGCTATGTTCTTGTACAGAAAAAGATAATATCATCAAGATGTCAATCCTCCCAGAGGTAATTTATAAATCTGATGGGATTCCAACAAAAATAGTATTATATTTTTGTTTCATTTTGTTTTGCAATGAGCCAAATTGATTATAAAGTTAATTTGGAATAACAAACAAGCATGAATAATCAGGAAAACTCTGAAAAGAAGAGCAATATGAGTAATGGGTAAGATACCATTACCAGATGTTAAAACATAAAAGTTTCCATATTTAAAATAGTGTGGTTTTGGCATATGAATAGATGAAAGACCAATGGAATTGAAAAGAAAAATCTGAAAATAGACACAATGGCATATTGTAAATTTGTGTATAAAAAAGGTGATGTTGCAAATTAGTAAAGAAAAGATGGACTTTTTAATCAGTGATACTGGGATTATTGGATAGCCACAAGGAGGTTTTAAATTGTGTTTATTCCTCATATAACATACATATATAGGATACATTACAAATGGATCGGAGATTTAAGCGTAAAAATATAAAACTATACAAGTTGTACAAATAAAACTTGATGATTTCCTCTATTATCTGTGATAAGAGGAAGCTTTCTTAACTATGACTCAAACAGCATATATAATAAGAAACAGAATGATAATTGTCACCATACATATATGGCCAGAATCACTGTAAACAAAGTATGTAAAAACCTGACAAACTGGAGAAAAAAATCTGCAACTTGTATCACAGAAAATATATCCCTCATCTATAAAAGCTTCTATCTAAAAATGGAGAAGAAAAAGGACAGTAAACTATCAGAAAAATGGGCAAAATATATTAATAGATAGTTCATAGAAAAATAAATATAGATAGGCCTTAAACATATCAAAAGATGTAACTTCACTCTTAGTAAGAAGAATGTAAATTCATTCTACCCTGAGATACAATCTCTCATTGGCAAAATCCAGGAAATTGACAACATACTTTGTTGGAAAGCTATGGGAAAACAGATATTCTGCTATACCGAAAGAGGAAGTTTAAAATGGAACAACCACTTTGAAAGGAAATTTCACAAAACTTATCAAAATTACATATGCATTTATTTTTTGACATGAATATCTCACTTTCAGAAATCTTTCACAAAGACACACTCAAAAAATATTAAAATACTGTTACAGAAAGTATCCATTATAACACTACTTGCTATACCAAAAAACTATAAACAACCTAAATGCCCATCAGTAAGGGACTAGTTGAATAAACTAAGGTGTATGTACATCCATACATGGAGTACTATAAAACTATAAAATGAAGAATATGTATCATTGTATGGAGTAATCTAACTAGATACATTAATAATTTAATAAAAGTGAGGTAGAGAAAAGTATATAGATTAGCTACCAGGTGTCTATCTCTTTATCACTCTATCATCATCTGCCTATTCCTTTTTTTTTAAATGATGGAATTAATTAAGAACTTTTTTAAAAAAATGGTTATCTATTGGAGATAGATGAAACATAATAGAGGAATCAAAAATAGAAACTTCTCTGAATAAATCTTATTTTGTAGATTTGGCTTTGCAACTGTGTAAATATTTTACATAATTATAAAACAAAATTAAATGTTAAGAAAACCAATTCCTAAAAATCAAAAACAAAATAAAATACATCTGGTTTAGTTAACTATTGCCGAATAACAAATTGCCCCAAAACTTAGCAGCTTAAGTCAATAAGCATGTATTATCTCACAATGTTTCTGAGGAACAAGAATCCAGGAGTGGCTTAGATGAGAAAGCCACCCATCTAAGCCACTCCTCAAGGTCTCTCATGAGATTTCACTCCAGATGTCATCCAGGGAGGCTTGACCAGGGCTAGAGGATCCGCTTCCAAACTCAAACTCACTCACGTGGCTATTGCCAGAGGTCTCCATTACTTAATGGCTGTTGCCAAAGGTCTTAATTTTTTCCACTTGGGCCCCTCCCTAGGACTGCTCATGGCATGGTAGCTAGCCTCCCAAAAAGTGAGTGATCCAAGAGAGAAAAAGAGAGAGAGAGTGCACACCAAATAGGAAGCCGCAATATGTTTTATAGTCTAATCTCAGAAGTGACATACCATCACTTTACAGTATGCTGTTGGTCACATAGACTAATCCTAATTAAATTTTGGGGGATAGGGGACATAAAATGGGAAGCAGGGATCACTGGAGCCACCTTGGAGACTGGTTACCATGTGAACCTAACTATGCTTTAATTGTCAATAAAACCAAACAGAGTGGAACTATTGTAAATTACTTTAAAACATAATGACTTCTCTTGTATGTCCCTGGTGAGATATTTACTGTATGGAAAATATTTTGTGAAAACATATCTTTCAATATTTTCAATAACTTTTATGTTGATATTGTTATTCTGTAGTGGGTTACAGGATGTGAATAATTACCTTGGTGGTTTTCACATTGATGATGAAAGCTTGGTGATGAGTACATGGAGTATCATTATATTATCCTCTCTACATGTACCTGTGTTTGAAGTATCCATCATCAAAAGTTAAAATGTAAATAAAATATAAATTTTTGTAAGTATAAATAAAATAGTCAAATGATTCACATTCATTGTATTAATTTGTTTAAAGCATATATTAAAATCACATATTACATACACTATCAATTTGAGACTATTCCTTTTTTTAAATTCTACATTTCTTAAAAAAATCTTATCAAACCTTTTACTTGCATCTCTCTCATGGTTGTCTTCCTTATCACTAACACCCTATTTTGAGCTATTTAACAGGTTTCTAGAACACATCAAGACCTTGGCCTAAGTTGTTTAAGAAATAGAACTTTTCAAATCTGCATTTGATGCTATCTTTGGAAATTTTCCCTCACACCCCAGCTACCCATTGCACAATATTAAGACAATTTGTCATGTTCACTTGTTTTGGAGGAGAGTGTTCATGACTTCCACAACATAACCACTTACAATTAGTTTTACTTATAAGCCTCTTAAAAACTTGTTACACTTCCAACTCTTGCAAGTTCCCACACTCCAAGAGGAGATACTAAATCTGTGTTAGATTTCCATGCTTCATTTGTACCAATTCTTTTAGGCAAATATCACAAAAATAGCATTGAGCAGAGTTACTTCAGGCTGTTGTGTCGTTCCCCAAGAAACCTGTATGTAGTATCTGAGATTTTTCAGGTGCTCTGGCAAATCCTAAGGTCACAAACATGGTGAATCTTGACCAAAATTTTCCATTTTATCTTTTTTAGCACTTGGAGATAGTCTTTACTTTTGATAAACCAATAGCCCAGGGTGATTGACCTCTGGAGCCCAACATGCACTTGGCCTGAATCAATGCACCAAGAGCTCCTTACCATTCTCCAACACAGTTCCTCTAGTCACTCGACAGATTCATCACTATTTTTGATGCTATGCATCAGCAGAGTACAAGACAGACTCCTGGTCCACATGGAGATCATATTATAGGACAGAAATACACAAACAACAAAAACACAGTTTTAGAATTTACAAAATATTGAAAATACATGACATCCATTCTTCACAGCATTCCTAGGCATACATTATATTTTCCTCTTTCCATAGGTGAGGCCATAAAATTTTGTCTGTAATGTCTAGGCCAAAAGACCTATGAGGGCAAGGGTCATACCTATCTTTTTTCACCTAAATCTATAGTGTCAGTGATAAGGGCACTCCATACATTTTGGTGTTCAAGTGAGAGCAAAGGAAAGTAAAGGACACCTTGACACCATGGCAATGATGAAGTGTTGATAATGTTTCTTTCTTTAGAACACCATCCTATAGAAGCATATCAATTCTCAGAGGCAAAGAAATATGTGGCTAAAAATGGAAATATTTTATGTTGAAAATAAATATAATGTCCTCAAATCAACATGTCTGAAAAGCTTAACCAAATATTCTGAAGAGTGAAATTGCTCTGTGGACTGAATGTTGCATGTCTCTCATCATAGAGTAGTAGTGCAAAACAGGTTTCAAATGTTGTCTGTAAAATTTAGTAGCGAATGAGTTTTGGACAAGTCTAGTCTAATCATTGCTGTATTAAAAACATTTAAAAACATTTCAGTGGCTCCCTATTGACCTCAGAATAAAGCATAGATGCTAACAAGACTGAAAGTTATTCACTGCCTTTCTCCTCTCTCTCTGCCCAGATTTATCTTTTGCCTTTCCCAAAAGCTAAACTATGCTCTGAAAGCATCCATCTCTCTCCCTTCTCAGGCAGGCCATACTCCTTTGAAGTTTTCTATATCCAGTTCTCTTTTCCTGTAACCTTTTTTCTTCTCTTCTTCTCCTCCTCTCCACTTAATTAGCCTATCCAAATCCAAATCTGATTTACCTTGCAAGCCTAGATTTATATATTATAGCCGTCAGACCTAGACCAGGTCAGGTGGGCTCACAGACTGTTCTAAGAGTGGCCCTCACTACCCATTATTGTACTCACAGTGGTTTGCCATGTGTCCTCCAACTGCACACTCTGTGAGAGCAGGGGCCCAATCTGTCTTGTTCACTGTGCGACCTATCACAGTGCCTAGCCCTGACTAGGTAAGCCATAAATATTTCCCAAATGAAGCCATAAATTTATTACTTCCTACCTCATAGCTAGTGTTAAATTGAATGACTTAAGCAAGGCATCTGTGTAGAGCCCTGTAAAGAGTATGTGCCAAATAAATAATTTTGTGATTTTTATGCCTATTCTAGAACTCTCTGTCATTCCTGCCTACTCTGCCCACTCTAAAGAGCCTCTTGGTCTTTCCTTAAAATGCTCATGACCACAAAGCATCTGTAGGTTGCTATCCATACTGGTAGGTTATTCAAGGTGACTATCAATTGAGTACAGACACTCAGATTCCAGGGAGTCCTTCTGATCATGTCTCCTTTCAATTACTTCATATTAAAAATAACCGTATGTCTCGATTTGTGGCCAGAATTTTGTTTTAATCAGATATGGTAAGGTGACAGACAAGGAGATAACTGTCTTTGAAAGAAGAGTTGATTACACATTTCCCAATAGAAGAGGCCATGCCACTCTGTGCAGGGTCACATGGGCAAGCACCAAGTCTGGTATGAAGGCAGAAGAGGATTGGGTCATGATCTTATTGTGGGGTTTCCATGGGAAAGGCAAAGCAGGGTAGGGTAAGCAGCTTGGGATGACTAGTTGGAATAATTCACCAGGCTTTGGGGCACAGAGGCTGTCCCTACTTGTCTAGAACCTGGTCCTGGGTTGATTTAGGGCAGGGGAGAATTGGCTTGGTGTGTGTATTATACAAAGAAGGTGGGTGGGCTCACTGCCCTTCCTGAACCTACTAATTAAAACAGCCTAAGTATACTTATCTCTATTAAGAACTCCACATTTGCCTACAAACACCTTATGTTCTACCTATTCTTTTGTCTTTTTGCCCACACAAGACAGTATCTAGCTGTAAATATATTTTTCAAACATATGTTAAATGCATAATGCTGAAATTGGCATTGAGGCAAACTTTCTTCATTGGGGATTCAATGACTTAATGACTACATGGGCTGAAGTTCATTTAGAACTGGGAATGTCTTTACGGAAATTGGTTGGCTCACTCCTATTCTCCCTTCTTTCCTCTTTTACTTCCCTTTCCCCTCTTCTGCTCCATACTTCCATTTGTCTTTTATTTCTTTTTTTAATATTTTAATTTTTAATTATTATGGGTACATAGTAGTTGTATATCTTTATAGGGTACATGTGATGTTTTGATATAGGCATATAATGTGAATTAATCAAAAAAGGGTAATTGAGGTATCCATCAACTCAGGCATTTATCATTTCAATTCCCATTCAGGCAAATGGCCATTGCAGCTCTGTACCAACTGGAGACCAGTCCCTATCCTATGTGCATGGCCTCCCCAGGAGAAGGCTTAGAGACTGGTCCTTGGAACAGATGGTAAGCAGTGGCTCCGACAAACCTGAGGTGTGTATACTAAGAATTGGTGTGTTGTTTTCTATTGAGGATGAAGGGGTATTATTTGTTGACTGTATATTTTGATGTGGTGCAAATGACAAGAAGGTCCGAGGATGGACTGATGGACACCAGACTGTATGTCCAGTCCGTGTTCCAGAAAGCTTCCCTGGGGAGCTCACAGGCAAACCCTAAACATCTCAACTGGACTCCTAATCTCCCCCTACCTACTTCCTCCTCTTCTCGGGTTCCTAAGCTCAGGAAGGATCCCTGCCTCTCCCCCCTAGTTAACTCAGTTAGGACCTGGGCATCGTCTTCTATCAGCCCCACCAGCACTAAATTCCCAGAGCCAATGGGCCTCTAAGATTCCTTTTCTAAATTCTCATACCATCTCAAAAAAGTTATTTTGTAAAAGACAGATGATGTACATTAAAGTGCCTTGACCAGAGTATGTACTCTGAAAAAAATGTGCTTTCTTTCTTCTTCTGGAGGAAGAGATCTGTGACATTGTAAGCTCATGAATGCACCACCTGGCTAAATCCTCACCTTCAGTGCCACCAACTTACCTTGTTCTAGGCCAGGCCTGAGTAGTTATTAGTGCCCTGTTCTTTGTTTTTCCTTGTTGTCTTAGGATGTTGGCCGGAGGTTGAGTGGGACAAGAAAAGAAGACACTTTTCTTCTTGCCTTGGTCAGAAGAGAGCTCAAGTCACATCCTTTGAATTCCAGCTTATTAGATAAGCTTCTGAAAGAGCTGAAGATCCTGGACCCCATCTCTTCAGGATGTCTTCTCCAGTCTCAGCTGAGCCGCCTCTTCTTGAAGCATGGAGTCCCTCTCCAGTTACCAACGGTCAAGATCCTTTGCCAGAGATTTTCTAGGAGGGGCTCTCCTGAAATGGTATAGCCATCTTACCATGTTAAGTGTGGGTTCTTCTTGTTTCTATTACTTGTACCTGCCAGGGTAATAGAATTAAGAGGTTGCTCCTTTCTTGAAAATGGCCTTTACTATTGACCCCAGGATAAAAAGCTTATTTATATTCACATGTGGAAATTACTAATTAGAATAGATAGAATAGAAAAAAGATTGATTTAGGCCGGGCAACAGAGTGAGACTCTGTCTCAAAAAAAAAAAAAGAGAGAGAGAGAGAGAGAGATTTAGGTCTCTTAGCCCTGTTGAATTTCTTTTTAAAGGACTTTCCTGTCCCAACTGTCTTTGTCCCCATTGTCTTCTCTTAACACATATTAGGTAGTTACAGAATTGAGATAATGGGAGCTGATTCAGTCTGCAGGCCCTGAGGTAAGAATGGAGAACTGGACTAAGATCTCCTATGTGTCATCACAGTTTCCTAGAGAGTTAGAGGTGGGAGGTGTCTCTGAAATACAATTCACCACCACCATTTCACTGATAAAGAAACTGAGGCCCAAAGATTGTCAAGGAACTTGCTCAGGGCACCCAGAGAATTAATGGCAGATCCGAGGCTGAGACATAAGTTCCCCAATGACAAGGCTGGGCTCTTTGGGCACTGTACATCCCAACCTCAAACCTGTGGCTGAATTACAAAGTGTGGTCCAAGTGTAACCAGATTTAGGGAGCCAGAGGAAAATACCCTAAAACAGAAAGAAGTAGCAGCAAAGGGCAAACCATTAACGAGCAGGTATCAATAGCAAGGCAATAGACAGAGTACACAAACCACAAAAAAGAAGGCCTGAGCCTCTATTCTAATTCCACCAGCATTAGATCTGTGATGTGGGGCATACTCCACTTAATTTCTCTGATGCTTCAGGGATCTCACTTGGAAAACCAGGCCAAAACAAAACTCACAGACATAGTCTCAGGATTTAGTAATCTGATAAATGCAAACTAGTAGAATTAGTTGCATATTTATGAGAAGTATTTAGCAATACAACGTCAACTTATTAGTGCAACCTATATGAATCTTCAGTTTGACCAAACTTTCTGGCCTGAGACCTAGTTTCTACCAGGGACCCTCTGTAGCCTCCAGCCCCTCTTCTCCCCCTCCACTACCCTGGACCTCTCTGCCCACCAGAGACCCTACAATTTTATCCAGCCCAGCCATGGAAAATGGATGACATTCCTTCAGTCTTTTCCGAGGTAGAAAAAGGGTCTTGGAATTTTTCACCTAGCCAAATAAATTCTTGTCTTCATATTATCTGAATATATTGGCTGAATACATCTACATATATCTGAATATATGTTTGCTGAATACACCTAATGTAAAATAATATAAGCAATGTGAGAAAGAATGAGAAAGAGAGAGAGGGAGAGAGAGACAGGCTAGAGGTTGAGTTATGCTGTAGTTAGCAACCCCCAAATTTTAGTTGCTTAAAACACCAAAAATTTATTTTTCATTTATATTGTATTTCCATAGAGTCAGACACAGGACCTTCTCAGCACTGTAGTTATCTTAGCTCCAGGACCCAGGCTGATGAAACTGCCACTCTAGGATATTTTTGGACATGATGGCAGAGAGGAAAAGAGAGAGCTCTGAAGGGTCTCATGTTGGCCGTTTATCCTAAACCCAGAAGTGGGGTGCATCACTTCTGCTCACAAATCGTTAGGCAGCACTGGTCACATGACCATTCCCAACCACAGGACAACCAGGAAGTCCAATTTTACCCTCCATCTACAAGGGAGAATAATAGGAATATTTGGTATAAAGCATTAGTGATTGTGAGGCTGTATTTTCAAAGTGGTTTTTAAAAGTTTTAATGGTAAAAATTTTCCAAATACACTTTTATTTCAGTGGGCCTCTTTCCCTTACATATAAATTAATGAGGATGTTTTATTTTCTATTTAATTTTTAGGTGAATTATGGAAAGCTACTTTTGTTTTTAAAAGGTGCAGTTTCAGATAATCCACAGCAAAGCAAAACAGTTGTGGACAGCAATCTGAAGAAAACTGAGAGTCACAGCAATCACAGCCAAAGGTATTTCTCTCCCTTTTGTGGGCAGATTGTTTCTAGATGTCCTAGTCAGTTTGGACTGCTATAAAAAAAGTACTATAGACAGGGTGGCTTATAAAGAACAGAAATTTATATCTCACAGTTCTGGAGGCTGAAATTCCAAGATCAGAGTGCCAGCATGCTGATGAGGGCTCTCTTCTGGGTTGTAGACTGCTGAATTTTCGCTATATCCTCATGCGGCAGAAAGAAAGCAAGCTAGCTCTCTGGCCTCTCTTAATCAGAGCACTGCTGTGGTTTTAATGTGTCCCCCAAAGTCCATGTGTTGGAAACTTAATCCCCAAGGCAACAGTGTTGAGAGATGGAACCTAATAAGAGGTGCTTAGCTCATAGGTCACTACCTTTATGAATAGATTAATATCATCACCAAGAGAGTGAGTTTGTTATAAAAACAGGTTCAGTTCTGGCTCTTGCCCTCTCTTGCTCTTCTACTTTCTACCATGGGATGAAGTAGCAAAAAGGCCCTCACCAGATGTGGGCCCCTCACCTTGGACTTCCCATCTTCCAGAACCGTAAGAAATAAATCTCTATTCTTTTTAAATTACTCATTCTTGGGTATTCTGTTATAGCAGCACAAAATAGACTGACACAGGCATTAATCTCACTCATGAGGGCTCTACCCTCATGATTAATCACCTCCTAAACCACCGCCCTGCCTTCTAATACCATCACATTGGGATTAGGGTTTCAACATATGAACTTCAGTGGAAAGGGAGACAAACAATTAGTGTATAGCACTAGATTTCTAGAGTTGGCAGGGATCTGGGAGGCATTCATTTTAAAACCTCACCCAATGCAGAATCACTTTACTCTTCACCAACACTTGGCTTATGCTTAGAATTCTCTCTCTCTCTCTCCCTCTCTCTCTCTCTCTCTCTCTCGTACACGGGCCAGCATAGAAAGTTATTTGCAGCAATTGCATATGTTTCTTAACATCAAGCATGTGTCTTTTTATGAAGTTGCTATGTGAAAATGAAAAAACCTCATTATGAAATAAGAAATGATTATATACGGGTGTAGAGCTCATCTATAAAGTGTGATTCCAGAAATATGTTCAGTCAGTGAACTCCTGGGTTATAGGCACTAAGAAAGAAAGGTTTGAGGTACAAGAATCAATAATTCCTTCATAAAATCACAAGGGAAAGAAATGGCTCAGAATAAAAATAGGATGTAAGGAATATCATTAGAGATGAAGCACAGTGATGTATGATATTCTCCATGTTCACCAAGAAAAGTGACAAATTGCAGTAGTTAGGAGCATAGTCTCTATTGTAGAACCCTGGGCTTAACTCTTATCTCTGCCACTTAGTGGCTAAGTGACCTTGGCATTTCACTTAACCTCTCTGTGCTTCCATTCTCCAACTATAAAATGGGGATAATGGGCTTCACTTCACTTCATCGATTTGTAAGAGTAACTGAGTTAATAAATGCAAAGTTCTTAAAAACAGTGCCTGATACATAGTAAGTGCTATATAAGTGTTGTTATTATTTTTAAACTATCCTTCCAAAAAACCCTCTTTTCAGTTACAAATAATGTGACATAGTGGTTAAGAGCTATGGCATTACAGTTATGTGCCTCACTCTAGGAAAAAGGTAGAATTTCTTGGAAAAATATCCCTGGGCCAAGTGCTTGACTTGATTCCCTTCTACAGTGGTACGCCTTTAGACTCTGATACTTCATTCAACAAACATTCATTGAATATAAGCTGCTTTCCAGGCCCATTTTGTGGGACACAATGAATTCTGCGTTTGACAAAGCCCAGTCTCTCTTTCTAGAGCTCATAGTCCAAAGAAAATGATACTGCTATGTGAGGACTCCAGTCAAATGTCACTCTGGGAGCCACTGTCCTACTGAGAGCCATAAAGCTCTAAAACTTTTTACTAATCAGTCACCACCCTACACATAATACAGCTCATGAAATGTTGGCCCTGAGAGGTGAACACAGAGCCACTCAGTGGCAGGTATGGTCTTATGAGTCCTACATGGGAAGCCTTTGCTGAACCCTACACTAGGTCATAGCTCTTTGTTATCTGGCCCCTCCACAACAGTCATTGTATTTGTAATTATTTATTTAATATTTGAGGTTGGGAATGGTGTCTGTCCAGGCCAGCTCTGGGTCTAACATAGTTCCTGGCATATGAGGGATGCTCAATAAATATTTTGAAATGGAATTGGCACCCCAATTGTCTAAAGAGCTCACATCACTTCACTTGCAGGGACACCTGGATATCTGCTCTATAAAAAAGGTGCATAAAGAGATCATTTTGAGCTCATCAGAGAACGTGCTGCTTTATACAAACCAGACAGTGTATTTGTAGAAATGCAGAACGGATGGCCTGTAATAAAGCTAGGCTCTTTGTTAGTTAATGTGCTGCTCGGGAAAATCCCCTCCCCATGTTCTGTCAGGCAGAGCCTGATAGGGTAGCTCTGTGATGTTTTAAAAGGTTCCAACATCGCCAGTGGCAGCAAGGGTGGCAACAGTTCTCATCTAAGTTAGACCAGATGAAATGAACTCCTGCAACAGACTTTCTAAGAAACCCTGCCAGCTGCAGTAAATGGGTTCCATACAACACCTGCCCATACAGTACTGAGTGTACTGAACTAGGGCCCAAAGCCTCATGAGTTTCTGCCCCCCAGGAACTGGCATTGCAAGAAAAGAGGAAGGAAAACTTCTGATTCAAATCTGGGACAGAGACATCTGATTGGCAGAGTCTGGGTCATGTGCCCTAGCAGCAAAGAGATGCTGGTAAAGAAAATCACTGACATTCCACTACAGTGACAGGTGGACTCTGTCTCATGAGCTGAAGAACCCTTTGGAAATGGGAAGGGAGTGTGGAAGTGGGGATCAAAGTAAAGACACATATCCATTACCCCTTCCCTCTACCAAACTTTTGGAAAATATTATATATTATTAAGTAGTTCAGAATAGTATAATTTTGGGCCAAAGTCTGTGTAAGAGTCACAGAGCCAAAAAAAAAAAAAAAAAAAGAAGAGGAAAGAAAGAGAAGAATGTGACCTTAAAAAAATTATATATATCTGAAACTAATCTGTTCCAAGTACTATACAAGATCTCTAGGGAATAGTAAGGGACAAAACAGACTTGGCCTCATAGAGCAGTCTACCAGGGAAGTCAGACTTTAAACAATAACTAAATAGATAGAGATGTGATTACAATCACAGGGAGACCTATTAAGGAAGAGAACAGGGTACTATGAAAGAGTATATCAAGGAAGGGTGTGTTAGAAACAGACATGAGGGCCAATTATGCACACCTCTTCCCAACTCCTTACAGAGATATCACATTTGAAATCAGCCATGGTGGGAGTATTTACACCATGGAAATTGGCAATACAACAAATTAGGGCTTTATCTTGGAGAGCTGGTTGTTAAAGATTTACCAGCACACCACTGAAAGGAAACCAATTTAGATGGGTAGAGGTTGGAGGAAGTCATAGACTGGACCTCTGGGGAATTCGACATTCAGGTTGAGGCAGTGGCAAATAAAAAAAGCTCCACAGAGGAAACAATAGTTCAGCTGGATGTGTAGGGACAGTAAATTTGACTGTTAAATGAGTAAACATCTCAAATTAGTTTCATAAAATAAATGATTATAACATTTTTTCACTCTGTTGTTTTTTACCTATTATTTAAATTAACAAGCCAGTTAGATAAACCATTTTAATAATTACATACATTTCCATGCCAGACTGTAAGTAAATAATTACTCCCAAACATTGCTGGATTTTCAGATATGAAAAGTAGAGTCAAGGTTAATGCAGGAAATTCACCTGATTTAGGATTTCGTCCTATATAAGTTCCCTGGTTACAGAGTTTTGGCAAGATCTGCTTTGTTTGGTTTGCTTTGCTTGTGGCAATCGACAGTTTGAAAATTTGATTTTACATTGGTAATTGTTGAGTTTAATAAAAGTAAGATCAAGCAGGTAAAAGTAAACTACTATAATTATTTTTTTTCTCTCAGCCTGAAAAAAAAAGAGTTAGAAAGATAAAGACTTTTGGTCTATGTTGTAGTCAAACTGGTTGTTGCCTCCAGGGAAGAAGTTGTAGAGCTCACACAGATGGAACAGATTTTAGTTAATCTGTGAAATTTCCACATGTAGTCCCACAGCCAGGTTACCAAGACTGAGAAGGCCTTAGTGAGCGGGTTCTCTGGTTCCACAGTGTATGGCAGAGTTGAGAGACAAAGTATGAAAACATGCAGCTGCTTTGAGTGGATCATCTTCTCATAGCCTCTCCCCTGCCCCTGCAATCAGTACTGCACCTCAAGACTCCAGCTCGCAGTCAGAAGTGAACGAGAGCCTCTTGGAGATTTTGAAGATGGCACTAAAGACAACGAATGGCAAACTCAACATAGAGAACCTCAATCTGAGTTTTCGAAAAGAAGACCACTCATTCTCTGGCTGCCTCCCTCCACCCAAGGTAACAACAATTAGATTTCAGATTTGTTCCTCTCTAAAAGGGTACTTCAGGGCATTGGGTCTATAGTAATAAGGCACAGTGATGATCTGCATTCTGCCTGTGCATTGTGTTACACAATTGTTTGTTTTCTGTGCCTGAGAGGAGAAAAACAAAACAGAAAAGGAATTGTGAAATTGTGCAGGAATTGTGAAACTGGTCCAGGAATTACTTATATTGGGGCTATGTTTTATGTTAAAAACAAAGATTATGGCAATAATCAAATAATATTTTGCAATAGAAAACAAGTATTTTTCCAAGGCCAAATGTTCATTTCCAACACACTCTCCCAGCTTCCAGTGAGATCAGCATGTGGTATCCCATTCCTCAGAAACACCAAATCCTAAGGACTGATATCATTTATTGCTGATAGAGGTTGGCATGCTGTTTTGGAGCATTCATTAACAGTACAGATGTGTTCCATGGAAGAGGGTTGAGAACCATATTAATTCATGGATTTTCTGTAGCCAAACAAACCCAATCATAAGGCTACCTTGGATTGAAATAAAAATTACCACTATTACTATAACTCCATTAATAATACCTCATTGCCACCACAATTTATTGAGTTCTTAATAAGTACCAAGCACCGTGCTAATGTTGTGTAATCAGCTGTGCAAAGGCAAGACTTATATGTGCATGTGCATGTGTGTGTGTGTGTGTATTATACATGCAAGCATGTTTCACAAGAAAGATAGAAAGAACACTGAGGGAGAGTCTACATGTCACAAGTGCTCTTTACTATGTTCATGAGAAGATCAATGGAAATAGACTAAGAAGCAGCAATTCTTTGTTAGATTACAAAACCTTGAAGTGAAGGTTGAATGTTCTCAGGTGATACTCACAGAATGGAACATACACAACTTGAAAATAAAATATATTTACTAAACCTCCTTGCATCTTAGATTTTCAACTGGAAGAACTTAGTTCTAAATATCTACCTCCTGCACCTATTGTGAGGATTAAGTGAGATAAATATGTGAAGGCACTTAGCATACTATCTGATTTATAAAGAATCACTAAATATCAGTTTCCTATTATTTCTTATCAAAAAAATCAGTGCTGGTGAAGTTCTCACGTCAAAACAGCCTAAGGGAGGAGAATCTTTTCCACGGTCTAGCAGTGGCCACCTAGAGCATTGGCTATCAGGGCAGACCTTGAAGGTTCTTCCCCCCACAGATGGTCCTAAAAGCCTAACTTTGTGGTTCAGATCCAAGTATATGGGGCACATTTTCCTTGAAGCTGGTCTGCCTTTTGTGAGCCATCTGGCATCTCTTAAGACAGCTGGAACTCACTCAAAGTATATTACAGTTCTGGGAGGCATGTAAAATAGAATTTTGTTTCCACAGAACATGAGGCAAATTGAGGCCCAAGGGATATTGGATACAGGAAGCAGGAATAGTCATACCCCACCTACCTTGCTTCTGGACACAGGACTTTAGCATGGACTGGGAAAGGCAATGTCTGTGTTAGAAGGGATTTTTTTAATTGGTGGTTTTTGTTTTGGGGTGTTTTTTTTATGACCAAGAGCTCTTAATCTCCTTGGGGTGCAAGAAAGAGAATCACAGAACTTCTTAAGTTTCCCATGAAAGCTATGCACTCTCCATAAAAACAAAAAAATTAAAAAATAAAGCACATGTACATAGCCACCATTTCAGAGGGTTTACAGATAGATCATCTATAGTTTCCAAGATAAATAAATGCAGTCTTAAAGTATAATCTATGGGTCTTGTCACTCAAATCAATGGAATTTTGGCCATTCACAAAGAACAGTATAGAAACATATCAAATATCTGTCATCTTCATTCTGTGGGCTCAGTCATCCTGTTCCTCTAGCATGTCTTTGATGCAATGATGGCCTCTGACATAAATTTACTTATTAACTACCCCGACCATTACCAAGTCAAGTATAGACTCAATAGGGCTGTAGAACCTAAGCAATTCCTAGGCATGCAGGCTGAGTTTAATCCCCTTATACATACCAAAGAAATTCCTAGGTATGCAGGCTCATTTTGACCCCTTCATACATAATCTATGTTCTTCACCTCTTGAACTCATCCTTTTTCTGTTTCACTTCACAAACCCCTCCCAAACTGCTCCCAGACCTGCCTCCCAAAAAGACCTAGCTAGAACACATGTTGCTCTACCTCTAATTACTCTTCTTCATTTTCAGGCAGCTTCCTAATTATCACTTGGAGGGAGTTTCATTGCTGAGATAACTGGGGTTTGTGAATGTGAAGTTCATTCTTGTGTGGAAAGACTTTAGCTACAATACTAATTAAGTGAACCAGAACTGTAAAACCTCTGTAAGACCTTCTTCTGCAGATTGTTGGGCTTTCTTTTCATATTTAGTTGTCTCTATACCTGTCCATTCTGCCCTAAAACTACAAAAAAGATTTCTGCTAACTCTGAATCATTCCCCTCCTCCAGTGTAATAGCTATCTATCTGATCGATATGACGCATTCAATCTATTCTTACATTTGACATCATAATGACTCAACATGTTCTGGGCATGTGATCGGCACTGAAGACAATGGACTTTTATGATTTCAGTCCCTGATTTCTCCAGGAGCTCAGGGGAAAGGCGTCGTTTTAAACATGGCATCACAATTCTGGGCAACAGTTATTGCAGTGATGACGATAACTTTGAACACAGAGAAGGAACACCAACGTAGCCTACCTTGAAAGCTCTCCAGAGAAGATGAGGCAAACATTGAATCTTAGAGGACAGGCATTTTGGCAAAGAAAGGGAGGCGGGTGTGGGGGGACTGGGAAGAGATGGAAAAGGCGTTCTAGGTAAAAGGAACAATGTGAAACTGCACTGACATGAGCAAGAGCATGGCTAATTCAGGAAACTGTACGTCCCTGTTCGAGTTGACTTTAGAATGAAAAGTAGGAGCCAGTTTATAAAGGATCTTTCCAAGGAGTGTAAATTTTATCCTGAAGGTCCAAAGTAATCATTGAAGGATATTAAACAAGTCAATGATATGCTCAAATTTAAAATTTGAAAAAAAAAAAAGCATTCTAATAGAATTTGGAGAATTGGCTAGAGGTGGTCAAAACTAGGGGCAGATAGACCCTTTAGAAGGCTGTTTCAATAATCCAGGCAAGTAATTATGGGGGTTTAAACCAAGGCAGTAACAGGAGGGATGGAGACATTCAGGGAGTAGAAAAGAAGGTATTGGTGAAGAATTGGATGTGGGCCCTGAATTAGAAGAAATCAAAAATAGCTCCCAAGTTTTTGGCTCTGGCAACTTGGTGGATGGTGGTACCATTCTCCAAGATGGGAAGCAGAAAGGGAGTAATAGGGGTAGAGGGAAGAGGAATGGATGATGAGTGCGATTTTGAACATATTGATCTGTGTAGAGAGGTTAAAGCTGAAGAATGATTTAAGGCTCCTCAAATACAGAGTGGAAGTCCTGGGAGTCATGAAAATTACCCAACGACATAATGGAAAGTGAGAAGGGAAGAGCTTGGGGAGAGCACTCATTGTTAAGGACAAGGCGGATGAAGAGAACTCAACAAAGGAGACTTGAAATAACCAAAGGAGACGTGGGAGTGGTCAAGAAAGCCAAAAGGAAAGAGAGTTCAGAGAAGGGTGGTGTGATCAGCTGCATTCTATGCTACAAAAATCAGTCCTATAACTAGGATTGAAGAATATTCATTAAATTTAAAACCTTGAAGGTTTCTAGTAACTTGGTAAAGAGAGTTTAAGCAAAGGGATGGGGTAAAATGCAAATGGAGCTATACCTGGGAAAAGAGGGTGGTGAGATAGTGTGCACCACTCCTTCAAAGAGCATTTTAGGGAAATGAATATTTATTTCATATGTCACTTTTAATAACATAGATATTTTCTTTACTTCTGATTAAAAATATTTCCTTATTAAACAGAAGAAACTGCACATAAATATTTCTTTCTAAGGGTCATCATTATGAATATTCATGCTTTAAAAGAATTTTAATAATAATCCTGAATAAGATGAAATTGCTGTGATTTTCTAGTAGGTGTTTCTGTTGCTCCTCTACAACTGTCAGCAGTCAGTTCTCAGCAGCTATCAATCAGCCAGCCTCTAGGAACCCTGATGTACTATTCCTAATCTGCTGTTCATTTTAGCCTAGAGCAAAACTCAATGTTGCCAGAAGTGACTGATCTGTTTTTAGACTAACCTCTTGATATTGATGTTTAAAAATATATCAATATGCTCTAATCATGAGGATAATTCAGTTCTTATTTATGGAGTGAAATGGTATAATGTGACCAATTTCTACCTCTCTAACTTTATTTTTTCCTAACCTCTACTCATGCACACTCCACTCTGCAGTGACTTCAACTGATTCATTCACTCCCTCATTCATCCATACATTCATTTAGTCAAGAATTATTGACCATCCTAGGCAACAGTGATAAGAAAATGAATGTGGCCCAGTTCCAGCCCTGAGTAAGCCACTGCCTTGTAGAGACACCCGCAAAGTAACAGATAATTACTGCCTAGCTTGAAAAGGGGTATAAAGGAATAGCAAAGTGGACTCTGTCAGAATACATGCAATTTCTAAAAAGCAACATTCTCTTTCTCACCCATTATTTACACATACTTTTCCTCTGCCTGGAATTCTCCCCAACTCCTTATTCTTCTGGAAAACTCTATTCATCTTTTCATGTTTCAAATCAATTTTTCCCTGCTTTAAGCTTCCCTGACATTACTCCTCTATACCTAGTAATATGCAAGTTTCAAAGCCAGATTTGTTGTCTTTCCTTCCACAAAGACAATTGAAGATGAACCTTTTCTCGCCATTTTAAAATGTAGGTTTTATGAGTATTCAGGTATGATGAGACAGACAGATCAGGAGACAATTGCCACTGAAAAGATAGTTTGTTTCTCATAGTTGCTGAGAGGAGGGGGCATGCCACACCACACATGGCCACACAGGGAAGAACCAGGGTCAGCCAGGAGGCAGAGGGTGGTGGGCATGAGCCTTTATTGTGCGCTTCTCAGGAAGAAATGGACAAGCAGGGTAAGCAGGTTTCAGATTGGCTAGTTTGAATAACCAGCAGCTCTCTACCTGGACCTGGGGTGATTAGGGCAGGGGAATAGTGGCCTTATCAGGGCCCCAATAAAGGAGATGATTGGGGTAATGGCTTTGCATAAGTTGGTTTGCATATGAAAGGCACACTTTCAGGAAGGGTAGTCTATCCTTGGTCAACAAAGCCCTAGGATGTTAAAGCACTGGTAGTAAAAGCTATGCTTAATACCATTACTATACTGAACTTCCTCTCAAACTAGTAACAGTAGCTACTAACACAGTTTTAATATCCCTTATCTGAAATGCTTAGAACTAGATGTGTTTTGGATTTTAAATTTTGTCAGATTTTGGAATATTTGCATATATATAGTAAGATATCTTGGAGATAGGACTCAAGTCTAAACATGAAATTCATTTATGTTTCCTATAAATTCATTTATGTTTCATATATTCATTTCTGTTTCACTTTATACACATAGCCTGAAGGTAATTTTATGCACTATTTTTAATGATTTAGTGCATGAAACAAAGTTTGTGTTAAGTACTTATATGCAGAATTTTCTACTTGTAGTTTCACGTTGGTGATCAAAAAGTTTTGGATATTGGATTTTCAGATTAGGGATGTTCAACCTGTAGTTAGGTTTGGCCTAAATATCTATTGAGTAGCTACTATTTTATTATATATTTATTTATTTATTTATTTAAGTCACTATTATTAGAAATGTTTAATTTAGTGTTTAGACTAAATTAGATATTTTTTCCTTCCTGCTTACTTCCCTCTCTCTCTCCATTCCCTCTCTCTTCCTCTATACCTTTCTTTCATTCTCTATCTCCCACTCCTTTCTTTGTTCTCCTCTCCCCTTTCATCTCTCTATTTCCCTTCTTCCCTCCTCTCCCCTCCTCTCTCCCTTCTCTCCCTCTTTTTCCTCTCCCCTCCCTTCCATCTTTTCTTCATTTCAACAAATGTTAACCAAATGCCTACTAAGAGCGAAGCACTATTCTAAGTGCTTATTTTATCATGTAATCTTCACAAAATCCTGGGAAATAGGAAGTACTAGTCTTCTTTAGGAGATGAAGTAATTGGACATAGAAAGGTTAAGTAACTTTCCTAAGGTCACACGGATCACAGGCAGCAGATTTGATGCTCCAAATGTCTGTTTGAGTCCAAAATGTACATGTCTAACCATTATTCCAAATATACAATACAAGCTAGCACACCTCTAAAATTTTAAAATATTTGAATCTAAGTATCATCCACCCACCAACCTGAGAAATGAACTGGTTGGTAAGCACTTGGGAAACTGCAATGACACTTCTATCCATTCATATAACAGGTATGTATCTGAGCGTCTGGTTTCTAGATAAGTTCTATTATTTGACATTAAGGAAGTACTTAATCTCTTTAAGTCTTGGTTTCCTCATATTTAAACTATAAATGTTAATATTAACCCTGCTAATACAACAAGCTTCTTTTGTAAATCAAAATGGATGATCCAAAAATATTTTGCAATTTACCTATATAATGAAACGTATATAATTCCTAGGCCTTGACCCATGGCTGACAAAAATATAAGGTCAGCATTTCCAAGCCCAGTGGTTTCTGAGTAATAAACTAAAAATTTGCTATTGATAAGCATTCAGTTAGACATTCTTGTCCTAAATGATATACCAATGGTAGAATACACTCCTGGGTATTAATTCTTTGTCAAAATCATATAGGTTCTAATTATGGCAAGGAAATTCAAATATTAATTTTATCCTAGTAAAACTTCAAATCTTTTTTAATTTGCAGGTCAGGGCTATATGTGGGAAGCATGGATTATATCTGACTTTGAGTCTGCTGGAAACATTGCTTAACCATCAAGATTTGGGTTACCAAGATGAAATAAAGTAAGTTGAGTTTTGTTCTGGACTAAATGTTTGTACCCCCCTCCAAATTGACAGGGTAAAGCATAACTCCCAATGTGCTAGTGTTAGGAGGTGGGGCCTTTGGGAGGTAACTAGGTTTAGATGAGGTCATGAGGGTAGAACCCCCATGATGGGATTAGTGCCTGTATAAGAAGAAGAAGAGATCACAGAGTTTCCTTTCTCTGCCATGTGAGGATCTAAAAGAAGGCAGCCGTCTGCAAGTCAGGAAGAGGGCTCTCACCAAGATCGGAATCTGCCAGCACCTTAATCTTGGATTTCCCAGACTCCAGAACTGTGAGAAATAAATTTCTGTTGTTTAAACCACCGATCTATAATATTTGTGACAGCAGCCCAAACTGACTAAGACAAAGTTTTATTCACATGTTCTGTTAGGATACCAAACACATAGATCTGTCTTTAGACTAGAAGTTTTATGTGTAAAGCAATCAATTTCATTGCCTGATTGAGTTAAGAAATATTTGCTTTTATTAAGACCAAAGGGTCTTCTTGGCCATAAAAAGACAAAGCAGGAAACTTCCATTTTCAGCTATTACAGACTGTGAAGGACTAGATTTACCATTCCACCTTAAACATCTGAAAACTAGAACAAAATATATGAAGCAATGTTTTTCAGACATTGGTCATCAAGCAGCATAGAACAGTGATTCCTGAGAGAAGAAAAACAGATGAGGTGAGCACAGGTTATTGCATAGGAAGAAAGGATTCAAACAGAGCCCATAATTCTCCCTGAGTTGAACAAACAGACTTGGAGCACAGGAAGGTCAAGGAAATTGGAATGCACAGTACAAAGAAGCAGAGCGGAAAGAAATACCCAAGAGTTCTCTCTGTGGATTTCCAAGAGTTACCCTTGAGTCTTCATGTGAGTACTGGCTAACACACCTACTGGAGGAAACCACCCAAGCCCAGGGAAACACCAAAAAGAAAGAGGTGGAAACATTCTGAGATCTCACAGAGGGTTGGGAATAGTCCATTTTTCCGCCATCCAGTAAGGAACATTTCCCTAACAGATGTGGCATTGAGTAGAGTCCTTAGAAAAGTATTGTATTATAGTGGGGACAAATTACCCTAGACAAACTCAACAAATTTTAAAAGCTCTAATAAAACTTGAAAATGATCAAAATGTTTCTGAGCAACTTAACTACCTCCAAGAACAAAGCCCTTCAATTTCTAAGTTATAAAAAATCTTGAATAATCAACAATATAAATTCACAATTTCTGGAAAAATCTCCAAGCAGGAAAAGAAGCAGGATAAATATGGTCTATTATTAGGAGAAAAATCAATCAATAGAAGCAGATTCATAAACAGCACAGTTAATATATTTAATAAACAAAGATGTTAAAAGAGTAATTATAAATACACTTCACATGTTCAAGAAGGTATAGGAATGCATGAACAGAATGAGAGATACAGAAGATGTAAAAAAGGCCCAAATAAAACTACTAGAGATGAGAAATATAATATCTTCTCCTCTAAAACAAATAACCCCACTCTAATAATGAGAAAAAATAGACAAATCGCAATGTGAGATATTCTAAAAAGTTGAAAGTTCTTAACTTGACAAGGAAAGAAAGAAAAATCATATACTGAGGTTGCTAAGATCTACGGTAAGAACAATTCTTCTATCTATAAAATTGTGAAGAAGGAAAAATAAATTATTGCACAGTATATATACGGTTTGGTACTATTTGTGGTTTAAGGCATCCACTGGGGGTCTTAGAATATATGCCCCAGAATAAGGGGGGATGACTGTAATTTCTTTCTTAAATTTTTGATAAAATTCACCAGTGAACCCTTCTGGGCCCATGCTTCCTGTTTTAGAATGTTATTAATTATTGATTCAATTTCTTTAATTAGTAAATTAACTCTATCTTTAGAATAACCCCAGAATCTGGTCACTTCTCACCCCATCTATTGTTACTTAACCACACACCATCCAAGCAAAAATGATCTTTCTCCTGGATTTCTATTACACCCTCCTAACTAAACTCTGCTCCTACTCTTGTCCTTAGTTTATGCTCCATTCAGCAGCTGTAGTGGTCTATTTAAAAACCTAAAACAGTTCCTATCATTGTTCTGCTCAAAACACTGTGAGTGCACCTTATTTCACTCAGAGGGAAAAAAAAAAATCAAAGTCCTTACACAAAGTTCTACATGATCTATTCCCCCATCCTTTGTCTGGCTCCACCTAAAACTGTTCTGGTTACACCATGCTCCTTGTCC
The DNA here is from genome assembly GCA_008086735.1 of Cheirogaleus medius. Classification (NCBI taxonomy): domain Eukaryota; kingdom Metazoa; phylum Chordata; class Mammalia; order Primates; family Cheirogaleidae; genus Cheirogaleus; species Cheirogaleus medius. Next base: position 42,758,429 of record VBSM01000529.1, on the reverse strand, counting down.
TCCTCAAACATGGTGGTGCAGACTTTCTCCTTAGCACCTAATCTTTGAATGCTTCCTCTACCTGGAATGCTCTTTTCCCAGGTATCCTCATGCTAACTCCCTCACTTTCTTTATTTTTGCCCAAACATGTCCTTGTCAATGAAGCCTACACTAACCACCCTTTTTAAAGTTGTAGTCCCCATCTTTTCTCCTCCTTAACCTACTCTCCTTTTGTTTTCTTCTATATGTTTATCAACTTCTAATGAATTAGGTAATTTGCTGATCCATCTTGATTATAGTTACCATCTGTCTCTCTCTGTTAGACAATAGACTTTGGTACCTTGAAGCAGGCAGGATCTTTGTTTCATTCACTGATATATCCCACGTGTCTAGAGCGGTGCTTGGCACAGAGTAGGTAATCAATTTTAGACTTAAGCTGAATTAGGGGAGGAGTAGAGTCTCAAAATACTCTCAGGGGTGCTGATATATGAATTCTGCCCAGTCTCTAGCTCATTGGCAAATTGAAGGAGACCTTCCCCAACCACCTCATCAAAATCAGATTCTTTGTGCTCTACTCTCTCATAGCACCCAGTCATTTCATTTTCTAACACTTTTTACTACTTCTGTGTATTTGTCCACTTAATTTCTACATAGTGATCTCCATGCTAGCAAGGAGCATGACTGTTTGCCTCACACCATATTCATTCCCAACATCTAGCCCAGTACTTGGCACATGGTAGGTGTACAGTAAATATTTGATTAATTCTTTTATTCATTCATTTAGCAAATATTTATTAAGTGCCTATTATATACCAAGCACTATCACTCTAGACCTTAGGAATGTAGATATGAATAAAAACAAAGCCCCTTCTCTCATGAAGCTTATATTACAATGAAGAAGAGAAACAATAAATAAGTTATACTATATGGCATATCATATGGTGACAAGAGCAATACAGAAAAATAAAGAAGGATAAAGGTTATAGAAAACCAAAAAGTTGAAATTGAGAGTCCCAAAAGGCACCAATATAAAGAGGACAAAAGCAGGTATAAAAGTTCATGTTATACCTGGTTACCTGGCATATAATAGAGAATCAATAGATATTTGTTGATTAAAAATCAAGGTCCAGAACCAAGTTTCCAAGGATTGAGAACATGAGACCAAGAGAAAACAGGGAGTAAATGAGGTTAGGCTACTTACTATTCTATCAATATTCTCAGTTCCTCACTGTTTTTGTGCAGATCAGAGAAGCACACCAATTTCTTTATTCACCTGTCTTTGACCTTTAAATGTTCAAGGACATCAAAACCATGAGAACCAAAGAAGAATTGCATTTACAAGAGATAAACCTGTTTCATCCTTAAGCAGTCATTGGCTAAAGCTTCTTCTGTTGAATTAAATCCATTCCGTTAAAGGCTTTGTATGCAAACCTATATCCTTAAGAGATTAAAGATGCAATTTAGACACACATTTTACGAGCTGAATGCACGAATCATTATTTTAGTACATATTGTCCATTAATCTGCTGTTCAATTGGGAACCCATTTGGAATGTGGCTGCTTGCTAATTAGCAGGATTCTAGTGCTGAGCTGCTTCCTGATTAAATGTCCTTTAGAATCAATAAAACATCAGGAGGGATTATGGTGATGTGGGATTAGCCCCATCTAACCAAATAAAATGAGTTGTGTTCCCTTCTTAAACTGTCATGTTGTAAGAGCTGACGAGAGGAGCAATTTTGCAAACCCTGTTACAAAGTTGTTGTTGTTGTTGTTTTAACATTGAGATTTGTTTTTTTGCCATTTGCCTACCAATTAGCAGAGACATTAGTGAATGACTGCCAGGGTAAGGCGATTTTGAGAAAGACTTGATTACGATTTCAAATCTCTACTCTGAATCACCCTTTTGTAAAATGAGTTCAGGTTGTGTTGGATGGAAATTATTATCCGTGTTCTTGGCCGGGAACATGTAAGTCAGAATTAGCATTTAATGTTTCTATGTGACTTTGCAATAAATGGTAATTAAGGAGGGCAGAGAGAGAACAGGAGGCAAACTAATACTCTAAAATTGTATTGGCAAAATTAAATGCTTCAAACCAGTTTAAAACACATGCACACACGCCAAATTGTGCTGGGGGAGGGGATAAATAATGAAGCCGCTGTGGAAGCTTCATGAATAGGGTAGAGCAATTGACATAGCCACAAGTAGGACTTATCATACACATCTGGCCCATTATTGAGAGTGCAATTAAGTTGAAAAGGACTGGTTTTGCTAATCCCAGGAACAAGCAGAGGATTTTAGGAGATAAAGGAAACATGAGGTGTCTGATTCAACAATTACTTTTAAAAGGAAATAGGAAAGTGTTAGGTAGTAAGCTATTAGAGATGTGGTTGTGAGTCTTCCCACTGGCTGAACCTTAGAAATCAGACCCGCTTTTTGTCTTCCAAATAATAATAATAATATAGTTATTATTAATGGTCAACATTTATATTGAACTTACTATATTCCAAGTAATGTTCTAAGTGCTTTATAAATATTAACTCTCTTAATCCTTGAAATTGTCTCATAAAGTAGGTACTATTATTTTTCAAAAGAAGAAACAGAGGCACAGAGGCACAGAGATGCTAAAACTAATAAATAGCTGATAAATGGATTCATCAATAAGAATAAGTCAAATGCAAGCTCTCTGGCTTCAGAGTCTTGGCCCTTAATCACTACTCCATACCAACTCTCCTACAAGTCCTACAAAACTCAGAAGTGTATAAGGTAGTGGCTAGGCACACGGCCTTTGGGCAAACAGCCTGACTTCCAGAGCTGGCTTCACCCTTGAGCTTGGTGCTGAACACAGTTCTGGATTTGAGTTTAGTGTCACTCACCCTCTCCTCCAGGATCCAGGAGAAGTATACAAAATGGGGAGACTTTAAGCTCCAGGGGCAAGTATGATCCAAAGAAGTCTAGTTCTTAGGAGCAACTTCTCCTTACCAGGTTAGCCATCCTGCCACCTCTCAGCCCCCATCTACAAGCTCTGGAATCATATAGTCCTAGATGGAAATCCTGGCTCTGAAATACACCAGCTTTGGGAATTTGGGCAAGTAAGAGTTTCTCTTAACCTTAGTTTTCTCATCTGTCAAATGGAATAATCCTTTTTGTCTACATTTGAGACTTTATTGCCTCTATATCAGGGAAGGGCTGTGTTTCTCCACAATCCCGCAGATTCCAAATCTCAACAAATCTTTGAAAATGATCTATAGAAACCAGGAAAATTTTAGAAAACCATGTGGTTCTCTACAGGATATAAGAAGCCATGTCCCCCATTGAGATGAATTGGAAGGTAATAAACATAAGTAGGTAAAAAAAAAAAAGGGGGGCTGTAAAAATGAAATTTAAAAAGCACAAAAAGTGAACAGAAGAAAGTAGAAAGAACTTGGGGAAATATGGATGGTTTCAAGGAAACTAAAACTTCTATAACAGAATTAAGAGGTAACTAGGAATCAATTTAAAAAAGCAAAATTAACACTAGAGAAATTCTAATACATAATGTCAAATTTAAGAGGCTTCTACAAAGTTTGGAGAAAAAGAACAAAGAAAAAAATGAGAATAGTAGATATAGAAGAATAAGAATAGAGATTCAACCTAAGAGGCCTTGGTATTATGGAAAAGGAAACTAGAAAAATCGGAAAAAGAAATAAAAACAAGAGTTCCAACTAAAGAAGCTTCTCAGACAGAGCTGGAGAAAAGGAAAGAGTTGTCTGTGCACAGATTGAAAGGACTCTCTATGATCTAAGCTAAATTAAGAAAAAAATGTATACATGTCTATCCCAACAAAACTTTTGTATTATGAAGACAAAATTATTCAAGGATCTAGGCCAAAAACAAAATAAAACTAAACCAAAGCAAATAAAGGGGAAAATTAATTGTAAATGAACAAAAATCAGATTGACATCAGACATATATAATAATAAATGCCAGAAGACACTAGAGCCGTGTCCATGGAATTTCAAAGGTCAAAAAAATGCAACCTACCCCAAGTTACATTACATTCATGTAGAGTTGGACTCAGGCAGCCAGGGTGTAAATCCTGGCTGTCCCACTGATCCATGTGCCTTGGGGCAAGTCACTTACATGCCTCATAATGAGTGACTGACTCAATTAAATGAGATAATGCACAAAAAGTGCTCAGAATATTCACTAAATGCCATTTTAACTTGGTAAATCCAGTTAAATTTGGAATTTGAACTCAGTTCTGCCTATCTAGAATCAGGCTCACAGAATTTGTCCTCCAGTCCTGACCTTTCTGGCTTGACATTAGAGGTTTGGTACCTACTTTTGTTATTAGAATTATAGTGCCTGTTATGGCATCTAGAACCCATTCCCACAGTTAAGTTGTGAATGGCACTTTGAAGGTCTTACGGTAATGTAAAGAACATGGGAGAAAGGAAATATTTTACTGAGAGGATCTTAAGAATTTTACTGGTCATAGAAGGCCTATACACCATTCAAATCAGGCACTATCCAAGTTCAATGCTTAGAAAATTTCCCCACAATCTCCTTCCCCTACTACCAGCATATAATCAAGAAGAGGCAGGAGAGTTTCTGGTGCCATTTCATACAGGGGCCTTATCGCATATTTTATATCTAAAAGAACACTACCTGATAACTCCTAATAGCTATGAAAAACAACTGTTGCACAATATGTAAATATTAATGAATCTTGTTTCGGTTTTTTAAAATATAAGTAGAGAGTTTTTTGCACCAAATTTAAGGACCGCACCCTGGGAGACATTGAAGCAAGTTACCCTGAATATATGCTCCCTGATCTAGGGCTTTTGCTTTTGTGTTGCGTTTGGTTTTGTTTTGTTTAGTCAGAGGGTCAGAAGATGCTGTAGGCATAAACCTGTACTTCCTAAGGGGGTCTGGAAAGAAATTGCAGGAAGTGTCGACGACAGGAAATGATTCTATTGCAGTTTATTTCCAGATCTGTGCTAATATCAGATCTTTATGTAATTATTGATATTTCTCAAGAGTGCTACTTCTTCTCCAAACTTTCTCTTACCTTCCTGGACCTGCAGCATCTTATACAATTATCAGCTTATCTGACTTGCAGTCCTGCATATCCATACCTCATCATTCACATGCCCAAAGTGGTGTGAGGCCCCTGAGGCCACATTTCCAAAACCCAACATCAGGATACATACCCTGACCAAAAAAGAACTTTTCTAATTTGTGATATCATGTATAGGAAAAGTTTTATGAGGTATAAGCAAAAGAAACTATTACATATTTAACCCATCATATTTTATTTAAAGAGAACAAAATCATATGACATCAGAACTATTCTAGAAAACCCAGGACATATGTTTCACAATTTGCTCTTTATTTTTGTGTGACTTCCTCTGATGGGCAAGACCAAGATAAAAAAAATATCGATTAAGTGCAGTTTGGTTGCTAGCAACATAACCTGCCCTTTGCTAACACAAGCATACAGAAATATTTTGAAAGAATATGTTAGTAACTCGTGAAATTTGTAGAAAATAAAACTTCAAAAAGTACCAGAACCAAAAATTAAGACAGAGCTAGAGACAGAGAGTAGAAGAAGAAGGGGAGGAAGGGAGGGGAAGAAAGAGGGAGAGACAGATGGATTGAGCTTAATTAGACAAGGTGAGCCGAAACATTGGCTAGGGCAGCGTATGGGACTTTTAGGTACAATGTGAATGTACCTTTTAGGTACAGCCTCATTCCCACTGTATCTGAAAGGAAATCGGTAGCTATTACCCCAGAGAAGATCATATTTATATATAAATGGAGGATGGATACTGGGCAAACAGATATAAGTGATTTTCACTACCTAAGCTTTGTTAAAGTACTTTTAAGCTTTAAATGACTACCTGCTTGTCACTTGCAGACATATTGCTCAAGACAATTTCTGCCTGGGCAAGTCACTAAACTCACTAGCACTCAGCACCCATACCTGTTGCCTTCTATGATCTTTTCGGTGTTGCAATACTTCCCATACTTGTGAAGGCTAAAAAGAACATTTCTGAAACCCCCTTGACACTATGTTCTAGAACTGATTTAAGCCCTATCACTAAGATGCCATTGCATGAGATTTGAAAGGCAGAAGCAGAGGTGGGAGGCCACTGGTACAGAGACAGTTTATATGTTTATTTGTTTTCCTATAGCAGTAGAAACTTCATAAACTGGTAAGCATTAGTCTTTCCCATGGCCAGAAAGCACCTTGTACTGACTTGACACAACTTCATGACTAGGGGCAACGAGACATCAGCCAGATTTTCCTATCATTCCCTGATCTCTGGACCACATCTGTTGAAGGCTGACCCTGAGCCTAGCAGCACACCCCCACCTCCATTCCAATACCCTTGCAATAATTTTGTGGGCACTTAATTCCCTATATCAAAGCCCTTTCTAATAAAGATATATAAAGTAGTTTTCATTTTCTGCATTGAACCCTAAATGATATAGGTATCAAAAAGCTTCTTTAATAATACTACCAATAAACTTACAACTTCACTGCACATTCTTTCAGGGCAATGATATTGATCACTAATATTATGTTTCCTTTTCTTACACAGATGGCAGAATTTTGTTGAGATGCTGAGCAGAGCTTCTTCTGATTTGTTGGCTGATTTGCCTATAGGTAAGTTCCATTATTTTGTTTCTCCTGAGAGACCTCCCATTTCCCAGAGCTATTCTTAACTGTGCTGCTTAGCCTGAGTGGTTTGCTTCTTGGGTTTCATTTCATTCCTCCCAGAAATGTAAATGGCTCGCAGTGAAGGGAAAACAGGAGTGAGGATCGCCTGCTATTCTTTCAGGCCAAGAAGATCAAAGAAGGATAATTCCCCAAGTTTTCTTTTATCACGAGGCATTCTCTAATGGCAACCCTGTAAGATAAATGCAGCACACCTACAGAATAAATTTGTATTACTTATTAGAATTTCAGTTGCACAATCCCTTAGATCTAGTAATCCCTCAGCTAGGTATTTATTCTACTAACATTTCAACAACAAAAAACCTCCATGAGGTATGCCCATATATGTGTGTGTGTATCTTTATACACACACACACACACATATATATATGTATATATATGTTTAGTACAGCATTTTTTGGAAATATTTTTTAAATGGAAATGACAAAAAGATCTTTCATGGTCCATTTAATTAAATTAGAGTATGACCAATTGATGAGACTATGCATCTATAAAATAATATGGCTGGGCTACTACAGGAAGATTTCTAAAATATTATTAAGTGAAATTTTACTTAATAAAGATGAATTGGGCAAAATTTGGCTATTAACAAGTTTTAAATACAACAGGTGAAAATATGCATTAATATTAATCTGCTGTTGTAGTTTTTCTATTTACTATATCCATCAACCATTTATTGATCACTCTTTGGTTCAAAGTACAAGGTACTGAGTGTGTGTGTGTGTGTGTGTGTGTTGGAGAATTCATATATCAGTCTATATTCAAGTAGAAAAACAGAAACCTTACTCCGTATTTTAAACAGAAGGAATTTACTATAGGGGATTGGTTATACAAGTATCAGAAGGCTGAAAGATCAAAGAGGGAATGGTGAGTGTTTTCATTTCCCAGGCCTGCCATAACAAATCATCACAATCTTGGTGGCTTAAAACAACAGAAATTTATTCTCTCACAGTTCTGCCGGCTAGAAATATGAAATCAAGGTGTCAACAGGGCCATTCTCCCTCTGAGTTTCTAGAGAAAAGTCCTGTCTTGCTTTTTTCGACTTCAGTAGCCCCAGGCCTCCCTTGGCCTGGTATTGCATAACTCCAATCTCTGTCTCCCTTGTCACAAAGCCTTCCTCCTTCTGTGTCTCCTTTGTGCCTCTGTATCCAAATATCCCTCTCCCTTCTCTTATAAAGATACCTGTCATGTAGAAAGAATAATTTTACACTTCGTATGGAACCAGAGAAGACCCCGTATAGC
>VBSM01000529.1:42682136-42750383 GCA_008086735.1 Cheirogaleus medius | reverse complement strand
TATACATAACTGTAATATTTGTACTCCTATAATATGCTGAAATAAAAAAAAAAAAAGATACCTGTCATGGGTTTAGGGCTCACACTAAACTAGAATGACCTCATCTTAATTTGATTACATCTGAAAACACCTTGTTCTCAAATAATGTCAGATTCACAGGTAATGATAGTGGGGACACTACCCAATCCACTACAGTGAAATAATGCAGACATTAGTGACTATAGGAAGCAGCTGCCATCCGTAAGGCTGAGGGAATGTAGAGAAAGAGGTCCTATCATAGAATCTAGTCAGAGCTAGAGCTACTACAGCTGGTTCTAGGATCTCCAAGAAAATGCCAAGCAGCTGGAGAAAGGATTCCAGAGGGGACACCACACAGCTGAGTCTTGGAGCACAACATGGTTTGGGGCTCAGACCTCTAAGAAGGTGGCTGTGCTTGAACCTCTTACAGAGCACTGTGTGGTCAATGCTGAGACCACTGAAGGAATGTCATGTAGCTGTTCATCTGACCTTTGATGTTTCACATGTGGCTAGTGCTGAGAATGTTGAGAAACATTATACCAGTAGCTCCTTTCTGATTCTGGACAGATACTTGCTGTACCCTTGCATGGTCTTTCCTCTATGTGTGCATCCCTGGTGCTCTATGAGTCCAAATTTCTTCTTCTTATAAAGGCACCAGTTAGACTGGAGTAGAGCCTACCCTAACAGCCTCATTTTAACTTATTCACTTCTTTAAAGGCCCCATCTCCAAATATGGTCACGTTTTTAGGTACTAGGGGTTAGAGTTTCAACATATAAATTTGCAGGGAACAGAATTCAGAATTCACATGGCGTAGCAGAAAAATATGTAAAAATAGAGGTTGAAGTCTCCCTTTTGCAACTAAATAACCACTAAATAGCCATTAAGTGGTTATTTATAATGGTTATACTCAGACACTTAGTTTACTTCTGACTCATTTTTCTCATCTCTAAAATGGGCAAAAAAAATAAAAAATAAAAAAAACCTGCCCTATTGATCTCATAGGGTGATTGTGAGTCTGACAAACAAAACAGGCAATGTATCACTAAGTTTTTTAGACAATGTTACTCTCCTGAACAATAGGGTTTTGTGGTGGAATTGCTGTTGCTGCATTGTTGTTGTGACAGCCTACCGCTTACTGGGAAGGTTAATGTCTTGGTCTCTTCCTATTTCTGTACTTCTGGGTCTGTGGTGATAAAAATGCCCCTGTGCATTGAGTGAGCCATTTTATTTGCCTGTTCTTTAGCTCCACAGGTAAATGTTGTGAAAGGGAAGGGGGAATACTATACAGAAACTAAAGAAATCTACTCCTTATCGGTGTGTAGAATTGTGAATTATCATCTTCCTGGGCCCTCTTTTCACTCAGAGATGCTATGATAACCTGATTAAAATGATTCATTTCATCTATACTCCTTTATAATAAACCTTATTTCTTTTTAAATTGTAAAAATGCTGCAAACTTGTTTTTTAATTACGTATGATTTTCACATAAATACTTAGTATCTGTGACTTACACAAATGATTAGAATGGACTAGTTTCCAGCTGACCAAACCTTCTGGCAAGAACAACTATTCAACTTAAAAAAATAGACCTAAAAATACAAAAACTAAATTTTAAAAACTGAATAGACAGGTTTAACAGAAGATTGGACCTAGCTGAAGAGAGAACTAGTGAACTGTAATATACTTCAGTAGAAAACATCCAGAGTGAAGCACAGATGAGAAATCAAGATGTAATACATTAAAAAGTGTATAAGAGACATATGGGGAAAGGTGACAACATCCGACATACATGTAACTAAAGTCACGGAATAGGAGAAATAAAATATTATTTGAAGCAATTATGACTCAGAGATTTCAAAAAGTGATGAAAGACATCTAGCCACCGATGCAAGAAATACTGTGAACTCTCACTAAGATAAATACGAAAGAGCTTAGGCCCCTCCAAACATGTTAGGGTCTAAAGCAGTATTTCATAAAAAGGAAGCATGACCCCAAATTTGAAGTTTTTCACCATGAAGGCTGTGAATGAGGAAGAGGAAGAAGAAGAAGAAGCAGAAAGTAAAGCACAATCATAATGGGGAGAATCACCAGAGAAGGAATGAATGCTGGGAAGCAAAAAAAAAAAAAAAAGAACAATCAGCTTCAGTCACATGCCATTGTTCATGAGGCCTTTGGCTCTGTGAACATTCAATACACTTCTCTTTCCTTTCCCTTCTGCCTCAGCGAGGCTCTCCTCTCAGCTCAAATACACCAGACACTCCTACCTCATGGCCTTTGCCTTTGCCGTAACATTTTTCTTAAATGCCCGTTCTCCATATATTTTCATGACTTGCTCCCTTGTTTCTCCTCCACACTTGGTTCTATTTTAATGTCACTTCCTCAAAGAGACCTTTGGTGAATTTCCTATCCATGATGAGTTTTAGTTGTGTTTAAGCTTATCAATACCTGACATTATTTTATGCACCTATTTGTTTGCTCTCCATGAGAAGAAAGATTCTGTCTTGTTCATTGTTGTCTCATAACGTCTAGCACAGTGCCTAGCATATAATATGCACCTCACAAATATGTGTTCAATGAATGAAAGAGTTAGAATCACAGACCTAACCCTACCTCTATTATCTCAAGCAATAATTGAAACTTTCATTGCCTCGGTCTCCCCATATGTCAAATGAGGAAAACTTCTACCTCACAGGGTTATTCTTTAGATTATGTGGAAACATCTTTCATTTATAGATATTTGCTATATATTATTAATAATTTCCTTCTCACAAAAGCTTCATTTGGTAGGTCTAGTAAGGCCAGAAGCTTTTATATAAATCAGTTCTTCTCTACCCAATTTCACTTTAGAATCACCTAGGTAATTTTTTTTAATGGTCTGAGCTGGATTCTCTCCCCCTGAGATTCTAATTTAATTGGTCTAGTGTGACACCTGAGCGTTGGTAATTTTTAAAGCTGCACAGGTGGATCTAATGTGCAGCCAGTGATTGCAAGACCACTGATTTCAAGTTATTAGTGGGAGCAGACAGGAGGGCTGGCTGTGTAACTCTCAGAATCCACTGGAAGCCCTGTAAAACCTGGCCCTTCCCACACCTGGAAATCTCTAGAAGCCAGCTTGGCTTATTTCCTCCAGTACAAATCTTCAACTGGCAGACTAGACAGATGGTTATTATTCATCCTTCTTGCTGTGTTAAAAAGAAAAAATAATGAGCTCTGCTTCAGATTTTTCAAACAATTTCTACATGTGCAAACCATTACCTTTTTATATACTATTAGGTATTAGAAAGGAGAAAGGGAAGCTTAAAAGATACCTAGCGGACTAGCATACATTTTCTCCTAATGGAAGTTTTAGAAGTGCAGACAGTAGAAAGTAATTGGATGAGGACAAAGTCTAGGTTCTAGATCTTATTCTTAGAAAGATAATACATTGAACACTGCCCAGAAATAAAAATGCCTGGCACATCCTAATTAACGTTAGGTCCTCTTCTCTAGGGAAAGTAGATTTGTTCAAGGTAATACAATAATAATAACACAACAGCAAATAATAATACCTTGTATTGAATATCTTCCATGTGTTAAATACTTTAGGTAACTTTTTATCTCCACAATATTACTTCAAATTGCTGTAATTTGAAAAATTAAAGAATTAGGATCCAAAACCTTGTAGCTGGTAAAGGGAAGCATCAGGGTTAGCCTTCAGGGCTGTCTGATACCAAAATTCATCTTCCTCCCCTTATTCCATATACTTCTAGAATCCCTTCAACTGGAGAATTCTATTATTGAGAGTAATTTGGACCTTTTCCCCCTGAAATAAACAGAAAGCTTTTCTTTACAAACAGAGTGAAATAAGTAAGGGCCAGTGCTACTAGGTGATGATGAGTTCTCAAGACAGCTTAAATGTTCTGCTGATCAAGTAAGATCTGCCCTAAAGAGGCTGCCCTCACTGGCTGCCATCATAGCCTCATTAAGCATCTATTAAGGTTTACACTATAAAGCATCTGGGGTAAGTCTGAGAGGATGAAGAAATGCATAGAAAAATCTCTCCTCTCCAAGGACTAGAAAAGGAATTGGAGAAATGGAACTATGTATTCAGTGACTTTATTTTCTAAACTCCAAATTAAGGCACATGATCATTCATTCAACAAGCATGCTTTGAGCACTCATCCTAACGCTGAGTTCCAGGGGGTCAGAAAGGATTAGGAAATCACATTGTCTTCTCCATCAAGAAACTGAGGGAGAAGATGCATAATAATTCGTAGGTGCAATGTTAAAAGTCTGTACAATAAAAGATGTTTAAATCTGATATGTTTCTTTATTTATTTAAAAAAATCCCTACCTAGATAACACTGTTAGTTAACATTTACTAAGCACTTTCTATGTTCCAGGTACTTGCTTTACACTTTCTAATCCGTTTAACTCTCATAATGGCCTATGGGTTTTATTATCCCCATTTTGCAGAAGAGGAAACTGAGACACAGAGAGGACAAATAAATTGCCCAAGGTCATGCAGCTACTAAAAGAGCCAGGATTCAAATCCAAGGCATCTGGTTTCAGAGCCTATACTCTCAACCACTTTGTTACTCAGCCTCCCTTTATCTTTTTTTTTAAATTATTGATTGAACAATTTTTATTAAAAATAGTGAGACCCAACTTAGAAATAATATATATTTGTTAACGGCATATTTGAATTATGCACTGAATATTGAAGCTGAGGCTCTCAGAAATCTGGGCTATGTGGTTGTCACACAGACTTGCAAAATAAATAAATAAGTCACTAAATCATACTAGGGACGATACCAGCCTTAGAGGACTTCCTCAGGTCATCATTGTCTTTTTCCTGCATCCTAAGGAAATCTCTTTTATTCATGATGGCAGCAACCTGCAGCAAGTAGTACCTGGACAGTAGAATCCCCTGGGTTAGGGATGATGCTGTTCAAACCTCTTCCCATACAGGAAAGGGGCAAGGAAGGAGGAAGAGAAAGGTTGCACCTGATCTTTCAGGCACACACCTGCATGGAGGGAGGGGCAGAAGTTCTTAAGAAGCAGGGCCATGGGAAGAGGTTTCTTCCCACTCTCTTAGCTAGAAAAGGCTTTCAGATTCAGGGCCTTCCTGTAGGCTGTTGTCTCTGGTTACCTACAATTCTCTGTTCCGTGAGCATCATCAACATCATCTTTGCCTTAATAAATCCTATTCATTTTTCAGGTGCCAATTTGTGTCACTTCCTTCAAGAAGCTGTTCCTATACCCCAGCACTCCCACCTCTGCCCTGAAATAAGTTTAAATACTTTCCTAACTCCACATATTTTTCTTTTGTAGTATTTATGGTAGCTTGTAATTAAATAATAGTTTTGAGTAATTATCATCATCTAGCTCCCCAATCTAAGGTCCACCAGGGTGGGAACCAGGTGTTTCTTATTTATCAGTGTGTCCCCATTACTGAACACATTACCAACCACACAGCAGAGCCTAAGTGTTTTCTTTACCTGGTGTATATGTGTGTTAAACAGAGAAACCAAAATAAACCCTTCCATTTTCTCTTTCTCATTCAGGGAAGAATGAAAAGGAAGCCCCTGCCACTCTAGTGGAGCCTAAAGTCCCTGAGATGTCTCAAAGCAAAACTGAACATATGGTATGCACCTGAGGTATATAGAGTTTGGGGAAGGTTTTCACAGATCCTTGGCCTTCTCTTCTCTGATGCTGGGTGGGGCCCTCCACTGTGGGTTTTTGATTTCCACCCAATCCCTTGATTTCAGACTGTCTTTAACTTTGAGACTCTCCTCAGGCAGAGAAGGGAGGCCAAAGAACTCCTAGAGCGTGGGCTGGTTCTTGTCCTACCTGGTTATGCAGAAACCTCTTGCCATCGCTTGGTGGTGGGCTTGCCAACTGCCCCAAGAAATTGGACTTGTAGCATGTGTATGGGTGTCCTTCCAAAGCTTGTGACCTATCCACCAACTGCCATCAAAATAAAGGGTGGTTATGAGACCTATTTTAACATCTTAATTCCAGTTTCCAGAAACTGAGAATGACCTTTTCCCCAGACATCACATTTTAAAATATAATAGGCTCTCTGATTAAAAAAAAAAAAAGAAGAAGAAGAGAAAAGAAAAAAAAAAGGAAAATCTGGCAAGCAGTTAAAATCCGTTTTAATATTCCCAGCATTTAGCCAGGAGAAGTTATAGACAGAATTGAAAAACAGCCTGAGTTTTTGTGTTGTTGTTGTTTTTTAAATGCCCAGATTAGAACATAATTCATCTTAAAATGATGGGAGGCCTCTTCATGCACTTCACACGTTGAAATATTTTAGAAAATAGTATCCATTTTGGCAAGCCTCTTGCCATGCAAGAAACAACAGCAAATGCTTTTCTCCTTGAGTGTTAAGTCTGTTGTGAATAAGATTATAAAAAATATACTTGCTCTTTTATTTTGCCTCTTGTTTAAGGATTTTATTGCATCTCTGAAATAAGTGATTCTTCTCACATTCCTGTATAAACAGAATTCATTGTCCCACTTTTTAGAAGGAGAAATTGAAGCAGAAGGTTGAGAAAGCAATTTTCCTATTGTCTCAGAGAAAATCATTTATTCACTCATTCATTTATTCAACCACTAAGCATGTCTTGGGAACCTACTGTGCGCCAGCCACTAACCAGACCCCAAGTACACAGAAATAACTATCTCACAGGCTCAGCCTCCAAGGAGACACTCAGACAAACCCAGTATCCAGTGACAAATGCTGTGATGGGTAAAGAGGCTACAAAGAACCACTTCTCACCCCGTCCAGGGCTCTCAGGGAAGGCTTCCCACAGGAAGGAGACTATGAACAGAGGCTTGAAGAATGAGTGGGAGGCTAAACAATCAAGGCGTAGGTGGCAAGAAGGGCTTTTTTAATAGAGGTAACAGCATCATAAAGGCATAAAGCAGCTTCACTTTTTCAGGTTTCATGTGCATGGAGAAAAAGATGTAGGATTAAAAGAAGATAATCTGGAGAGAGAAGCAAGAGCAAGTACATAAATGTTTTTGTGTGCCAAGCAAGAAATTTGAACTTCATCCGGACACAGTGGGACCGAAACAGTATAGGGCGTGTTAGTTTTACTTTGTTAGTTACTTTAGCCTAATTCAGGTCCATACAAATATCCCCTTTCCCTTATCTTTAATGGTCAAAGAGAGTGTTGAACTATCTGAAGATATATAAAAAGTATTTATTAATAAAATTAATTTCTCAGATCCAAGGGCAACTTTGATCTCCCTAAAATTATCCACCAAAATGTATGCAAATGTGCATTAGCCTGGGCAGATTTTCTAAAGC
This sequence comes from Cheirogaleus medius, assembly GCA_008086735.1. Lineage (NCBI taxonomy): Eukaryota > Metazoa > Chordata > Mammalia > Primates > Cheirogaleidae > Cheirogaleus > Cheirogaleus medius. The sequence goes on along the minus strand of VBSM01000529.1, from coordinate 42,743,064 downwards.
TTTAATCAGATTTATAAAGTGGCCCAAAGCTCTAAAAAATATATATAACAATCACTATTCTAATTTACTATTTGGAAACTTTCTACTTTTCCCCAATTTGATTTTATCACAATAGAATTCTTTTTATCGAAATCCCTTAAAACTCACCGGTTATTTGTCATCCATGTGGCTACAATTTCATATAGCATTCTATTATTTCAAACAAAAGAATTCTTTAAATTCCCCAGAAGCGGCTTAATCCATTTGTTAACCAACTCAGAACTTGGCTTCTTATTGCACTTACTATTCTTTAGGGCTCTGGGATTTTCACAGCTTATATGTGAGAAGTTTGAGACAAAGGTACAAAATTGGAAAAATTCAGACATTTGAAAGTTGGAGGAGCACAGATGGTATACAAAAGTTAGAGGCATAATTTTATGGTGAATTAGTTAGGAATATTTAGATTGCAATGAATAGAACCAACTCTCCTAGCTTAATTTACGGGAAGAATAGAGAAGCATAGTATGCTACCTAAGGACAGACATGCAACAATGAACTAAAACCAGAGACTCTAACCTAAATCTTTTCTCTCTGTCAGCTTCATTCTCATTCTCTCTCTCTCTCTCTCTCTCTCCCTCTCTCTCTCTCTCTCTCTCTCTCTCTCTCTCTCTTCATCTCTCCCCCCCGCCCACTCCTCTCTCTCCAGACCAATTTCCTCATTTCCAGTACACAGAGCGGAAAGCTTGCTGGAGTTCCAACCTCTCACACAGAATTATCTCCATTTCTCTCTCACAAATAGTTGCAAAATTCCTGAACAATGGGTTCATTGGCCCATTTTGCATTATATGCCCAGTCCTGAATGATGCAAATAGAACGTGGCGGTTCTCTCTATAACCACATATATGTGCAGGAGGGGCAATCCCTGGAAAATCAGGGCTGGGCAGATCAAACAGCAGACGCTCACTCTCTCCACATGGTACATGGCAGGAAGCCTTACATGGCACTGCTGGGACTCATTTGTCTATTTTATTCTAAAAATATCTCTATTTTATACTGGGCATGAGGTTAGCATACCAAGGTGAGCTAGATACAACCTCTATGTCCTACTTCTAGTCTTGGGTCTACCATAAGTTCTGTGTGATCTTAGTGAATCACTCACATTTTGGGGGGGGCCTCAGCTTCCTCTCTTAAATGCACAGGACAGGCAGACTAGAAGTGCTCTAATAGCCTTTAAGATGGGCCCACAAGACTAAAATAATATCACTATTGTTTCAATCACTCTTTCGTCAAAAACCTCACACTCATGATCCAGAGGTTTTCCAACCAAGAAGTGACGAGCATTGGAGAAAGCCCATTCCCCACAAATCACACTAGTATTAACACAAAACAGAATAGATCATCATGGAAAGTCCCAGGGAGTTACAAAGTCTTTTGCTTTGTGCAAGTCAGAAATGAAAACTGAATAAAAGTCATGATGTCACCCTTCTCTTAACAACAACAGCAACAAAAAAATCTTAACATGTTTCTATCCAGCAAGATTTGGCAGATATGATCCTATGGCACTGAGGATTTGAAACTCGTCCTCCTAGCTTTCCAAAGCCATACCTTGCAATAAATCTTGCTAGTTGTGTGGCCTCATCTTTGGCCAAGAAACTGGAGAAGCTCTGGGTGGCGAATGTGTTGCCAGTGAAATGTTTGTGTTGTTTTGGTAGAAAACTCCAGAAGAGGAGCTGCAGCCAGAAAACCCCCCTGCTGAAACTTTAGCCCCAAAAGATCCTCCGAGCTCCTTGCAGATCAGGCCTGTCTCCCAGCCTTTCATCCGTCCAGCCATGAAGAATGAGTCTGAAGAAAGTGAGATGTGGATAGACAGGTTCAGGAAGCTGGAAAACGCCCTCTACCTGTGTGATCTGAGTAACACAGGTGAAGTATGGAGTTTAAAGCTGACATACCTTTCTGTTTGTGTTCAAGTCTAAAAGCAGGCACTTTGTTTTCTTTCACTTCTTGAATAAATAATACAATTTGTATACAAACCATGTGCCTGGCACTGTGCTAAGCACAATCAGGAAATACAAAGATAAATTAGACATGCATTCCTTACCAGGTTGCTTATAATCTCCTTGGGTCCCCAATTCCTCCTCTACTCTGTTACCAAAGTCTAACCCACAATCCAATCTTATAATTCCCTGGATTAAAATACTTGGGGGGCTCCTGACTGCTAACAGGATGAAGTCCAAAATCCTTAGCAACGTAAAAGTCTTGTCCCTTCCACCTGACCAATGTCTTCTCCTACCATTGCTATTCTCTCTGCACGTCCCACCCACTCATAATGAATAACTTGCCTTTCCTGAAACATGCCTTGCTTTCTCGTGTGCCTTTGCCTTTCTAACCCCAAGCCTTCCATCTGAGCTGTCTGCCTCTCCTCTTCCTACCCCACCTCCTGCCAATTCCCCATCTTGTCCACCTGGCTAATTAATGCCTAAACATCTTTTACATTAGAATTCAAACACTATTCCTCTGAGACTTTCCAAACAGATCTAGGCCAACTTTCTTCTGGCCTCTCTGATTCTTTAACATTCATTATCATATTTAATATATTGTATATTTTTATTTGGGGGCTTATTATTATCTCACCAGTATACTGTATTCCTTTTTTATCCCTGGTACCTTGCATAATTCTGTTCAATATTTTTTGAGGGAACAAATAAATGAACCAATATACATGAATAACTACATCCAAGACAGAAGGCAATAATAAATGCAGTTAGAGTGTGCTGCTACGGAGGCATTCAGGGAAAGGAGAATTTCTTCCTGGGGAGGTGACCGGGGAAGGCTATGTTAATGTTAAATTGATCACTAAACATCAAGTGCAGTTTGGACTCAAAGGAATGAAATAGTGTTTTTTGGCAAAAGTGCAAACACTATGTGTGAAGCTCAATGCAAGGAGTTTGGTTTGGATAAGATACAGAGACTATTCAAAACAATATGAAATGATAAAGATAGAAATATAGAATGGGGCAGTTATTGAAAGATTTTAAGTGCCAATCCAAGGAATTAAGTCCCAAGGAATTTGGACTTAATTCAAACATAGTGAGTGGCACTAAGAGTTTGTAAGCAGAAGAGTGGTGTGATGAAGTTGCACTTCAGAAAGATCTTTGGTGACTATGTGCAGAATGAAGGAGAAAGTGAAATCAGAGAAAGCAGAAAGGAGAGAGAATTATGTCTAGAACCAGATCAGAGACATGGAGAATGGAAAAGAGGGAGTGGATACAAAAGCGTGGACTGAAACTGTCCTAACTCAACACAGAGTGGCTTGTGAAGAGTTAGTACACACATTGGTACTCTCTAGAAGTAATCATGTAACGGTAGCAATATCTGTCTTTTCATTATCTTTGTGTGTTTTTGTTATTCTTTTTGTTTTCTTTTGTTTTGAATTTCCAAAGCAACTTAATTCTAGCCCACATGAAGTATAACTACCATACAAAATCCAAGATAATTATACCAGAGAAAGGGGGAAAAAACCTGAAAACATTAAATGAATGATTCCTCTGGCTGAATTATAAAGTTACTTAAATTAAAAATTTGTTATGAGCCTAGCACTGTGTTAGAGGCTGGACCAGTAGAAAAACCAGAAAGGATGTAACATGGCCTCTCTGACCTCAAGGAACTTACTTTTAAGTAAGACACAGAGACCAGTAAAAGTTCATTGCCAGTTTTTAAGAAAATTAAAAGACAGTGGGTAGTAAAGTATTATCATTGAAAGCACAAATGAGAGTTAAAGAGTCAAAAGGAAAGAGAGAAGAGGTGAAAGGAAGCTCACCTTCTAATGTGAGCTGCGGTACCCAGAGTGTGCTCCATGGGAGAGAGGGGGCTTAAACTGAGACTGGAGGCCAGGTAGACTTTGGATAGTTTGAAACCATCTTCTGCAAAGGTTAGAAGGAGAGAATGAGTATGATGCAGAAGAGAGAGAGCAAGACAGGCCTGGAGGTTCAAGTTGGGTGCATAGTAAAGTTGGACCCTGCTGTGAACCCTGGGGGCTGGAATGAGGCTTCATTCTCTGCCTAGTATTCACCAAAGTTTCATCCAGAAGACAACATAGCGAAAGCCAAGATGGATTATTTAGGGAGGATACTGGAGAAAAGGAAATTAACAGGTTACTGAAATAACCCTGAGTCGAGGTGTTTATACCAGGACAGTGAGCGTGATGGTGGGGTGACAAACAAAAACAAGGCAAAATCTAAAAAAACAAAAAAAAACAAGAAAAGACATTTCTAAAGAAACATACTGAGTTTCGATGATAGATGATGGATCACAAACTTAGTTGCTAAGAGATTCCCGAAAGACTGGGACCTTTCTCATACTTCTGAACTGTTCTGAGTCAAAACAGAGTTTGTTGACTTTGGAGGCAGATTCTGACGGATCTGAAATGCCTTTCTCATGGCCTCTTCACTATTTATGTCTGTTTTCTCTGTTTCTATGAAATTCATTCGTTCCTCAACAGCCAAGGAATGTGTCAGCCAGATCTGGAAACATCTACAACTGTCTTTAATGAGGGAAGAGGACTAAGTGAGCTCACTTGGTTGGTTTATTAACCACGGTATTTAGCTGACCACCATGGCCCCATTGTAGATGCTGAGCAGATGATACCTACTTTGCCCATGGATGAATCACTGTTCTTTATTATGTGCGAGGAAATATGTAGGCCAGGGTGTTCTTCATCCAGGATGAGGGCAGACCATCCATCATCAAATCAGCATTTCTGGGAACCTACTGTGCTTATTCTCTAATGGAGGTTGTCAAGAAAATAGCCTTGAGGAGAAGGGAGAAGGAATGACCATGAATAACTGGTCATGTTTTCTAAAGAAAAAAGTTTGGTTGAGATAAATGTCTGGGCAAATGATGCATTTGGAATTTTCCCAGTGAGCTAAAAGCTAAATAGAAAATATTTTAGAGTTCAAGGAGGCAGACTGCAATGAGAGCCTTAAAGGACAATCTCTGTACAGGCCTCGACTCCACGTACACTGCATCGCTAAATTGTCACGTCAACCTTGTGCGGAAGGGATTAGTGTCCTTATTTACAGAAAGGAAAGCCAAGCTCAAAGTGATAAAATAATAGTCAGTAGGAAGGTAAGCCACAATTCAAACCCAGCTCTATTTGACTTCCCACCACACCAAGTCTTATGACACACTAGAAAGAGCACAGGTTTTGCTTGTTTTGTTTTGTTTTTTTAATGAGAGATATCGATTCAAGTCCAGACTCCACCAACTACTGATCCCTAAAAGCCAGTCACTCACATTCTCTGAGCCTATTTCCTCATTTATAAAATAAGACTGATAGTAATAAAACATACCTCCCAGATGTGAAAAAGGATCACATGAAGTAAGAGATACGAACGTTCTTTATAACCCTGTAAAATGACGTGGATGTTAAACGGGTTCTTATTATTTCATTCATTTTGGTTCTAGTTGGAAAAGACAAGCTTTCCAATGCTAAGATGGATTTTAAGGCTTATTTTATGCAGCTGTTCTGGGCAGCACCCTATGACAGAGTAAATGGGACAATTACAAATTTCGCGCAGTGGACTTTTGCTTGACTCTAGGAATCCTGTATCAGTAGTAAAGCTTAAAAGATAGAAAATACCACTGTGATTCCTAGATGTATTGTTTAACATTATATTTAATTTTTAATTATACACTAAATGGTATATATCTCAATAATTTCTAATTTTATTAAACTATGTTCTTATATAATATTTAAATAATGTTGATGATATAATTATTATAATTATCCTATAGTAATACTTGGCATTAATGAGTGCTTACTAGTACTGGATACTGTGTGCACTGAATATCTTATTGATTTTCACACAATTTAATCATCTCTATTATACATATTTATTTAGAGACAGGGTCTCACTATGTTGCCCAGCCTGGAGTGCAGTGGCTATTCACAGGCACAATCATGGTGAACTACGGCCTCGAACTGTTGGGCCCAGGCGATTCTCCTGCCTCAGCTTCTTGAGTAGCTGGGACTACAGATGCCTGCCACCATGCCCAGCTAATGATCCCTGTTTTAAGTTTGAGGAAACTGAGTCTCAAAAGTTAAAGTAACTTCCCTAAGGTCTCAGAGTCAGAAACTTGCTCCAAAGTCCATGACACATGTTTCCAGAAGCAGGATTGGGGAAATGTCCAGAGGAAACAAGCCTAGGCAAAACTGAAAGCAGCCACCCAGTCCAGAGATCTTCAAAGATGCAACGGGCCAACTCGAAGTACGAAGTTTATAGGGAAGAAAAGAGCAACATTCTAGTAAGTAAGATAGACAATAAGCAAACAGGAATAGCCTAGAAAACAAACTGGAATAGAATAGAAAAGAATAGAATAGGTCACATTAAGACCCTACCTGTCTGTAGCCCACTGTTAAGAATACCCATTAGAGAGCAGTTCAGAGGGGAGCCTGGTGCTCAAAAGCTGTTGCACATCCAAATAAGAGCAGTACTTACTGGCTTGAACTGAGATGACAAGTGTCCACCACTGCCCAACTCTAATGGACTAGGAGTGGCTTTCCACAAAATGACCAAGGCACTGCCTCTGGATTCTTTGAGAAAGAATTTCACTGTCACTATTACATTCTGCACAGGTAAAGAAGAGTAAAAGAGCAACATGTAAGAGATGTATCTTTTGTCCCTTAAAAGATATTTAAAAGCTTTCCATTGTTACCTGTAGCTTAGATCTTCACAATTCAAGGAACATATGTAGGAAATAATATGATCCCTACTTGAAGCAATCTCTTCCCCCTTGTTCTATAATGTAATGTAGTGGTAAACCTTAAGCAACCAAGAGACTTACCATCTCTGGCCTCAGTTTCTCCCTCTGTGAAATGGGTTGTTGTGAGGATCTAATGAGTTAATATTGGTAAAATGCTTGGAGAAATATGTGGGACATAGTACATTTTATATATAAATGTCAGTCATAATAGTTATTGTTGTATTCTGGTTAATTTTCTACATAACTTATCTCCCCAGTTGGTTGGGGAGCTTCTGGAGGTAACAGATCAATTCTCTAAATTATCTATATTCCCAAGCACAGTATCTGACACAGATAGACTCACAATTAGAGGCTTATGAATGAGTTATTAATCTCTGATGATGCCGTGATTTATACTGAAACTCCTCTCAGCAACTATCAAAATCTACTCAATCTTATTGCAGGAAGCATACCACATTGGTATCGGCATATATACCATGTGGGTACTAGGGCATATGCTAGTCATATGCATAACCATCTCTATTACACGAGTTTGGATCTGAGCCATGAGAAGTTAAATGATTTACCTGTGATGACACAGCAAGCTGGAGAGAGGCGCAGTATAATCTGCCTTCTATATTCACACATTCCACATTCGCGGATTCAACCAACCACAGATCAAAAATACTCAAAAAAAATAAAAATTAAAAATAACAATACAACAATAAAAATGCAAATAAAAATCCAGTTATGACAACTATTTACATAGAATTTACATTGGATTAGGTATGTAAGTAATCTAGAGATGATTTAAAACTTTGGTCCCCAACCCCTGGGCCATGGACTGGTATCGGTCTGTGGCCTGTTAGGAACCAGGCTGCACAGCAGGAGGTGAGCAGGGAGCAAGTCAGCAAAGCATCATCTGTATTTACAGCCACTCCTCATCACTCGCATCACCGCATAAGCTCCGCCTCCTGTCAGATCTGTGGCGGCATTAGATTCTCATAGGAGTGCAAACCGTACTGTAAACTGCACATGTGAGGGATCTAGGTTGCACGCTCCTTATGAGAATCTAATGCCTGATGATCTGAGGTGGAGCTGAGGCAGTGATGCTAGCACTGAGGAGTGGCTGCAAGTACAGAGTATCATTAGCAGAGAGCTTTGATTGCACATAAAAATGTAATGTGTTTGAATCATCCCAGAACCATCCACTGACCCACCCCCCACTCCCCACCTTCACTGGTCCCTAGAAAAATTGTCTTTCATGAAACTGGTCCCTGGTGCCAAAAATATTGGGGACTGCTAATTTAAAGTATATGGGAGGATATGTATAGATTATATGCAAATACTATGCCATTTTATATTAGAGACTTGAGCATCTGTAGATTTTGGTATCCATGGGGGTCCTGGACCCAATCCCATGGATATCAAGGAAGGTCTATAAATACATTTCCAGAAATGCATTAAAAAATAAGCTGTTTAAATGCTGTTAAATGTTTAGGAACCTGTTTGGATACTTCAACAAGATAAAAAGAAACTAGAACAATTAGGAATTACTTTTAGCAGGCACCCTAGCTGTTTCAAAAATTGGCCTTAAAAGTTTTATAGCTACAAAGAACAAGCTTAAATTGCTTTAGAGTGTATCTATGGATTTGATTGCACTCCATCTCTTGATCTCATTCTCTCTCCCTCCAATCAACTTCAAATTACTCCTGAAATCTATGACCCATATCCAGGACTGTAAATATTTTTTTAAGGTGTCACCTGATTTTTAAGAAGGTTGAAATTGCAAAATATTATCATAGCATTTAGTTTTTACCTGGAAGGCATTGAAGCTAACATAGTTTTCTCTGTTTATCCCTTCCTTTTTAAAAAAAAACCTTCCACCCACCCCATCCAATCACAGGAGTCCTGGAGAAGGAACGAGCTAGACGCCTCATTCACAACTACAATCTCATTTATAACCTGTCCCTGAGCCCTCGGAAAATCGACCAGGCCTTGCGGAGATTTCGTTCAAGAGAAAATATGCTCTTGGAGCCAGCACTGCAGTACTTAAAGGAGCTATGATAACAAGCCCATATTGTGAGAACAGATGTTTCCCTTATCTCCCTTTTTACCCAGACACGTGTTTCTCCCCAGCCCGAGTGTAGCGGTGGAGGCATTGTCAGAGTTGAGGCTGCTGCAACTATTGTAGATGCGTTTGATTTGGACTTGGTTTCTGGCTATAATGCTTGCTCATAAGTAGCTCAAAACAATCAGGGAAAACCAGGTTTTCTGTTCTGAGGTGGCAAAAATCCAGGTACTTAAAATCTCCCTTTATTCTAATAAAGCTTATTATTAATGTTACATGTTTGATTTTTTTTTCTATTTTGTTAATCAAACTATGTTTTTGCAAGCCCCACAATTCCATATAGTAAAAAACATGCTAAATGTTGTCAACTCCCCAAAGTGTCTGGACCATAGTAGACCTAAATACATCATTTTTGGATGATTTCATCCTTCCCCTAATCATTATTATGGGAAGGATTTCCACATCATAAGAAAAATAAAGGTATTAATAATATGTTATATTAATATTAAGCAGTAGGAGAACAACTTCAAGTGAGGTTTTCTGAATAAGTTCAATATTTTCTGCAGTACAAAACTAGACAATGTTACGTTGTCTCTAAGGATATTTTCTGAGAGTTCTGAATAGAAGTTTTAAGAAAGGACTCCTAGGACTGAGGATTTGGGGAATAGGTAACATCCTCTGCTCTCTGTGGGCAGGAAAACCAGGTAAACCTTTTCACCAGTTCATACATCTTTTCTGTCCTTAACATCCCCCTGACTTTGCGCCTCCCACAGTTACACACACATCACAGCACACAGGTAACATGAGCTCACTGAAGGAGCACTGGCCTGGGGCCTCAGAGACAAAGTGTCCCCAGTACCATCACTAAGCAGGATACTGGCTGGTGACCAGGATACTAATTGTCAAATCAGCGTGGGAAACAGAATAAGCCAGTTAGGTCAAGGGGAAAATCAAACAGAAAGGCTGCTGAGCACTCATTTTTACCCATTTTAAATAGTGGGGTATCTCATGAAGTCTTAGGAACAAACCTCTAGAGCAAAACAATTTGGATCCACTAAATGTTCTCTGAGAGTCTTCTAGTCTGACATGCTTTAGTGTTTATAATTCCTGAGTTGCACAGGAAAAATGACTTGAGACCGACCAACTCTCTATCTTTCTAGAATCCTGCTAGCTGCCTTTTTAAGTCAGAGCAGTAAGCAAGCAGGTAAGGCTTTCTCATTGTACCAAAATGCCAAGTAAGGAAAATTAGAATATTAGGTCAGACAATTTAATATGCATGGGGCAACTACTGTGTTCCAGGAAGTTGACATATTTTGTTTCATCTAACTCTGATTCAGTAAGACACATTTTACAGCTCCATTTGACAGATAAGGAAACAGAGGCTCAGAGAAGAAAAGGGTAAGAAACTATTAACTGGTTGTGCCAGTTAATAATTTGCCAGAGCGATAGTATTTCCTGGGAGACACTGGTCAAATGAGACTTAGAAGGTCCCGCTAGACACTTCATCTCCATGGGAAGCGGGATGGAGGGGCAGTTCGGGTAAAGCAGGCTCTAAGCCTGAAGCCAGGGTTATTAGATTAAATCAGAAGAGTCTGAATAGCAGTGATTTTACCTTGCCCAATTCTTAATATCCCACGTCTAGTTCCTGACACATAGCCTCAGTGCCACCAAGTTAACTAATGGAGGGGACTCCATTTACATAGAATGCAGTCTGAAAGGTGCCCTGAAGTTGTGTGACTACAGATCAAGCAGACCCCCACTGATCCTATAGTGTCAGCTGAATGAATAATTCTATAAGTGCGGTAACCTTGGCCAGATCTGGGTCCACGGTCATCCCAGCACCACCCCACCCATATTTCCACAGAGAGTGGAAAAAGAATAAGCCTTAGAAACAGCGCAAATCCAGCTTTTGCACTTAGTAGGTAGTAGCCTTGGCAAATTGCTCAATCTTAATCTCCCTGGGCTTCAGTTTCTTCACCTATAAAATGGAAGTTATTAACACTACCTGTTTGCAGGAGTGTTATCAACACTGAAAGCAATGCCATTTGGACAGTTCTTTCCATGTGGTAGAGACGTACCTTCTCTATGGCCCTTCCCTTAGCTAATGAACATTCAGGAAGTCTAAAAAAAGACTTTGAACAATGGTCTGTGTGAAATGGCATTGGGAGGTCAGGCTACTACTACAGCATGAACAAAGTTTGAGATGTATCTTCCTTCTAGAACCAAGTGACAATTGCTCTTGAATAATCTGCTGTCAGGAATTTTTCACTGCTTTAGCCTAAGAGATGTGAGTGTGTGTGTTTTAAAGAAAAAAATTATTCTGATTCTTGATAAAATGGCAAGGCAGACTTTATTCAGAACTATCACAATAGGTACAGTGGCTACTACAATGCAGTTTTGCAATAGGATAGAGAGATTGCATATGGGGCTCAACTCTAAATACAATAAAGAAAAGTGGGTTTATAATCAAAGAGCAGTGGGGAGGGGTAGTGGTGGATGGAAAATTACTAAGAAGAAGCATCAGAGATAAGGAGGTATTCTGGCTAAATTAACCTAATAAGATTCCTGCTGAAGGCAGCGGGGTGTTCAGACATCACCTGGGGATGATGGGATTTGATCAGATATCAGGGGTAGGGGATTCTGGCTAAACCGACTTAGCAGGATTCTTGCTAAAATAGGGCTCTTGAAGATATGACCAGAAATGAAACCTCATTGAAAAAAGAGCTCAGAGGAGCCTGATTAGTGTTTGGTTCAGGAGAGAATCTTTGTGTGTGTGTGTGTGTGTGTGTGTGTGTGTGTATTTGCAAGACTAGAACATTGCTGAAGTAAATATATAATATTAATACACATTAGTTTTTCTCTAAGTAAACACTAAAAGAACCAAAATTCAACTTAAGTCATAGAGAAAAGCTTAGATATCAAGGTGGCAACGTGATAGCAGAGGTTAAAAGAGGCCTGGCCATGAGGCAAGCTACTGGACACTAACAGGAAAATGCCAGGAAGTCATTGTGTTTCAGAATATTGCTACGATCTCTATGCTGGAACTTCATGATTTGCTTGTAGAAAATCTGTTACTTGTCTCTCTTTTTTCTCAGATCTGTGGCATTCTGTATAAGCCCCATGGCTGTGTCATTGTGCCATATAGGGAAGATCTGGTCACCTGTGGCCCTCAAGGCCCCATGTGGCCCTCCAGATCCCCAAGCAGGGCCCCTGGACCAAATCTAAACTCCACAGAACAAATCCTTTATTAAAAGAATTTGTTCTGTAAAATTTAGATTCAGCCAAAAGGCTGCACTCAAGGATCCAGAAGACCACATGTGGCCCCAAGGCCACAGGTTCCCACCCTTGGCTCTGGTGTCTGTGGTCTTGAGCAGTTTCCTGCTGCAGAACCTTTCTAAATGTATGTGTGCAGGCAGTGGGCTAGTTGGCCCACAGTATGCTCTGGAGAGACTCGGTGTCAGTCCCAACTCTCCAAGAGCCTCAGCTTTCAAAGATGGAAAGAATGACAGAGGCAGGATCTCCTCAGCTGGGCAGACCTTCCCAGCTGTGTACCCTGAACAATACACTGCCTACGAGAGCATCATTCATATTAAACGAGATAAGCGTGCAAATTGCTTAGCACTCTGCCTGGCACATAAACAAGCTCCACATAGGGAAACTAGCTTATTTTAGTCTGATACAGTATTTCTTTTTACCCCATTCAATGGGCCAAATTGTTGAGTGCCTTTTCCAGGTATAGACATCTTCTAGGCTCACTGACTATGTGGTCGTGGAGGGAAGAGAGAATGTTGTCCCCATTCCTGTTACTCATTCTCTGGCCTGCACTTACTCCTTATAGTAAACCAACTAGTTTGGCATTATTCTGCCCATTATACAGATGAGAAACTGAGGCTCAGGGTAGCATAAGTACTTACCTAAGGACTTGCAGCTAGTGTGTGACTGAGCCAGAATTAGAACCCAGTTGTGCATAACTCCAATTTCAACAATGCTGTGTAGGTCGCAGAGCAAATAGCCCATAGAATTCTCTTCACTACGTGTGGCCTGTCTCCCCAGCAAGTCCGGAGGTAACTGCAAGCCAGGGCCAAGATCGTCCTGTCTTTGTGCCCAGCACAGAGCCCAGTTGCACCTGGCAAACGTCTGCTGAATGGAGTTCCCATGTGATCATTGTGAAAACCCAGCAGCTTTCTGCCCTCTTCTCGCTCTCCAGCTTCCTCACTGCCTTCTGGGGACTGGAATAAAGGGGGTTTTCAAGCCCCTTTGGCATGGTCCATTCACACTTCCAGAAGCACAACAGTGGAGATGGTGCAAAGAGTTTGCTAAGTGCTCGCTGACTCTTCAGAGGAATTTCCCGAGATCATTAAGAGAAACAATAACGGGGGGTAGGGGTTGATATTCTAATTGGGATCAGAAATTGGACAGCTTTGGAGCTGGCCAGAGAACTATGAAGCTCTGAAAGCCAATGCTCTCCTTTCTTCTCTCCCTCTTCTCGCTCCCCGCTCTTGTGAGAGCCTTTCAGCTACAGTTCCAACGCTCCTTAGCAACAAAGGCGGGGTTCCCAGAGCCAAGCGCGCCTCGGGAATGCCAGATGCCCCCTCATTAGCATTCAGGGGCCCTCATCTGCCTGCACAGTTGGCCACGGGACTGCGCAAAAGGCAAAGTGGCATGAGGGAGCCCAGCCTTAAGCGTGGTTTGTTGGGAAACGGGAAGCCTCCACAAAGAGTTTCCAAACAAAAGGCATCAATATTATTTGTGGAGCCATCAGACTGCCTGGGGTGCAAGATGGCTCTGGCTCAGCCACATGCTGTCTCTGCAGGTTCTGTGTGCAGACTTGGTGGGGCCTTCCCCAGACACATCCTGGCCAAGAATCCTGGCACATTGTACCCTCCTCCTGCCTATCTCCTGCCCTGACTCTCCTCAGACTCAGTTTATCCAGGTTGGACAATGGGTGGATTCCAACTGGTAGTGCAGTGCCCAGAGGTAAGATAACCATAAGATAACGGAGAACAGGTGGTGCTGCTGGGAATGGATTCCAGACAAATTCCCAAGCAGATTGAGCTCTGACAAAGGCTGATGGATATTTACCTGGTGGAGAGCAGTTGGTGCTTGAACCAAGCCCTTGCTCAAAACACGTACCTCACTCTCCCACACTATCTTCTACAGATACATGAGGGAGGTAACTAGCCAGGTTCTGCCTCACTGAAACTCCAAAATAGTGATCAATAGACCAATCCCTGGAAGATTACAACCAGCAAAGCTATCTCTCAACAGCCTCATAGAACCAGCCCTACACAGGGTTTCCTTCAGCCTCCCCATGCTTAGACACCTGCTGGCATGTGAGTCTCACCACTTGTCATCTTTTCCTCTCCGGACAGCCCCAACTTGTTCTTTTAAAATCAGTTGCTCTTTTAATCCCTTTTCTACTGTCCCTTGTGGCCAAAGAGAATGTAAAATTTGATCAATAAGTGTAACAACAACTGCATTAACCCTGTGCCTTGCCTTTTTGGACAACAGGGATAATTAAAAAGAAATAATTAAAAAAAGGAAAACCTTGTTTCTCTCCTCCAGAACTGACTCAAGTCAGGGAGGGGGTTAGGAAGAGGGAAGGTGGGGGGAATAGAGGTGTAAGCAAGTATATTAGTTTGCTGGGGCTATTGTAACTGAGTACTATAAAGTGGGTAGCTTAAACAACGTAAATTTATTGCCTGACAGCTCTAGAGTCTAGAAGTTGACAATCAAGGTATCAGCAGAAGGACTGGTTCCTTCTGAAGGCTATGAGGGAGAACCTGTTCTATGGCTCTTCCCTAACTTCATGTGGTTTGCTGGCAATTTTGGTATTCCTTGGTTTGTAGATGAGTGGTCTTGATCTTCATCTTCACATGATGTTCTTTTTGAGTGTGTGTCTGTCTCTATGTCCAAATTTCCCCTTATTATAAGGACACCAGTCATATTGACTTAGGGCTCACCAGAATGACCTCATTTTAATTTGTCACCTCCATAAAGACTAGTTCCAAATAATGTTCCAAGAGAACATTCATGCAGGGATGCAATTCAACCTACAACAGCAAGTAGATAAATAATTGTATGTGTATGATAAGCACTTTCTTAATTTTACCCTGGGAATGACAAGTGTGCAAGAAAAGGAATAAATGTCTCCACCTGAGGGAATCAGTGGGAGCTTCCCAGGGGAAAAGACACTTGTGCTCACTTGTGGAATGTTGAATTGGATTTTTCCAGGTGAGTGAATGGAGATGACCTTTCCAGGAAAGGGAAGAGCAAATGCAAGCCACATATAATCTCTCTTCTACCTGACAATGTTTCAAGACTTGCTGCCCCCCCCACCAACATACACAAACACCCTAGGCTGGATATGCTCTCCCCTCCCTCTCCAAAAGCCAGGATTTGATATCCTTTCCTCATCGTGGGGACTGTTCTCCAGAGAGTATTGAGCACAGGACTCCCAGGTGCTAAGAGCAGCCCCAGGTGAGTTGGACTGGACCTCTCATGTTCACAAGACTGGAAATATAAATCCTCCATTTTGTGATGAGAAACTGCCAACAACTGAAGGTCTGACAGTTGCCTGAAAGTGATGGGCATCTCCTTAGGCCCTTCCAGTGCCCTAACCCCAAAAGGTGAGATCTCTGGGTCCCCTGTATGTTATATTGTGTTATTTTTCAAAATAATTACTGTACAAATTTTGTTTCATCTCCCTAGGGGATGATACTTTCCCACCTCACTAATGTCAGGCTTGGCCCCTGACTGCGACTTCCCTCCCAGTGAGAGAATTAACTCCACCCTGTTGAACCCACTTACTTTTGTCAATAAAGTTGGATAGAAGTAACATGTCACTGCTAATAATAGCTGTAAGGGACATTGC
Source organism: Cheirogaleus medius (assembly GCA_008086735.1). Taxonomy (NCBI): domain Eukaryota; kingdom Metazoa; phylum Chordata; class Mammalia; order Primates; family Cheirogaleidae; genus Cheirogaleus; species Cheirogaleus medius. The sequence continues at coordinate 42,727,399 of VBSM01000529.1, read as the reverse complement.
GTGGCTCTCCCATATTCCCTTTCTCTTCTACCACAAGCCAGCAATCTCTCTATCATAGCCCGAGACCCAAAGTAAAGACAACACAGAGCAGAGTTGCTGTCAACATCATGTATACCATCATGAATATACATAAAACTAAACCCTTGGACATGAACAAAGAGAGTACACTACGAAACTGGAATTGTTTGTTACCATGGCAAAACATAGCTACACTTACTGATATACCCTGGCAAGTGAAAGGAAAAGGGACATAATTCCCAGCAAGAGCCCTTTAAGCTCTGCAGTCTGAAATGGCACATCCAGAATCTTCTGGTTTTCTCTCTCCCATGCACTCAGGGGGTCTTTATTTCTTCAACAAAATTGGCAGAGATAGCTAGCTGTCCACCAAAATTTGTGCTCCCTCTTTCATCATGGTTATTTGAGGGTAAAAAGTAGCTGTCCAGCAAGGACTTCATTTTCCAGCCATCCTTGCCAGTAGGCAAGTCTTTTTGGCTAATTTTCACCAGTGGAATGTGAACTGAAGTAATGTATGTTCCTTGGGGGCCAGATATTTTAAGAAGCAGCTGGGCCTTCTCCACTATCTCTTTGTCCTTCCACCATGCTCTTAATGACAAACCCACTCTGTTCTTTACTTACTTTCAGATACCTATAGGTATTTTTCAGAGTGTGTTTCCTAGACTGCTAAGACCAGGTGATGCTCTTCCAAACAGGTGTTCCATGTTCTAGTAAGTTTGGGAAACACCATAGGCTACATCCCTCGCCCCTTGGTGAGTCTCAATGCCAAAAGCATAATGCTATTAAAATTAATAGTATTTAATATTAATTAAACTATTAAAATAAAAAACCCGCTTATCCTTGTTTAATCCAAATTTATTTGAACAAATTACCTTTTCTGTTCAAATAACATTTTAGCATCCCTCAGAACTAGTGTTCTATGCAAGACACTATGGGAAATGCTGTCCCAAATGAAGTTCCAATATCTTAAGTCTTCCAAGTCACCTACCACACTTAGTGATTTAACAAGTACCCATTAAGCATACATTATGTCCCAGGCCCTGTGCTGCCAAAATGTCAGGGCCCTGAGTAGGGCCTGGCTTATAGGGGATGTCAAATAAATATTGTTGAATAAATGTTTTAAATGCCCCTAAACTACATACTAACTATTAATACATGACTGCCATTTCCTACCAAGTAAGACCAACTGTAGTTGGCCAACATCTTGCTAGAAATAAACATCTCATTGCATTCCTTTGTTTCACCATTGCCCATCCCTCCTGCCTCATTTGCCACTGTTTCCCCATCTTTATTTCAGCCACATGGACAACTCATTGCTTCCTAAAAACATTATGCATATTCATGATTTTTTTTTGCCTTTGCACATGCAATTTTCTCTTCTTACAATACTCTTTTCTCTCACTTTTAACTGTTGAATTCCTTTTTATCCTGCAAAATCTGAATCAAATGTACCTTACTGTATAAAACTTTTCAGGGCACCAATCAATGCAATGTATTACCTCTCTCTTTCATACAAATTTATACCTTTAATAAAAAGCAACACAATATTATGCAAAATATATTTCTGGGGACTATGTCAACCTGTTGAGCAATGAAATATACTGCCTTTTCATAGCAATCCATGATAGAAAAAGCTTAAGAGAAGGCTCAAATCTTCTAATATATTGACAACTTAGCAAGGTGACCTTTATATGAAAAATGTTTCTATTCCATTCTTCTCTACTTCATTTTTTAAATGTTGATTTCCATCCAGTGTCATGAAATCAATATACTATGTTAATGACAGTGTTTATTTTTTAAAAAGTAGAATAAAATATTATGGAATGGAAAAAAAAAAAAACCTTTTCATATCCCAAACCCTGACCCTTCCATTTTTAACTCCATATTTCTGTACAGCTGAAAAAACAGCCCATCCCAATTAAGCCATGTCAACTATTCCCATCAGGGCTGACCTTGGTTAACAATACTTCTTACTCCTTACTCAGCCATGGCACCACCTGCCACTTTATTCAGCATGTGGGAAAGAGAGTGAACGAACAGAAAGGCAGGTAGAAGAGGTATTCTGCTCATTTAGTAGCCAGGAGTAAGGGGAGAAATAGGAGAAGTTATAGAGAGATGGATTTGGGTTCAACCTGAGAAAGGACATACTAACAATCAGAACTAATGAACAATGAAGTGGGCTGCTTTATAAGGTTGGCAGCTTCCTGTCCTTAGAAACACTCAAGATGGATGAAAATATGTCCTTGATGGGAAAGACTGGTGGTCCCTTTAAAGTATTAGATACTATGAATGGCAGAATATTTTGGTTATAAAGGATCTGAGAAATTGCCTGGTCTTGGCCTCATTAACTCAATGGCAGAAAAGAAGACACAAGGTACCACTACCCCCAGACTAGATTCATTTTCTCCACTCTTTTATAACCATCATCACACGTGTAATCACATCAACATCTTCCCCAGCTGACTTGAGGTCCAGAAGGCCCTGTCTAACTAAACCCTTGCTATTTCACAACCAGACCTAGAACAAAGTGCAGTGCATAGCGGGAGCTTCCAGAACCTGAAATTCAACCTACATTCTGCCTCTGGAAGGAGCATTTGGGGTTCATTATTCTTCCTACCTCCTAGAGGAGTCGATTTCTGACTAGGTCAACTGTGATGGCCTATGCATCACAGTTACACCATATTTTCTGGGGATTATTTCCAAGTGTGCCCTCTATCCTAGAACAACAGGTAAGAATGACCAAGAGTGATGTGGAATGCAAGAATGGTGACCATTTGCAGATGAGGATGTTGAGACTCAGAGAAGTCCTATGATTTTGCAAAGGTACACAAGGAGCTGGGGACAAAGATGAGACCCTGCCTTCCTTCTACACAGTTCTTGGTGGACATTCCTCACTAGACCTGCCAGTCCTATTGCATTCTGTCTCATCATCCAGCTTCCAGCAGCAGGTCTGCCATATTCCAAGAGTCAGGCTGGCAAGGGTGCAATAAACTTTGTTCCCACACCGTGAAGCTTGGGATTTATTTCCCACTGCCTCATGCCAAGGTTCACTGAGCCTAAGGGAAGAGAAGGGAACTCTCAATATTGAATACATGCTATGGGCCAGGTTCTGTGATCTAACCTAATACCTGTGACAGCCCTCTAAGGTGGGAATTGTTTCTGCTTTATGAATGAAGAGGTGAGGCTCAGCAAAATAATGATATAGCCATGACTTAAACACAGATCTTCCCAGCTCCAATAAAGTACCTACTTTGCAGCATCATCATAAGGGTTGGATTTAAGATATGGTCCAATGTCTGTGGGGAACCCCCCACCACCAACCCCAGGCTGCATGAAGGGATAGGTAAAGGCCTGGGTACAGCTTCCTTCTGGAACGTCCACTTACCCTGGACCTCTTGTGTCTGGGGAGGGAAAGGAAGAGTTCAACCCTGTATATTGTACTCTTTTTTATTCAAACCAAGATTTGCTGAGCACCTACCATGTGTCAGGCCTCAGTGAATAGTTTGAATGGATTTTCAAGAATATTTCCAGACCTCCTTGGTAATGCTTTTACCCAAATACCACTTAAACTTCCTTCCAATACTGACCCTCATCTACAATTGGTCTGTTGGTAGCTTCTGGTACTTAGAAGGTCAAAAAATGTATGCCCACTAGCGTCTACCTCCTGGTTCAGTCTCTCTCACTCTGGGAATGCCACTCAGCCAACACCATGGATTCCCTCAGCCCTCTCTGGGATCCCAATGAGGAGGCATTTGTCATCCTCATCCATCCATCCATCCAGTTGTCAGTTCAACAAACACAAACACCTTGCTGTGCTTGGTGCTGTGCTGGACACCAGGCATACGGAGGTGAGTAAGAAGACAAAGCTCAATCTGCTAGTGAAGGCGGACATGAAAGCTGTTGGCTACAACCTGTGCAAGCGCTATATGTGAGGAAAACCAGCAAAAGCAGGAGTGCTTGGCCAGGCCAGAGGGGCACATGGCTCAGCCTGGTAATAGGAAGGTGGCTGATGTCAGAGAAGACTTCCTAGAGTATTTATGACTGAGCCAAGAGTGTGGGCAGGGGGGTCGGTATTTGGATGGCAGGGATACATTTTCTAGGTAGGGCAAGCAAGATGAAAATGCCCCAGAGACAAGAATCCACCCTCTGCTGTGGGAATTGTAAACTGTGAGTACACACATGCATGATATTCCAAGTAAAAGTGAAGGAGGCAAAGCTAGAGAAAGTAGGATCAGATATTACAGCCCTTGATGCCCTTCTGACTCCATCTGGAGGACAAAGGAGTGTGATGTGATCAGATGAATGTCTTGATTACTCAGGGGCCATTTGGGGAAACAGGTCAGGGACTTAAACATGAAGGCAGGAAAATCTGTTACATCCTATTTATGTGACTGGGGTAAGTCACTTAATATCATTGAATTTCAGTTTCTTCTTCTGTAAAGTCACTTTAAAGTACTTACTTTGTAGGATCATCATAAGGGTTGGATATAAGACATGGAAAGCGTCACAATGTCTAACACTAAACAGGTCCTGAAAACGTTAGCTATGTATTTTATAATGTTTATGTTCTGTAATAACCTGGTCATAAAGACAAAGGAACTTGCAATGAGAACGGCCTTTCTTAGGAAGGGCATGAGGGATAATGTCATCAGCAGAACAGCTTCAAGGGAGTCATTGACACACATGGGTAAATAATTTATGTGTTTGGACCATTTTTTAAAAGCCCCATTATTATTCCTACTCCCTGCCTCACAATGACTCTTGTAGTCGCAGTGCATTAGTTAATTTCATGGCCCTGTTGTGAATCTTATAATATTTCATCCTCCTAATTCAAAATATTCATTCCAAGTGGTTCCAACTTCACAAATAAATAATTCCTGTTGGAAAATGGAGTTTTTTCCATCTGCCCGGCCCATTTTCCATCTGTTCCTACGAGCTCATGGCAGGACAGAGATGGGTCATGAGGCCCCGTTGATTAGTTCTGATTTAAGAAGAAATGGCTTTCTCCCAGATGGATTATGCATTAGTGATAAAGATTAGTTTCCACTGTTATTAGTTACTATGTTACAAGACAGTTTTAAAGATCTGAAAGTGGATCAGAAAGTACATGACAGATAGAAGGAAGAAAATAAGAGTCACAACGACTTAGCTGTCACCATCAGCTTGACATCTTTCTAGGCACGATACGCACCATACATATATCATTTCAAAATTGAAGCAACCCATCAGGTGTACATAATTACGTCCATCTGACAGATGAGGGATGTATGGATCAGAGGGGCTTAAAAACTTCCTTGAGGTCACATAATTTGTAAAGAGGGAAGCTAGGACTGATTCCAAAACCCAGGCTCTCTCCACAACACCAGAGATTCAGAAAAGCACTGTGTTTTTTGAATGGAAAGTATATCTGAAGAATTGTGATTTCTGTTTCTTTCCATAATCTTGTAATATTATAATAGGTAATCCCATGACATATGGGTAATCCATTTTCATGTCCTTCTGATGACATGGAGCTAGACAGAGGAAGAGAGCCACTTCTTGATAACCAGAATACAGACTGAGTCGTCTCTTAGAAAAAGCAGTAGACTATAAAGTGCAAAACTTGGATGCATGTTCTAGAATCCCCAGCTTATTTCTTAATGGCAAGGACAAATCACTTAACTCTCTGGGCCTTGGTTTCCTCAACTGGAAAGTCATAATTCAAGTTATGTTGCCTCCTCTGTAAACCTCACAAGGTTTGGAAAGGCCCACCTATAAAGAGCGGGTGAGAATACAGAGTGGAGTACAGTTCATCAGTGATAACATCCTGTGCAAATATTAGATGACATTTTTATTTCTGTGCCTTGCTGCAACAAGATAAGGAGCTTGTACCAGAGTATAAATCTAAGCAATGCTTCCTTCATTGAGAAAGTCTGGCAACCACAACAGCAAAACAAAAATTAGCTGAACTAAATGGTGTGCTTAGTGATGTAACTGATCTAATTCATCACAGACTGAGCAAATAGTCCATGGACCAATGCCAGCCTGTGACCCACACATTGAGTCTCGCTATCTAGACCACCTTGAGGAAGGCAGACAGTGTGAGAATTGAAGCCAGAATGCCTGGAAGCACAGTCTCAGCTCACTGCTTATGAGCTTTGTGTGACCTTGATCAAGTTACTAAATCTCAGTTTCCTCTTCTATAAAATAGGATTAACAGTGCCAAATTGATAAGGTGATTTTGAAGATGAAATGAGAATTCATGTGAATGTTTAGAACAGAGCCTAAGGCTTAATAGCCAGTAAGAAATGTTATTTATTATTATTATCACCACCATCATCATCATCATCAACCTAGAGCATCTGTCCTCCTGGTCAACCACAGCATGTGCATTCCCACCATTAGAGATGTATCTTTGTTGTCCCAATGCAAGGAGGTCGTGCCACTGACATCCAGTAAGTAGAGGCCGTGGATGCTTCTAAACATCCCACAATACACAGGACAGGCCCCCACAACACGGAATTATCCAATTTAAAATAACAGTAGTGCCCAGGTTGAAAACTTTGATTAGAGTCATTCCTTTGGGTTGAGTGAAGTCCCCAACTACCAGATCAAGATTTAATAACAGATACCAGGCTTACTGAAACTTGTGGTTTCATAGAATATCAGGCCTAAAAGAGACCTTTGATATCAATATGGTCCAAATATCTGTTTTACTGCAAGTAAGCCTCAGAGGGGCAGAGACTTGCCTTTTCCCTCTCCCGTTTAGTGGTGAAAATGATCTGTCTGTTTTTTTTGTCTTTCAATCTTGCTTCCTAAAAGCACACTTCTACAGGCTGATTAGAGAGACCCAAGCTCAAGCTCATCAGGCTACAAGGTGAGAGAGCTACAATTGCACCCCATGTTTCTGGGTCCAGTGGCTGAGACTCAAGAAGAGGGGAGGTCAGTGAAGCCCAGGGCATCTACAGTGCAGAAACCAAGAGTCCACACCTCTTGACCACAGTCTGGCACAGTGGAGGGGGGTATGCATGAAATAATACAGTAGTAAAAAGCACTGGACTTGATGTCAAAAGACTTGAAACTGTGTCCTCCTCTCTCTGACACTTTCTCTGTGTTATTGGCCAATCATAAAGCATAGACTCCTAGAATGTTAGCCCTGAAGTCTTTAAGACACTTCAGGCTCAAAGTGAGCAACGTTCATTCTCTCTCAATCTCAAACTCTCTCTCTATCTCTGTATCTTTGTCTCCACTAATAAAATGATAATAAAATGTATTTTACCTCATAGAACTATTTGTAAGATCAAATGGCACCAATAGTGAAAATGCAAGTTTTTATTTATCATTAAAAGTACAGACTTTGGAACCCAACAGTCTGGGTTCAAATCCTGTCTCTGCCAATTACTAGTTGTGTGAGTGACCTTCAGAAAGTCACTTAACCTCACTGGGCCTGTTTCCTCATCTTTAAAACAGGCCTAGTAATATCATCACCTACCTTATACTGCTACTGTGAGAATTTAATGAGTTAATACACATAAAGTGCATAAGAACAATGCCTGGCTCACAGCAAGTTTTGCGCAGAGTGTTAGCTCTCATTGTAACTAACCTTCATTTTCCCTTCTAGTTCTTCCTAGTAAAGTCAAGGAGCTAATAAAATGCATTTTTCCTAAGTAAACTGTAGAACTCTACAACAGCTAACAAAAAGAAGCCAAATTTTTTCTTCCACACTCTGTGACAGTCACCTTCCCACAAAATCTTCATTTTAGGATTAGGAGGCAACAGCTCCCCCTGCTGCCCAGAACTGAAACAGCACTATCACCACCTCTGACGTCTTCATTAATATTCTGTCCTTTCTGCCCTGCCAATCTTGCCTCCTGAAAATATGCTTCCCAGACTGATGAAATTGCTTCTATGTACTAATATCATCAGCGAGGCACTTTCCTAAGAAGCTGACTCATACCTTTTTTTTTTTTTTTCAGTCAAAAGGACCATCCTTCTAGGTTCTAGTTAGAATTTGAGTATCTGCCTGCTCTCCAGGGCCCATCAGGAAGCAATGCTCCAGAGCCGCGTAACTGCAGAGGGCGTTCTCCCCACCTGGAAAGAGCAGCGGAATTGGAGCATTACAACCAATTGTTCCCATCCACCAATCACTTTGTAAAGTGGCCGTTTTCAAGGTAAACTCATTCGTCTTGTTGAACAGATGGCAAAAGAAAAAAAAAAAAATTTTGTCTTTGCATTTCTGACTCCCTTCAGAAAATTCTATCCCAGATTCAAAAGTGGGCAAAGAGGCCTTTTACCAAGTAAAATGGACTGTGCCTATTTGCTCAGAAAGAAGGCCAGCATTCACTGAAAACCTACTGTGCCAGACATTTTATAAGTATTATATCATTCCATCCACACAACAGCCTTGTGAGCTAAAATTTACCATGCCCAGTTACAGCTGCAGGGACTGGGGCTCTAAAAGGTTCAAGAATGTGGGCCCAAGGCTACACGACTGACAAATTCCAGAGCCAAGGATTTCAGTTCAACCCTTGCTGACTCCAAAGCCCTAGCTCTCTCCGCTACACCACACTGTCTCTCAGAGACTCAAAATCACTCTGGGAGAACTGTGGTCTGCAGAATGGAGAGATAACATGAGAAGTGAGCCTTTCATGTATGTTTTGGAGAAAAGAGAATCCTCTATTCTCCTATTCACAGGGAGCTTCTAAAGAGACTAAGATGGGACACTCCCAAGCCTTGCCCAGGAAGCACCCTCAGTCATTGGGGAGGACTCTGAGTCATTCAGGGCTGATGAAGTCTACTGCCAAATGCTACCAACATTTAAGGAAAAAATAAAACCAATGCTACACAAACTCTTTCAGAATATAGAAGAGGAAGGAGCACAACCCAATTCATATTTTACCCAGATAGTAAAATCAAATACATTACAAATAAAAAAAATCCACACGCCAACATCCCTTGTGATAATATAGACTCAAAAATCCTTAACAAAATACCAGCAACCCAAATCCAATGATACATAAAAAGTGTAATACCAAGTGAGGTCCATCCTGGGAAGGCGAGGCTGATTCAGCATTCAAAAACGATTCAAGGCAATTCACCATATCAACATATTCTTTCTAAAGAAGAAAAATCACCTGAATAGACAGAATTTCAACCCTGGTATTCTCCAGATGAGAAGCCTGAAGACCAGAACAGAGAAGAGACATCTCTAATGTCACAAATTACTGACATATCTGTACTTAGAATCCAGCTCTCCAGACCACAGAGCTATGTGAGGCTGTCACCCACATGGCTCACCCACATGGGAGCCAGGCAAGTCCTTACACATAAGGGGGCAATAACCCAGGGGCCTCCTCCACGGCTCTCACACAGCTAGCCCTGAAGTGAGGGGTGGGAACCAGTTGACTACAGCTCACACTGTGCTGGGAAATATCTGAGGTTCACTGACATAAACGTAGCATCAAGGGAGTATTAGGTTGGCAGGAAGGGATTATATGTCGCCTGGAACATTCCAAAAGAGGTGCAAATGGTAACTGCTGAAAATGTGATATAAGAAATCCGTGTCATAATTTAAGAAATATGAGCCACAGTTATATTTCCTTTGAAAGAAAGCTTTTAAAAATCACAGAATTTCTATCAAGATAGGGGGCGAAAGGCTACAGACAGGTATAAATGAAATGTTTGGGATCCCTCAATCTCGCCATCTCCAACCAGCTGAGGTTCAGCTCCTGGAACTTCACAAATGTGCACTATTGTCAACACCCTACAGCGAGCCATTGGGTACCCATCCTCTTACTCCTCTTTAGTAATTGATATCATGGTCACAGTCACAAAACTTTCTTTACCCCTAGTTGCAACCACTGGAGAATAATGTCAAAACTCAACACACACACACACACACACACACACACTTTTCTCCTTCTCTGCCTCTTCCTTTTCTTGGTCCAGAACTCCTGGGTGGGGAGTTCTGTCACATCACTGGTGTCTCCAGGGCAATAATCACCAGCACACTAGCTTCCGTTCCAGCATCTTCAAAGTCAAGTAGAAATTAGACATGCCTCTTCTCTGTGCATTTCCTCTTATACTAGCCCTCTTAAATCGGCTCAAATTGTTTTTGAGCTTTATTGTTTAAAAGGTACTCAAATATTTCATGCTCCCAATTACCTCATATCCCCAGTTTATAGACAAGGAAACCGGAGCACAGCGGGGTGGTAACTTTCCTCCACTCACCCAGTCGTACGTGACAGAAACCAGGAACTTGGACCGTGCTGCAGGGTAGATAGAGGTATTGTGGCACCCAACCCGAGGAGGGCAGTCTTACTGGTGGGATCAAATCAGGAAAATATGTAAATAGTGACTTAATCATAGCAACCACTTAATGCGTCCTCACTGTGTTCCATGCACTGAGCTACATATTTTCTCTTCAGTATCTCAGTTAATCCACACAGCCACCCCGTGGAGTAGATGTGATTATCCCCATTTCACTATAGCTGGGAGGGGTCATTTAACATGGCCAATGTGACACATACCCAGTAAGTGGCAGACTCAGGACATAAACTTGGGCCTGAGGCCAAAGCCCGGGCTCATAACCACTGTGCGTGGCTGCGTCTTGGAAAGTCAAGTGTCCTGAAATAGATGCAAACAGGATGCTGTGGGGCTGTGTGTGCAATGGGCGGGGAGGTGTTAGGGAAGCAGTATAGGACTGAGAAATGATCACTATGCTTGGGGACAGGCGTATCAGAGAAGATTGTGCAGCAGCTGAGAGGCGTCTTGATCGACGGACAGGATTGGAAAAGGCAGAGCTCAATGAGAGGAGGCGGTCAGGTTTCTAGAAGGAGGCAATGCCACAAACAGAGGCTCAGGGATAGGAAAGTGCACTTTGTGTGGCAGCAATACTAATCCCGTCTGGAGAGAGGACATGAGCAGTTGGTGTCAGAACCAGTTGTGAGGTGTTTTGTGAGACATGTGATACTATGGTAAAGAATGAGAGTCTGAGGTCATGTAATTTTCCATGTAAATTAAAGTCAAGATTATTCTTATAAATATCATGGTTCCCGCACTCAACAAACTCGCATTCTATTGGGAAGATAAACAACTAACTAATCACAGTAAGTTCTGTGAAAGGGCAGGCACAGAGTGCTCCTGCCAACTCGGATGTAACAAAGGTGTGCTGGAGAGTGATGTCATCGCGAGCACGCGGGATGTGTGGGCGGTGCCCGCACAGAGAAGCACCGGGTACCAGGTAGAGGGAGAGCTTGTGGGAAGGCCCAGACGGGCGACAGACCATACGTAGCTTGTTTGGGAGGCTGCAGGTGTTAAGCACAGCAGAAGAGGAGAGAGCAGGTGGGAATTGATAACATGCGAGGCCAGGGGGCTACAAGTGGTCAGCCGGTGATGAGAATGTGTGCCGTGTTAAAGAGAGCGTGGGGTAAGGTGCCCTGGCCCAGCGCGGGCACGGGCTGGCTTCCCATTGCAGTCAGCAAATCAATTACGCCCTCCACCGACTTTCGCCTTGTGTATTTAGAATGCATGGATTCAGGCTGCCAAACATCTGCTCTCGCTATTAAGCATGCCATGGTAACCATTGCACTCCCGCGCGTCAGCGCCACCAGGATTGGTAATAATCACAAGTGTCAAAAACGAGAAAGAATGGAGAACGAAAGCTGTGCAAAATCCAGCGGCAGGATGATTGGGCTGGCAGCTCCACTCCGGGGCCCCTGCCAGCTGCACCTTCTGCTGCCCCTGTTGGGGGCGGGGGAATCGATGCGGCTCTGGCCTCCTCTTGCCCCTTCTCCCTGTATTATTCATCCACCGCTTCGACCGACATTGGAAAACGTGCGCGCCTTTGCCAGAACAACATATGTGCCCCTGCGTCATTGTGTGTGATAGATAAACCCGCCAGCAGCTCGCCAGGCCCAGGGGCCCTCTGGGTGAAGACCCCGTCTTGACACAGGCGGGAAGCATGGTGTCCTGGCAGGGGCGCAGCTCCGAAGGCAGACAGACCTGGCTTGGGATTTCAGCAGCGCGACTTCATAGCCTCCACACCTTGGGCAAATCTCTCACCGTCTCTCAGCCCTACTTGCCTCTATTTGCAAAATACAGGGTGTCCCAAAAGTCTCCATACAAAGGAAAAATTTTGTGATGAATATTTTGTAAATAAGGTATAGTTAGTTACAATCTCCCATTTTCCCTATGTATGATGACTTTGGGGACACTCTGTAAGGGTAGGAACGCTTGCATCATAGGGTGTTTGGCGGCTTAGAGATAATGGATGGGAGATGGCACAACGCCTTTCACAGAATGAGTTCAAGGTCAGCTACTACTGTGCTGAGCACTTTGTTCAAATTATTGAATCTCCACAACAACCCTCTGGCGTAGACAACATTATCCCCATTTCACAGAGAAGAAGACTGAGGCTAAGAGGGGTTAAGTGACTTGTCAGCGTCGTGGAGGTAGTAATGGCAGGCCAGACCTGCCCTCGGGGTTTCCTCCGCAGTCCGCCTCTCACTGCCTAAACCATGCTGCCTGCCACACCTGCGAAGTTCTTCCTGTGCTGAGCTGCCATCTCTCTGCTGGTAGATATTATCTATAGGTCCCAGTTCTGCTGCTAGAGCCACACAAAATAAGCCTATTTCCCCTTTCAAACTAAAGCCCTCTTCAGAAAAGTAGGGACAGCTCCCGCCCTTGAACCTTCTCTTCTCTGGGCTAAACGGTCCCTAGTCCCTCGGCAGGTTGTCCTACAGCCTGGTCCTCCTGCAGTCGCTGCCCGCAGCCACCCTGCACGCCGGTCAGCGCCTCCCGCGGGCGGTGCCTGCGTGGGGTGTGCGCCTTCCCCCCCGCCCTGCGAGTCACCGCGTGCGGCGCGCAGAGTACCCGCACCTGGAGCTGGCCGGGCTAGAGCCATCATCCGGGAACACCTGGTCGCTTTCTCGCCTCAGCCCATCCTGGCTGCCGAGCCGCGCGCGGAAACGCGGGCTCCAGCGCCCTCTCGCGGCGCGGGGCGAAATCTGCGGGAAGCGAGCGCGGCGTCGGGTGGCCGGGAAGGGAGGAGGGGAAGAGGCTGGATCTGCTTCATTAAAAATATATATGTGCCCGCCCAACCCACCCTCGCGGCTGCCGTTTGTGCCTCTGGCTTGACTGTCGGTGTCGCCAGGCTGGTGTGAGATGAGTGTGTGTACAGGGGTCCGCAGGTCAGCCTGACTCCCCCGGGGGGACTGCTATTTCTAATGTCAGCCAGGGAGGACAGAGGCAAGGGTGTCCCAGCACCTCCGCCGCCTTTGGTAAAACTCACTTAACCACCCCTCCCCGCAGCCGTGTTGCAGCTATGCTAAGGGTATAAGGAGATGTCCACACGTGTCTACATACCTGGGCCCGGGCATCTGTAGTAGAGAGATGCTGCCTCCATGCTGTCTGTCCGAGAGACCGAGCGAGGAAGGCACACCTGAGGCGGTGGTGGGGAATTACTAAGAGCAACCTGAGGTCAGACAGCAACGCGGGTAGTCGCTCAGGGTTGCTGAATACCGACCATTGGTCCCATCCTCCTGCCTTATGCAAATGTCATCTACCCAAAACTCACTGGCATCATTGGGCGAGTCATTTCTCATCCTCTGGGCATGGTGGTATCAGAGGCCCTTCCCTTCAGTTCTGATTTTCAACGAGTTCTGACATCCAGTTGTCGCCAGATCAATTTCAGCCATCTAGCAGACTCCTGAGAGACTGGGCCCCAGGACTTTCACGGTGAACTAGAAAGTATAGAACAAGAACTATCATCAAATAATTTTTGAGCACTTACAGTACTCAACAGACGCTATGTTGGCAGACACCATGGTTTCCTTCCTCGATGGTAACAGGTCAGTCTTCAACAGCTGAGAATGAACAAAAACATGGAGTTTTTATTATTCTTTCATTTAGTGTTCTTACAACCAAGGGAGCTTATGTGCAAGAATCACACTCAGAAATTACAGTTGCCTTATCCCTCATACGCAATGTTATATAATAACAGCTTTCCCAGATTAAAACTCTTCAGTGATTTTGAAACTTTATGAAGATAATCTATAACCATTGAGTTACAACCTTGGTTGGAGCAGCTGGGAGAGGTACATGCCACAAAGATGGCACAGAATTCTGTCTCCGTAATCTGTGAGCTCCAGTCTGTCCTCCTGGTTGGGCTCCTGGTGCCTACCTACCATTCCCACAGCTCCACCCTCTGGCTGGGGTTGTCACTGTCCCTGGAGCTACATGAGCTGCTGGTGCCGGTGCAGCCAGTGGTGATGCATGGAGCCATGGAGCCGGGACACCCTGTGGCTCCGTGGGGACTGACTCCCTGGGGAGAAATCCTCCAGAGTGAGAGCCAGCAATCAGCCACCTTGTTCAGGCTGCCCCTCCCTCCTTCTCTCCTCCCCTGACAGCCAGCCTCACTAGGAGGGTCCAGTTACTTATATTTGGGGGGGAACTGGGGCCAAGAGGAGAAAGGAGTGCAGTGGGGATGGCAAGACAGAATGGAGACAAGAGATTGAGGGGAGGGACAACGGAGAAGAGAAAGGGAATAATGTGGAAAAGATGGTGGTGTAAAATAATTCCAAATATTTTCATCTGATGCCACTCAAATAATCCCATCTCTTGTTTGGTAGCTTTGAAGATCTTTTTTAAACAAACTTTTCTTGGGGAGGAAAGAGAGCCGGGTACCACAAACTTTTTCTTGAGAGCTATAGTATTGGTTTCAATCTTTGATTCATCTGTTTCCTTTAATGTTATCATCTACAGATGGAGATCCCAGTGCAGAATTACCTGAATCCCTTTCAGTTCACATTCCACTTGTCCGGGAGGACAGAGAATTATTATTCTTGCAATAGAAGCTTTGTGATGCCACAAGCTAGTGGCTTACTGGAAATGTGAGACACGCAGACCTGGCCAGGCTGATAGACTGTCCAGCAGTCTGTCTGTTTACATACATGGAAAACGCTGAGTCTTTGATCTTGATCTCAGGACATGAATGATTCAGATTTCAAAGTTATAGAAATACTAATAAAACAATTTTCCAGTTTTATTAAAAAGGACAATATTTCAGTACTTAAAAATAGCATATTACAGCATAATCCCACCGTGTGCACACGCAATGCAGCCCATTTCTTCTCATGAGATGGGAACATGGAATGAACTCTGCCCCAAAACTGAGACACAGGAGGTGGAGGCTCTGCTTAGTGTGTTCTCCATCTCATTCAAAATTGGAGCCCAGAAATCCCCGCCTTGCTCACAGATACGTGCTCAGAGAGACGCACACACAAAAGCAAGTCTTGTCTGCAGGAGGCAGATAACAAGGCAGGTGCAGGCAAGCAGAGGCTCCCGCAGCCCGGAAAGGCAGCGCAGCCCAGAGAGCGCCTTGATAACAGAATCCCCATCCCTACTGCCTGTGGCAGGCCATGTTCATGCAGCTTAAGGGTTATTTTCTCCTTTAAAGAATAGGTCGAGTTTTAAAACCCCATCTTCTTCCAGCCGACAGGCTCGTGCTTTTCCAAGCTCTGTTAAACACTGACTCATTGGAAAGGAACAGCCCTTTCCAAAGAGGAAATTGGATGTATGTTTGTGTAAACCTCCTTTAAGAGGTTTGCATAAACCCCTTGTGATTACATGGCCTGGAGATTTGTTCCTGGCATTGTGGCTCCTCCAGCAAGAGCTTTCTTTAGTGGTTATCTCAGCTCATTCTTAAAACTCGTGTAAGCTTTTGTATCTGGAGTCCTCAGCCTAAGCCATAAAACTACATCTGCTTAAAGGCTGGCTGGTTTGGAGATGGAGGCCAAGGTCATATTTCAAGGGGAGAAAAAGGAGGAAAGTTGGATATACATTGTAAATGCAAAGTTATTGGTTTGGGAAGTAGTTTTGCCTGAAGAGCTTGGATTTCCTTCATTTAAATAACTTGTGCCTTTCAGCCACCCACCACTGCCACCACTGTCTGAGACAGAAAGGCCATGACTTCATGACAAATAACCACCCAGAAAGCAAAAAATTCAATCAAAGGGGTTTGGTTTGGTGATATGGATGAAAATGTATGGCACCTACCTTTTTCCCTCCAAAGTGAGTTCGGCCAAGTTAGTTGGTGTGTAAAGACAGTCACAGACAGCTTTCATCTCCCTCCATTGGCACTTAAGTTTTTGCAAAGCTGTTTCCACTAAAGAAATCCAGGGGTTTTTTTTCTGGTTTTTTTTATTCAGCCCCACCTGCATTTTTCCTAGTAAAACCTACTTAGTCCTTACCAGCAACCACCCAGCAGTTTTTGTTACATGTTTAAGCTTAATACCTTGCATATACGGCCATGGGCAAAAGCAGTGTGACAAAGCAGAAGGAACACCAGCTTTGGAGTCAGACAGGCCTGTGTGGGGTTCCCAGTTCTGTCATTTACCAGCTGTGTGATCCACCTGCTCTTCAGTTTCCTCATCTGTAAACGGGGAGTGGTAGGAATAAGCAATATCTACATGGTAGGGTTGCTGTGATGATTTCATTAAATGAAACAATAAATATTTTTAAGGTGCCCAGGGCACAGCAAGCCTTCCATGAAGGGAAAAAGTCTCCATGAAGGGAAAAAGTAAACCATGTCCAGGAAGGCCTTTGAAAAGAGGGACAGTTGAGGAAGGAGAGGAGTGTTATAATGAAAGGTGAGTCAACGTCGTAAGACTGGACCCCGCTTAAGTTACCACCAGGTTGAGCCTCCAACTTAATATTACTTCCCTCTGCCACCATCTTGCTCCTGGACCCACCAATGACAGGACAAGTAAGGATCCATGGTATATGTCAGGTGGTGGCATCACACCTTGAACATCACAATGCTTCCAAAATAAATTAACCCCACCGCACACTAAAGACATGAGCACTTATGCGCAATTTCACAATTTGCCCAGTTAACACAAAATCATGATGCCGCATGCTCATCAGAAGTTCCTTACACGCCAGTAACACCATAATGCCAAGTTCACCCCAGGTCATGGCCATCATTCCACTGAGGTGTGGATCCTGTGACAGGCACAGCGCAAGCGTAGGAACGGGGTATTTGGGAAATGAGGCTGAAGCTGGGCCCTCTGACAGTGTGTGACCATTCACTGTTTGGCTTATGTTCTGTGTCTTTTCTTGCAAACATAATAAATCTCTTCTTGTGTTAGTGGCTTGGAGTTGGAGCGGCCCAGGGCTCAGCCCTCTGCACTCTGTTCTTCTCTATCTACAGCCACTCTCCAGTTGATTTCATCTAGCCCATGGCTTTATATACCACCTATACTCAATGTTTTCTAACTTACATTTCCAACCTGGCCCTCTCCTCTGGATTGCAGGCATCCGACTCCCTGTTCAACATCTTTACTGCGGATGTCTAAGAGGTACAGCAAACTTACAGTTCCAAACATGAACTCCTGCCTCCCCATGACCATGACCCTGCTGCACCCTCTTTCAGAAACTGGCAATTCAGTTGATCCAAAACCTTAGAATCACTCTTTACTCCTTTATTTTTTCATATATTCTATTTTCATGCTATCAGCAAATCTTATCAACTCTAATCTCAAAATATATCTTCAATTTGACCTATTCTTGTGATCTTCCAAATACCATTTTGGCCTAAGCTTCCATCATCTCTCACCTAGATTATCACAATAGATTCTTATTGTCCCTAGTCCCATGTGCCCATACCTGCCACCTCCCAATATAAATCTCTCCATGTAGAGGTATTATTTAAAAGAGTAAGCCAGATTATGTCATTTCTTTCCTTAAAACCTTCTGTTGGCTTCCCATGGCATTCAGAATGAAAACCTTTACAATCACTAAAATTTTGTTGAATTAATCAGACTGTAAACATTTTTTTAAGCAAATTCATAGTATGGAATATTCATCCGCATTTTCTTTTCTTTTTTTTTTTTTTTTTTTTTGAGACAGAGTCTTACTTTGTTGCCCAGGCTAGAGTGAGTGCCATGGCGTCAGCCTAGCTCACAGCAACCTCAAACTCCTGGGCTCAAGCAATCCTTCTGCCTCAGCCTCCAGAGTAGCTGGGACTACAGGCATGCGCCACCATGCCCGGCTAATTTTTTCTATATATTTTTTTAGTTGGCCAATTAATTTCTTTCTATTTTTAGTAGAGACGGGGTCTCACTCTTGGTCAGACTGGTTTCGAACTCCTGACCTTGAGCTATCCACCCGCCTCGGCCTCCCAGAGTGCTAGGATTACAGGCGTGAGCCACCGCGCCCGGCCCATCCGCATTTTCCAAAGGAAAAAAATCAGGACTGTAGTGGATATTTGTCCAATTGGTGGCCAAATATGAACTTCGAATAAATTTTCTCTATTTGGGGAACTCCTTATATTATGCATGCCGTCTCCATAAAGTAGAAGCTGGGACTCAATTTTTCAGTCTCTTTTGTAGCTGGGATATATATATAGATAGGCAACCTAGTCTCTGCCCATTAGTTGTACCCTTGGAAGACTTTCATTCACAACATAAAATGTGAAGAAACAGGCGCTGAGTCCATTCCTGAAGTGGGAAAGTAGCAAAGAGTGGTGATGGTGAGCTTCTGTGGACATTGGTGGCCGACGCCCCAGGACTCACATGGTCAGTCTCATGCTGCCAGTGCCTGGTAGAGGTGAGATTGCAGCTAACAGCAATCCAGAAAGGAGATTGGGGGTTGTTCTGGCTGTGTAACCTCCAGGACCTATTCTCTATCCAATTTGGAGGTTCTTTGACCTACCTAATATCTTTTCATACGTTTTGCTTAAACTAGCAAATGAGTTTTGCCTATTGCTATGACTGATCACACATCAAACCTCTCAGCATGTTTAAAAAATTAAGAGGATGGTTTTATGCTTTCAAAAAGAAAAACATTAATGGCCCAAATAGACATAAACTCTCATTAATAGTCTCTTATGTCATTTTTTTAGGTATGCAAACAGCATAAATTATTGTCATTATAACTTTGAATTTATAAAATATATTTGTATTAACAGAATGCAACAGATAAGTTTATTTTTCATATGAAACCTCATGGTTTCTAAATGTCTAAAAGTGTTCCGATAAAAATTTTTAAAGCTGTCTTCTTTACAGATGAGGAAACTGAACCCAGAAAGAAAGCTCAGGACCTCATAGCTATTCATAGACTTACCCAGGGCTACACTTGAGGCCACCTGACTCCTAATTCCATATATATTATATTGCATGATGGTGTCTCAGCTGAAAGCAGGGACTCAATTATTAAGCCATAAAAAGGAATGGAGTTCTGATACATACTATAACATGGATGAGCCTTGAAAATATTACACTAAGTGAAATAAGCTGGATACAAAGTGACAAAAGTTGTACGAGTCTCTTTTTATGAAACATCCAAAATAGGCAAATTTTTTAAAAGGTTAGAGGTTACCAGAGGTTTGGGAAGGAAAGATGGAGAAGTTATCATTTAATGGGTACAGAGTTTCTGTTTGGGATGATGAAAAAGTTTTAGAATTGGTAGTGTTACACAACATAGTAAGAATAATTAATGCCACTGAATTGTACACTTAAATATGGGTAAAATGACAAATTTATGTTATATATATTTTGCCACGACTTAAAAAGATTAATAAGGTAATACCAAAAATCATTGAATTATACACTTTAAATGGGTGAATTTATAGGTATGGGAATCATATCTCAATGACGTTGTTTACAAACAAAATGTTCTAGCTAAAACAGGACAATTTGTTTCCTTTTCTTTTTTTCCTTGGATATAGGTTCTCGCTGTGTTGTCCAGGCTGGGTGCAGTGGCTATTCACAGGCGCATACAGATACACTACAGCTTTGAACACCTGGGCTCAAGCAATCCTCCCACCTCAGCCTCTTGAGTAGCTGGGACTAATACAGCACACCCAGTTCTAAAATGGGACAATTCTTACAAGTATTAAAACATAAAAAAAGATGGTGTCGCATCAGTTTTCACTCACTGAAGCCATTTTTCAGTTCATTGAGCAGAACAAAAGAGTATTCGGAAAGCGAATGGTGGCAAAGAGCTGGGATGGACTTTTCTCAAAGATTGATGGGATAATTTGTTTGTTTAAATACCCTACGGTGGAGCCAAATGTCATGTGAACGATAGTAGCAATGTAGTGTTCTAGTATATGTTGAGTTCAGGTATACCCAGGTTCCCATCCCATCTCTGCCATTTATTTGGTGTGTTGCATTGTCTCTTGTCAATGCAACACTACCAGCTGTACCACTACTCAATTATGACATTATGGCCATCTGAATGTCGTTACTGCTGGACCTAGAAGTTTACTCTGATTATGTTGCCATTCTTACTGGGTTTTCTGTCCTTCCTGGATTAGCACTTGGCTCTTTTTCTGTTTGCTTAGTTTTCAGTATCACCAGCTCTAATTCTTCCCCAGCTTTCCAAAAGTTGATTCTAAATAGTATTTGGCACAAGATCAAATATATCATATAATACATATAAGGCATAAGATCTTTTTTTTTCTTTTTTCTTGAGTCATCCTGTCGGAGTGCTTCCCCTCCAGTTCCTGTTTGCAGTGGTTGTTCTCAGGCCTGCTGTGCGGCTGCCATCTGGGGCTTTCCTTTGCTGCTGCTCATATTAGAGCCCCACTATCGTGAGTCATGCAGGTTTATAGGTTTACATATGTCTAGATTTATCCCATTGACTCAATGCAACATATCTCTTCAGTAAGTTCCTAAGCAGGGATTCTTGTAAGTTTTTTTGAAACATTCATTTCTAAAAAGTCTTCATTCTGCCTTCATTCTTTTAATAACACTACTTTATTGATATATAATTCACATACCATAAAATGTACCCATTTAAAGTATACAATTAAATATTTTTAGTGTACATAAAAAGCCATGCAAACAACACTTTAATCTATTTTCAGAGCCTTTTATTACTGCAAAAAAGAAATCCCTTACACCTTAGCATCACTCCTTATTCTCCACTTCACCCTACCCCAGTCTCTATGGATTTGCCTATTCTGGAAATTTCATACAAAAGCAATCATACAATATGTGGCTTTTTGTGCCTGCTTCCTTCAGTGAGCATAATGTTTTTGAGGTTGATCCATTTTGCAGCATGTATCAATACTTCATTTCTTTTTATTTGACAAATACTATTCTATTGTATGGATATGACAATTTTTTTTACCCATTCATTAGTTGATAGACATTTGCATTGTTTCCACTCTGGTTATTCTGAATAATGCCTCTATGAACATCCATGTACAGATTTTTATGTAGACATGTGTTTTCATTTCTCATGGGTATATACATAGCAATAGAATGTCTGGGTTATGTGATAACTCTATGTTTAAGATTTTGAGGAACTTCCAGACTGTTTTCCAAAATGGCTTCACATTTTTCACTCCCGCCAGCAATGTATAAGGATTTCATTTTGTACACATCCTCACCAATACTTTAAACGTATGTCTCTTTTATTACAAACATTCTAGTAGGTGGGAAGTAATATCTCCTTGTGGTTTTGATTTGCATTTCCCTAATGACTAATGATGTTGAGCATCTTTAATGCTTCTTGGTCACTCATACATCTTGGGAGAAATGTTTATTTAAATCCTTTGCTCATTTTTAATTGGGTTATCTACATTTTTATTATTGAGTTATAAGGCTTCTTTATGGGTATGAATTCCTGATCAGGTATATGATTTGCAAATATTTTCTCCCATTCTGTCTGGTACTTTCTTATTGGTGTCATTGAAACACAATCGTTTTTAATTTGGATGAAGCACAATTTATCTTCATTTTTCTTGTATTGCTTGTACTGTAGGTATCTCTGAGAAATCATTGCCTAATCCAAGATCATGAAGATTTACTTCCCTATTTTCTTGTAGGAGTTTTATAGTTTTGCCACTTACATCTAGGAATATGATCCACTTTGAATTAACTTTTGTGTACAGTATGAGGTAGTGGTCCAAAGTCATCCTTTTACATACAGACATCCTGTTGTACCATTTGTTGAAAAAAAAAATGATTCTTTCCTCTTGGTACTTCTGTCAAATCTACCTTTATTCTTCTTCATTGGTAGTTTGGCTGAGTATTCGTTCCAAAGATATTTATTAAGCCTTTTTTAATTTCCAGGCTTGCTCTAGTCTCTGAGTATGCAGTGGTCAAAAGATTGATGAAGTTCCTGTAAAGTACACACAGTCAATGCCTCGGACCTTTCCACGTGGCCCAGAGAACTTTCCACTACATATCTACATCTAGAAAGTGACATGGAATGAACACCTTCCTGTAGCCTCCCCCAAGCAATGCCTGAGAAAGCTTGATTTGTATAATGACCCCAGATCTCTCTTCTCTTGGGTGGGATAATATTCCACGGCATCTGTTTTATTCCATTTCCTTGAGTTTCTCCATGAGAATTAGCCCCAGTCATCCACTGTGATAGCTAGTCAAATGGTGCACCCTGTATTGGCTGTTTTCCATTCTCTACATCACTTTCCCACTTTCTTGCCATTGTTCTTTACACTTTCCAAATAAACTGCTTGCACTCAAATCCTTATCTTGGGGTTTGCCTTTGTTTCTAGCCTCATGCCTCGCCGCATCTTTTTGGTGCCTGATCCTCCAATTTTGAGATCTGTCCAAGGTTCTGCAGTGTGAATTGAATTTCTGTTTCCTGCCATTCCTCTTCTGAGGCCCCGGTGTTCAGTTCTCTCTTCTGTGTTAATACCTCCATCTTCTTTCCCTCCATGAAGTGGTTATCTGTGGTTGTGTTGAACAAACCATCCCAAAGATTAGTGGTTTAAAACAAAACCAATCTTTTTCTTTTCTCTTATAGTTTCTAGGGCTCTGGCTGGGGTCTGCCATGCAGTTTTAGTCAAATCATGGTGGGCAGGAACCAAGGGGGATAGGCCAGGCATCTGTCTCCCTGTAGTTTTGGGGCTTCTCTATGTGACATCTCCACATGGGTCACTTTGGTGGCTTGAAGGCGGTAGGCCTTCATGCTGGCTGAGAGCTAAAATACAAATGTTCTAAGAGCCAAGCAGAAGCTGCAAGGCTCACACGGCCCCACTTCAGAAATCACCAAATGCTGCTTCAGTGGTCCTTTCTTGCTCTTCAACTTACCAGATCCAAGCAAGGGGCGGGGGGCAGGCTGGGGAGTGGATACAGACTCCAATTTTCAATGGTAGGAGAGTTACCTAATTTGCAGCATATTTTAAACTGCTGCATTCCTTTTTAAATTATTTTTTGTTTCCGTATTTCTTTTCAAGAAGTTAGAAACATCTGTCATTCAGATGATGAATATAAGTTGCCAGCCTTTGAAACAGCAGGTAAGGTAAGTTGGTATTAATTAGCATTTAGAAAATCTATACACTGTAGCACACCAATGCAAGGAAATGTCTGTTGTTTCTCGCAAATTACTTCATCTATTAAAATTAGTTTGAATAGAAACACAACATAGTCAGAGGTTTAAACATTCAAAATAACAGTCCACTGCTTTTCTAAAATACTATATTCACATACATAAGCTGGAAGATGAAATACATGTCTGAGTTTCTTGCATTAAGGAGCACACGAATTTCAAATTAAGATGGCACATCCAATATAAACTTTCTCATGACCTTCTCCAGCACTCACCCACACAATGGCTCTGCAGAAATTTAGATTGTCTTTTTTTCTTTTCCTGTTTGCTTTTTATTTGAAAATAAGTTCAAATTTACAGAAAAGTTATAAGAATAAGGATAGTACATAGGACACCCATATACTCTTTACCCATTTTCACCTATTATTAACATTTTGACTGGTCATTTGTTTTATCACCTGAGTGCTTCTTCTCTGTCTTTCTCTCTCTCTCTTTCTTATTCTCTCTCTGCCCATATACATGTGTAGATAGACAGCATATGTATATAATATACGCATATATGCATATTTATACATATCTATATATGTGCATATTTTTTCTAAACCACATGAGAATAAAGTTGCATGAGGTCCTAATAGATACAACTTTACCCTCAAATGGTTCAGAAAAAAAATATATACACACAAGCACACTTGGTGTCCTTTATAGAATTGTTTTTTTCAGGTAGCATCTCATTAGTTTCCTTTAAATTGGAACATTTTCTTGGCCTTTCTTTTTCTTTTAAAGCATTGACATTTTGAAGAATACAGCCAACCCCCTTCTCTATTTTTGTTATAGAACATTTCTCATTTTAAGTTTATCTGATGTTTCCCCATGTGTAAATTAAGATTATGGGTTCCAGCCCAGAATACTATGTATGTTCTTTTGTATTGCTGACAGGGTATCAAAATCAGAAGTATAAGATACACTCCTCATCGGTGAGGTTCATTTTTATTACTTGGTCCTAGTGTTGCCCAATATCTCCACTGGGATGTTGCTGTTATTCTCTTTGCAAGTAAGAAGCAATGAGTGGGGAGACAGATCATGAAAATACCCCGTTCCTCATCAAAATGTCCCCCAAGGTTTAGCATCCATTGATGATTCTTGCCTGAGCCAGTCTTCATTTTGATGATTTTATTAAATATTAATTTTCCAGGTCCACTACTCCCTCGCATCTCTTGTAAGCAAGAGCCCTTCCTTATCCTTATGTATTAGGTTGGTGTAAAAGTAACTGTGGTTTTAGTATTGTTGAAATTTGCCATTTGATATTGGAATACATTCTTAAATAAATGTGATTATGTTATACATCATTTTAATGCCCATTTCTCATTTTATGTTTTTTTGCTAATGACTTATTACTTGATGTTTATTTTATATTTATTTCAGACTATGGAAATGATGTTAAACAAAAAGCAAATCCAAGTGATTTTCTTATTTGAGTTCAAAATGGGTCGTAAAGCAGTGGAGACAACTCGCAACATCAACAACACATTTGGCTCAGGAACTGCTAAAGAACGTACAGTGCAGTGGTGGTTCAAGAAGTTTTGCAAAGGAGATGAGAGCCTTGAAGATGAGGAACACGGTGACCAGCCATTGGAAGTTGACGACAACCAATTGAGAGCAGTCATTGTAGCTGATCCTCTTACAAATACACGAGAAGTTGCTGAAGAACTCAGTGTCAACCATTCTACATTTTTTTTGGCATTTGAAGCAAATTGGAAAGGTGAAAAAGCTTGATAAGTGGGTGCCTCATGAGCTGACTGAAAATCAAAAAATTATCATTTTGAAGTGTCTTCTCTTCTTATATGCAACAACAACGAACCATTTCTCGATCGGATTGTGACATGTGATGAAAAGTGGACCTTATATGACAATCAGCAATGACCAGCTCAGTGGTTGGACTGAGAAGAAGCTCCAAAGCACTTCCCAAAGCCAAACTTGTACCAAAGAAAGGTCATGGTCACTGTTTGGTAGTCTGCTGCCGGTCTGGTAACTATGGCTTTCCGGATCCTGACGAAACCATTACATCTCAGAAGCATGCTCAGTAAATGGATGAGACGCACGGAAAACTGCAATGCTTGCAGTCAGCATTGGTTGACAGAAAAGGCCCAACTATTCTCCATTACAATGCTGGACTACACATTGCACAACCAACACTTCAAAAATTGAATGAATTGGGCTACGAAGCTTTGCCTCATCCACCATATTCACCTGACCTCTCGCCAACTGACTACCACTTCTTCAGGAATTGCAACAATTTTTTTGCAGGGAAAATGCTTCCAAACCAGCAGTAAGGTTGCAGAAATGCTTTCCAAGAGTTTGTGGAATCCCAAAGCACAGATTTTTATGCTATGGGAATAAACAAACTGATTTGTCATTGGAAAAAATGTGTTGATTATATTGGCCGGGCACGATGGCTCACGCCTGTAATCCTAGCACTCTGGGAGGCCGAGGCAGGCGGATCGCTCGAGGTCAGGAGTTCAAAACCAGCCTGAGCAAGAGCGAGACCCCGTCTCTACTAAAAATAGAAAGAAATTAATTAACCAACTAAAAATATATATACAAAAAAATTAGCCGGGCATGGTGGTGCATGCCTGCAGTCCCAGCTACTCAGGAGGCTGAGGCAGTAGGATTGCTTGAGCCCAGGAGATTGAGGTTGCTGTGAGCTAGGCTGACGCCATGGCACTCACTCTAGCCTGGGCAACAAAGTGAGACTGTCTCAAAAAAAAAAAAATGTGTTGATTATAATGGCTCCTATTTTGATTAATAAAGATGTATTTGAGCCTAGCTATAATGATTTAAAATGCATGGTTTGTAACTGCACATACTTTTGCACCAACTTAATATATTTGTGAGTGCATGCACACACACACACATACACATATACACAATATATATTAGAAATTATGAGGCCAAACAGATAAACCTAATTTTAAACCAACCCAAAGGGATTCCTTCATGCCTGCCTTCATTCCATATTTTATGTCTCTTTTTTCACAGCGAGAATCTTGGTTCCGCAAAATATCAGCATATTTACTCATGGGCTTGATCCTGTAACATATTTAAAATATTTCAAGAAAAGCTTTGCCCATATTTCTGCAAAAAAACAAAACTACCAGCTGGGTACAGTTGCTCATGCCTATAATTCCAGCACTCTGGGAGGCCAACGTGGGAGGATCACTTGAGGCCAGGAGTTGGAGGTTACAGTGAGCTATGATCATGCCATTGCTCACGAGGATGACAGAGCAAGACTCTGTCTCAAAAAACAAAAACAAAAACAAACAAACAAAAAAACCTACTAATAGGAGTATAGGATTTGTTTGCATTTTTTTCCCACCCACCCTATCCAAGACTGAGGGTATATAATTAAATATTATGTTCTTACATTACCTAGTTATTTCATTATTTTCCCTCTTTGGTGTGGTTATTTTATGCTTTTGAAATAAAGTAGTTTCCTTTGTATACTCTTCATTCTTTTTCTATGTCTTAACATCTATTATCTGCTGTTGTCCATTGTCATGACTGTGCTCTCATATTAGTGGAGTTTAGGGTGGGCAGATAGGCAGATAGATAGATTATCCACCATATTAACTGGACCACAGTGATTTTTAAACATGTAAATCAAGTGAAATTTGTATTTTTCAGGATATGCTTAGCTGTGCTACAATTGCAAACAATCACAAAATTTCAGTGTTTAACATAATTTTGTTCTCATTCCCTCTACAGGTGCTGTGTGGATCAGCTAGGTTAGTATTGTCATTCAGAGATCCAGGCCAACGGAGCAGCAAATATGACACTCTTCCATGAATACCAAGATAGGGAGAAAGACAATGTACTAAATAAGACACTGACTCTTAAAGCTTTGACGCAAGAGTGACACATGTCATTTCGCACATTTTATTGACCATGTCTAACTTAAACATGGGCTGGAAAGTATAATCCTACCATGGGACCCTAGAAAGACAGCCAGAACATGTGAACAGAGCTAGCAACTACCCAATATTCCTGGTCCCAAACCTTCCAAGGTCTTCCTGTCACTCCTAAAATAAAACCCTTACTCCTTACTATGGCCTAAAAATCTCTACACAATCTGACCCTGCCTATCACTGCAGGCTCACTTCCTATTACTCTCCCTGTTGGACTGCACTCTGACCACACTGGCCTCCTTGCTGTTTTTCCAAACGTACCAAATATTTATCACATCAGAAACATTTTGCAATGCTTTCCCCCACCTGGAACACTTTCTCCAAGACCTTCATGCGGCATACTGTCTCATTCATTTAGATCTCCATTCAAAAGCCAGTTCCTCAAAGAGGCTGACCCTGACTCAGGTACCCCTCCACACGTACACACATACACACACACTGCTGTCTCTCTCTATCCACTTATTCTACTTAATTTTCTTTCATAGCAATTATCATTGCCCAAAATAATATCATATATTCGTTACCTTTTCCATTTGTCTTTTTGCTCTAGAATGAAGGCAATCTGTTTTTATGGTGTTTATAAAATTATCACTGTGGCCCCAGGGCCTAGAACAGTGTCTAGCACAGGGCAGGGATGCTCCATGAACATTCCTTCAGTGCAGGATTGAATGCTTCTCACACTCATCACTAGAACATAAGCCCCATTTAGACAGGTGCTGGGGCTTAATGGGTGTTCAGGTGGACAGCTTGCTTGGACTCTGACACACAGGGCAGCCACTGTCGTAAATGGTTTGACTTTCCTCACGTATGACCTGTTACAACATTTGTGTCCTCACACCAGGAAGAGCAAATGGGCAGGCCAGAGGGGAGCTTCTCCTGGACCTTCCTAGGTTTCCTCTAACTCTATGGTCTTACTTATGGTCTTATGTTTCTTGCTCACTCCTCTGACTACACCAACTTTGAGTTTCACTCTCTCCCAGTTGCTGAATATCCTTTCATGCCTTATTTACTGTCTACCTGATCCTCTTCCCCTAAAGCTAAGTGAACCGTATTTTTGCTCATTCTGCAGCATGAATGCATTTAATCATTATCATGCAAATGAAAGATAAGAACAAGAGGGACTATGTATTGCTCACTGCTATGACTCTAGTGGCTCTGTGCTTTGGATGTGGCCTGACGCACAGCAGGGACTCACACTATTTGTTGGATGGATGAACACACAAATAAATGATGGGTTGCAGTTAAGTTTATATTCACTGTACTTTGATTACCTATATTTCCAATACATTCTGCCAGATCTCAGTCCTTCTGAGTAAGGACTCAGAAATATCGAGTCTCTATTCTAGAGCTGCTCCTGTTTGCCATTGACATTACCTCCTCCGGTTCTTCCTGGCTCACTGGGCAGCAGTCTCCTGCTTCCAGGAGGGGTTCTTCCTAATACCCCTCTCAGCTGTCCTCACTGCATCCAACACCAATTAGACAACACCTGATAACTTCACCTGGCATTCTGCATGTCGGCATCTGGATTCCCCACCCCTAACAAGTCCCAGGCCTCCTCTCGAATCTGCCATTGCTAAGCACCAGCTGATGATTGCCCAGACAGAAGCCATCTGCTGGTTATTAAGAAAAGTTAAATAAGCAAAGGAGCTCCAGGGAAGTTTAGCAAAAAAAGAACACCATATGCATAGAGAATTGGCAAGCAGTTGGCCCCCTCGTACACAAGGTTCGTTGTGGCTATGTTAGGCATGCTTCCCTTGGGAGGACTCCGTTTATTGGCTCATGGGAAGCCCTTCTGGAAAAACCTGCCCTCAGGCTCCTCCCAAGCACAAAGGCAGCCCCACAGCACTTCATTATATACTTCTGTCATTCACTCTGTCTGAACCACAGGCTCATTAGGGCCTGGGATGGGCTTGGGGATGGGTACCAGTTCAATGCAAGCTGTGTAATATTTAGTGAACTTTGTACTGGGTAGTCAGTGGTGAGCAAAACAGACAATATCCCTGTTCTTATGGAGATTTATAATGGAATGACCAAAGCCATGGTTTGGATGATAGAGAAGGGAAGTAGGGTAGGAGATCCAGTCCAAAGTATTGCTCAGAGGGCAGTAAGGGTCAAAACCAGGAATGTCAAAACCAACGATTAAAGCTGAGCTGAAACTGTGATACTAAACCAGTTAGCTCTTCATGGAATGTGGAAAGAACGAGGCCAGGAAAGAAGCTGGGGACATCCTAGATGACTAATAAGAGTAGGGCTGAGATCCTCAGAGCTTAATTTTAGTCGTCCCATATTTCCTGGTGTACTGAGAGGTCAGAATAATTTTTTCAAAAATAAGGTGGGCTCATTCACATGTCCATTCATGTAATTTCATTTAGTTTTGGTTAATTAAGTATTATGCACTAGATCTTATGCTATATGACCCAAGAGATAGAGAGATAATAAAATCCAAGGCCAGGTGCAGCGTTCTTAGAGGCTAATGTGAAAGATAAGGGCCACATACACTCACTAAAGTATTAAGACACTCAAAGAAGGTTCTGTGTTAGTTATCTGGTTTTTACTTTATTTTAAAATGTGAAGAACCTTAAGGGAAGTGCTATGAAAGATTAAGTTGCAGGACTTTATTTTGAGCTTAGATTAACAGAGAAGGTGGTATTTTTCTGGCCCTTGAAAGCCATGTGGCTTTCATACCATGTTTAAGCCATGTTTTCTTGGCTTAAACATACAAACATGTAGCCAGGGAAAGCACTGGCAATACAGAAAAAGGAAGTCATAGAGCAGTATAGTTTAGTGGTAAAGAACATGAACAGGGGAGCTGAATTGATTAAGGTCAAACTTCGGCTTTGTTACTTAGGAGCGGAACAACCCTGGGCAAGTTACCAAATCACTACCATGCCCCAGGTTTCTTAGCTGGTGTGGAGATTGATTTCAAAAGTGGCCAGGACAATCCCTACCATACTCCTTACAAAGTGACTTTGCCATGCCTCCCTTCAAGAGGAGGGCTCCATTTCCCCCCCCCCTTCAATTTGGGCTGATTACTGGCTTTGAGCAACAGAATGTGGCAAAAGTGATGCTATGCCAGTCCAGGCTCAGGCCTTAAGAAGCCTGGCAGTTTCCACTTTTGCTCTCTTGGAAGCCAGCCACCATGGAAAGAAATTCCAGCTGGATAAATGAACGGCCAGAGGCCACGTGGGCAGAGAGGCCATGTGGAGGAGAATCGAGGTGCCCCAGCAGACAGCCAGCATCAATGTCTCAGATATCAGAAGAAATCATCTTGGATCTCCCTGTCTCAGTCGAGCCACGGCAGGCAGGAGCTCATAGAACTGAGATGAACATCCCTGCTGAGCTCTGCCCGAAGTCCTGACCCATAGAACTGGGAGCAATGAGATGGCTGTTGTTCTAAGCCATCAAGTTTAGGAGTGATTTAGATACCTGCTATAGTTGGTAAACAGCCCAGCTATCTAATTCATTCTATAAACCTCGCTACCACAAGAGGTGGTGGAGTTTGGTTAGAAAAACAGAAAGAACTCCAAGATTCCTAGGCGTAAGGGACTTAGACATCACTGGCAAACCTGGGGGTTTGAGCAAAGGTAGGGAAGCCAATGTAGGGAGCAAATGTAGGGAAGCCAACCCTGAAAACTCTGCCTGAGGAGCTGAAATGGGTTCTAAAGGGCTGATTGTAACGGCGATGGATTACCAAGATCTCCAGGCAGCTCCCCGAGCGGTGCCGGCCTGTAGCAGCAAAGTAAGTGGTCTTGAGAGCTCTCGGGAAATCCTCTGAGAACTCCTTGTCTGCCCTCACTTAGGGCTGTGATGAACGCTGGAGAATAGCATCTTCTTCCTTCCTCTTTCCAAATATCCTGCTGGTGCTGCTCATTGTCAAGCTCTAACCCAAAATCATATGGGAAGGGGATGCTGGGAAAGGAGTCGTGGCTTCTTAGAGTTTTCAGATGGAGAGTTAGTAATACCAAGTCAACAACAGACCATTCAGCCCAAGGTGCAATTCATTAATTGTCAGAGAGTCTTTTATCTCTTGTTCTGGTCTTTGAGTTGGACGATCCCCCTTCCCCATCCTAACTGAAAGTCTAGTTAGGTCAGATGATAGAGAAAAGCAGGGAACAAAAAAACTGAGTATCCAAGAATGTCACTGTGATAGTCCCCTCCTTCTCCCACGAAAGTAACAGGGCAGACAACAGCAGCAGTCCTGGGTAGAACTGAGAGTATGGTGTAGAATACTCCTGGGTGACTGGAGACATTAAGAAAAGGCCCTGGCTAAAAGGCTCCTGTAAAAGAGGAGCAGCAAAAGCTCCCAGATACAGGAGATCAAGGTCTCCCACTACAGGACCTGCCCCCTCTAGTGATGGGGAGCGACTGGGGGTTATTCATGATGGCATGGTTTGGGAGACATACTCAGTCTGCAGACTCAGTGGTAGATGTTGGTGCTCACTTATTCACTCGGCAAACATTATTTGAACTCCTACCACAAACTGGGAAGGTTGTCAAGGATATATGGTTTCTTCCTTCAAGCAGGAAACTGAGACAAACAAACCAAAATTCTTCAATACACTAAAAAATATTATAGTCAAAAGAATGTACCAATGTTATCCAAGCACTACATGAGGAAGCAATTGATTCTAGGGTCAAAGTAGGATTTGGGAAAACCCAAAGACAAATGGCTTTTATATTCCTCCATATTTCTGAAGGATGACAAGAAATCCATGGCAGACACAGGGGATAGAGGACATTCCACACATAGGCAACGGCATAGAAATGTGGAAGTATGTGGCTTCCCATGGACCCATAAGTTGTCCAATAGGTGTGAGATCAAATATATCAGCAATAAAGGAGAAAACACTCAGATACAGGGCAGAAGGACAGGCTGCACCAGCCTTTAAAGTCTTCGGAATGCCATCTGGAGAGTTTGCATTCCGTCAGTGATTTCCATAGTGGATTTGCATTTATTTGCACTAAGGGTTTCACAAGACTCTCCATCAAGATGCTGAAGATTTTTCTGATAATAATAATATTGTTACACTACACATTAAAATGAAGTACTCAAATAAAACGAAAGTAGAACAGATCATTGAGCTGAGATTTTCAAAAAGAATCAAATAAACCCAATCACATGGCTCTCACCAGAAATATCAATATTAATGCAATAAGGTTTTTTATACTGTTAATAAAAATTTTTTAAGTATTGCTCTGTTTTTATTTCTTTAATTTTTATTCTTATATGTTTTGTAGCATACATAATTTATAGCCATAATAGTACTGGCATATGATTTATAAATACCTAAATAAATCTATGTTGTGGGTGCATTTCGAAAGGTAGTATTTTACTAGTAAATGTGCATAATCACGACACTCCAGCAAGTGATGGACGATATTTCATGTAAAATACTGGCCTAATAATATCAGGTTCGGGACATAGTCCTCACACAACTGCTTAGAGAATGATTGAAAGAGAAAAGAATGAAGACAGGGAAACCATTTAAGAGGATGTTTCAGTCACCAAGATGGCAAATAAGGGTGCCAAAACTATAATAATTGTTTTTAAAATGCAATTAAGAAAGTTTGAAAACAAGGGGTACCATCTTTCTAGTGGGGTGCACAGTCCAAGAGTCTGGGAGAGACAAGACCAAAGGAAGCATTGCATTCCTCTCAAAACAACTCTGGCTCTTGGTGGCAGAGATACAAGGATCACAAGAATTATTTTAGCTGAGTTTTCAAAGATTATGGAGATTACTTCTAGTACAAAGGGATGCATAGGCATTCCAGACTGCAGGATCATACATGCAGAAGCCCAAAGTGGTAAGTGTGTCTTGCATATACAGGAAATAGGAAGATGCCGGTAGGTGGAGCCAAGGGTGTCAAGGTAAGCTGGCCCCAGAGCATGAAGTATTAGCAATGCTATGCTTTCTGAGGAATTTGCACCTTGTCCTGTAGCCAGTTTAGGAAATGAATGGGTATTCTCTAGAAACATACTAGCATGGCCAGAGTCTCTTCAAGGGCCTTCGAAGAGGACACTGTGGGGACAGAGTGACTGGAAGGAAACAAGAAAATATGAAAACCTGAGTTTCTCCCAGCAACTGAGGGATTTGGCGTGCATCTGTAGTTTCACATTGTAACCACAGGGGGGCGGTCTCAACACATCGCATCCCAGAAGCTCTATGGCTCAGCTCAGAGCTTCAACCAGATTTCACCTGAGCGCCTCAAATAACTGCACTCTTAGGTGCTGATCTGTGTTGCCTATCTTTCGGAGAATTCACTTTTTTGGAGATTAACGGTGCTTTGTGGGTTTTCACCAAATAGCCCATGGGATTCCCGAGGTCAAATTCTAATCTGTTCTTTTTCGTTTTCAAAATACACAGATGACATCCCACAGGACTTGGCAACATGACCACTGGCAGACCTTGTAAACACCATTTCCTTTACAAAATTCAGCACACTGGGTAGCCTAACTCCACACCTCCATGTTACAGATAAAAAGAAAAATAAGTCTCAAGGAGGGGCATGGCCAGAGAAAGCATAATACAATTGGTAAATAAAATAGCTAGAATCAGAACAGAATAGTGGTTAGGAGACAGACTGCCTGGGGCTGAATCCTGTCTTTACCACCTGATGGATGAATAATCTGGGGCAAGGTCCTTCGCTTTTATGCCTTGGTTTTCCCATCTCACGTTCCTCAGGTTAAATTAGTTTCTTTAAAAGTGCTTTTAAATGCTTCAAAAGTTGCCAGTAGTTGATAAAAAAAAACATATGCATTAGGTGTTATCATTATAATTTCAAAGATAACATTTTAATATTTAGAAATTGTACTGATGCTATTGTAAATATAAAAGTTATTTTATTATGTGTAAACTAGTCCATTTTTTACCCTGTAAAATCTAATCTTTTCATTATCTTTAAAAATATTTGACATACCTTAATGTCTCTTTCAGTTTGCTTTATTTTCTATATTTCTTAGAGCGAGAATTTTTCTTCTTTTTTTTTCTACATCTGGTGACTCAGTCAACAAATACTTCTTGAGTATTTAATTTGTGCTAATAATTAGTGATATAGCAGTGAACAAAACAGACACAAAGCTCTGCCCTCATGGAGCTTGCATTCTAGTGGGGAGCAGAGGGAGAGAGAATAAACCATCAGAACATGTAGTAAGCTAAATGAGAATTTTATAGAGAAAAAAATAAAGCAGGAGCGAGAGGAGTTGCAGTTTTACATACGGTATTCAGAGAAATCCTTCCTGAGAAGATTTCTGAGCAAAGCCCGGAAGGAGGTTAGGGAGAAGGCTGTGCAAATGCCCTGGGGAAGCACTCTGCAGGCAGAGGAAAGAGCAGGTGCACAGGCCCGGACTTGGAAGCGTGCACACTCAAGGAGGGCAGGGTGACCACGGCAGACTGAAGGGAGGTATGAGCCCTAGATCACATCAGAGAGATGACAAAAGTCAAGTCACATAGAACCATTCAGGACAGTATGAGGACTATGACTTTAAGCAAGATGGGAAGCCACTAGACAGCTACTTGAGCAGTGGAATGACATGAATTGATCTGGTTTTTAAAGAATTACTCTGGCATGAATGTGCATGAATGTTCACAGGGCAACCACAGGAGCAGGAAAACTGGGCTTTTCCAGTAATCTAGATGAGAGATCAGGGTGGTTGGGGAAATAATGTTAGTGGTGGAGGCAGTGAGAAATGACTGGCTCCTGGATGTATTCTGAAGGTAGACTCAGCTAGATTTGCTGATTTACATTTGATGTGTAAGAAAGAGAGAAAACGAGGATAATTCAAAACTTCTCAGCCTGAGAAGCCAGAAGGATGGACTTCTCACTTCTGAGATGCTGAAGACTGAGAGGAGCGGGTTTGATACGATCCTAATCAAGTTATGACCAGGACTTTTCTTATAATTGGCTAGACCAGCTCATTCCCAAGTTTATGATGAAAATTAAAATAATTAGAAGAATAACCAAGAAAATCTGAAACAAATGAAAACTGAGGAGTAGGAAGACGAAGGCTAAAATTCATTGAAGAAAATAATTAAGCTTCTGGAATTTCAAAAAAAGGCTCATATTAGCATATGAGGAGATGCAAAGATCAATGGGCAAGAGAAACAAAGGAGACCCAAATAGTTTGAACTAGGGAGACAGATGAGGGGGTGGGGTGGGGGATTTTACTTTCTGATGAAGATAGCATTTCAAATCAGTAAGAAGATAGGCTAGTTAACAACTTGAATAGCCAAAAAGGAAAAAATGAAGTTACATCTCTGCCTACTTTTCCTAACAAAATAAGCATCAAATAGTCAAACATATTACAGTAAAAATTAACCCACAAAAGAACGTAAAGAAAATATGGGGGAATTATATTATTGCAGTAGTGATGGTATTTCTAAGCATGACACAAAACTGTGAAGGCTGAAAAAAAAAGATTAAAAATTCTGACATTTTAAAAACAGACATTTCTACATGGTGAAAATACTATAATCAAAGTCAGAGATCAGGAAAAATGTGGGGAAAATACTAGTAACACGAATAACAGATAAATGTCTAGTTCCCTTAATATATTATGATGTATACAAATAAAAAAAAAAGGGTCATTTACCTTATAGAAAAAAACTGGGTGAAGTCATGATTTTGGAGAAAAATAAATGCAAATGGCTTTTAAAAAAATAGGTACAATATCACTTTTGAGCTTTAAAATAATGCCACTAAAAATAACAAATAATAAAATTCAAATGAAATATAGTCACTTTTTACTAATCTAATTGGCAAATAATTTCAACCTCTGAGTTGACAAGCAGGGGAGAAACAGATGTTCTTGTACATAGGTTATAGAGATTCTTGTCAGGGAAATGCAGTCACATTTATCATTATTTAAAGGAACATACCCTTTCAACCCAGTTCTTCTCCTTTTATGAATTTGTCCTGCAGACAAGCTCATGCAAGAATTTGCTTTAAATATGATGTCACTGGGCATTAGGCATTTTTCAGCTGCACTATAATCTTATAGGACCACTGTCATATATGCAGGCCGTTGTTGTCTAAAATGTCATTTTGCCGTGCATGACTGTACACAACCTAAGCCAGGCCAGCAGGGTTCTCCCCTCAAACTTTGGAGTGCTGAAGATGACAGAAGAGTGAGTCAGAGCTCATTCTTTCCGGTGGCAGCACCTGGTGAGATAGTGAATGGTCCCTGGGCCTGGATGCCTAGAGATGTCCTTAAGCCAATCCTTGATCTCGTCCTATATCTAAGCCTGCTCTCTGAGTTTCCCGTTAGTCTAGCAATCATTCCTCTTTTTAATTTATCTAGTGTTGATCTTTTTTTGCTTATATGGTTTTACCTTCATTCCTGAGAATCAAATATTTCACTCTATTTATATATGCAACACATATTTTTATCACTTTCATCATTTTTCTCACCTCTAATCACCAGTGAAATATTTGATAGCACCTTTCCCTTACTTTCATCACTCTTGCTGCTTTATTCTGTACTTATAAAATACATTAGATTAATAATATTTGTAGATCATTCAAGAACTTAAATGTACATGAAATCAATAATACATGTGCACGCATGCGTGTATGATGGAATGAGTCGATATTGCTGTTTTGGAGCATAGCATTACGTGAATTCATAAAAGTTATTAAGTTAAAAGTTTGCAAGTAGAGCAATTTCATATAGAATGCCAGATAATTAATACAGAAAGTAAATACTAAAGAAAGAGAGACCCTTTAAAAATATCAGATATAATAATAACACTTCACAAATCATTTTCACGGTCATTATCTCCCTGGAATGCCCTGTAATTAATTTTGAGGAAGGTAAAAATAAGAATTGTTGGTGTCCATTTTACTGCTGAAGAAAGCGAAGTTCATGAAGGCTAAATGATTTCCTGAAAGTCCTACACCTACTAAGGGACAAACCAGGAACAGAACATAAACTGGTGACCTATCACCTAGGTTTCTTCTCTTTATACTATAGTGCCCTTTTATTTTTTCTCCCCAACTTTCTATTTTGAGAATTTTAACCCTAGAGAATTGTTAATAGTACACCCCTAGAGCTTCCCCTGGACTCACTGGCTGTCCACATGTTACTGCATTTGTGCCATTATTCTCTCCTCTGCATCTGGATCTCTCAATCTCAATAGCCTCTCTCTTTTCCAAGGTCCCTGTGTGTTCTCCCTGGAATCCAGCCCCTGGCATCTTCCCTGGGTGCAGCAGAGGACTGGGCCCAGAGGAAAGGGGCGGGCTTGGGGGCGGGCACGGAGAGGGGGCCGGGCTTAGGGCGGGGTGGTTGGGGTCCGGCACTGACTGGGCGCGGGTTAGGAGGAGGGGCGCTGCTGGGAATGAGGCGCGGCGGGGGAGGTTCTCTGCAAAGCAGGGGCACAGAGGGCAAGGGGCGGCAGGGCTGGTGCTGAAGTGCCGGTGCGGGGAAAGGCAGGGACAGCAGACTTCTCAGGCCTCAGAAAAACAAGTGGACGTCCCAGGCCTGCTCACAGCGATGATGGGCTCCCTGGCGGCCGCCCTCTGGACAATGCTCCATCCCCAGACTCTCCTACTGGGTGCTATCGCCTTTCTGCTCTTTGCTGACTTCCTCAAAAGAAGACGCCCAAAGAACTACCCTCCGGGGCCTTGGCGCCTGCCCTTCCTTGGCAACTTCTTCCACCTGGACTTTGAGCAGTCGCAATTGGCACTTCAGCGGGTAGGAAGGAGCAGGGAAGGTCCCCTAGCCCTGTCCTGTCCCTAACTCTGATCTGTAGGACAAGGGACATTCAGGGACTGAGGTGGGGGTGGGGAATAATTGGAAGCTCTGTGGCTAATGCTTGTAACCAGGTGAACCCTGCTTTGAGCTTGATTTTCCTGTTTCCCCGCACTGTCAACTGGTATGATTCTACCTGCCCCTTTCCAGGGGTGGCATATTAGTTAAGAGTACTAGGCGTGTTACGTTATTTAACTCATTTCATTGTGTGTTATCTAGGTAAACATTATCAGAACATCTTATTTATAATATGATTGCTTTGACTTCTTTTATATTATCCTTAAAAATGCTATAGTTCTAGGAAGCTTCATTTCCCATATGTAAGATGGTGATAATCCTACCTAAATCCTCATCATTTCTCAACTGGATAACTCTCACCCCCACACTAAATGATCCCCTGTCTTCAGCCACCTCCCTCTGTAGTGCACTCTCACTGAAGTAATCATTTAACATGTTGTTCCTCTGCTTACAGTTTCTCAGTGCCTCCCACTGCCTCCCAGTGTTCAGACTCCTTACTGGGACACTTGGGTCCCTTCTTGACCTGGCCTCTTTCCACCTCTTTATAATCATCTCCCATCAGGACTCCCTGACTCTGCCCACCCAGAATTCTTTAAGGTTCTCTCAGACATCAAACATTTTCTCAAGAATCTTCAGCTGGTTTCCCTGCCACTCAGCACAGGTCCTTTGCTGAGAGACAACACTGACAGGTGGTTATAGAGATTAAATAAAAGAGTGAATGATTGACGGGTCTTCTATTTGGTGCACAACAGGTATCAGTTCCCCTTTCCTACACATGCCTGGGGTACTTTAAACATGTGACTATATATTGTACTCAATACAGATGGGCAGATCTTATTACTCTGGGAGAAATGCCCAATTGGTAACAATAAGTGACACAGAATTTTAAACCTAGTCTCCTAAACCTATGCCCTTCCTTAAGACATGCGTTGTTTAATTTCCAAGTATTTGGAGATTT
The DNA here is from genome assembly GCA_008086735.1 of Cheirogaleus medius. Classification (NCBI taxonomy): domain Eukaryota; kingdom Metazoa; phylum Chordata; class Mammalia; order Primates; family Cheirogaleidae; genus Cheirogaleus; species Cheirogaleus medius. Next base: position 42,688,410 of record VBSM01000529.1, on the reverse strand, counting down.
TTCTGTTATTCTTCTGTTAATGATTTCCAGTTTCATTCCATTATGGTCAAAGAAATAATTCTTTTAAATTTATTAAGGTTGATTTAATGACACAAGATACAGTCTTGTGTATGTACCATTCATGATACGTTTATACACAAAAACATATATGTGTATAAACGTACCATACATGTTTGAAAAAAATTCAACTGTTCTTGGGTGGAGTGTTTTGTAAATATCAGTTAAATCTTATTGGGTAACAACATTCTTTAGTTGTCTTATATCCATGGTGACTTATTATTTGCTGATTCTATGTTTTACTGAGAAAGGTACTTTGAGGTCTCCAACTACAACTGTGAGTTTATCTATTTCTTCATTCAGTTCTGGTAGTTTTTCTTTCATGTATTTGGAAGCTCTGCTGTTTTGTACATACCTATAAGATTGTCATATCTTCTTGGCAAGTTTACCCTTTTATCATGTAATGTCCCACTTTATCCTTGAACTTTACTTTGTCTAATATAATGTAGCCACACCAAACTCTCTTTTGATTAGTATGTGAGTAGTATAAGTTTCTCATCATTTTACTTTTAACCTACTTATATTACCATTATATTTGAAATGAGTTTCTGGCAAACATTGTGTAATTGGATCATTTTTTTCATTCTGCCAATTTCTGTGTTTTAAGTGGTCAATGTAGATCATTTATATTTGATATAATTGTTGATACATTAGGATTTCAGTCTACCATTTTATTATTTATTTTACATTTTTTCCCTGCTTTTCATTGTTCTGTTTCCCTTTTCCTGTCTTTCTGTGGGTTACTTGAACATTTTAAAAATAATTCCATTCTCATTTATCTGTGGTGTTTTTGAACATATCTCTTTGTTGTTTTACAAGTGATTGCTCTGAGGATTACAATATGCTTATGTGGATTATTGCAGTCTACTAGTGTCAACATTTTACCCTTCAAGTGAAGTACTGATACCTTATAACCATTTAGGTCATTTTACCCTTACTATTTTATTAGTATAATTCTGTTAAATATTATCTCTGCATACATTGAGAACCACGTCAGACAATATTATAATTTTGCTTTTAAATGAAAAATGCAAATTTTGAAACCTCAAGAGAACAATAATTGATTGTATTTACCCATTTATTTACCCTTTCTGTTGCTCTTTCTTCATTCCTAATTTTCCAAGTTTAAAATTTCCTGTCTGTTTTGAATAACTTTCTTTAGCCATTCAGCACAAACATCAGGTGGGCTGGCAAAAATTCTCTTAGCTTTTATTCAACTAAGAATGTCTTTATTTCACCTCTATTTCTGAAGTATACATTCATTAACTATTGAATTGTAGGTTGACAATTTCTTTCATTCAACATTTTCAAGCCTTGTGCTATTTCTTTCTGGTCTCCATGGTTTCTGATGAGAAATTTGCTGTCATTTGTAGAGTGGTGTTTGCTTCCATTAAAGAGAGGTAAAAAAGCTAAGGATTTCTGTCCTGTCAGCCTGTCCTTTTCCTGTCTTTGGGCTAAAGAAAGTAGGCTTTTCTGGGAGGTAGCTTGTCTCCATCAATTGGTGTCATGATTAGTACAAGTAAATCGAGATGCTTTTATTCAATCTTGTCTGGAATACCAAGTTTGATCTGTGCCCTTGCTGTACTACCAAGATATAGATTTGAGTAGAGAGGTTAGATGCTTCCCCTACTGCCACAAAACTAGCTAGTGATCAAACTGAGAAATAGGTTCTTATTCTTGGCCCAGTGACTTTTCATCACACTGTTTATTTTTATTTTATATAGGTTGCCATTTGTATATTTCTTGGTGTGAAATACATGAAGTTCAAAGCTGTGATTTTGTTATAATTAATTTTACATTCTTGCGATTGGAAAACATTAAATAGAAACTAACTAATAGATCTCACATCAGAATTTTTAAGTTAATTCTCATTTAATCTCCATGATAGGCACACATGTTAGGCATTATCTGGTGGCATTTTCATTTTACTATGGAGGAAACTGGCTGAGAACAAACAGCAAAGTGATTTGCCAAGACTATTCAGTGACACAATGGCAAAACAAGGACTTGAACCCAAGACTATTTGACTCATATACCTATTCTCTACTTATGCTACGTGACTTCTCACAATATAGTTTGAGGATAATTGATTTATTCATGAGTTTATTTCTTCAACATACATTTGTTAAGTGTTTACCATAGGCCAGGTATAGTGCAAGACAGCGTATGATGAAATGTGTAGTGTAAATGCTTGGTAACCAAATGGATTATCAGGAGATGGGATTACTGTGAAAGAGAAACCCTGGGGATACCTTTTGTAAAATGCTGGAATAAATAGAGTTAAACTTTAAATAAATATTTGATATTCTACCAGTAGCGAAGTAGAGTAAAGGGACAGGAGATTTTAAATGGGGGGAATGGTCTAAACTAAAACAAAGTGAGAGGACAGTGAAGAAACTTTTCTGTTCCTATGGCGTGATAGGAGCTTTTCTCCCCACCTCTCACCCCAGCCCATTTTCTAAACTTTCCTTACTATAGCCATATGACTTGTTATAGGAACACTTATTTCTATTTAAATGGCAGAAAAAGTTATCAGACTATGGTGGGAGAATGGTAGTTAAAATTGATAAATTGCTTTTAAGAAAGTGACCCCAAAATACAGTGATGTGAACAAGATGGAAATTTATTTCCCTTTCACAAAGGAGTTCAGATTTAGGCAGGAAGTTCAGGATAGGGAGGCTGCTTTGTACCACAGTGTCATCTAACACCTCCAGTTCCTTCTCTCTTATTGCTCTGGTCCGCCACCAACACCATCATGTATGAGTTCTGGCCCATGGGGAGGAGAGAGGGGAGATAGTGAACAAGCTGCTTTTGTTTAATGAAGTGACCCAGCAGATGCACACATAACTACTCTTGTGTCCCACTGGCCACAGCTAGACAGGCTGGGAAATGTGGCCAGCAAATACTTAAGGAGCAACCCTAAGTATTTCCCCCACAGAAGAAGAGAGGGGGAAATATCTTTATCCTTTCATTTAAGGATGAAGTCTACAGAATGTGCTGGAAAGATCCCAAACTTTATGCCACCACCTATGTGCTAAAATCACTGTACCTGTTTTTCTGAAAACTGGGAACTCTTTATAGGATTTTTATTATTAATATGCAAATAAAATAAGTTAATTACTGTCAAGTTACTGCCAGAGTGCTTAGCACATAGTTGATGCTTACTTTGTATATTTTCCACTCTGCCCCTCTTTAAAAGTTTGTATCAATAAACTCCAGAAAAGCCAGTTTGGGGCTGCATGCCAGGCATAATTTATCTCTCTTGGTCACTAGATGAGCCTCAGTAGCCCATTGTCTGCTCTCTGCTCCTCCCTTCCTTTGTTGATGTCATTACAAGAATCTTCTTTCCAAAATATACTCCCTAAAATATCAATTATAATAATGTCTTTATTATCGATTTTAGTATTATGGTTACTTATCACCACAATACTAAACATGGGAACTAGGAATATCCCCTGTTTTATAGATTTGAAAACTAAGACACAGAAACGTTAAATAGTTTTCCCCAAAATCAAACAGAAAGTAAGAATCAGAACATAGATTCAAACAGGCTTGTATGACTCCACAATCCAAACTCTTAAGCACTCACTTACATCACCTCTCCTACTCAAACATCTTCAGACTTCTAATTGCAAGCCAAAAAAAGTCCAAAATCTTTTGCTTGACATTAAGACTCTCCTCAGTCTAGCTCAGATTACCTTAGCAGCCTTGTCTTCCATCTCCCTGTCAACTAGGAAGATACTTCTTCCAGGAGTCTACCCTGGCTGCTGTTCCCCTATGTGCTTCCTAACTTTCCCCCACCGAATAATGTATTGTACAGAATGGCAATACTAAGAACTGATCATTTACCTGTATGCCCCATTAGATTTCCAGCACCTGGCCTTGGTCCACTACATGGTCAGTGCTCTGTAACTAATGAACCTTGCTCTGCGGTCAGACAGGCTAGCTGTGTTGTTCCCAAACACCTACATTTTCCCCTAATACACACGCACTAACACACACAAATGCACTGCCCAGTGCTGGTGAGAATTCAGGGAAACAGACCCTCTGAGAGTATGTTTTGGGATACCCTTTTACAATTTTTCTTTTCCTCTCTTTGTGTCTTTGTTACTTTTGTGCTTAAATTTGAGCATTTAGATTAAGTGGAAACTCACTCAATTTAATATCTCTTGGTAGCGATGGTCCAATTTCTTGTCTCACTAATCCTTCACTTCTAGTTTTGCTTTATTCTAAATGTTTACGTTACTCCATCATATTTTTTAAACCGTAAGTGCTACATTTGGAATTTTATTCCTAGTATTACATTTCCTGTCTCCTGTTGCTTTTGTTTCACTTTCCTAGCACCTATTTCAATCATTTTCTCTTTCTTTTTCTGTTTTCATTTCTGATTTTAAGCCTGTTTTTACCTTCTGAACTATCTTATTTGTAATGTCTTTTGTTCCCTTATTCTGTTTCTTTTTAATAACTTGTTTGATGATATAATCAAAATGTATAATCTGCCTTACAAAGTCCTTTCCGATGCCCTCTGGGTCATTTAATCCTTGTAAAGCAGTTGCCACAGTGACTGGTACAGTGCACTTAAGAATTGTTAGACATCGCTGTCATCAGTTCCAGGGCTCCAGGAGGTCGTTTCACCTATCCAGAGTTACATGGTTAATAAAACCATAAAAGTTTTTGAGCCAGATTTGTTGAAGTAGAAATATACATGGTCAGAGAGCTGGTCGAGATTGAACTCTGAAGAATTTTATTTCAATAAATAGTAATGTACTTCTGAATCCCTCCCAGGTATCAGCTAAGATTCTAAGTTGCAGACATTGTCAGCTAGGAGTCACTTAACTTAACCTGAGATTTTTTTCAGCTCTTCCAAAAACAATCATATGGAATATTCTAAATTAATCAAGAAATTATTCTTGTGAGGGCTAAGTTCATCCAGGGATTCAGCAGGGTGAAATACAAGGTCTGCTTTATGTGTGGGGACCCATCACTGCCATTTCTTACAAGTAAAGACATGCACTCTAGAGTCAAACTGACTTGAGATTGAACCTTGGCTCTCCTGAGGCAGGACGTGCTGTGCTGGAGATAAACAGAGACCGATGGAGGACACTGGGACAAAACAGTGATGGAAGGACTGAGTTCAGGCCTGGTCTTTAGTGTGGAGGGAGGGTGCTGGGATGAGGCTGAATCCATAGTATCGGCTCTGATGGGGTCATGTAGGTCCAGGGCTGTAAGAGTGGCATGTTGGAGTGTCAGCACAAGGGGACCAGGATGAGGGAGGGAGTCACAGACACCTGGAGGACATGGAGCCCTTTTGTATGATACCTTGTCCACAGCTACACTCAACCCAGGCAGACACAAGGCAGGGGTCGGGTTTAGTTAGGGACCTGTCTTGATTAGATAAGAAGGACTTTGATCAGTGACTGTACTGTTCTCTACCCCATGTCTACACATCCCTGCACACGTGTGCATGGTCATAAACACACCCACATGCTCTGATTGTCCCTCCCTCCCTCTTCCCTACTCTCTTACTCTCCACTCATTCCCACATTCACTCTCTCACTCTCACTAAACTCTAAGTTCCTGGAGCCATCTCTGTATCATGTTTTTGTCCTCCAATCTTATATAATGCCTGGCAAATTCCTTACCACATCAATAGCTTTGTCACCTTGGCTGCGTGACTTCAACTCTGACTTATTTTCATTTTCTGAAAGATGAGAAAAATCGTTACTACCGTAGGGTGCTTGTGGGATTAATGAGATAAAACTTGAAAGGTGCACACAAGGAATGTGGCTTTGTGTGACCCCAAGTGCCTTCTTTCCAAATGTTGGTGAGCTCTTGTTCTTTCTGCCACCGTGAGCACACATCCACAGCCCATTGCACACAAAGCTTGTTTGCTCCTTGGACGCTTGCTGAGTGGCTGTGCGCCTGGACCAGAAAACAAAGTGCCTTTCATACGGCTGCTTTCATTCCTCCCCACAGAACCCTCTGAGGAGGAGTAACTTTCTCCCCTTTATAAATGGGGAGCTGGGGCCCAAAAAGTGAAGCGACTTCCCAAGAGCCCACAGCAAGTGAAATGCAGAGCCAAGATTCTCACGTCACTCCAGTACTAGAGAGCTTTTCTCCATGCCTGGTCCACCCTGTGATGCATCTTCTGTTGTCGAGCATGTGTTTCTATTATCTATGGCCAGTGTAGGAAGGGGGTGTTCTCTTTTGGTTAAAG
>VBSM01000529.1:42650010-42668963 GCA_008086735.1 Cheirogaleus medius | reverse complement strand
CATGGTATCTGCCCACAGGAAAGAACTCACTGGGTTCTATACAGGTGCAGACTGACAGGAGTGGTCAGGGAAGGCTTCCAGAAGGAAGTGAGGTTTGAGCTGAGGATTAAAGGATGATTAAAAGTTATTTAGGTTATAGACCAACTGGTGAGGAAGAACCTTCCTGGTGAGGCAAACAGCATTTAAAAGGACACTGAAGTAAGAGGGCACGTGATGTGTTTGAGAAGCTGAAAGAAGGCCCATAGAGGGAGCACAGGCAGGGGTGGAGAGTGGCCCAGACAGGGGCAGACGAAGGAGCTTTGCCCTCAGAGTGATGGGAAGGTGCTCAGGGGTCTCGAGTGTGAGGGCTGAGCCTGTAGGATGATGTCACTAGATCACACTCGAGGCTCACTCTGCTTTCAGGGCATGGAGCCCGTTAAAAGGGGCAAGAGGATGTGGGCACAGCTAGGGGCTGTTACAGGAAAGTGGCAGCCTAGACTAAGGCGGTGGTGGTAGGCATGGAATGCAGGTGACGGAATGAAGAAAAACTGAAAGTAAAATGGACCAGTCTCACCGATGTGTTGGATGAAGGCAGAGTGAGGGAAAGGCTCACTCTGAGGTTTCCTGGGTTTGCTAGTATGTACCTGGCTGGAGAGGGCTCCTCTCACTGGGCTGCCTGATGCTGTTATTGGACCTGCTATGGGGAGTGGGGGCAGGGTACAGATGTGGGAGGGAAGAATAGGAGAAATACGGGTGAATGACACATTCTTTACCTGTGTGGCGCTGCCGCAGCACATCATGACCAGTTCATGGTAGAATGTGGACTGAGCAGCTGTTGCATTATTCTCCCATCCATGCCTACATGTCCCCTCCCAAGACCCACACCAACCTGTCCCAGTAGGGAAGATCCATTTGTCATTCAAATGTAGCCAAACTTTTGTGGTAAAATTCCCAGCAGGAAAATCCAGTGCAATTTATAAGGTGTTCCATGCAAAGAGGAGGGTACTGGAGGAGGCAGACTCAGCAGACTGTGGGCGGGATGGGGAAGGTGGCTCAGGACCTGGCATAGAAGCCCGAGGACCACTCAGCCTCTGTGTGGGTGTGCCGCTTGGGTGGGTCAAGCCCTGTCTGAATCTTTGCTGCCTTCTCTAGGGGACTATGATCATGACCAATTTGACTGCACTGCACAGGGACCCCACAAAGTGGGCCACCCCGGATACTTTCAATCCCGAACATTTTCTGGAGAATGGACAGTTTATGAAAAGGGATTCTTTTCTGCCTTTCTCAATAGGTAAGTTGCAATAAACAGGGGTGTGGGAGTCCAGAATCCCTCTCCCAGCCTCCCGTGGTCTTCTCCCTGCAGTCCCCTGCTTTAGCTGGAATGTGTCCAGATGGCCCCGACCAGCGCCACTCCCTCTCCCTATAGTTGCTGCACCAGGACCCCCTGGCTGGACAGTGCTCAGCCTGCCCTTCCTTCCCACGCCCTTCCGGCCTCTGCTGGAGATGTCGGCTTCCCTTGTGTGTCCTCCAGATCAAGGGGACAGACACCATGACCCCACCTCTCCCTCACAAAGAGGGGAACATCTGCCATCCTTATTGAGTTTTCAAATGTCCAGAGTTCTTTTAAGGGATGCTCATTCACATAGAAACAGAGCTGATCTACAATAAGGAGAGAGGAAGTGTCCGGGGAACAGCGTTACTTATCCCCCTGTGCGCATCAGTCAGACTCTGACCACCACTGGCTTAACTAGATTGGGTTCTGCTCTATAAGCACTGCCTGAAGAAGTCCTTTTGATTTTTTGTTTTAACTTTAAAATCTAGTTCATATATTTGTATGGTAGACAACGTGAAAGGTAGCAAATATGATACAGGAAAACTCTTTCTCTCCAGTTTTTAAGCTAGCCAATTTCAAAAGTGTATTTTTAACGCATAACATTGTAAAATCAATAACAAAAATTTTTAGTATATTCCAGGAGTTGAAGCAATATGTTGCATGGATTATTTCAAATAATTTCCTTGTTCCTTAGTTTAAGAAATACATACTGACCATCCACAGACAGGGTCCAAGTATCCCCAGGCCAAAGATTTGAAATCTAATAGTCCTGGTTTTCATTCTTTTAAAAGCAAATCCATACCTGCTATCTCACTGGGATCCTTGCCCAGCCATGTAACACAGAAGAGAGGGTATTTCATGTATGTGACAAGTGTCTCAGGACCACTTTCAGCCTCTCGAACAGCTGAGACTGCAGGCGCACACCACCATGTCCAGTGAATTTATTCTACTTTGTGCAGAGACGAGGTCTTGCTATATCGCTCAGACTGGTCTTGAACCCCAGCCTAAAGTGATCCTCCAACCTCAGCCCCCCAAAGTGCTGGGATTACAGGGGTGAGCCACCACACCTAGCCAAAGGTCATCCTTCAAATGGTATTCTTCTGTTTTTTGAAAATTAACCAGATGAAGTTAATGATAAGATACTATACAGCTGCAATGTTTACTATTATCCAGGTGACATTTCTAAAATACTTTGTTTTGTGTATAAATTGTTAAATTATTTGACCCTGCTGGATTCATTTTGTATCCCTCACAACATATACAATAAAATTCTCATCATAAACACATATACATTTTCACTAATGCCTAGAAAGTTTGCTTAATTTGCCCCAATCACATGGCTACAACGTGGGAGGAGTAGAATTGGATCTCTGTCCTTCTGACTCCAGTTCACCCACACATAACAGGGAGTGGGACGGGACCAGGGCAGTGCCAAATGTGAGCTGTGGAGAGCAGGACCCAGGCTCGGGCCCCACTTTAGAAGCAATGTCTTGTGTGGGGGCAGGACCACCTTGTATCAGAAGGACTATACAAGGAGGGAGACTGAACCAGTTCCAACATAGAGGGCCATCCATGCCAGTGAGGACTCCATGATTAAGGAGGAGAAGGTGGCATAGGGGAAAGATGACAAGTACGTTAGAAACCCTGCTCTGATAGTTACTGAATTATATTTTGGACACTTTCCTTTTAAGGATTGGAAAACATTAACACTGAGTTTTATCATTGTTTTCTTGTCTGCATTGGTCGTTGTTTGTTAAGTGAGCTTTTAAAGCCCTTAGGCTAGACACCCACTTTGTAGGTCAATCCAGCCTTCCAGTTCTATGATCGCACACCTTGCATCTTCATCCAGCACCTCACCTGCCTGATCTCTGAAGGCATCTGACTTTGTGATTCAGGACTTCTGTTTTCTGTGTTTGGGTGAACCCAAGTGGAAGTCAGACTTACACTGCTGCCCATAAAGCCCTTCCTCAGCTCAGGTTTACAGGTTGTGGTTGAGGATCCCAATCCCTGCTAGGTGCCAGTGCCACCTGGGAGGACAACTCATGTTTTGATTTTGTCTTTCAGGAAAGCGGGCATGCCTTGGAGAACAGTTGGCCAAGTCGGAGCTGTTTATTTTCTTCACTTCCCTCATGCAAAAATTTACCTTCAGGCCCCCCCAAAATGAGAAGTTGAGCCTGAAGTGCAGAATGGGCATCACCATCTCCCCAGTCAAACACCGCCTCTGTGCTATACCTCGGGTGTGACATGGCAGGGAAGGAAAGGGGGAAGGAAAGCAAGAAGAATGGGCATGTGTTCTGAAGACACTGGTCACTGCACAGATGAGCATGGACAAAATGAAAGTGACGCTGAGGAAAGATCAGGGGAATACGACTCAGGGGAAACTACATCCAAATCTGAACTCTGCTTTCTCTTTCAAATTAGCCTTGGGAAAATCGTTTATGTGCTGAACAATTTACCTTTTCATCCGAGCGATGAAAAGAGGATAATGATTCCTTCACTAAAGAAAATTCTTGTGAGATTCAAAGGAAATAGTGGCCTTAAGTGATTTATAAACCATAAAAGTTACAGCAGTAATGTGCCTCCATCCTGATTCCATTGTTAGATGTATATCTGCTTTAGGCCTGTTGATAGCTCAAATCAAAGTGGTGCTAATAGTCAATAGGATTTAAAAATGGGCCATGGGAGCAGCCACAGAGGTGCGCCCTACAGGCTGTCTCATTTGCTCCCACTGTGCTCACTTTATTTTCTTCATGCCTCAGAGTGGTTCTCTGAGAAGTTAGAAGGGCAGATATTGTTCCATAATGACAAAGAAAGCAAGTGTTGTTGAAGCAGTTTCTATGGATGACATAAGGAACCACTCACTACCTTGGCCTTAGATCCAGGGCCAAGTAGAATGTGTCCCCAATTGACCAACCTGGGAAGCAGGTTTGGCGGACAAATGTGGAAATATTTTCTGTCCTTAAAAGTACTCTTTACCTTAAATCTTCCATCAGATATTGATTCTCTGTTGCACAGTGGATTTAGCTATATGGTAGGTGTGACCTTTTCTTACAACTAGATTCTAAGCCTTTGATGGGTCCTGGGAGAGTATTTTATACCAGAGAATCAGAAATGTCACATACCTGCTCAACCCCTCTGTGTTTGGCTGCTGAGGGGAGACAATGCCCCTACAAGAGAAGGCCAGGTAACAGTGATACTCCATGGAGCTTTGACACAATGCGAATGCAGAAAAATGAACAGAACCCCTAGGAAACTAGGCTAATCCTTACAAAAGGATCTCTGTTTTTCCTAAAATGATGTCTTAGTCTGTTTTCTGTTGCTATAACCCAATACCTGAGACTGGCTAAATTATACAGAAAAGTTTATTTGCTCAGGGTTCTGGAGGCTGGAAAGTCCAATAGCATAGTTGGAGCTTCTTGCAAGGGCTTTTGTACTGTGTGTCATAATATGATAGAAAAAAAGAAGGGCAAGCAAACACCTACCAAATAGAGAAAGCATGAGGTGCTGGTCTCACTCTATAGCAGCCCATTTCCTTAATAACTAAGCTCGTACCACAGTAATGACATTTATCCCTTTGTGAGGCCTGACCCTCCTGACCAAATCACCTTTCATTAGGCCACACTCGCAATACAGCAGCATTGGGAACTAACTTTCAAAAATACCTTTTAGAGGGGACTAACACTCAAACCATAGCAAAGTGGTTAGACCTATGTAATTTCAGTAGCCTAAAGCACAACATGCCACAAAGCCATGGGGCATATCCTTCCTGTTTCTTGGGATTCAGAGAAAAGCCAATGCAGTTGGCACTGTGAGAATGGGAAACGGAGAAAAGGATGGGAATAGAGTGTTTGGCTGGAGCCAGCCTAAGCTGGCTGGGAGAGCCAAGAAAAAATGTGTCTGGAAGAAATGGTTGGGTTTTTAATGTGTTTGAGGAGGCTTTGGTCCTTCTTTCCTGGTGAAAGAAAGAATGGGAGTGAAAGCCCCATGCATGTGCACTTTTTTTGTAGCCCACTGGAAAATTGTATCTCTAGAGAACAGGCCAAGTGATAGTCAGAGAATAAAGCCAATAAAATCAGGCCTTGAACTTGAGCTTCATAAACTTCCAGGGCCTTGTCTTCCATTTGGTTTCCCCAATAAGATCACTCAAGTAGGAGACTCAAACAGAAATTGATCAAAATACATTATGTGTCTCAGTTTTCTCATGAGTAAAATGAAGGATTTGTTGAAGTCATCTCTAAATTCCTTCCCTGCTCTGCTGTGCATTGTCCATGATCCTGGATGGGCAGGTACTCACCCATTTCTAGGGGAATAAATGTAAGACCACTGAGACTCATCCTGACCTAAGAGATGCAATGGGATCCAGGGCCAAATAGGGTGGGTGTGAGCACAATTAGCCAGAAACCTGGGCGATACATGACCTATAATTGATTTTCCTGACCATATAAAATATCTCTTTTTCTTTTAAAGCTTTTTGGAAAGTCTAAAATCTGAGCCCATTTCCTGTCCAAGCATGACATGAAGATTTTGTTACACACACTTTTGTAACTCTCTTACTCCTCCATCTATTTTGAAGGCTCCAGGCCTCCTTAACTTCTTTTGTATCAGTGCCTGAGACAGGGTGTGCAGGCAATATAACATGATCTATGGCATCGTGGGCCAGGTATGGATTTTTCCAAACAGCAATCCAGGCTGTGAGTCTCCTGCCTACCACTCTTCTTCAAAGAGAAACAGACACATACGAGCTGCAGGATAAATTTAAAATTGGGTTGGAGAACGAATGAATTATGGCAGAGAAGAGCAGGACACCCACGATATCCTGACGTGTTTTGGAAGTGTGCCCAGTTGGGATTGCATGTACCAGGGAGAGGTTAAGGAGAGGGACCACCCTCACAGTGTCACACATATTTATAGACAGGGGACGGGGGCTGGCTAGGTGAATAAGTAGTAAGGACAGATCCCTGGATGAGGAAGCAGCTTGGTTAGAACAGGAAACTCCAGACACCCCCGATGCCAAGCTGTTCTCCCCTTGAGCTCCCTCAAGCCTGCTGAGCCAGCCTTTTGCTAGCCACCAGAAAAGAAGGGGGGCAATGGTGAGTGGTCAGGGTCATCTGGATTTGTCACTGCTCAACTCCTTACTGTGATTTAGAGAGCAAGACATTTAAACCTGCAAAGTTTCTGTTGTCTTCCTCTAAAATGAAGGTATGACAGCAGAAATGTCACTATGTGGTGGTGAGGATAAAATTGGAAACCATGGAATCCTGTCTGAGTAACAGATTGACAGCAATGAGATTCAAGAGGGTGTAAGGCAAAAGTGGTTCTATTCCCAGCCCCACACACCCCAACACACTCTCTGCACTACTTTTCTGACTCTGGATGAAATTTCAGGCAGGGTCCATCACTTTTCAGGTTACTCTTTCATAACAAATGGTCCTATTCTCACATTTATTCTTAAGAAGAGTCCTTTTGGTCACTACAGTTTACAACCCAATAAGGATACAATTTATAGAACTCCATACTATAGCTGATTAGCTCCCCTTCCCCACCCAGTTTCAGAACTGAAAGGTTTCCAGGCAGGGTGGGCAGGGGTTCAAATACCTTGTCTCTCTGTACCATGTGCTCCATACCTCCACCACCCCACCTCACCCTCCCACCCAGGTGATCTAACGGGGCCGGGGCCATCCATAGCAGAGCCCTTAGCTTAATATACCCCTCCCACTCCTGGGCATCTGCAAGTTCAGTGCCTCTTCTGGCCAATTATCCCCCCAGACAATCCTCTTGTTGGCATCCAAGATGGTCCCAAGCTGGCTGCACCCTTGTCACATCATGAGGGGCCATGCAGTGTCCTACTGAGAGAGCCCACCACTGTTGGCCTCACCCAGTCTCTTGCCTGTTTGAAGTTCCAGGCCTTGGTGTGGCACCAATTCTTGGTACCCCAGAGATTCTAGGAAGCACAGGCAAAGACCTCCATTGATACCTCTGATTATAAGTCAGCTGCTAATCTTATTGTGGTTGCTTTTATTGAATAAACTATTTTACTCATGCAGCTTGCAAGTTTTTCTTTCTCTCTGTCATCTTCTGTGGTACTCTGATTACATGTATACTGTGTTTAATGGTGTCTCACATTTTTCTGATGTCCTCTTCATTATTCTTCATCCTTTTTACTCTCTTTTTTTTTAGACTGCATAATGTCTATCAAGCTATCTTCAAGTTATTTTATTCTTACCTCTTTTAGTTTACATCTACTATTGATCCCTCTACTAATTTTTTAAAGTTCAGTTATTTTACTTTTCAACTCCAAAATTTCATGTTGTTTTTTTTTTATAATTTCTATCTCTTTATTGATACTCTCTATTTGATGAGACATTGTAATTGTATATTCCTTTGCTTCCTTTACCACACTTTTATTTAGTTCTTTGGGCATATTTTTAATTAAGTTGCTTTATAGTCTTTGCTAAGCTTGACACCTGGGCTTTCTCACTGGCAGGTTCACTTGCCTGTTTTATTGACTAGGTATGGATCACACTTTCCTGTTTCTTTGTATGATTTCTAATTTTGTCTTGTAAATTATACATTTTAGATAATATATTATAGCAATTCTAGTTAATGATTTGTCCCCTTCCCCCTGGGATTCTTCCTGTTTGTACTTTTATTTGTTTACTCACTGGGCTGGCCTAATTCCCCTAAAGTGTAAAGTCTCTGACATTAGGTCTCTGAGGACACAGATTCCAGTGTGCACACAGTCACAGTAGGATAACATTGGTTTTGGCAGGGATCTCTTTGTCTTTTTCTTGTCCTCTATTAAGCTGCCTGCCTCTGCAGGTATTACACTGAGTTCTTAATCTCCAATAACTACCAGCTAATTGCTCTATTGTTTTTATCCATGCCTGGAGAATAAATTGGTTCACAAACTGATCCAATTCAATTTGAGCTTCTCAGGAACAGTCTTTGAAGCCAGTCTTGTAGATTTGTTCTGGTCCCAGGAAGGGCCTCCTTAGGTGTCTCTTTCCCTGATTGCCCCTTGTAGACCTCTAGCTGGCCTATGGTGTAGCTTATTTTTCTTTTAGAGCTACAGGCCTCCTCTTAATTGCTTACCACCAAATCTCTATTGTTTGGGGCATCAGTCTCTAGTCTTTGTGACTAACCTCTTTCCTCTACCGTCTATCCTATATCTATGCCATGTGCAAGGTGGGGTGCAACCCTGGCCCAGTGTTCTCAGCCTGCTGTCCAGGGGTAATGTTTCTGTTCTCCAAGAAGGGGGTGGATGGAGGAGGATATCCCTGGATCTCTTAGTCCATCTTGCCTAGAATGGAGTTTCTGCAGCATGGAGTTTTGGGGGGAAGGTATGAGAAATGCTTGCAGCCTTTCCTTCTCAGGGAGATACTGGTCTTCAACTGGGAGCCAAAAAAAGTGTCCTTGGCCACACCTATCTAGAACTGATCTGTCACACTGAGCTGGGGACTGGGAGAGGGAGTGGTTATTGCTAAAAGGCCACAGACTTTTGCTGTTTCTACCAATGTTTAGTAGATTTTTCTTGAAGAAAATGTCTTCATTAACTTTATATCTTTGGAATAATTGTCAGAGATATAAATGGTTGGGGTTCTATAAAAAATTGTTACCAATTATGGGTTTTTACTAGGAAGAGATTCTGCGGAGCTCCTCATGCTGCCATTATGAAAGTCATTTTCCTGCAGTATTGTTTTTAATGAAAAAAATTAAAAAAAAATTAGAAAGGGAAGGAGGGAAATAGCAACCCTAAATGTTCATTGATGTGGGAATGGGTCAACAAATGGTGGTGCAGTAATAACACACCACCTAGCTAATATTTTATTTTTTCCTTCTTATCATCACCTTTTTTTGAGAACGATTAGATATTAAATTGAATGAATTAGAGCCACATGTATCAATCAAGATAGATCTCAAACACATTATACTGAGTAAGAAAAAAGCAGTTGTGGAATAATTCTTTTAAAACTAACGTGTAAACGTTGGAAACATTGCACGGATGCATAACAGCTATAGAAAAAAGGAAAATGTAGACTGCAAGTACACAAGTTAATCTCTGAAGTGTATCTCTCTCTGGACTTTGGATAGGTAGAATGAGACTTCAATTCTGTTTTTTTAATGTTTTTAATAAAACATTTTAAACAGAATGTGTATCTCTACGTTGAGTACCTGTGTGTGTACTATGCTGTGCTATTCCAGAACTGTGTTTCGTGTTTTGAGTCTCACAAAGGGTAAACACGCGAGTATGCTGCCTGGCATATAGTAAGAGTCCAGGAAATGTTAGGGGCTGCTGTTGGTCATCACTGTTGACTAGGCACAGTTCCAATCACTGGGAGAGAAGGTGATTGAAATACATGAACCCAAATGTCTGGGGCGCTTTCTGACATGCACTGAAACCGTAAACCCAAGAGCCCCAACGGTATTGGAGAAAGATGAGCTTTCTACATAGAAAAGAAACTGCTTCTAGCCCAGCCTTTTCCAAGATCCAAATGTTCTCCCCAGAATACAGCGCCAAGCATTCTCAAAAGGCTCGGCACAGGGCTGGGCGCTGAGAGGGGGCGGGGTTGGAGGCCGAGGTTGGGGGCTGGGCGCTGAGAGGGGGCGGGGTTGGAGGCCGAGGTTGGGGACTGGCGCTGAGAGGGGGCGGGGTTGGGGGCGCTGCTGGGTTCAGGGGGCGGGGTCGGGGGGGCGGCCGGGGGAGTGAGCTGTGCTGAGGAGGGAAAGGGTGGGGCGGGCGGTAGTGCAGGGCAAGTGCAAGGACTAGCTGGGCCATTTGCCTTCTCAGGCTGCGGAAGAGGGAGCGGACGTCCCAGGCCTGCTCGCGGCGATGGGCTCCCTGGCGGCCGCCCTCTGGACAATGCTCCATCCCCAGACTCTCCTGCTGGGTGCTGTCGCCTTTCTGCTGTTTGCTGACTTCCTCAAAAGACAGCGGCGAAAGAACTACCCCCCGGGGCCTTGGCGCCTGCCCTTCCTTGGCAACTTCTTCCACCTGGGCTTTGAGCAGTCGCACCTGACACTTCAGCGGGTAGGAGCAGGGGATGGTCCCTAGCGGCATCCTGACCCTAACTCTGATCTGCAGGACAAGGGACATTCCAGGGATTGAGGTGGGCGCAAGGCAGGATTGAAGGCTCTGTGGCTAATGCTTGGAAACAGAAAAACCCTGCTTTCAGCTTCATTCTCCTGTTTCTCCTGTCAACTGGTGTGATTCTACCTGCCCTTTCTAGGGGTGGTGTATTATTAAGAGTACTAGGCACGTGAAGTTCCTTCACTCATTTAATTGCGTGTTATCTTGTTAAACAGTGTTGGAACATGTTATTTACAATATGATTGCCTTGATCTTTTTTATATTATCCTTAAAAATACCATAGTTCTAGGAAGCTTCCTTTCCCATATGTAAGATGGTGATAATCCTACCTAAATCCTCATCATTTCTCAACTGGATAACTCTCACCCCCACACTAAATGATCCCCTGTCTTCAGCCACCTCCCTCTGCAGTGCACTCTCACTGAAGTAATAATTTAACATGTTGTTCCTCTGCTTACAGTTTCTCAGTGCCTCCCACTGCCTCCCAGTGTTCAGACTCCTTACTGGGACACTTGGGTCCCTTCTTGACCTGGCCTCTTTCCACCTCTTTATAATCATCTCCCATCAGGGCTCCCTGACTCTGCCCACCCAGAATTCTTTAAGGTTCTCTCAGACATCAAACACTTTCTCAAGAATCTTCAGCTGGTTTCCCTGCCACTCAGCACAGATCCTTTGCTGAGAGACAACACTGACAGGTGGTTATAGGGATTAAATAAAAGAGTGAATGATTGACGGGTCTTCTATTTGGTGCACAAAAACTATTAGTTCCCCTTTCCTACACATGCCTGGGGTACTTTAAACATGTGATTATATACTGTACTCAAATACAGATGGGAGAATACTTACTACTCTGGGAGAAAACCCCAGTTGATAATACTAAGTGACAGGATTAATCACAGAATTTTAAAATTAGGCTGCTAAACCTGTCCCCTTATTTAAGAAATGTGTTGTTTAATTTCTGAATATTTGGAGATTTTCCTGATATTCTCCTGTGAATGATTTCCAGTTTGATTCCATTACAGTCGAAGAAACAATAATTTAAAATTTTTAAGGTTGATTTAATGACACAAGATATGATTTATCTTGAAAAAGGTATCATACATGTTTGAAAAAAATTCAACTGTTGTTGGGTGGAGTGCTTTATAAACATCAATTAGATCTCATTGGGTAATAGGATTGTTTAGTTGTCTTATATCCTTACTGACTTATTATCTAATGATTCTATGATTTACTGAGAGAGGCACATTGAAGTCTCCAACTACAATTGTGAGTTTATCTATTTCTTCATTCAGTTTTTGTAGTTTTTCCTTCATGTATTTGGAAGCTCTGCTGTTTTGTATATACCTATAAGATTGTCATGTCATCTTGGTGAATTCACCCTTTTATCATGTAATGTCCCTCTTTACCCCTGAACTTTACTTTATCTAATATAATATAGCCACACCAAACTCTCTTTTGATAAGTATGTGAGTAGTATAAGCTTCTCCATCATCTTACTTTTAACCTACTTATATCGTTATATTTGAAATGAGTTTCTTGCAAACAGTATATAATTAGGTCATTTTTTTCATTCTGACAATTTCTGTCTTTTAATTGGTCAATGTAGATCATTTATATTTGATGTAATTATTGATACATTAGGATTTCAGTCCACCATCTTATTATTTATTTTACATTTTTCCTCTGCTTTTCATTGTTCTGTTTCCCTTTTGCTGTCTTCCTGTGGGTTACCTGAACATTTTAAAAATAATTTCATTGTCATTTATCTGTAGTGTTTTTGAACATATCTCTTTTTATGGTTTTATAATTTGTTGCTCTGAACATTACAATTTGCTTATGTAGATTATTGCAGTCTACTAGTGTCAACAATTTATTACTTCAGGTGACATATTGATACCTTACTACTATTTAGGTCACTTTACCCTTCCTATTTTGTTAGTATAATTTGTCTTAAATATATATCTCTATATACATTGAGAACCACATCAGACAATATTATAATTTTGCTTTTAAATGACAAATGCGAATTTTGAAACCTCAAGAGAAGAAGAGTAGTTGATTGTATTTACCCATTTATTACCTTTCTTGTTGGTCTTCCTTCACTCCTGATGAGACATCTGTTGTCATTTGAATTGTCATTCCCCATAGGTAATGAGTTTTTTTCCTATCTGATTTCAAGAAATTTTCTTTGTTTTTAGTTCTCAGCAGTTTGATTATGATAGGTCTTGGGCTGTTGTCTTTGGGTTTATCCTCTTTGGGTGCTTGAACCAGTGGGTTTGTCTTTTCCCAAATTGAGAGAGTTTTAGCCATTCTTTCCTCACATATTTTTCCAACCTTACCTTCTTTGTCCTTTCTGGGACTCTTCAACACTGGTGGCACAAATGGTAGATCTCTTGTTTTTGTACAAATCTCTAAGGCTCAGCTTTTGTTGTTTCCAATCTACTTTCTCTGTGTTCTTCAGATTGGATATCTTCTACTTATCTGTCTTCAATTTCACTGATTCTTCTGTCATTACCACTCTGCTATTGAGCTGATCTATTGAATTTTTTTGTGCTATTATATTTTTCAGTTCTGTTTTTTCCCAAAATTTTATTATTTATTTATTTACTTACTTTAGGTTTATAACCTTTTCTTTAATTTGAGAATATTACAGGGATATAAAAACCCTGGTTACATAAATTGCTTTTGTACTCTTTGAGTTAAAGTTATAAGTGTGCTCATTCTGGAGATAGTGTGTATTGTACCCATTAGGTGTGAATTTACCCATCCACTCCTCCCCCACTTTACCTGCTTGATTTCCAATGAATTTTATTTCCATGTGTGTATATAAGTGTTGATCAATTAGTTCCAATTTAATGTTGAGTACTTGCAGTGTTTGTTTTTCCATTCTTGTAATACTTCACTTAGAAGACTGGTCTCTAGTTCCATCCAGGTTAATATAAGACGTATTAGTTGCCATTTTTTAATTTTTTTACATCTGAGTAGAACTCCATGGTATACATATACCACATTTTATTAATCCAGTCATGTATTGATGGGCACTTGGGTTGTTTCCACATCTTTGCAATTGTGAATTGTGCTGCTATAAACATTCGAATGCAGGTGACTTCTTTATACAATGCCTTTTATTCCATTGGTCTCCAATGGAATTGCTCAATCAAATGGTAGTTTTACTTTTAGTTCTTTGAAGTATCTCCACACTCCTTTCCATAGGGGTTTTACTACTTTGCAGTCTCACTAACAGTGTATGAATATTCCTATCTCTCCACATCCATGCCAACATTTGTTGTCTTAGGACTTTTGATAAAATCCATTCTCACTAGAGTTAAGTGATATCTCATTGTGTTTTCATTTTTATTTCCCTGATGATTAGAGATGTTGAGAATTTTTTCATATGTTTGTTGGCTATTAGTCTATCTTCTTTTGAAAAGTTTCTGTTCATGTCTTTTACCTACTTTTTAATGGGGTTGTTTGATTTTTTTCTTGCTGATTTGCTTGAGTTCTTTATAGATTCTAGTTATCAGCCCTTTATTGGATGTATAGCATGCAAATATTTTCTCCCATTCTGTAGGTTGTCTATTTTCTCTAATGATTGTTTCCTTGGCTGTGCAGAAGCTTTTTAATTTGATCAGGTCCCATTTATTTATTTGTGTTGTTTCCACGATTGCTTTTGGGGTCTTAATCATAAATTCCTTGCCTAGGCCAATGTCTATAAGAGTTTTTCCAACATTTTCTTCTAGAATTCTTATGGGTTCATACCTTAGGTTTAAGTCTGATACTGGCACAAGAAAAGACACATAGATCATTGGAGCAGAACAGAGAACTGAGATATAAAAACATCTCATGTTGCCATCCAATCTTTGACAAAGCAGACAAAAACATAAAGTGAGGGAAAAAATGCCTATTCAATAAATAGTACTGGGAAAATTGAATAACCACATGTATAAGACTGAAACAGGATCCACACCTCTCACCACTCACTAAAATTGACTCACAATATATTTTTCAGTTCTAAAATTTCCATTTGGTTCTTCTTTATAGCCTCTGTTTCTTTGCTAGGATTTCCTATGTTTATTTACTTCAAGAGTGTTTATAATTGCATATTGGAATATTTTTATAACAGCTGCTTTAAAATCTTTAGTATTCTATAATTCCAACATCTGCATCATCTCAATGTTGGTGTCAACTCATTTAAATTGAGATTCTCCTAGCTCTTGGCAAGGTGAGTAACTTTAGACTATATCCTGGACATTTTGTGTATTACGTTATTATGTTATAAGGTATACTCTGGATACAATGTAAATCTTTTAGTATATAGCCTATTTAGATTCTGAATACTCACATTTGTGAGCAGTGGTTCAAATGTCGATTTAGGTTACAAAGCCTCTGCAGTCCTGTTCGGGTCTACCCCACTTTGTGTTACCACTCCCACAGGACTCCACCTCACAGTCTCCTCAGTGCAGGCTGGGGAGAAGGAAGATGGAGACAGATGACAGGGAAACCTCTGGGTAGGGTCCTTTCCACAGAGGGATGGGGTCAGAGATCTGCCTACATCTGCCCATGAGGAAGTATATCTACTTATTACTATAGGAGCAAGGTGGAAATCCTAACTCTATCCCCTGACACCCTTCCCAGGAGTCTCTATACTGAGTTCAGGATTGGAAGTCACAATTCAACTTACAGATTCGGCAGGGAAGGGACACACGATTGTTACTTCGTAAGGTGAAAGACAAGGTTCCACCTATGTTCTCCACTGCTGCCAAACACTTTAGGGCTGCAGAAAAGGTCACTTGTTTTTCATGGTGTTTGCCTCTGGAACAGAGGTGAAAAGGCTAAAATGTTTCTGTCCTGTCAGGCTGTTCTTTTCCTGTCTTTGGCCAAAGAAAGTAGGCTTTTCTTGGAGTTATTTTTGTCTCTGTCAATTGTTGTCATAATTAGTAGAAGTAAAATGGGCTGCTTTTATTCAATCTTGTCTGGAATACGAAGTTTGATCTGTGCCCTTGCTGTACTACCAAGATAGAGGTGAGCAGAGAGGTTAGATGCTCCCCCAATGCCACAAAACTAGCTAGCGATGAAATCGAGACTAGGTTCTTATTCCTGGCCCAGTGACTTTTCATCACGTTGTTTATTTTTATTTTATATAGGTTGCCATTTGTATATTCCTTGGTGTGAAATACATGAAGTTCAAAGCTGTGATTTCATTACAATTAAATTTACATTCTTGCAACTGGAAAATATTAAGCATTAACTGTAATAACTGTCTAATAGATCTTACATTAGAATTTTTAGGTTAATTCTCATTTAATCTCCATGATAGGCACACATGTTAGGTATTATCTGGTGGCATTTTCATTTTACTATGGAGGAAACTGGCTGAGAACAAACAGCAAAGTGATTTGCCAAGAGTATTCACCTACACAATGGCAAAACGAGGACTTGAACCCAAGACTATTTGACTCATATACCTATTCTCTACTTATGCTACATGACTTCTCACAATATAGTTTGAGGATAATTGATTTATTCATGAGTTTATTTCTTCAACATACATTTATTAAGTGTTTTCCATATGCCAGGTATAGTGCAAGACAGTGTATGATGAAATGTGTAGTGTAAATGCTTGGTAACCAAATGGATTATCAGGAGATGGGATCACTAGGAAAAAGAAACCTTGGGGATACCTTTTGTAAAATGTTGGAATGAATTGGGCTGAACTTTAAAGAAATGTTTGATGTTTTGCAAGTAGCTAAGTGGAGTAAAGGGACAGGAGATTTTAAATGGGGGGAATGGTCTAAAACACAATGAGAGGACAGTGAAGAAATTTTTCTGTTCGTATGGCATGATGGGAGCTTTTCTCCCCCCTTCCCTCCTCCCCATTTTCTAAACTTTCCTTACTATAGCCATATGACTTGTTATAGGAATACTTATTAATATTTAAATGGCAGAAAAAGTTATCAGACTATGGTGGGAGAATGGTAGTTAAGATTGATAAATTGCTTATAAGAAAGTGACCTCAAAATACAGTGATGTGAACAAGATCGAAATTTATTTCCCTTTCACAAAGGAGTTCAGATCTAGGCAGGAAGTTCAGGATAGGGAGGATGCTTTGTACCACAGTGTCATCTAACACTTCCTGTTCCTTCTCTCTCATTGCTCTGGTCCTCCACCAACACCATCATGTGAGTTCTGGCCCATGGGGAGGAAAGAGGGGAGGTGGTGATTAAGCCACTTTCATTTAATGAAGTGACCCAGCAGATGCACATGTAACTAATCTTGTGACCCACTGGCCACAGCTAGACAGACTGGGAAATGTGGCCAGCAAATACTTAGGGAGCTCCATCATCATGCAGAAGAGAGGGGAAATATATTCATCCTTTCATATAAGGATGCAACCTATAGAATGTGTTGCAAAAAGCCCAAAGAATTTACATTAAGTAGAATCTCTCTCAACATTATATCTTGGTAGTGATGGTCCAATCTCTTCTCTGACTAATTCTTCACTTCTAGTTTTGCTTTATTCTAAACATTTATTTTGCTCCATTGTATTTTTTAAACTCCCAATGCTATATTTGGAATTTTATTCCTTGTATGAAATTTCCTGTCTCCTATTGCTTTTTGTTTTATAGCTACTATTTCAATCCTTTTCTTTTTCTTTTTCTGTTTTCATTTCTTGTTTTAAGCCTATTTTTGCTTTCTGAACCATCTTGTTTGTAATCTCTTGTGTTCCCTTACTCTGTTTCTTTTTAATAATTTGTTTTATGATGTTCATAGAAATGTATACTATGCTGGACAAAGTCCTTTCATAGGCCCTCTGCGTTATTTAATCCTTGTAAAACAATTGGCACAATGACTGGTACAGTGAACTTCAGAATTGACAAACATCGCCATAATCAATCCCAGCGCTCCAGGGCATCATTTCACCTATCTAGATTTACATGGCTAATAAAACCATAAAGTTTTTTATCCAATCTTTTTGAACTAGAAATTTATACTGTCAGAGAGCTGGTAGAAAGAGAATGAGGAAGAAGTTCATTTCAGTAAAGACTAATGTAGTTCTGAATCCCTCCCAAGTATCAGCTGAGAGTCTAGGTTGCAGACCTTGCCAGTTAGGAGTCACTTAACTTAACTTGAGATTTTTCAGCTCTTCCAAAAACAAATTTACTGAACACTCTAAATTAATCAAGAAATTCTTGTAAGGTGTAAGAAGTTCATCCAGTAATTCAGCAGGGAGAAATATAAAATCTGCTTGATGTGTAGGGATGAATCACTGCCATTTCTTGCAAGTAAAGACATGTACTCTAGAGTCAAACTGACTTGAGATTGAACCTTCACTCTCTTGAGGCAGGACGTGCTGTGCTGGAGATAAACAGAGACCGACTGAGGACACTGGGATGAAACAGTGATGGAAGGACTGAGTTCAGGCCTGGTCTTTAGTGTGGGAAGAGGGTGCTAGGATGAAGCTGAATCCATTGTATTGGCTCTGATGGGGTCATGAAGATCCAGGGCTGTAAGAGTGACATGTTGGAGAATAAGCACAAGGGGACCAGGGTCAGGGAGAGAGTCACAGATACCTGGAGGACATGGAGCCCTTTTGTATGATACCTTGTCCACAGCTACACTCAATGCAGGCAGATAAAAGGCAGGGGCAGGGTCTACACAGGCCACTTTCTCTATTAGATAGGAAGGACTTTGATCAGTGACTGCACAATGTCCTCCAACTCGTGTTTGCTCATCCCTGCACACGTGTGCATGGTCTTAAACACACCCACATACTCTGTCCCTCCCGCCTGCCCCACTCAACTGTCTTACTGTCCACTCATTCTCACGTCCACTCTCTCACTCTCACTAAACTCTAAGTTCCTGGAGCCAACTCAGGGTCACATCTTTGACCTCAAATCTTACTTAATTCCTGGCAATTTCCCTGCCGCACTCAAAAGCTTTGTCACTTTGGCTGCGTTACTTCAGCTCTGACTCATTTTCATTTTCTGAAAGATGAGGAAAATCGTTACTACCGTAGGGTGCTTGTGGGATTAATGAGATAAAACATGAGAGGCGCACACAGGGAATGTGGCTTTCTGTGACCCCGAGTGCCTTCTTCCCACGTGTCGGTGAGCTCTTGTTCTTTCTGCCACCGTGAGCACACGTCCACGGCCCTTTGCACACAAAGCTTGTTGATTCCTTGACGCTTGCTGAGTGGCTGTGCGCCTGAACCAGAAAACAAAGCGCCTTTCATACGGCTGCTTTCATTCTTCCCCACAGAACCCTTTGAAACAGGAATAACTTTCTTCCTTTTATAGATGGGGAGCTGAGGCCCAAAAAGTGAAGCGACTTCCCAAGAGCCCACAGCAGCTGAAATGCAGAGCAAAAATTCTCACATCACTACAGTGCTAGGGAGCTTTCTCCATGCCTGGTCCACCCTGTAATGCGCCTTCTGTTGTTGAGCACGTGTTTCTATTATCTATGGCCAGTGTAGGAAGGGGGCGTTCTCTTTGATTAAACAGATATTATGATTTACTAAGAAGTCCCTGCTTGCTACACAGACTTCCCCTAAAC
>VBSM01000529.1:42639723-42649910 GCA_008086735.1 Cheirogaleus medius | reverse complement strand
AATGGTAAGTTTCTTGGTCAGTTGAAGGTGTGTGTTTGATATTCTTATCGTCTGCCAGAGATGCCTTTGACTATAATTTTCCAACAACCCCCAAGAACCAGCCACATAATAAAATTTCTACCCTTAACAGAAGCCCACATTTCCTGATTGAAGTCACTTACTCAGAGGACTTGACAAGGTCAGCTGTAGTAGAGATTTGGGAGAAGCCACATGCCCTGCACAAACGCACACCAGATGCTTCTATAACAATGTAACCGCATCACCCAGTTATGGCAGCGAAAAAGTCGATGTGTTCTCTCTCTGCTCTCCCATTCCAAGCCTCTTCCCTTAGGAAAATGGACGTGGATCTGCTTCCTTCTGCTGCGGCTTTCTGTTTCCAGCTCCTTATGCTCTACCATGAAGGCCATGCTGACCAGGGATCTCCAGCCTTCTGGTCTATGTTAGAACAGGTTGGCTGGAGTACTTAAGATTATCATTAAAGAAAATCAAACATTTAAAAATTGAAATGAAATTTCAACTCTATTACTCTGTCAAAACACCATGTTGAGGTTATTCCTAATTACTCTTTGAAATGTGAATCAATTAATTCTCCATCCATTCACCATACTATCTCCCCTGTGAAGCACAGTGCTGGGCAGGAGTGATACAACAATGAGTAGAACAGATATAATCTACATCCTTATGTAACTTCTATTAAAGGAGAAAGACAATATCAATTACTTATAATATTCAAAAACTTGTAGTGTTGTGAAGATAAATGCAGGATGCACTTATGAGGGGTAACTAATGTAATCCTGGGATTCAGGAAAAGCTAATTTATTGAAGTAAAAAAACAATCAAGCAGTGGGACAGAATATAAAAGTCCATGAAGTGTAAAGAAGGATGGTGACTTGAGGTATTGAAAGGTGGCCAATGTTGCAATGACAGGGATTCAAAGGAGATAATTAAATGAAAACACATCTGCTACCTTGGCCAGGGATAGTTCATGCAATTTCTTATTAAGGATGCTGTTTTGATCCTAATAACAACAGAAGTTCTTGAATGGTTTTAAATATAGAAGGAAATTATCATATTAACTGTGTTCATTTTTAAAGCTCATTTAGGCTGTCTTTTAGAGAATGGACTAAAAACAATCAGAGACTAGTGTAGCCTTTTAGGTTAGAGAAAGTGGCAGCTTAACTTAGGAGGTGGTAAGAAATGATAGTAGGTGAGACCCAGGATAGTGGCAGTGAAGACACATGGATTCAAGACATCCAGGAGGTGAATCTAGTAACACATGATGGCCTAAATGCAGGGAGAGTGAGGTGTGGAGGTGACACCCAAATGGGTCAATGATGGAAAGAAGGAACACTCAGAAAAGGACAAGGTGCCTTCTTTGGTTGGACATGGGTGGGGAGTTGTATGGAGAAATCATGAGTTCAAACATGGATATGCTGAGTTTGAAATGCCTTTAGGTCAACAAAGTCAGGCAGTTGTTGTGTTAATATATATGGGGCTAGAGCTCAGGGACAGCAATAGATGGTCACTATCAATAGATGCTATTTAAAATTTTAGGGATTGATAAGATTTTCCACAAGTGCAATATAATATGAAAAGAGAAGAGTCTTTAGACCTGATTTTGAAGAAGTCCACCATTTCAAGATTTAATAGAACAAGATAAACCAGCAAAAGATATGGGAAGTTGCTGGCAGAGAATTAGAAAGAAATCTGTAGAGCGTGGTATCCTCAGAGCCACTGGAAGGGAGTATTTCCAGAAAGAAGTGTCCAGTGCTGCTGCAAGATCAAGTATGATGAGGTCAAAAGGTATCCCTGGACGTGACAGCAAGGAGGGCCATTTCTTTGGTAATGGAGGCCAAAGCCAAGTGTGAAAGGAGTGGAGGTTGCTCTGGAAGTGAAGAAATGGAACGGAGCATGGCCTCACCTGTGTTGTGGACAGATGATGGTCTGTTGAGCACAGCAAGATTTTTTTTTACCTTTGCCTGTGGTGTTCTTTCCTTTTGGAATATTCACTCCTCCTTCTTTTTTTGAGTTATTCCTTCATCTTTTATGGTCCAACTTAGTAGGAACTATCCTGTAAAGCCTTTATTTGCCTATTTAAGTATATAGACTTTATCTTATCCATAAATGCATTCCTAACATATAGCATGACATGAATATTTAACTTTATTTATGTAGCTAGTAATCAGAGCATAGGCTTTAGAATCAGAAAGACTTGAGTGTAAACACCTCTTTAGCTGTTTTTCTAACTGTGCGATCTTATGACGTCCACTTTATCCTCTGTTTCTCAGGTTTCTCATTGGTAAAATGGGGTGGTGGCAGTAATAATTGTAACTCCCACACAAAATTTCTCTGAGTACTAAGTTGCAGAATGCATAAAATATTTATTAAAGTGCGTAACATCCCAAGCAGTCAGTTATGTCCACTGCTTTGGGGTGATTTCTCTGAACAGTTTTCAAATGCATGAATAGCCTTCTCCTTCCCTCCATCTGATACACATCCTCATACCATTTGCTGGATATTCACATTATAGCACCAGAACACTGTAGTATTGACTTTCTTTTTCCCAGGCTTGATCAAGTCCAATGGCCAGGTATGGAAGGAGCAAAGAAGGTTCACCCTGACAGCACTAAGGAACTTTGGTCTGGGAAAGAAGAGCTTAGAGGAACGCATTCAGGAAGAGGCCCGCCACCTCACTGAGGCAATCAAGGAGGAGAATGGTGAGCATTTCAGAAGACAGATGTAGGAGATTGTGGCCCATTCATTCATTGAGTAGATATTTATGCAGTGCCTAATGCTTGTTCTCTGCCCAGCACTGTGCTAAGTACTGAGCATAGAGCAGTGAACAACTCTCCATGACCCTGCCCTTAAGGAGTTCTAGCATTAAATGCATAAAGATGGGCAAAAAACACATTACTGAATTTAAGTCCTGGTCATCAGTTTGACTGTGGCATTGACTGAGTACTTGCTGTATGTCAGCCCCAGTGAAAGGTGGTGTGGCCAGGCCTCGTGAATGGTTCAGGACTAGGTGTGTCCTATGTCAGAGAGAGTAGACTCTCAGTAGGATCTAGAACAAACCCATCTTGTCCCCTTCCTCCCCCTCCAGGACAGCCTTTTGACCCTCACTTCAAAATCAACAATGCAGTTTCCAATATCATTTGCTCCATCACCTTTGGGAAGCGATTTGAGTACCAGGATGGTCAGTTTCAGGAGCTGCTGAGGTTACTGGATGAGGCCACATATATGAGTGCTTCAGTGGCATGCCAGGTAAGGCAGTTCTCTTTCTATGTCTTTGTAAAGGACATTGGGGATTATTGCAGATACAGATGGGTCTTTGATTTTAGTTTTTTTGTTGGTTGGTGTACATTGGGGGGAATTGAAGGTAGAATATATCCTTTTAAATGTAATTTATTACAAACTTATTTGAAATCCATCTGTTGAGTCTAGTGTTTTTCATAATATTAAATAATTACCAAATATTTACCATATGCAAAAAAAACATTTCTATCGTTCACGTAAAGGACAAAATTTTATGTGACATACATCTGTGCACCTATGTGGTTCTTTTTGAAAAGAACAATATTGCCACTGCCTTTGAGCTCCTCTCTCTGTCTCTCCCCAACCCACCCCTTTCCCTCCTCTGTCCCATGTGCTCTTCTGTGTCTGGCTTCCTGCTCAGCAGGTGGTTTTAGGATTCATCTGAGTTGGTTGGTCTTTTTTTTTAAATGTAGACTAGTATTCCAAAATGTGAATGTCCATTGTTTGTTAATCTGTTCTCTTTTGATCAACATCTAGTTTTTTTCCAGGTTTTGGATGTTCTGAATAAAGCTGCCTTGAACATTCTTCTACAGGTGTTCTTGTGGACACATCCACTCCTTGTTCCTGCATATATATGTGGACATCAAAGATGCCTAAATATTTCTAAACTGATTATGCTATTTAAGTGCCCACCAACACTCACTCTTATCAATCTTCTAATTTCACAGAGCTTTTGGGAATGAAATCTCACTTCTTCCTTTGAGGGCCCTGCACCCCAATTTTTGTTCCTCTAGTCTCTTAAGTCTGTCAAAGACCATTCTTAGCTTCTTGTTCTCTCAGCCATGTTCCCGAATTTGGAAAATATTTCTAGAGGAATACTCACTACTAAATGTTGAGTTTACCCCTGGGTTTCCTTTGTCCTTTAAACCTTGTCCCTGAAATTCCCTCACTACCTTAATATGTATGTGTGTGTGTGTTTATATGTGTACACACATGTGTATTTTTTTAATCTTGGTGTTGTCAAGGTTTGGCCTTGAATTGCTGAGTTTGCCATGGCCAAAATTTTAAAACATTCCTCAGTTTTGAAAAAAGCATTTTATTTTTTAAAATTTCACACATAATTACAAAAGTACAAAGAGTGCAGTCATGAATCACTGTGTACCCATCAGTCAGCTCCAACAATGATCAACACATGACCAGCCTCAGTTTACCAGTATACAGGCCACCCCACCCCTGAATTATTTCGAGCAAATTATAAACCTCAATAATATGATCCATGAATATTTCAGTGTATATGTCAGGCCTGGCCTCTTGGCAGACTGCTGTCCGGTTCTTTGGCCCTTTGCCTGGAAGAATCACAATCTGGCCAGTGTGATGGAGTGATCACAGACAGGAAGCAATTCCACACAAACAGTTTTATTACAGAAAGGAAGGAAGCTACACAAAATGAAAATATGCTCCAGAGAGAGGAATGGTCAATCTCCATGAGTGAAGAAAGATGTTAAAGACTCCCAGGTGGTTTCCTTTTATTGGCCTGGTCCAGGGCAGGGCTTTTGGGAGGTGTGGGAAGGTACAAGATGAGTGATATACATGACTGTAGAGTGTTCTGTGTTTTCCTACAGTACCTTCCCCTGATTGGTCCCCAGCTTCTCTGTCCCTAGTAACCATTCTCCTGGCCTGAAGATCTGCCACCTGAAGATTTGGTCCCTGCAGTATAACAGTATATTTCTAAAAGGACCCATTTAAATAAAAATATTATTGCACCTGAAAATATGAACAATAATTATTTAATGCATTTAAACACCCAGCCAGTACTCAAACATCTCTAGATGTGTCATACTTTTTTTTTTTTTTTTTGCATGGGGGATTGTCTTTGAATCAGAATCCAAGTGAGGCCCATATTTCGTTACTGTGTCTCCTAATTCTCATTTGATCCATGGCTTCCTAACCATCCTCTTCCTGGTCTTTACAATTTATTTATTGACAGAATTGAGTCATCTGGACTGTAGAGTATTCCACATTCTGGATTTTAATCCTTGCATTCCTTTGGTTTTTAACATGTTCTTCTTTAAACATGTTCTGTGTTTTATATACATTGGTAACTAAATCTAGAGAATTGATCCCCAAAAGATTTTATTTCTTGAAAAGGCTGCTTTTTGGTAGGTACTTAATGTGTGGTTGTCCCGTGTTAATGTTGATAAGTGGGTTATCAGTCTGATCTATTAAATCATCCTCCTTCTGCTTTTTATCTAATGGTTGGAAAAATTATTGATAATCATTGCCTACATGCATTATTTCTTTGCAGGATTCCAATTGGTGATATTGCAATTCTTTTTCTTCCTCTTTTCAATTGACTTATGTTTACTGATTTTGTGTTGATCAAATTGGTAAACTCAACAATATTATAATTAATCTTTGGATGACTTCATAGACAACCATATCATATGTAAATAAAGGTAGCTTTATTTCTTCCTTTCGAATCCTTATCCATTAATCACTCTTTCTTGCTTCATTATGCTGGCTAGAGTATCCAATGTGATAAAATTTCCTACTAAGATGATGGATTGTTCTCATTCTTGTTATATTCCTGTCAATTGTTACTTTATATCCTTTATGCTATGTTGTTAGGTGCATACATGTTTAAATCCATATTTCTTCTTGGTAATTGAAACTTTTGTAATTATTTAGTAACGCTCTTTATGTCTATTAATATTTTCTTCCTTGAAGACTATGTTGTCTGATAATGAATATAGATAATTGCCTTTCCTTTGTTTAGCATGTTACTGCTCTTCTCTCCTTCTACTTTCTACATTCCTATGCCCTTTTATTTTAGATGCCTCCTTTGTAAACAGTGTAAAGCTAGATATAATTTTCATATCCAATTTTAAAATCTTTGTCCTTTTGTTAGACAATTTAGTTCATTTTCTTTTAATCAAAATTATTACCAAATTAGAACTAATTTCTAATCATTTGTGATTTCTACTTATCTGTTCTTTTCTTCTTTTTTTACTTACTATGATTGAATGTTCTTCTCATTTTACTTTTCCCTATATTCATTTAGAAGATGACCAGGCTTATTCTATTATTTTAATCTTTACCTTAAAATTTTAATATACATAATTAAACCACCAGCATCAAAGTTATTTTTATCCCGTGCCAGAATAATAAAAAAATTTTAGAACACTACATCTGATCAGTGATATAGACTACTAATGTCATGAATTTTACTTTGTTCTTTTTTTAATTTGAAAGTGTGCATGATTATTCTGTTTTATGCAGTGAATGTTTGCTTATATTTACCCACATATTTGCCAGTTTCTTTTTCCATTATCCTATTTATTTTACAGCCTCCTCTTAAATTTCCTTTAGTGAGGGTCAGTAAGTAGCAAATTTTCAATTTCATTTATTCAAAAATATCTTTAATTTGCTGTAACTAGAAATTTTTTATCTTCCCTTTTTCTTTCTCCTTGCATGTTGAAAATGTTATTCTACTATCCTCTCAGTTCCCACTGGTACCATGGAAAATCAGCTAGAAGTGTAATTATTGTTCCTTCAAATATATTGTTTTCCTATCTCTGGCTGTATTTAAGTCTTAACTCTCTTAACTGATTATTAGTTTCCCTATGGTGTATCTAGAAGTGAATTTATTTTTATTTGTTCCTGACAAGTATCTTACCTGGGAGCTTTATGGGCCCATCACACCAAGACTGATAAAGCAGTCAGCACAATTCCCGACACGTGAAACGGGCATGATGAATCTGAGTTGTTATTACTGTAAAAGTTATTTTGAATTCCTTGTTTGCATTCCTAGTCATGGTAGTCTCGAGTTCTGCAATTCTATTTGCTTCCTTCCTATTAAGACAGAGTCTAGGAGGTCATGAGAGGTTAGTGGGTGCCCAGCTGACTGCTGAGTCCATGTCTCCAGGAAGAGAACACAGGGGCAGCAGGGTAGGAATAATAAGCCTTTCTTGGAGTCTCAGAACATCCGAGGCTCTTTAACGGAAAACTACACTTACTTTATTTCCATTAATTTTCATAACAACTCTATAAAGGTGAAATGAGGGAACATAGTGTGTGCAAGCTGCCATGGAGTGTGCAGGCAACTACAGAGAGTGGTCCACCGGCTCCATGCTGAGTGCTCTGTGTATCTCATGTCATTCGGTCCCCAGAACCAGGCTAGAGCCCTACTGGCAGCTACTTAAACTAAGGATCAACAAAGTTAAAGTATATTATTATTATTATTATTACTGTTACCAACTATTATAGCTAGAAAGCAGCAGAGCTAATAGTCACACCATGTGTGTCTCCTTTTAAGTTTAGGCATTTTTCTATTATGTGATGCTCTCTCTTTTCCACCAGACTTTAGAGAAGGTTTATTCAGCAACCATTTTTCTTCAGTTTAAAATATAAGTTCATATGCACATGGAGATCACAACATGGCAAGGGAGACAAATGTGCACACACACACACACACAAACGTATTAGGGATAATTACCATGACGGAAAATAAAACAGGACAAGGGAATAGACCGACGGTGACAGGTCCTGCCACTTACAGGATCATTCATCAGACAGCTCTGAGGAGGTGACATACAGTGGAGCCCTAATCAAGTTAGGGGCTGGGATATGTGGTCTTCAGAGGAAGAGCTTTCTAGGCAGAGGGAACAGCAACTGCAAAGGCCTCAAACAGGAGTGTCCTTGCTGTGATCCCAGAGGTCACTGCTGGACAGTAGAGAGCAAGGTTAGGAAGGAGCCAGCCAGTCTGCAGGGCGCAGCTCCATGGGGCTTTCAAGCTGGAGGAGTGACATGGGACTTGGTCGTTGTGTGGTGGAAAGCCCCGAGGACAGAGAGCCAAGGAGTGAAGTGACAAGGTTCAACTGCTAAAGGATCCCTGTGGCAGGTCTGGGGAAGATGGGCTGGGATTGGGGTTGGCAATAGAATCACAACACTGTGGGAAGCTCTTCTTACAGCATCCAGGGAAGGACTGGTGGTGCTTTGCACCAGGATGGCAAGCTGTTGGGTGGCCAGGAGTGGACCGAGGCAGGACATGTTTTGGACAGAGAGCTGCAATGCTAAAGGGGTGAGAGAGAAAAAAGGGATCACAGCTGACCAAAGTTTCAGTGTGAGCCAATGAATGATATGGAAAGGAAGTTGGCTTCTGTTGTGTTACAAGGAGGAAAACTGGCACCTCAATATCTCCATGATTGTTTTGTTCTTCTCAATTAGCTCTACAGTATCTTCCCATGGATAATGGAATTCCTTCCAGGATCCCACCAAACAGTCTTCAGAAACTGGGAAAAACTGAAATTGTTTGTTTCTCAAATGATTGAAAAACATAAGAGAGATTGGAATCCTGATGAAACAAGAGACTTTATCGATGCCTACCTCAAGGAAATGGCCAAGGTGAGGAAACCAAGTTTTTTGCTGTGTTTTCTCCTTAAAGGCAAAAAGGGCTACGCTAGTTTCCTATTGCTGCTGTATGAAATTTCTACAAACTTGGTGCCTTGAAATAGCACAAATTTGTTCTCTTACAGTTCTGCATGTCAGAAGTCTGAGATCAGTTTCACAGGGCTAAAGTCAAGGTGTTGGCTGGGCTAGCTCCTGTTGAAGGCTCCAGAAAAAAACCTATTTTTGTCACTTTCCTGGCTTCTAGAGGCTGCTTATATTTATCGGCTTGTAGCCCCATCCTCCGTCTTCAAAGCCAGCAGTGTAGCCTCCTCTCTGCCTCTGATCTCTGTTTCCATCCTTACGTCTTCTCTCTCTGGCTTTGACTCTCTTGTCTCTCTCCTATAAAGACTCTTCTGATTACACTGGGCCCACTGGGATAATCCAGAATAATTTTTCCATCTCAGAATTTTTAACTTAATCCCATCTACAAAGTCCCTTTTGCCATATAAAGTAACATCCAAGGTGCCAGAGCTTAGGATGTGGATGGACATGTTTGTGGGCCGTATCTCTGCCTACCACAGAGGAGTCAAACCCAGGGCAGTATTTCAGAAAGTGTAGGGTAACATTAACTCAGGATTGATGAGGCAATTATATATGAAGATGGGGGGTTAATGTGGATGCCCAATACTGCTTTTCTTCCCCATCCTCTCCCTCTACCCATATCTGAGTGACTATGCATAACAGGGAAAATAGGAGTTGAGCCTCAAAGCTTTCTTTTGTCATTAGTTGGGTCTGGACCCCGTGTCCTACCCCTTCTGTCATCCCCTTCTGCAGAGCACAAGGAAAGCTGCGCTGGGTACCAAAGTTAAACCTCGGATCCTGAGTGGGGCTTTGCTTTCCTCCTTCTCCCGATAGCATCCACTTTCCAACATTATAGGCTGAAGCCAGGGTGGGGAACCAAACCGGACGCATGCCCTTCTCCTCAGTAACCTCTCTGACTAATATACATCACTGAATCAGTGCTATGTGCCCTCACATCTCACATAATTCATGTCATTTAAGAGGTATGTGTGGTTATTTCCATTTTATAAAATAGAAAACTGAAGCACATAGAGGTTAAGTAAATTGCCTAGGTTCTACAGCTGCTAAGTAAAGTGGCTGATATTGGAAGCCAAATCTGTCTTGTTCACATCCCACTCTCCTTCTACTGGACTAATAGCTTCTTTCAATTACAGGCATAATATAATAGTTGTCTTTCATTTTCATCTTCCCAAAAACCTTCTAGCACTTGCAGCAGGACAATGCTAATGATATTGCTGCAATAAGTCCCTGCCTTCTCAGGAGGCCAAAGGGAAAGGTATTTCTTCTCGGGACCTTTCCTTCCAATCTCCCTCCCCAAGGATGAAGATCCTGCATATTATGGTAATGAGGAATCCTTTCAATAAACCAACCTATAACATTAAATATTGTCCTTCCTAGAATGCCGGCAAGGCTACTTCAAGTTTCCATGAAGAGAACCTCATCATTAGCACTCTGGACCTCTT
>VBSM01000529.1:42601461-42632369 GCA_008086735.1 Cheirogaleus medius | reverse complement strand
AGTCCCACCAGCAGTGTAGGAGTGTTCCTATCTCTCCACATCCACGCCAACATGGCTTTAAAAGGAAGACAGTTCCTCTAGGCTAAGTGATGACTAGGTGCCTCTCCTTCCTATTATGGAAGCCTCTTCCTCGTAGTGGCTTCCTGTCTCAACCTGCTAAAAAAATTTACTCCTCTGCATTAGCTGTAGTATAAAAAATAAATAAATAAATAGAACTACACACAATGAGTCACTGGTGCTTTGATATTGAGAATTGTATTACACCCTGCTAATTAGAGACTTGGTGTGCAAGCAAATTATCTCATTTAGTCTTTACAACAACCCGTTATAAATAATTAGGCAGGAGATGGATTGGTGTCTCCTTTTTTAACACTGGAAGCTAAAACCAAAACAGAGTTATTTTTTATCCAATATCATATGGCCAAACAATTGGTAGAACAGCACCTAAGACTCCAGTTTTCGTACTTCTAGTCTAGGGCTCCCTCCAGTACACCTAGAATGTAACTTACTTCTCCATTTACAGGCCTCTCCACTTTAAGACTCACTGATTCCATTCCATATGTATCAATTAACACATTGGCATCAGGGCATTTGGAGCCCCACTTGACCTCTGTACAGGGGAATGATTCCCAAATTCTAACAACTAACTTGCACCAACCATACCTCTCCTTGTTTGAAAGCAATGCCCCTCGGTCTGTGCCCTTGCATAGACCCAAGCACACTTTCACTCAGGCCATCATACGCATGCTGACCCTTCATTTGGGTCCTCACACATGTACTTCGTCCTCTCAAACACTCAAGCAAACATACACAGTGCAGGCACTCTTGCATTCAAACAGGAAAACAGGAAAAAGCACTACTTAGCAATAAACACATGCGACTGTTGTAGAGGCCAAGAAAATTCTGAAAGATCTTACTCTTGCCCTGTGTTTGTACAGTACATCAAGTGTAACAGGATACTACATTTTATTATAAACAGATTTATCTGCTGTCTTTGATTATATTACAAAACAAAACCCAAGCGTCGAACTCCTATCTTATTGCCCTAATGTATGCACAGTTTCAGCGACAATAATCACAAAATAAAACAAAAAGTTGCACACATATCTAACTGTTCTAATCTGTGAAACATCTGTTATGATGTTTCTTAGGAGAAATTGAACATTTTATAGACTTTTATATATTTATTTTAAGACAGGTGTGTGAAAATCTCAATGGCAACCATATGGGTCATCCGGACTCACTTGAGTGAGTCAAAAACCTGAATGACGCATATATGCACCATCCGATGCCAATGTGTTAATATATTGCTATATAACAAACTGTCCAAAACTCTGTGGCTTGAAACAAAAATCGTGTGTTATTGCTTACAAGCCTACAAGTCAGATACGTGGCTCTTCTGATCTTGGCTGGGCTCTCTTGATCTCTCTGATCTAGGCTGGGAGGTCAGCTGGCTGTAGGCTGATCTAGGATGTCCTCAGCTGGGACAACAGGGCACATTTTATGTTATCTCTCATCCTCCAGCAAGCCAGCCTGGCTTATTCACATGGTGGCGGATGACGTCACAGGAGTGAGAATGGAAGCACACAGGCCTCTGAAGGTCCAGACGGAGAATGGGCACTATATCAAGTCCACTGCATTCTGTTGGCCAGTGCAAGTCATGAGACCATTCCTAATTCAGGGGCATGGGAAATTGCTGTCACTTTTTATGGAAAGAGCTACGATGTCACATTGCAAACGATGTGGATCCAAAAAGGAGGAAATTTTAGCTGTCATGTTCTCACCATCTCTCTTCCTGAGAATGAAATTCAGCAGTTTGGCTGGGGAGCCCTGCAGAAGGTGTGATGGAATGAGGGCCAGTTAAATGGAATAAGAGACAGGAACCTGAAGAATCCCAGGGGCTAACAAAATGTCAGCACAACTGTCTGTTTTCTCCACAACGCCATCTCTGACACACAGTGGCTTTTCCTCTCTCTTGGTGTAGCACTTTCTAAAGACAGCCTCCCTGGAAGAATGAGATGTGGGCAGCAGCCTCCCTTCTCCTGGGAAAGATGACCAGGGGTAGAATTACTACATGTGCATAGTCTGCACATTTCTATTTACTTTTCCTCATTTAAATTCTTCCTGATCGATCCATCAAAGCAGCAGGGAGCTTCATGAAAGGCAGGAGCCTAGTTCCTCATTTTCCAAATAACATCATTAGATCAGAGAAGATAGGATTGGAAAGAACTTTGCCAGAAACCTAGCTCAGTTCTCTCATTTTACTACTGAGGCAATTGACCAGGTGGGTTAGTGATGGCCAGTTAGTCGAAGTACCACAGACAGGGTACAAGTACCCTTTCATCCAGGCCAAAGGTTTGAAATCTAATAGTCCTAATTTTCATGCTTTTAAAAGCAAATTCATACCTGCTATCCTATTGGGATCCTTGTCTAGCCATTTAACACAGAAGAGAGATTACTTCACGTATTTGACAAGTGAAGTTTAGCTCTGTGAGAATGAACGGTTTTCTCACAGTCACACAGGTAGGCATTGATGGAGCTAGTTCTTTAACCCTTGTTCCTGACTTCCTGGGTCCAGTCTCATCATAATATCTGATTCTTCTAGGAGAATCTTGGATTTTTACAATATGCTGATATGATATCATTTTAAACAAGTTGCTAATTGTGCTATATGTGGTGGGTAAAACGATAAAGATGAGGGGAACAGAGATGAGTTAGACATATGCTGGTGGGAAACACAGGCACACAATAATAAAATGACATAATCATGAAGGACATTTACATTTATTAGGCACCATTGAATGCATGATTTAATTTTATTTCCTCAACAAGTTGTTACTGGAAAAGAACCAAATTTAGGCATGCATACATTGGTAAATTTGCAAGAATATTTAATTACATGGCAAAACCCCAAAGTAGCAAAAGCAGCATATAGACTTAACTATGGGGAATAATGCCTGCTATGGAGTCCAGGGGAGTTCTTACTAGGACAATGAGAAAATATGGCAAAATGTTCAAAAAGGTTTTATCTGGATTCTGAGATTACACATATTTTTTTATTTTTTTCTTTATACTATTTTTCCTGCTTATTTTCTCTTTTTGCAGTATATATGCATTACTTAGGGAGGAAGTAAGCTAATAAAATGCACACGGGAGAGATGGTGGTACACACAGGTGTCAGGTATTTCAGCCCAGGTGTGGGGAGGAGGACATTCACTCAAGGAAGGGACAGCGGTAGCCTAGAGCAGGTCTCAGGGCCCAAACAAGATGAGGAGGGGTCTGTACAGGGTGGCCTTAGCCGTGATCTAAATGAGTTAAATGGAAGATATACTGACCCAATGAGTAAATATATTCAGGATATAGGAGCAAGTAAGAAATAAGGAAAGGGAGAAAGTAGAATGAACTCTGTGGTACTGGATTGCTATTGGGGTAATTGATATGAACTGAGATTTTTAATAGATATAGAAATATAGATATAAATATGGGGATATAGACACACATTTGAATATATGCTCATATACACACATATATTCTCCAGCTCTGTCCACCAAGATGGCCTAGGAGCAGCAACAGCTGGAGTGCACTGAGCATGCCTAATGCCCAGATGTTGATTTCTACATATCTGTATGCACTAAATGGAACTGTAACTTTTTGGAAAATGACTGATTTCAGAGCTGGAGAAGAGAAAGTATAAGATAAACCTGATATATATTGTGCCAAAAAGGCAGGAAATGCCAGCTTGAATGGGCATCTAATGACCAAATTTGGAATATTTTGAGCATCAAAACAAGTAATGATAGTAACAGATTATCACCATTTGAATAAAAATAGGAACCCCATGAATCCATACTTATATAAATCAATGACTGAATAAATAGATGGGGAGGAGTGCAATTTACTATCAGGTAACTCAGTACAAACAAGCTCTATTTATTGTTTTACCAAGTTTTTGTATATTTGAATTTATTTCAGAATAAATGGCACATTATGGAAAGTACCATGGTAAAGAAATGTAATGTGCAGAGACCTATTTTACTAACACTGCCACCTAAAAAGTTTTATTTAAAGGTTTTCTTTTATTTTTTACTTTCATTTTTTAGAGACAGTTTCTTGCTCTGTCACCCAGGCTGGAGTACAGTGGCATGAACATAGCTAATTGCAGCATCAAACTCCTGGGCTCAGGTGATCTCAAGGCTTAGCCTCCGGAGCAGCTGAGACTACAGGTGTATGCCACAATGCCCAGCTAATTTTTTCTACTTTGTGTAGAAAT
Organism: Cheirogaleus medius; assembly: GCA_008086735.1. Lineage (NCBI taxonomy): Eukaryota > Metazoa > Chordata > Mammalia > Primates > Cheirogaleidae > Cheirogaleus > Cheirogaleus medius. The sequence goes on along the minus strand of VBSM01000529.1, from coordinate 42,628,099 downwards.
GGATTCTCACTATATTGCTCAGGCTAGTCTTGAACTCCTAGCCTGAAGCGATTCATCCCACCTGAGCCCCCCAAAGTGCTGAATTACTGGAGTGAGCCACCACACCTAGCCAAGGTCATCCTTTACATTGTATTCTTCTGTGTTTACAAAATTAACCATATCAAGTTAACGATAAGCTATTATACAGCTAGAAGGTTTACTAGTATCTAGGTGACATTTTAAAATACTTTACTTTTGCTATATAAATTATTAAATTATTTGACCCTTTTGGATTCAGTATGTAGCCCACACAATATATAAAATAAAGTTCTCATCATAAATACACATACATTTTCACTAATGCCTAGCGAGGTTGCTTAATTTGCCCCAATCACATGGCTACAACGTGGGAAGAGTAGAATTGGATCCCTGTCCTTCTGACTCCAGTTCACCCACACTTAACAGGGAGTGTGGGATCAGGGCAGTGCCCAGTGTGAGCTGTGGAGAGCAGGACCCAGCCTCGGGCCGCCCTTTAGAAGCAAAGGCTTGTGTGGGGGCAGGACCACCATGTATAAGAGGGACCGTGAAAGGAGGGAGTCTGCACCAGTTCCAACATAGAGGGCCATCCATGCCAGTGAGGACTCCATGATTAAGGAGGAGAAGGTGGCATAGGGGAGACATGACATGTGCATTAGAAACCCTGCTCTGATAGTTACTGAATTATATTTTGGACCGTTGCCTTTTAAGGATTGGTAAACATTAACACAGTGTTTTAATTATTGCATCCTTGTCTGATTTGGTGTTTTTATGTGAGTTTTTAAAGTCCTAGGCTAGATACTCACATTGTAGGTTAGTCTAGCCTCCTAGTTCTTTGGTCCCACACCTTACACCTTCATCCCGCAACCACACCTGCCTGACCTCTGAAGACATTTGGTTTTGTGAGTCTGGATTTCTACTTTCTGTGCCTTGGTGAACCCAAGTGGTGGTCAGACTTACAGTTCTGCCCATAAAGCCCTTCTTCGGCTGAGGATTTACAGGTTGTGTTTGAGGATCCCAATCCCTGCTAGGCACCAGTGCCACCTGGGAGGACAACTCCTCTTTTGATTTTGTCTTTCAGGAAAGCGGGCATGCCTTGGAGAACAGTTGGCCAAGTCTGAACTGTTTATTTTCTTCACTTCCCTTATGCAAAAATTTACCTTCAGGCCCCCAGACAATGAGAAGCTGAGCCTGAAATTCAGAATGAGCATCACCATCTCCCCAGTCAAACACCGCCTCTGCGCTATTCCTAGGGCGTGATATTGCAGGGAAGGAATGGATAAAGGAAAGTAAGAAGAACGGGCATGTATTCTGAAGACACTGGTCACTGCACAGGTGGCCCTGAGGAAAGATAAGAAGAAATGGACTCTGAGGACTCTGAGGGGACAAGTGGCCCTGAGGAAAGATAAGAAGAAATGGACTCCAAAGAAATTATATCCAAATCTGAGCTCTGCTGTCTCATCTGAATTAGCCTTGGGAAAATCATTTCTGTGCTGAACAATTTACCTTTTCATCTGAGAAAAGTGGATAATGATTCCTTCCCTAAAGAAAGTTCTTGTGAGAATCAAAGGAAATAATGGCCTTTAAGTGATTTGTAAGCCATAAAGCACATCAGAAAAGTTACAGAAGTAATTGCCTCCACCCCGCTTCCTTTGTTAGATGCGTATTTGCTTCTGGCCTGTTGAGAGAGCTCAGGTCAAAGTGGTGCAAAATAGTCAATAGGATTTAAAAATGGGCCCTGGGAGCAGCCACAGAGGCGCACCCTAAAGGCTGTCTCATTTGCTCCCACTGTGCTCACTTTATTTTCTTCATGCCTCAGAGTGGTTCTCTGAGAAGTTAGCAGGGCAGGTATTGTTCCCTATTGACAGAGAAAGCAAGTGTTGTTGGAGCAGTTTCTATGGATGACATAAGGAACCACTACTTTGGCCTTAGATCCAGGGCCAAGTAGAATGTGTCCCCAATTAACCAACCTGGGAAGCAGGTTTGGGAGACAAATGTGGAAATATTTTCTGTCCTTAAGAGTACCTCTTTGCCTTAAATCTTCCAATAGGTATCGATTCTCAGGCTGTTTCACAATGGATTTATCTATGTGGTAGGTGTGATCTTTTCTTGCAACTAGATTGCAAGCTTTTGGTGGTGAGAGTATTTTATAGCAGGGAGTCAGAAATGTCACATACCTGCTCAACCCTTCTGGGTTTAGCTGCTAAGCAGAGACAATGCTCTTAAAGAGAAGGCCAGGTAACAGTGATACTCCATGGAGCTTTGACCACAGTGCCAATGCAGACAAATAAACAAAATGCCTGGGAATCTGGACTAACGCTTATAAAGAGATCTCTGTTTTCCTCAAAGTGATGTCTTAGTCTGTTTTTTGTTGCTATAACAGAATACCTGAGACTGCATAATTTATACAGAAAAGTTTATATGCGGATAGTTCTGGAGGCTTGAAAGTCCCAAGGCATGGTGGCAGCTTCTGGCAAGGGCTTTTGTACCGTGTCATAATATAGTAGAAAAAAGGAAGGGCAATTAAGCATGTGCAAAATAGAGAAAGCATCAGGTGCTGGGCTTACTTTATAGCAGCCCATTCTCTGAATAATTAACCCACTTTGGGGGAAATCCATTTGTGAGGGCTCCACCCTCCTGACTGAATCACTCTGCATCAGGCGCCACTTCCCAACACTGCAGCATTGGGGAACAAGTTTCAAAAGAAGCTTTGGAAGAGACAAACACCCAAACCATAGCAAAGTAGTTAGACCTATGTAATTTCAATAGCCTAAAATACAACATGCCACAAGCCATGGTGCTTATCCTTCTTGTTTCTTGGGATTCAGAGAAAAGCCAATACAGTTGGCACTGTGAGAATGAGAAACAGAGAAAAGGATGGGGGGAAGGTGTTTGGCTGGAGCCAGCCTACACTGGCTGAGAGAGCCAAGAAAAAATGTGTCTGGAAGAAATCGTTGGGTTTTTAATGTGTGGGAGGAGGCTTTGGTCCTTCTCACCTGGTGATAGAAAGAATGGGAGTGAAAGCCCCATGCATGTGCACTTTCTTTATAAACCACTGCAAAGTTGCATCTATAAAAAACAGGCCAAGTGACAGACTGAGAATAAAACCAGTTAAATCAGGCCTTGAACTTTAACTTTCCAAACTTCCAGGACCTTGTCTTCCATTTTTTTTCCCCAATAAGGTCACCAAAGTGGAAGATTCAAACAGAAATTGGTTAAAATACATTATGTATCTCAGTTTCTTCATGTGTAAAATGAAGGATTTGTTGAAGTCATCTCTAAATTCCTTCCTTGCTCTGCTGTGCATTGTCCATGATCCTATATGGGCAGGTACACACCCATTTCTAGGGGATTAAATGTAAACTCACTGGGACTCATCCTGGCCTAAGGGATGCAATGGGACCCAGGGCCAAGTAGGGTGTGAGCACAATTAGCCAGAACCCTCGGGGAATAGATGATTGGAATTGAATTTTCTGGCCATATAAAATGTCTCCTTTTTTTAAAATAAAAGGAGATGGTCTAAGCTGTCCAAGCATGACATGAAGATTTTGTTACACACACTTTCGTAACTCTCTTATGCATGTATGTATTTGGAAGGCTCCAGGGCCCCTTCCCCTCTTCTTTTGTATCAGGGCATGACACACAGTGTGCAAGCCATATAACATGACCTGTGGCATCATGGACCATGAGTGTATTTTACCAAATGGCAACCTAGGCTGTGAATCTCCTCTCTACCACTCTCCTACAAAGAGGCAGAGACACGTGCAGGCTGCAGGATAAATGTAAAATGGGGGTGGATATTAAGTGACTTAAAGCAGAGAAGAGGAGAACACACACGATATCCTGAGCACTCATAGAAGTGTGCTCGGTTGGGCACAGCTGGACTGCATGCACCAGGGAGAAGTCCAGGAGAAGGACCACCCCACAGTGCCCAACATATTTGCAGACAGGAAGCAGGGGCTGGTTAGGTGAATAAGTAGCAAGGACAGCTCCCTGGGTAAGGAATTAGCTTGGTTAGAACAGGAAACTTCAGACACCCCTGGTACCAAGTTGTTCTCCCCTTGAGCTCCTTCAAGCCTGCTGAGCCAGCCTTTTGCTAAGCCACCAAAAGGAAGGGAGGCAATGGTGAGTGCTCAAGGTCATCTGAATTTGTCACTGCTCAACCCCTTACTGTGACTTTGAGAGCAAGACACTTAAACCTGTAAAGTCTCTGTTGTCCTCCTCTAAAACAAAGTTATGACAGCAGAAATGTCACTAGGTGGTAGGGATAAAATTGGAAAACATAAAATCCTATCTGTTCAATGGGGTGCAAGGCAAAAGTGGTTCTATTCCCATGTACCCACACCCCAACACACCCTCTGCACTACTTTTCTGTCTCTTGATGAAATTTCAGGCAGGGTCCACCACTTTTCAGGTTACTCTTTCATAATAAATGGTCCTATTCTCACATTTATTCTTAAGAAGAGTCCTTTTGGTTGCTACAGTTTACAACCCAATAAGGATACAATTTATAGAACTCCATTCTATAGTTAATACTCCATACTATAGTTAATCAGCTCCCCCTTCCCCAGTTTCAGAACTGGAAGGTTTCCAGGCAGGGTGGGCAGGGGTTTGACCACTTAGTCTCTCTGTACCATGTGCTCCACACTTTACCACCACCCCACCTGACCCTCCCACCCAGGTGATCCACCAGGGCCACCCATGTGCAGTGCCCTTAGCTTAATGTCCTTCCCCTACTGCTGGGCATCTGCCAGTTCAGCTCCTCTTCTGGCCAATTATCCCTCCAGGCAGTCCTCTTGTTAACATCCTAGAGCCCTGCTGGCTCTACCCTCATCACACCACGAGGGGCCATGCCGTGTCCTACTGAGAGAGCCCTCCCTCCATGGCCACCACTCTTGGCCGCACCCCGCCTCTTGCCTGTAGGAAGTTCCAGGCCTCTGTGTAGCACTGATTCTTGGTACCCCAGAGATTCTACAAAGCACAGGTAAAAACCTCCATGATTGAAGCCTCTGCTTAAAAGTTAACTGCTAATCTTATTGTGGTTCCCTTTTATTAAATAAACTATTTTTTCTCATGCAGCTTGCAAGATTTTCTCTTTGTCTTTCAGCATTTTGACTATGATGTATTTAGTGTGGATCTCTTTGCATAGGAGCTCATTGAGCTTCTTGGATACATACATTAATGTTTTTCATGAAATATGGGAATTTTACAGACATTCTTCATATATGTTTCTGCTTTTTTCTCTCTGTCATCTTCTATGGTACTCTGATAACATGTATAACAGTGTGTTGAATGGTGTCACACATTTTTCTGACATTCATTATTCTTCATCCTTTTTTCTGTTTGTTTTTTAGATTGCATAATCTCTATCAAATTATCTTCAAGTTTATTGATTGTTATCTCTTCTAGTTTACATCTATTCTCGATCCTCTCTATTAATTTTTAAAATTTCAGTTATTTTACCTTTCAACTCCAAAATTCCCTTTGGTTATTTTTTTTATAATATCTATCTCTTTATTAATACTCTCCGTTTGATGAGACATTGTCATCATAGCTTCATTTACTTCCTTCACTATAGTTTTCTTCTGTTTTTTTGGACATATTTCTAATTAAGTTGCTTTGTAGTTTTTGCTAAGTTTGACATCTGGGTTCTCTCACAGGCAAGTTCAGTTGCCTGCTTTATTTACTCTGCTTGGATCACACTTTCCTTTTCCTTTGCATGTCTTATCATTTTGTGTTGAAAACCATACATTTTAGATAATATATTATAGCAATTCTAGTTAATGATCTGTCCCCTCACCCTGGGATTCTTGCTGTTTCTACTTTTATTTGTTTACTGACTAGGCTGTAATAATTTCCCCAGTGTAAAGTCTATGATGTTAGGTCTCTGAGGACGGAGACTTGAGTGCGCACACAGTCACAGTAGGATAACACTGGTTTTGGTAGAGTTCTCTTTGACTGTCTTTTTCTAGTTCTCTATTAAGCTATCCGCCTCTGCACGTATTACACTTAGTTCTTAATCTCCAATAACTACCATTTGATTGCTCTATTGTTTTCATTCAGGCCTGGGGAATAAATTGGTTCACAAGCTGATCCAAATCAATTTGAGTTTCTCAGGAACAGTCTTTGAGTCCAGTCTTTGAGATTTGTTCTGGACCCAGAAAGGCTCTTCTTAGCTCTCCCTTTCCCTGGTTGCTCCTTGTAGACCTCTAGCTGGCCCATGGTGTAGCTTAAGGTTCTCTTGGAGCTACAGGCCTCCTCTTAATTGTTTACCACCAAAACCTCTATTGTTTGGGGCATCACTCTCTAGCCTTTGTGGCTAACCTCCTTCAGTGCAGGAATTCTATCCTATGTGCAAGCCATGGTGAGGGCAACCATGGCCCAGTATTCTTAGCCTGCTGTCCTGGGGTAATGTTTCTGCCCTGCAAGAAAAGTGTGGATGGAGGAGGATATCCCTGGATCTCTCAGTCACACTTGCCTAGAATGGAGTTTCTCCAGCATGGAGTAAAGGGTATGAGAAATGCTTGCAGCCTTTCCTTCTCAGGGAGATACTGTAGCCATCAAGTGGGAACTAAGAAAAGTGCTCTTGGCCACACCAGTCTATAACTGATCTTCTGTCACACTGAGCTGGGGACTGGGAGAGAGAGTGGTTATTACTCAGTTGGCACAGACATTTGCTCTTTTTACCAATGTTTAGTAGACTTTTCTTGAAGAAAATGTCTTCATTTACTTTATGTCTTTAGCTCAATTTTCAGAGACATAAATGGTGGGGGTTTATAAATAATTTTTATCGATTATGGGTTTTTATTAGGAAGAAGTTCTACAGAGATCCTCATGCCACCATTATGAAAGTCATCTTCCTGCTGAGTTGTTTTCAATGAAAATAATAATAAAAAAACAATCAAAAAGGGGAGAGAGCAAACCTAAATGTTCATTGACATGGGAATGGGTCAACAAATGGTGGTGTAGTCATAGCATACCACCTAGCTATTATTTTATTTTTTCCTTCTTATCACATTCTTGGAGAATGATTAGGTATTAAATTGAATGAATTAGAGCCACATTTATCAATTAAGATAGGTCCCGGGCACATAATACTGAGTAAGAAAAAGCAGTTGTAGAATAATTCTTTTAAAATAACGTATAAATGTTAGAAACATATCATGGATGCAGGACAGCTGAAGTAAAACAGGAAATGTGGACTGGAATATACAAGTTAATACCTGAATAGTATCCCTCTCTGGACTTTGGAAAGATAGAATTCAACTTCAATTCTCTTTTATTTTATATGCCTTTAATTAAGGATTTTAAACAGAATGTGTATCTCTACATTGAGTACATGCGTGTGTACTATGCTATACTATTCCAGAGCTGTGCTTCATGTTTTGAGTCTCACAAGTGGTGAGTACAAGTGGGCACTTGCGGGATGGAATGTCAGTTGGAACCTGGAGGACTTACACTCTTGTGGCTTTAGAGAGGAGCCTCACAGACCAAACCAAAAAGGTCCAGGACTAAGACATCCTTTCAAAAAATGATAATTAAGCACTTATAGTGGACTATGCTCAGCGCTAGGAGCTTTAATGTAATGCTTTTTAATCTCCAAAGTACTCTCAAAGACAGGACCTCCTTTAGCTGTGTTTCAGACCAGGAGATTCATTTACTCACCAAGTACTTAGTACTTAACCTGTTTCCTCAACTGCAAGATGAGACTAACAAGAACAACTCCTGCATAATTTTGTCAAAATAAAATAATTTGTGTAAAGACGCCAGCGTGTTGCCTGCCATATATAAGAGCCCAAGAAATGTTAGGGGCTGCTGTTGGTCTTCACTGTTTATCAGGCGCAGTTCCAATCACTGGGAAAGAAGGTTATTGAAATACAAGAACTCAAATGTCCGGGCGTTCTCTGACATGCATTGAAACCGTCAATCCAGGAGCCCCAAGATGTTTGAGCAAGATGAGCTTTATAAACACAAAGAAACCGCTCCTAGCCTCGCCTTTTCCAAGATCCCTATGTTCTCCCCAGAATACAAAGCCAGACATCTTTGCAGGTCAGGGCAGAGGGCGTGGCGCTGAGAGGAGGGGCGGGAGCTTAGCCGGGGCGGGGTTGGGGGCGGGCCCTGAGTGGGTGGGCGGGGTTGGAGGCGGGGCGTTGCTGAGAGTGCGGCAAGGCAGGGGAGGTGCTGGCGAAGCTGGAGCGAGGAGGGCAAGCAGAGGGGCGGGCGGTCCTGGAGCGCGAGTGCGGGGACAGGCGGGACGGTCGCCTTCTCAGGCCCCAGAATACAGAACAGACATCCCAGGCGTACTCGCGGCGATGGGCTCCCTAGCGGCCGCCCTCTGGACAATGCTCCATCCCCAGACTCTCCTACTGGGTGCTGTCGCCTTTCTGCTCTTTGCTGACTTCCTCAAAAGAAGACGCCCAAAGAACTACCCGCCAGGGCCTTGGCGTCTGCCCTTCGCCGGCAGCTTCTTCCACCTGGGCTTTGAGCAGTCGCACCTGAAACTTCAGCGGGTAGGAGCAGGGGAAAGTGCCTAGCCTCATCCTGACCCTAACTCTGATCTGCAAGAAGAGGGACATTCTGGGGACTGAGGTGGGGGTGGGGGAGGAGGGGAGGCTCTGTGGCTAATGCTTGTAACCAGGTGAACCCTGCTTTGAGCTTGATTTTCCTGTTTCCTCTCTTGGCAACTGGTATGATTCTACCTACCCTTTCTAGGGGTGGCATATTATTAAGAGTACTAACATGTGAAGTATATTTACTCATTTAATTTCGTGTTATCTTATTAAATGTTATTGGAACATCTTATTTATATTATGATTGCCTTGACTTCTTTTATATTATCCTTAAAAATGCCATAGTTCTAGGAGGCTTCATTTCCCATATGTAAGATGGTGATAATTCTACCTAAATAGTCATTATTTCTCAACTGGATAAATCTCACCCCACTCTATCTGATCCCCTGTCTTCAGCCACCTCCCTCTGTAGTGCACTCTCACTGAAGTAATCATTTAAAATGTTCCTCTGCTTACATTTTCTCAGTGCCTCCCACTGCCTCCCAGTGTTCAGACTCCTTACTGGGACACTTGGGTCCCTTCTTGACCTGGCCTCTTTCTACCTCTTTATAATCATCTCCCATCAGGGCTCCCTGACTCTGGCCACTCTGAATTCTTTAAAGTTCTCTCAGACATCAAACACTTTCTCAAGAATCTTCAGCTGGTTTCCCTGCCACTCAGCACAGGTCCTTTGCTGAGAGACAACACTGACAGGTGGTTCTAGAGATTAAATAAAAGAGTGAATGATTGACGTGGCTTCTATTTGGTGCACAACAACTATTAGTTCCCCTTTCCTACACATGCCTGGGGTACTTTAAACATGTGATTATATACTGTACTCAAATACAGATGAGAGAATACTTAGTACTCTCGGAGAAATGCCCAATTGTTAACACTAAGTGACAGCATTAGTCACAGAATTTTAAAGCTAGGCTGCTAAACCTGTGCCCTTGTTTAAGAAGTGTGGTGTTTAATTTCCAAGTATTTGGACATTTTCCTGTTATTCTTCTGTTAATGATTTCCATTTTGATTCCATTAGAGTCAAAGAATCAAGTCTTTTAAATTTATTAAGGTTAATTTAATGACACAAGGTACAGTCTAACTTGATAAACGTATCATGCATGTTTGAAAAAAATTCAACTGTTTTTGAGTGGAGTGTTTTGTAAATATCAATTAGATCTTATTCAGTAATGGCATTGTTTAGTTGTCTTATAGAGTGGCTGATTTATTTTCTACTGCTTCTGTGAATTACTGAGAGTAACATGTTGAAGTCCCCAACTACAACTGTGAGTTTATTTCTTCATTCAGTTCTGGTAGTTTTTCCTTCATGTATTTAGAAGCTCTGTTGTTTTGTACATACCCATAAGATTGTCATGTCTTTTTAGCGGAATTTACCCTTTTATCATGTAATGTCCCTCTTTATCCCTGAAGTTTACTTATCTAATATAATACAGCCACACCAAACTCTCTTTTGATTAGTATGTGAGTAGTATAAGCTTCTCCATCATTTTATTTTAACCTACTTATATCATTATATTTGAAATCAGTTTCTTATAAACGGTATTATGTGGGTCATTGTTTTTTATTCTGCTAGTCTCTATCGTTTAAATGGCAACTGTGGATCATTTACATTTGATGTAATTATCCATATATTAGGATTTTAATTTACCATTTTATTATTTGTTTTACATCTTTTCCTTGTTTTTTATTCTGTTTTCCATTTCCTGTCTTCCTGTGGTTTACTGAACATTTAAACTATAATTCCATTCTCATTTATCTTTAGTTTTTTGTACCTTATCTATTTGTTTTGTTTTACAAGTGGTTGCTCTGAGGATTATAATATACTTATGTAAATTATTGCAGTCTACTAGTGTCAACATATTACCACTTCAAGTGAAATACTAATATCTTATGACCATTTAGGTGACTTTACTCTCCCCATTTTATTAGAATATTTGTCTTAAATATTATCTCTACATACATTGAGAACCACATTGGACAATATTATAATTTTGGTTTTAAATGACAAATGCAAATATAAAGACTCAAGAGCAGAAAAATAGTCTATTGTATTTACACATTTATTTACCTTTTTTGTTACTTTCTTTATTACTGATATTCCAAGTTTAAAATTTCCTTTCTGATCTGAAGAACTTTCTTTAGCCATTCAGCAAATAAGGTAGGCATGCTCGCAAAAATTCTCTTCACTTTTATACATCTAAGAATATCTTGATTTCACCTTCATTTCTGGAGTATACTTTCCCTAGCTATAGAATTCTGGGTTGATGATTTCTTTTATTCAACATTTTTAAATGCTATGTGGCTTCTTTCTGGTCTCCAGGTTTCTGATGAGAAATGTGTTGTTTTCTAAATCATTATTCTCCATAGGTAATGAGTTTTTTCTCTGCCTGCTTTCAAGAAATTTTCTTTAGTTTTAGTTCTTAGTGGTTCAATTATGATAGGTCTTGGTGCTGTTTTCTTTGGGTTTATCCTGTTTGGGCTCTTGAACCTGTGGGTTTGCCTTTTCCCAAATTTGAAGAGTTTCAGCCATTCTTTCTTCATATATTTTTTTCAACCCCACATTCTTTTTCCTTTCTGGGACTCTTGGGCACTGATGACACAAATGGTAGATATCTTGTTTTTGTACCCTAAATCTCTGAGGCTAAGTTTTTGTTATTTCCGATCTATTTTCTCTGTTTTACCCAGCTTGGATGCTTTCTACTGATTTGTCTTCAATTTCACTTATACTTCTATCATTCCCACTCTGCTATTGAGATGTTCTATTGAGTTTTTTATATGCCATTGTATTTTTCATTTATAAAATTTCCATTTGGTTCTTCTTTATATCTTCTGTTTCTTTGCTAAGATTTGCTATTTTTATTTGTTGTAAGAGTGTTTATAGTTGTTTATTGAAACATTCTTATAACAGGTGCTTTAAAATCTTTAATTATTTTATAATTCAAACATCTGTATTATCTCAATGTTGGTGTCAACTCATTTAAATTGAGATTCTCCTGGTTCTTGGCAAGGTGAGGCATTTTAAACTGTATCCTGGACATTTAGTGTATTATGTTACCATGTTATAAGATATTCTCTGGATACTATGGAAAACTTTTATTTTAGCATATAACCTGTTTAGATTCTTGAATGCTCACTTTTGTGAGCTGTGGTTCAAGTGTTAATTTAGGTTATACAGCCTCTGCAGTGCTATTCTGGTCTACCCCACTATGTGTTACCCACCCCTCAGGCATCTACCACACAGTCTCATCAGTGTAGTCTGGGAGAAGGGAGATGGGGACAGAGACAGGAAACCCTCTGGGTAGTGTCCTGTCCACAGACGGATGGAAGTCAGAGATCTGCCCACATCTACTCATGGACAGTATACCTCCTTGTTACTGTAGGAGAAAAGTAGAAATCCTAACTCTGCCCAAAGACTCCCTCCGGAGGAGTCTCTTTATTGCAGTTCAGGATTGGAAGTCACAATTCAAGTCACAGATTCTGCAGAGAAGAACACCAGCTTGTTACTTCTTGGGTAAGGTGAAAGACAAGGTTCCACCCATGTTCTCCATTGGTGCTGCAACCTTTAGGGCTGGGAAAGGTGTTTGCCTCCAGAAAAGAGAATTAAAAGAGCTAAAAGGTTTCTGTCCTGTCAAGCTATCCTTTTCCTGTCTTTGGCCAGAGAGAGTAGGCTTTTCTTGGAGTTATTTTTGTCTCTGTCAATTGGTGTCATGATTAGTAGAAGCAGAATGGGATGCTTTTATTCAGTCTTATCTGGAATACAAAGCTTGATTTGTGCCCTTTTTTTACCACCAAGATATATGTAACTAGATAGGATAAATGCTTCCCCTAATGTCACAAAACTAGGTAGTGATGAAACTGAGACTAGGTTCTTATCCCTGGCCCAGTAATCATTCATGTCTTATTTTTCAAGTGTTTTTTTTTTTAATTTTATATAGGTTTGCATTTTATATTTCTGGGTATGAAATACATGAAGTTAAAAGGTATAATTACATTATAATTAAATTTACATTCTTGCAATTGGAAAACATTATGTACTAACTACCTAATAGATACTATATTAGAATATTTATGTTAATTCTCATTTAATCTTCATGATAGGCACATGAGTTAGGTATTATATGGTGATGTTTCCATTTTACTATGGAGTAAACTGAGAACAAACAGCAAGTGATTTTCCCAGGTTATTCAGCTAAATTAATGGCAAAATAAGGACTCCAAAACAAGATTATTTGACTCATACACCTATTCTCTACTTAGGCTATGTGACTTTTCACGATACAATTCAAGGATAATTGATTTATTCATGGGTTTATTTCTTCAACAGATATTTATTAAGTGTTTACCATATACCAGGCACAGTACGAGACAGTGTATGATGAAATGTGTAGTGTATGTACATGCTTGGCAACCAAATGGGATATCAGGAGATGGGATCACTGCGAATGGATAATCCTGGGGATACCTTTTGTAGAATGTTGGAATAAATTGGGCTGAACTTTAAAGGAACATTTGATGTTTTGCAAGTAGCTAAGTGGAGTAAAGGGATAGGAGATTTTAAATGGGGGAAAGTGGTCTAAACTAAAACACAATGAGAGGACAGTGAAGAAATAGATCTATTTTTCTCCCTACCTCCCACCCCACCCCATTTTCTAAACTTTCCCTATTATAGCTATATGGCTTATTATAGGATCATTTATTTAAATGAGAGAAAAATCTTATAGGACTAAGGTGGGAGAATAGTAGATAAGATTGACAAATATGTTACCTAGGATACATACAATGCTGCTTATAACAACATGACCCCGAAATACAGTGATGTAAATGAGATTGAAATTTATTTCCATTTCAGAAAGGAGTTCAGATTTAGGCAGGAAGTTTAGGATAGGGAGGCTGCTTTGTACCACAGTGTCATCTAACACCTCCAGTTCCTTCTATCTCATTGCTCTGGTCCGCCACCCACACCATCATGTATGAGTTCTGGCCCATGGGGAAAGGGACAGGGGAGGTGGTGAACAAGCTACTTTATTTAGTGAAGTGACCCAGCAGATGCACACATAACTACCCTTGTGTGCCATTGGCCACAGCTAGACAGGCTGGGAAATGTGGCCAGCAAATACTTAGGGAGCTCCATCATCACACAGAAGAAGAGAAGGGAAAATCTTCATCCTTTCATTTAAGGATGAGACCTAAAGAATATGTTGGAAAGAGCCCAAACTTTTTGCCACCACCTATATGCTAAAATCTCTGTATCCGTTTTTCTGAAAACCAAGAATTCCTTATATGATTTTTGTTAATATAAGAATAAAAAAAGTTTATTATCAGGTTATTGTCAGAATGCTCAGCACATAGTTGATGCTTATTAGGTATATTTTCCACTTTGCCCCTCTTTAAAAGTTTGTATCAACAAACTCAAGAAACGCCAGTTGTTGGATGCATGCCAAACATCATTTATGTGACCTGGTCACTGGATGGGCCACAGTTGCCCACTATCTGGTCTCTGCTCCTGCATTCCTTTGTTGATGTCATTACAAGAATCCTCTTTCTAAAATACAATCCCCTAAAATATCAATTATAATAATACTTTATTATCAATTTTATTATTATAGTTACTCATAACCACAACACTACAGATGGGAATTAGGCATATCCTCCATTTTATAGCCATTTTATAGAGTTGAAAACTAAGACACAGAAACATTAAATAATTTGCCACCACATCAAATAGAAAGTAAGAATCAGAACGTAGATTTAAACAGGCTTGTGTGACTCCACAATCTAAACTCTTAAGTACTCACATCACCTCTCCTACTCAAACATCTTCAGACTTCTAATTGCAAGCCAAAAAAAAATCCAAAATCTTTCACCCAACATTAAGACTTTCCTCAGTCTAGCTCAGATTACCTTAGCAGCCTTGTCTTCCATCTCCTTGTCAACTAGGAAGATACTTCTTCCAGGAGTCTACCCTGGCCGCTGTTCCCCTATGTGCTTCCTGACTTTCCCCCACCAAATAATGTATTGTACAGAATGGCAATACTAAGAACTGATCATTTACCTGTATGCCCCATTAGATTTCCAGCACCTGGCCTTGGTCCACTACATGGTCAGTGCTCTGTAACTAATGAACCTTGCTCTGCGGTCAGACAGGCTAGCTGTGTTGTTACTAAACACCTACATTTTCACCTCTTCATCTGCACATACTGTTTCTACAACCCAAATCTCTTTGCCACCTTATTACATGTCCTTTTGCTGGCTCCTTGACCTTTATTTAAGATCTGACTCAAATCCCATCTCCTCTTAGAAGTCTTTCCCACATCTGTGGTGGAAATTCATCTTTTCTTACAATAACTTCCTATCCCTTTCCATCAGTATTGTAACACGTCATCTTCCTCTGTACGGTACATGTCTTTTGTGTGCAGTCCACCTCTCCCAGGAGACTTTGACACTTTAGGAAAACACCTTATCATGATCTTTGTATTACCTCCACATGTAACAGCCAAAGTCAGATGGTACCTCTCACAAAAACCTGTTGAATTGAACATACATTTCATTTCCACAGACTGTGCTCAGAAACCAGCATAGCCCCTAGTACTGCCTGGGAGAACATTATTTATTAGCAGGAGTGTTCGTGGGCCACAGAAAACAGGTAAACCCCTGCAATGCATGCATCACTGTATTTATGTCTACAGGATTTTACTAGAGAGCAGATCCATGACATACACTAAATTTTCAAAGGATTCTATGACTCAGAAATGATTAAAAACCACTGTTAAAAAGATGGGTTCCTCATTTCTTTAAGTTTCCTTTTTTACTTTTTTGCTGTATTGGAGAGAAATGCTTTTTAACTATACAGGCAATACAGACACATTGAGATAGCATATTAAAATACAGTTTAGCAAGAGAAAGAGAGAGGGAATCTTACCTCTCTTTGTGCTCACCCTGCCACCGCCTGACACACTCATGCAGACACACACACACACAAACACACTCAGCAATACCTCTATAGAACTTGTATATATGTCTTTCCAGAGTTGCATGTAATGAAAACAAAATTGTATTTGCAACTTTTTATTATAAGTTCTATGTAACAATGAGAGAAACTTGAATATTCCAACATAAAAATGTTTAAAAGATATCAACAGGTGATTTTAAAAATATAACTATATAAAATATAACATTGAAGGAAAGATGTTAAACCTTAGAGAATTGTAGAAACATCATGCATTAGGTGTGCCTGTTAGGATTACACACACGCACTAACACACACAAATGCACCGTTCAGAGCTGGTGAGAATTCAGGGAAACGAACTCTCTGATTTGCTGGTGGGAGTGTGAATCGGTGCCTCTTTTCCTTTTTTTCTTTTCCTTTCTTTGTGTCTTTGTTCCATTGGTTCTTAAATTTGAGCATTTAGATTAAGTGGAATCTCTCTCAACTTTTTATCTCGGGAGTGATGATTCAATCTCTTGTCTCACTAATCCTTAACTTCTAGTTTTGGTTTATTTTGCTCCATTGTATTTTCTAAACCTTTAATGCTACATTTGAAATTTTGAAATTTTATTCCAAGTATTAAATTTACTGTCTCCTATTGCTTTTGTTTTGCTTTTCTGTTTCCTATTTCAATCCTTTTCTTTCTTTTTCTGTTTTCATTTCTGATCTTAAGCCTATTTTCGCCTTCTGAGTCATCTTAGTTTTAACCTCCCTTAGTCCCTTACTGTTTTTTTAACGGGGCTTGTTTAACGATGTACATTGAAAAGTATACTCTGCTGTACAAAGTCCTTTCCAATGCCCTCTGGGTCATTTAATCCTTGTAAAGCAATTGCAACAGTAACTTGTACGATGGACTTAAGAATTGTTAGACATTGCGGTAATCAATCCCAGGGCTCTAGGAGGTCATTTCACCTATCTAGATTTACATGACTGATAATATCATGAAAGTTTTTTATATAGTCTTTTTGAACTAGAAATATACACAGAGAGCTGGTAGAGATGGAACTCCTAAGAAGTTTATTTCAATAAATAGTAATGGGCTGGGCGTGATGGCTCACGCCAGTAATCCTAGCACTCTGGGAGGCCTAGGCGGGCGGATCGCTCAAGGTCAGGAGTTTGAAACCAGCCTGAACAAGAGCGAGACCCAGTCTCTACTAAAAATAGAAAGAAATTAATTGGCCAGCTAAAAATATATAGAAAAAATCAGCCGGGCGTGGTGGTGCATGCCTGTAGTCCCAGCTACTTGGGAGGTGGAGACAAAAAGGGATCGCTTGAGCGCAGGAGTTTGAGGTTGCTGTTAGCTAGGCTGACACCTCGGTACTCTAGCCTGGACAACACAGTGAGACTCTGTCTCAAAAAGAATAAATAGTAATGTAGTTCTGAATCCCTCGCAAGTATCAGCTGAGAGTCTAGGTTGCAGACCTTGCCAGTTAGGAGTTATTTAACTTAACCTGAGATTTTTCAGCTCTTCCAAAAACAACTTTATTGTAATACTCTTAATTAATCAAGAAATTCTTCTTGTAAGGCATAAAAACTTCACCCAGGAATTCAGCAAGGTGAAATACAAAATCGGCTATATGTGTGATGTGACCCATCATTGCCATTTCTTACAAGTAAAGACATGTGAGTCAAACTGACTTGAGATTGAACCTTGGCTCTCGTGAGGCAGGACGTGCTATGCTGGAGATAAACAGAGACTGATGGAGGACACTGGGACAAAACAATGATGGAAGGACTGAGTTCAGTCCTGGTCTTTAGTGTGGGGGGAGGGTGCTGGGATGAGGCTGAATCCATTGTATTGGCTCTGATGGGGTCATGTAGGTCTGGGGCTGTAGGAGTGACATGTTGGAGAATAAGCACAAGGGGACCAGGATGAGGGAGGGAGTCACAGACACCTGGAGGACATGGAGCCCCTTTGTTTGACACTGTGTCCACAGCTACACTTGACCCAGGCAAATAAAAGGCAGGGGCGGGGTCTACACAGGCCACTTTCTTGATTAGATAAGAAGGACTTTGATCAGTGAGTGTATACTTTTCTCTGACTGGTGTTTGCACATCCCTGCACACCTGTGCATGGTCATAAACACACCCACACACTCCGATTCTACCTCCCCCCTCCTCCCCCTCTCACCTCTCTTACTCTGCACTCATTCTCACGTTCACTCTCTCATTCTCACTAAACTCTAAGTTCCAGAAGCCATCTCATGGTCATGTCTTTGTCCTCAAATCTTATATAATGCCTGGCAAATTCCCTGCCCCACTCAAAATGTTTGTCACCTTGGCTGCGTTACTTCAGCTCTGACTCATTTTCATTTTCTGAAAGATGAGGAAAATCGTTACTACCGTAGGGTGCTTGTGGGATTAATGTGATAAAACATGAGAGGCGCACGCAGGGAATGTGGCTTTCTGTGACCCCGAGTGCCTTCTCCCCACGTGTCCATGAGCTCTTGTTCTTTCTGCCACCGAAAGTGCACTTCCACGGCCCTTTGCACACAAAGCTTGTTTATTCCTCGGACGCTTGCTGAGTGGCTGTGCGCCTGGACCAGAAAACAAAGCGCCTTTCACATGGCTGCTTTCATTCTTCCCCACAGAACACTTTGAGACAGGAATAACTTTCTCCCTTTTATATATGGGGAGCTGAGGCCAAAAAAGTGAGGCGACTTCCCAAGAGCCCACAGCAACTGAAATGCAGAGCTGGGATTCTCACGTCACTCCAGCGCTAGAGACCTTTTCTCTATGCCTGGTCCACCCTGTAATGCGCCTTCTGTTGTCGAGCACATGTTTCTATTATCTATGGCCAGTGTAGGAAGGGGGTGTTCTCTTTTGGTTAAAGAGATATTATGATTTACTAAGAAGTCCCTGCTTGCTACACAGACTTACATTAAACATATCTCAGCTTCAGTGGGAGTTCAGATGTGCTGAATTCTCTCTCTTGGCTAGACTCTAGGAGACTTGAGGTTAGAGACCTGGTTTATATTATTACAGTTACATCCTCTGCCTTGCTGTAGAGACATGTAAGTGGTCACTCAATTCGTGCTGGGTGAGTATATAAATGGATGTTTAGAAGGAATATTGCACATCCTGAAGTGAATTAACTCTGAGCCTTGTTGAGAGAAGGAGAAGAAAAGGAAACAAAAACATTCCCATCGGACCAAGGTGCCCATGCGTTTGCACACACAGACACACACACACACACACATACACACACTCCCCCCAATATGAGTCCCTCCAGCTACAAACACAAACTTCCATTTGTGAACACTCAGGTGTGCGCATATTCAGCTCTGACTACTTAACTGTTTTTCAGTTTGTGAAGAAATATGGGAACCTTCTTAGCCTGGACTTTGCGGACATACCTACAGTTGTTATTACAGGATTGCCCTTGATCAAGGAAGCCCTCATCCACATGGACCAACACTTTGTGAACCGCCCTGTTTCCCCTATCCGAGAACGTATCATTAAGGGAAATGGTAAGATTCTTCATCCGTGGAAGCTGTGTGTTGATATTCGTATGGTCTGTCAGAGGTGCCTCTGTGACTATAACTTTCCAATAACCCCCAGGAACCAGTCCCATTATAAATTTCCTGCCTATAACAGACGCTGGATGCCCACATTTCCTGATTGAAGTCACCCCCTCAGAGCACTTCACAGGGTCAGCCATGCTAGAGATTTGGGAGAAGCCTCATGCCCTGCACAAACTCACACCAGATGCTTCTATAACGATGTAACCACATCACTTATGGCAGAGGAAGAGGTGATGTGTTCTCTCTCTGCTGTCCCGTTCCAAGCCTTTTCCCTTAGGAAGATGGTTGTGGATCTGCTTCCTTCTGCCGCTGCTTTCTGTCTCTAGCTCCTTATGCTCTACCATGAAGGCCGTGCTGACCAGGGATCTCCAGCCTTCTGGTCTATGTTAGAACAGGTCGGCAGGAGTACTTAAGATTATCATTAAAGAAAATTAAACATTTAAAAATTGAAATGAAATTTCAACTCTATTACTCTGTCAAAGCATCATTTTGCAGTGCTTCCCAATTTCTCTTTGAAATATTAATCAATTAATTCTATATCCATTCACTGTACTATCTCCCATGTGAAGCACAGTGCTGGGCAGGAGTGATACAACAATGAGTAGAACAGATGAAATCCACGTCCTTATGTAACTTCTATTCACTGTGAAAGACGGTATCAATTATCCATAATAATCTAAAGCCTACAGTGTTATGAAGATAAATGAAGGATGCACTCATGAAAGTTATCTAAGGTAGTCCTCGATTCAGAAAAAGCTAAGTTAATGAAGTAAAAAAACAATCAAGCAGTGGGACAAAATATAAAAGTCCATGAAGTGTAAAGAAGGATGGTGACTTGAGGAAATGAAAAGTGGCCCATGTGGCAATCACAAGGATTAAAAGGAGATAATTAAATGAAAATGAAGCTGCCTAGCTTGGTCAGGAATAGATCATGCAAGTTCTTATTAAGTATGTTGGTTTTTATCCCAATAACAATAGAAGTTCTTGAATGGTTTTAAGCAGAAAAGGAAATTATCATATTAACTGTGTACATTTTTATGGCTCATTTAGGCTGTCTTTTAGAGAATGGACTAAAAAGAATCAGAGACTAGTGTAGCCTTTTAGGTTAGAGAAGGTGGTAGCTTGGATCAAGGGGGTGGTGAGAAATGATAGTAGGTTAGACTAGGGTAGTGGCAGTGAAGACACATGGATTCAAGACATCCAGGAGGTGAACCTCATAACACATGATGACCCAGATGCAGGGAGAGTGAGCTGTGGAGGTGACACCCAAGTGGGTCAATGATGGAAAGAAGGAACACTCAGAAAAGGACAAAGTGTCTTCTTTGGTTGGGCATGGGTGGGGAGTTGTATGGAGAAATCATGAGTTCAAGCATGGATATGCTGAGTTTGAAATGTCAGCAAAGTCAGGTCAGCAAAGTCAGGCAGTTGTTGTATTAATATATATGGGGCTGGAGCTCAAGGAGAGCAATAGATGGTCACTATCAATAGATGCTATTTAAAGTTTTAGGGAGTGATAAGCTTTCCCAGAATATAGGGTGAGAAGGGAAGAGGCTTTAGACCTCATTTTGAAGAACTCCACCATTTCAAGGTTTCATAGAAGCAGATGAAACAGCAAAATATATGGGAAGTTTCTGGCAGAGAATTAGTAAGAAAGTCTGTAGAGTGTGGTATCCTCAGCACCACTGGACAGGAGTGCTTCCAGAAAGAAGTATGCAATGCTGCTGCAAGATCAAGTAAGATGAGGTCAAAAGGTATCCCTGGACGTGACAGCAAGGAGGGCCATTTCATTGGTGATGGAGGCCAAAGCCAAGTGTGAAAGGAGTGGAGGTTGCTCTGGAAGTGAAGAAATGGAACAGAGCATGGCCTCACCTGTGTTTTGGACAGATGATGGTCTGTTGAACACACCGAGATGGTTTCTTCCCTTTGCTTGTGGTGTTCTTTCTGTGTGGAATATTCACCCTCCTTGCTTTCTTGAGTTATTCCTTCATCTTTTATGGTCCAGCTTAGATAGAAACTCTCCTATAAAGCCTTTATTTGACTCCTTAATTATATGGACTTTATCTTATCCGTAAGTGCATTTCTAGCATTTTGTATGACATGAATACATTATTTATATGGCTAATAATCAGAGCATGGGCTTTAGAATCAGGAAGACCTGAGTTTGAACACCTCTTTAGTTGTTTACTGTGTGACCTCATGACGTTCACTTTATCCTCTGTTTCTCAGGTTTCTCATTAGTAAAGTGGGGTGGTGGTGGTAATAACTGCACCTACCCTGCAAAAGTTCTCTGAGTACTAAATTGCAGAATTCA
This sequence comes from Cheirogaleus medius, assembly GCA_008086735.1. NCBI lineage: Eukaryota > Metazoa > Chordata > Mammalia > Primates > Cheirogaleidae > Cheirogaleus > Cheirogaleus medius. Next base: position 42,606,694 of record VBSM01000529.1, on the reverse strand, counting down.
TAAAATATTTACTAAAGTGCCTGACATCCCAAGCCGTCAGTTATGTCCACTGCTTTGGGGTGATTTCTCTGAACAGTTTTCAAGTGCATTAATACCCTCCTCCTTCCCTCCATTGATACACATCCTCATATCATTTGCTGGATATTCACATTATAGAACCAGAACACCGTAGTATTGACATTCTTTTTCCCAGGCTTGATCATGTCCAATGGCCAGGTATGGAAGGAGCAAAGAAGGTTCGCCCTGACAGCGCTAAGGAACTTTGGTCTGGGAAAGAAGAGCTTAGAGGAACGCATTCAGGAGGAGGCCCGACACCTCACTGAGGCAATCATGGAGGAGAATGGTGAGCATTTCAGAGGACAGATGTAGGAGATTGTGGCCCTTTCATTCATTGGGTAGATATTTATACAATGCCTAATGCTTGTTCTCTGTCCAGCACTGTGCTAAGTACTGAGCATAGAGCAGTGAACAACTCTCCATGACCCTGCCCTCAAGGAGTTCTAGAATTAAATGCATGAAGATGGGCAAAAAACACATTACTGAATTTAAGTCCTGGTCATCAGTTTGACTGTGGCATTGACTGAGTACTTGCTGTATGTCAGCCCCAGTGAAAGCCAGTGTGGCCAGGCCTCGTGAATGGTTCAGTACTAGGTGTGTCCTATGTCAGAGAGAGTAGACTCTCAGTAGGATCTAGAACAAACCCATCTTGTCCTTCCTCCCCGTCCAGGACAGCCTTTTGACCCTCACTTCAAAATCAACAATGCAGTTTCCAATATCATTTGCTCCATCACCTTTGGGAAGCGATTTGAGTACCAGGATGGTCAGTTTCAGGAGCTGCTGAGGTTACTGGATGAGGCCACATATATAGAGGCTTCAATGGCATGCCAGGTAAGGCAGTTCTCTTTCTATGTCTTTGTAAAGGACATTGGGGCTGATGTCAGATACAGATGGGTTTCCCTTTTTTTGTTTTTTTATGTTTTTTGGTGGGGGTAGTTGGGAGTTGAACCTAGAAACATCCTTTTAAATTTGATTTCAATACATTATTTGAAATCAATCTGTTGACTCTAGTATCTTTAATAATATTAAATAGTTACCAAATGTTTACCATATGCAAAAAACATTTCTATCATTCATGTAAAGTGCAAAGTTTTACATGACGTATATCTGTGCACCCATGTTGTTCTTTTTGGAAAGAACAATATTGCCATTGCCTTTGAGTCCATCTATTGGGGGTTCTTTACGTCCCCAATAAAGATAGGGTCCCCAGGCAGAATGTGTTATAAGAGACGAGAGAAACACAGACACAGAAATAATATTTAAGAGAGCGAGGAAATCAGGGGACCACCAGCACTCTGGTGCCAAGGTGGCAGTGACTAAAACCCAGCACTTGTTTTTTATTCTCTTTGTCATGCTGCAAAATACAGTGATCTCATGTGAAAAAAAATCATGGGATACACTGATCAAATGTCTCGGGGCTCCCCCCAAAATCACAAGGTGTCCTAGCTAATCACCTTCTCCTTTCTAGAAGTGTAAAACACATAATTCTACAGTAGGTACAACCTGTCCCAAGGTAAACTAACTAATTTTATCCCAAGCTCAAGCTATGTACCTGGATATCAATCTTTAACTTCAGTAGCTGCGACCCTTTTGATCAAGGAACAAAGAAACTACATGCTTTCCACTGGGAGACTGGTTTTACATTAACTGAGGCATTGTTGAGAGAAATGGAGAGAAGGAACTTGGCCCAGTGTTCTAACAGTGGAAGCCTTAAGACTCTTCTCCCGGGCTGACATATTGCAATCTATCTCTACAGCCATGAGAAGTTTTCATGTCAGGCCGCTCTGCGGCTTTTCAGGCATGAGACCCCTCAGGCTCTGAGGTTGGAGCATGCTTTGCTGTACTCCCAGATCGCTGATATATGTCCCCCAACTAGGCAGTTAACATCTGCACTTATTTCAGGCTTCTGCTCAGGCAATTTCTTCACCTCCTATCCCCTCACAGCCTCAGACATAGCATCCTAAATCCCAGTGGTCTTAATCCCATCATCCCTCTTCTCTCTGTCTCTCCCCAACCCACCCATTTCCCTCCTATGTCCCAGGTGCTCTTCTGTGTCTGGCTTCCTGCTCAGCAGGTGGTTTTGAGATTCATCTGAGTTGATTGCTCTTTTTTTGTAAATGTAGACTAGTATTCCATTGTGTAAATGTGCCATTGTTTGTTAATCTGTTCTCTATTGATCAACATTTAGTTTGTTTCCAGGTTTTGAATTTCATGAATAAAGCTGCCTTGAACATTCTTCTAGAAGTGTTCCTGAAGGCACATCCACTCCTTGCTCTTGCATATATATGTGGACATCAAAGATGCCTAAAGATTTCCAAACGGATTATGCTATTTACTTGCTCACCAACACTCACTATTATCAATCTTCTAATTTCACATGGTGTAGCCCTTTGGGGATGAGCCCTTCTTCCTTGGTGGGCCCTGCACCCCAATTTTTCTCCCCCTAGGCCCTTCATTGTATAAAAGACCATGCTTAGCTTCTTGTTCTCTCAGCCACTTTCCTGAATTTGGAAGACATTTCTATAGGAAAATTCACCCCTAAGTGTTGAGTTCACCCGTGGGCTTCCTTCTTCCCCTAACCCTTGCCCATGAAATTCCCTCACTACCTTGGTATAAGTGTGTGTGTGTGTTTATATGTGTACACACATGTGCATTTTTTTTAATCTTGTTGTTCTTACCAAAAGGGTTGAGCCTTGAATTACTGAGTCTGCCATTGCCAGAATTTTAAAATATTTCCTCAGTTTTGAAAAAAAGCACTTTATTTTTGAAAATTACAAATATACATAAGTACAGAGAGTGCAATCATTAATCACTGTGTGCCTATCAATCAGCTCTGATAATGATCAACATATAACTAACCTCTGTTTATTAATACCTGCATCCAGGCCACCCCACCTGTGAATTATATGGAACAAATTATAGACCTGAATGATTTGTTCCCATAAATATTTCGGTGTATATTTCTAAAAGGACCCATTTTAACAAAAATAAAATATTATTGCTCCTGAAAAATAATAATTATTTAATATCTTCAAACACCTAGCCAGTGCTCAGATATCCCTAGATGTCTCAGAAATATTTTTTTGGTGGTTTTCTTTGACTCATAATCCAAACGAGGCCCAGATATTATATTTGGTTACTGTGTCTCTTCAGTCTCATTCAATCCATGGCTTCCTGCCAGTCCTCTTTTCTTTCTTTACAATATATTATGTTTATTGACAAAATTGAGTCATTTGCTCTGTAGAATAGTCCACATTCTGGATTTTAGTGCTTGCATTTCTTTGGTTATTAACATGTTCTTCTATTCTTGTGTTTTATATACGTTGGTAACTAAATCTAGAGGATTGATCAAATAAGATTTTATTTGTTGAAAAGGCTGCTTTTTAGGAGCTACTTAATGTGTGGTTGTCTCATGTTAATATTGATCATTGGGTTCAGGTGTTATCAGTCTGATCTATTATATCATCCCCCTTCTGCTTTTTACTTAAGGGATACAAAAATTATTGATGATCATTGTCTACATGCCTTATTTCTTTGCAGGATTTGAACAGGGGATATTGTAATTCTTTTTTCCCCTCTTTGCAATTGACTTATGGTTATTGATTTTGCATTGATCAACCTTGGTAAACTCGTAACAATATTCTATTTCATCTTTGGATGACTTTATAGGCAATCATATATATGCAAATAAAGGAGGCTTTGTTTCTTCCTTTCCAATCCTTATCCATTGATTCCTCTTTCTTGCTTCATTGTGCTGGCTAGAGTGTCCAGTGTGCTAAAATTTCCCACTAAGATAGTGGATTTTTCTTATTCTCATTATATTTCTGTCAATTTTTACTTTATACCCTTTACAGCTATGTTATTAAATATATACATGTTTAAATCATTGTTTCTTCTTAGTAATTGAAACTTTGTAAACTATTTAGTAACACTGTTTATGTCTATTAATAGTTTCTTCCCTAAAGACTATTTTATCTGATATGAATAAAGGTAATTGTCTTTCCTTTGTTTAGTGTCTGGCTACTGCTCTTCTATCCTTCTACCTTCTACCTTCGTATGCCCGAATATTTTAGATGCTTCTTTTTTAATCAGTGTAAAGATAAATGCAGCTTTCATACCCAATCTGAAAGTCTTTGTCTTTTTGTTGGACCATTTAGTTCCTTTTCTTTTTTTTTTTTTTTTTGTTTTTTAAGTCAACTTTATTGGAGTTTATATTTACATAAAATAAACTGCACCAGTTTTGAAAGTACAGTTCCCTGTGTCTTGCCACATTTAAAAAGTTTTCTCATGCCACTGTTCATATCTCTTCAATGGCCTGCGGCAAACACAGATCTGCTTTCTGAATCTATGGATGAGCACTGCCATCTCCTAGAAATTTACATAAATGAAACCATACAATATATACGGTTTTGTTTCAGTCCTCTTCCACTCAGTATATTCTTCTGGAGATTTATCCATATTGTAACATTTATAAGTAGTTTGTTTCTTTCCTTTGACAAGTATTGTTTCATTGCACAGATAAACCACACATTTTATGTCTGTTCACTATTGATGACATTTTCAATTTGGGAGATATAAACTTTGTAGCTCTTCTAAAATTTAGTATACTATATGGAAAATTGTTCAAACTCATATATTATGGGCAACACATTTTAACTCCACAACCATTCTACCAAGTGAATTTTGAAAAATAGTCTAAAATGTTTTTATTGCATTACATTAACATAATTTAGAAGGCAAAAGGAAAAGAAGATTGAGATTTATGTCATCAAATTCTCTAAATCACTTCTCAAATTTTTACTTTATTTCCAGCAAACAATTTTACAGTTTTTAAAAACGAGACCTTCTGTGTAATGCAGGACCATTCAGCAATGGTAAATAAGTACAGTCTCCCATTTCAATTAATTCAGTGCATTTTATTTTATTTTATTTATTTATTTCAGCATATTATGGGGGTAAAAATATTACGGTTACATATATTGCCCATACCCCCAGACCCCTTTGAGGCAGAGCTTCAAGTATGACCATCCCCCAAACGTTGCACATCTCACTCATTATGTTTGTGTATACCTATCCTCTCCTCCCCCCTCCCACCTGCCCGACACCCGATAAATGTTATTCTTATATATCCATTTAGGTGTTGATCCGTTAATACCAATTTGCTGGTGAGTACATG
>VBSM01000529.1:42559927-42589273 GCA_008086735.1 Cheirogaleus medius | reverse complement strand
CAACACCATTTATTGAATAAGGATTCTTTTCCCCAGTGTATGTTTTGGTCTGCTGTGTCAGAGATTAGATGGCTATAGGAGGATGGTTTTATATCTGGATTCTCAGTTCTGTTCCACTGGTCTATGTCTGTTTTGTGCCAGTCCCTGTTTTATTTACTATAGCCTCATAGTACAACTTAAAGTCTGGTAAATTGATGCTTCCCAATTTGTTTTTGCTTAAGATTGCTTTTGCTATACAGGGTCTTCTCTGGTTCTATACGAAGCGTAGAATTATTTTTTCTATATCTGTGAAAAATGATGTTGGTATTTTAATAGGGATTGCATTGAATCTGTAGATCACTTTGGGTGGTATAGACATTTTAACAATGTTGATTCTGCCGACCCATGAGCACGGTATGTTCTTCCACCTGTTCACGTCCTCTGCTATTTCTTTCCTCAGTGTTTTGTAGTTCTCCCTGTAGAGGTCTTTTACCTCTTTAGTTAAATATATTCCTGGGTATTTTATTTTCTTTGTTGTTATTGTGAAGGGTATTGAGTCTTTGATTTGGTTCTCAGTTTGACTGTTGTTGGTGTATAGGAATGCTACTGATTTCTGTATGTTGATTCAAACCTGAGACTTTGCTGAATTTGTTTATCAATTTCAGTAGTCTCATGGCAGAATCTTTGGGGTTTTCTAGATATAAGATTGCATCATCAACAAAGAGAGATAATTTGACCTCTTCTGCCCCCATTTGGATGCCGTTGATTTGCTTCTCTTGTCTGATTGCTCTGGCTGGGACTTACAGCACTATGTTGAATAGAAGTGGTGATAGAGAGCAACCTTATCTGGTTCCAGTTCTAAGTGGGAATGCTTTCAATTTTTTCCCATTCAGTATGATGTTGGTTGTGGGTTTGTCATATATGGCTTATATCAATTTTAGGCAAGTCCCGTCTATGCCTATTTTGTTAAGCATTCTTATCATAAAAGGGTGTTGGATTTTGTCAAATGCTTTTTCTGCATCTATCGAGAGGATCATATGGTCTTTGTTTTTGCTTCTATTTATGTGGCGAATTACATATATAGATTTGCGTATGTTGAACCATCATCCCTGCATCTCTGGGATAAAGCCCACATGGTCATTATGGATTATTTTTTTTGATAAGCACCTGAATTCAGCTTGCTAGGATTTTGTTGAGAATTTTTGCATCTATATTCATAAGGGATATTGGTCTGCAGTTTTATTTTTTTGTTGCATCTTTTCCTGGTTTTTGTATTAGGGTGATGTTGGCTTCATACAATATGTTGGGGAGGATTCTGTCCTTCTTGATGTTGTGGAATAATTTCTGCATGATAGGCACCAGTTCTTTGTAGGTCTGGTAAAATTCGAGTGTGAAACCATCTGGTCTGGAACTTTTCTTTTTAGGAAGGTTTTTTATTGCTGTTTCAATTTCGGTAATTGATATTGGTCTGTTTGGGAATTCTGCTACTTCCTGATTGGGCCTAGGGAGGCTGTGTGTTTCTAAGAATTTGTCCATTTCCTTCACATTTTCCAGTTGATGTGCATAGAAGTTTTTATAGTATTCATAGATGATATTTTGTATTTCCATGGCATGAGTTGTAATTTCTCCTTTTTCATTCCTATTACAGCTTGTTACGGTTCTTTCTTTTCTGCTTCTCATTAATCTAGCCAGATTCAATCTTGTTTATTTTTTCAAAGAACCAAATTTTTATTTATCTTCCCTATAGATTTTTGTTATCAATTTAATTGAGTTCTGTTCTGATCTTTGTTATTTCCTTTCTTTCGCTTGGTTTGGGGTTGGTTTGCTCATCCTTTTCCAGCTCTTTGGGATGATTCATTAGATTGTTTATTTGTGATATTTCCATATTTTAGATGTAGGCATTTATAGATATAAATTTTCCTCTCGGGACTGCTTTAGCTGTGTCCCACAGATTTGGATAACTGTGTCTCCTTCATCATTTAGTTCAGAGAATTTTTTAATTTATGTCTTGATTTCCTCCTTAATGAAATAATTGTTTAGCAGAAGGTTGTTTAGTTTCCATGACTTCGTGTAGAGGTGAGAGTTTCTGTTGGAGTTGATTTCTAATTTTATTCCATTGTAGTTTGAGAAGATACATGGTATAATTTCTATTTTTTAAAATTTTTTGAGACATGCTTTGTGGCCTACGATATGGTCAATCTTAGAGAATGTCCCATGAGCTAATGAGAAAAATGTATATTCAATGGTTTTTGGGTAGAATTATAATGTCTACCCATTTACATCTGTAAATGTCAGTTAGGCCCATATGTTCTAGAGTTCTGTTTAAGTCCATTGTTCCTTTGTTAATTTTCTGTTTGGAGGATCTGTCCTGTCCTGTCAGAGGGGTGTTGAAGTCTCTGGCTACTATGGTGTTGCTGTTTATCAATTTGTTTAGATCTTGTGTTTGAGTGAACTCAAGTGGTTGAACCCAAGTGGTTGTCAGACTTACGCTGCTGCCCATAAAGCCCTTCCTCGGCTCAGGATTTAAAGGATGTGTCTGAGGATCCCAATCCCTGCTAGGTACCAGTGCCACCTGGGAGGACAACTCATGTTTTGATTTTGTCTTTCAGGAAAGCGGGCATGCCTTGGAGAACAGTTGGCCAAGTCAGAGCTTTTCATTTTCTTCACTTCCCTTATGCAAAAATTTACCTTCAGGCCCCCAGAAAATGAGAAGTTGAGCCTGAAGTTCAGAATGGGCATCACCATCTCCCCAGTCAAACACCGCCTCTGCGCTATACCTCGGGTGTAACCTGGCAGAGAAGGGAAGGAGGAAGGAAATAAGAAGAAATGGCATGTGTTCTGAAGACACTGGTCACTGCCCAGATGTGAGGGGACAAAACGAACATGACCCTGAGGAAAGATCAGAGGAATAGGACTCAGAGGAAACTATATCCAAATTCGAGCTCTGCTTTCTTCTCCAAATTAGCTTTGGGAAAGTCATTGATGTGCCAAACAATTTAGCTTTTCATCTAGGAGATGATAAGAGGACAATAATTCCTTCCTGAAAGAAAGTTCTTGTTAAGAATCAAAGGAAATAGTGGCCTTTAACCACTTTGGTACCGCGCTCACTGGCCGCGAAACCTTGCCCACAGCCGGCACTCATAGTCCGCATGATAGTTTGTGCTGTGCATTGACGACGAATCCGTTTTGCTCTTGTGTGATGAGGAAAGCTTTAAAGCACTGAAAGCTTGTTTTACTTTACAGGCAGTTTTAGGAAAATAACTATAATAACTCCTTTTAAGGACTTGTTAAAAGGTCACAGATTTGTAGTAACTTATTAGCTGAACGTACACACTGCAACTGCAGAGATAAAAGCAAAAGCTTTTGGCTATCAACTAAAGTCGACGCTCTGCTGTGCACCTTCATATCACGGCTGTCGGCTAAAGTTGACGCTCGCGTTCATCTGTGGCTGTCGACTGTAGACGCTGGGCTGTGCGCGTTCATCTGTGACTGACGACTATAGTTGACGCTGGTACCAAAGTTGTTAAGTGATTTGTAAGCCATAAAGCACATCATAAGAGTTAGAGCTGTAATTTGCCTCCATCTTGCATCCTTTGTTAGATGTGTATTTGCTTCTGGCCTGTTGAGAGAGCTCAGGTCAAAGTGGTGCAAAATAGTCAATAGGATTTAAAAATGGGCCCTGGGAGCAGCCACAGAGGCGCACCCTAAAGGCCGTCTCATTTGCTCCCACTGTGCTCACTTTATTTTCTTCATGCCTCAGAGTGGTTCTCTGAGAAGTTAGCAGGGCAGGTATTGTTCCCTATTGACAGAGAAAGCAAGTGTTGTTGGAGCAGTTTCTATGGATGACATAAGGAACCACTACTTTGGCCTTAGATCCAGGGCCAAGTAGAATGTGTCCCCAATTAACCAACCTGGGAAGCAGATTTGGGAGACAAATGTGGAAATATTTTCTGTCCTTAAGAGTACCTCTTTGCCTTAAATCTTCCAATAGGTATCGATTCTCAGGCTGTTTCGCATTGGATTCAACTATGTGGTAGGTGTGATCTTTTCTTGCAACTAGAGTGCAAGCTTTTGGTAGACCCTAGGAGAGTATTTTCTAGCAGGGGATCAGAAATGTCACATACCTGCTCAACCCATCTGGGTTTGGCTGCTGAGGGGCACAATGCTGATAAAAAAGAAGGCCAGGTAACAGTGATACTCCATGGAGCTTTGACACAATGCGAATGCAGAAAAATGAACAAAACCCCTGGAAAACTAGACTAACCCTTATAAAAGGATCTCTGTTTTTCCTAAAATGGTGTCTTTGTCTGTTTTCTGTTGCTATAACAGAATACCTGAGACGGGATGATTTATACAGAAAAGTTTATATGCTGATGGTTCTGGAGGCTGGAAGGTCCAAGGGCATGGTGCAGCTCCTAGCAAGGGCTATTGTACTGTGTTATAACATGGTAGAAAAGCAGAAGGCCAAGCAAACACCTACCAAATAGAGAAAGCATGAAGTGCTGGGCTCACTTTATAGCAGCCCACTCTCTGCATAACTAACAAACACACCTCCTTGGTAATGACTTTAATCCATTTGTGAGGGCAACTCCCTTCTGACTCAATCACCTTTCATTACACCCCACCTTCAAACACTGCAGCACTGGGGACTAAGTTTCAAAAGAAGCTTTGAGGGGACAAACACCCAAACCATAGCAAGGTGATTCAACCTAAGTAAGTAGCCTAAAACACAACATGCCATGAGCCATGGGGAATATCCTTCCTGTCTCTTGGGATTCAGAGAAAAGCCAATGCAGTTGGCACTGTGAGAATGGGAAACAGAGAAAAGGATGGGGGTAGAGTGTTTGGCAGGAGCCAGTGTAAGCTGGCTGAGCTAGCCAAGAAAAATGTGACTGGAAGAAATGGTTAGGTTTTTAATGTGTGGGAGGAGACTTTGGTCCTTCTTGCCTGGCAAAAGAAAGAATTGAAGTGAGAGCCCCATGCATGTGCACTTGTTCTGTAACTCACTATAAAGTTGCATCTCTGGAAAACAGGCCAAGTGATAGTCTGAGAATAAAACCAATTAAATCAAGCCTTGAACTCCCCAAACTTCCACGACCTTGTCTTCCATTTTTCCCCCCAATAAGATCACCCAAGTAGGAGACTCAAACAGATATTGGTCAAAATACATTATCTGTCTCAGTTTCTTCATGTGTAAAATGAAGGATTTGTTGAAGTCATCTCTAAATTCATTCCCTGTTCTGCTGTGCATTGTCCATGATCCTAGATGGGCAGGTACACACCCATTTCTGGGGAATAAATGTAAACTCACTGGGGACTCATCCTGACCTAAGGGATGCAATGGGACCCAGGGCCAAATAGGGTGTGAGCACAATTAGCCAGAAACCTGGGCAATACATGACCTATAATTTATTTTTATGGCCATATAAAATGTCTTTTTCCTCAAAGCTTGTTGGATAAGCTGTAAAATATGAGGCCTTTTCCTATCCAAGCAAGACACGAAGATTTTGTTATACACATTTTTGTTACTCTGTTACTCCTGCATCTACCTGGAAGGCTCCAGGGCCCCTTCCCCTCTTCTTTTGTATCAGTGTCTGACACACAGTGTGCAACATAACATGATCTGTGACATCATGGACTAAGAGTGGATTTTACCAAATGGCAACCTAGGCTGTGAATCTCCTCTCCACCACTCTCCTACAAAGAGACACAGACACATGCAGGCTGCAGGATAAATGTAAAATGGAGTTAGAGGTTGTGTGACTTATGGCAGAGAAGAGCAGGACACAAACAATATCCTGAGCACTCATGGAAGTGTGCCGGTTTGGGCACAGATGGACTACATGCACTAGGGAGAAGTCCAGGAAAGGGACCACCCTCACAGTGCCCCACATACTTGCAGACAGGATGCAGGGGCTGGTTAGGTGAATAAGTAGCAGGAACAGCTCCCTGAGTGAGGAAGCAGCTTGGTTAGAACAGGAAACTCCACACACCCCTGGTGCCAAGCTGTTCTCCCCTTGAGCTCCTTCAAGCCTTCTGAGCCAGCCTTTTTCTAGCTACCAAAAGGGAAGGGGGGCAATGGTCAGTGCTGAAAGTCATCTGGATTTGTCACTGCTCAACCCGTTACTGCGACTTTGAGAGCAAGACATTTAAACCTGCAAAATCTCTTTTTCCTCCGCTAAAACAAAGGCATGAGAGCATAAATGTCACTATGTGGTGGTGAGGATAAAATTGGAAAACATGAAATCCTTTCTGTGTAATAAATTGACAGCAGTGAGATTCAAGAGGGTGCGAGGCAAAAGTGGTTCTATTCCCACCCACCCACACCCCAACACATGCTGTCTACCTTTCTGACTCTGGATGAAATTTTAGGCAGGGTCCATCACTTTTCATGTTACTCTTACATAACAAATTCTCACATGTGTTCCTAAGCAGAGTCCTTTTGGCTGTTACAGTTTGCAGCCCAATAAGGACACAGGCTATAGAACTCCTTAGGATAGCTGATTAGCTCCTCCTCCCCACCCAGTTTCTGAACTGGAAGGTTTCCAGGTGGGGAGGGCAGGAGTTTGAATACCTTGTCTCTCTGCACCATGTACTCCCCCCTTCACATGTGACCCCACCTTACCCTCCCACCCAGGTGATCTACCAGGGCCGGGGCCATCATATGCAGTGTCCTTACCTTAATGTGTCTCTCCCACTCCTGGGCATCTGCTAGTTCTGCTCCTCTTTGGGACAATTATCCCTCCAGGTAATCTTCTTGTTGGCATCAAAGATGGTCCCATGCTGGCTGCACCCTCATCAAACCATGAGGGGCCATGCAGTGTCCTACTGAAAGATCCCTCTCTCCACGGCCCCCACTGATGGCCTCACCCAGCCTCGTGCCTGTAGGAAGTTCCAGGCCTCTGTGTGGCACTGATTCTTGGTACCCCAGAGATTCTACAAAGCAGAGTTAAAAACTTGAAGTTTGAAGCCTCTCACCTGGTGAGGGGAAAAACTGTCATGCCCTCACTCCATGGGAGATGGGTGGGAGGTGAGGAGGACCCGTTTATCAAAGAAAACCAGAACTGAAAAGTAGCAAAGTGATGCAGCAAAAACGAGTCTTATTCAGGAACTATTGCAACAGGGGGAAAGAGACCTCAACATAGAACTAGCACAGTTCCAAATACAGCAAGGCCACGTGGGGATTTGTAGCCAAGGAGCTGGATGGGGGAACCAGTGGATGGACAATGGCTAAAAGAAACACCAGGGGTGAGGGGGATTCTTGCTGAGGACAAGCCAGAATAGTCAGATGCGAAGGTGGAGGATGAGGAATTTGAGCAGATAGCCAGTGTTGTCTCTAAATGGACACAGCAAGATTCTTGCGACAACTGACCAAGCAGGCCCAACAAGGACGATGACTACAGGGCTTAGAGGAGCCACAGAAGTGCCCTCTTTCCCTTTTCCCATAACCTCCAGCTATTACGTGCCCTCTATGTAGGCACTGGCCTTATAAGATAAGGGTTACAAAAAACAGTCTTCTGATGCCCCTATGGCAAGTCTCACACAGGACTTCAAGTGCCCGACTTTAGAGCTGCGGGTTCAGCACAGCACTTGGCTTGCACTGTTCGCCTTCCAGTGACGGACTCCAGCTGAGACAAAGATGCAGAGCCCCACTTTTGTATCCTGGTACACATATGATCTCCTGCCCACAATAAGACCCTAGTGAATGTTATTTCTCCGTGTTGAAGGAATAGATGAATAACCCACAGGATACTTCAGGATCTTCCTGTGTCCCAGAGTCGGTACTGTGAACAGCAAGGACAGTACAGGACTATAAATACGGCCAACACTGGCCTGCAGCTTTGCTGAGTTGTTATACACTATATGAAAGAGTTGTTTTAATTTTTACTCTATCCCACATATATGCTGGTGTTTCTGCCATTAAGTCTCAGAAAGTTCCAGATATATTTTTAATGGAAGATGCTTTGTTTTATTCTGATCAGCTTTGTATATATGGCAGCATTCTACACTATGGCTAATAAGTTAACATTTTATTAATTGGTAAAATTGCATTGCATCCTTCAATACGCACATAAGCTGGTGGTATCTCCCTAAGTGTGGGAAAACCACACCTTAGGAATTGTTTCTTCTACTTGGAAAGAGTGCTCCATTCATGAGCTCCTCCCTCCTGAGACAGAATCTGTTTACCATTCCCTTTACTCTGGGCTGGCCTGGCGGTAAAATAACTTTTTTGAGCCTAGGGCCCAAGAGACTTTGCATGCTTCTGCTTGCTCTTTTGGAACTCTGCTGCCACCATTTAAACAAAGCCATGATACTCTGCTGATGATGAGAAACATGTGGCTGAGTCACTGCTGTCCCACTGCCCTAGCTGACAGCTGGCCCACCACCAGCGCTGTGCATAAGGACATCTGAGATGAGCTGGATCCGAGCAAATCCACAAGCTGAATGCACATGCATGAGTGAGCTCAGCTGAGACAAGAACTGTCCAAATGAGCTAGCTTCAATTTCCAGCCTAAGATTTGTGAGTTAAATAAATGGTTGTGTTAAGCCACTATGTTTTGAAGTGCATTTTTACATAGCAATAATTAACTGATACACTCCTTGAGGGCAAGAGCAGAATCTGTCTTCTTCGATTTTGCAACCACAGTAACAGTGTTCAGAACATGGTAGGGCTCAAGAAACAGTGAGTTAATGAACAAAACAGGTAGAATCATTGTGGGTTGGGGCTAGGTTGAACCTATCGCCAGAAATCAGATATCTGCCACTTCCCCTCTGTCCTTGTCACTTCACCCCAATGACCTACTTCACAGTCCTGATGCTAACTTCCATTACAATCCTTCAGGTACAGAGTGGAGGGGCACAGGCTTGTCCTTGCCTCACTGTCAGCCCCAGTTCCCAGCTGGCTTCCTGGAAGGGGGCCACATATCCCACTTCCCCATGCTTGTTTCGCAAGAACAGGCTGATGCCCTGGATAAATATTTTGTATTTTCTGGGTCACATTGTGTTTCTGTGCATTCACCATGAGCTATTTGTTCTGCTCTGGAAAGCTAAGAACTATTTTCTTCTTCTTTTGAAACAGGTAAGAAATTAAGCAAGGAGAATGGGTCAAATGCAAAGGGTCACTTTCAGGGGCTGGAACTAAATCACTGAGGATACCTGTTATAATAATTAGGGTCAGAACAAAGGCTTCTCTTTGCCCCAGTACATCTAAGGTCCAAAGATATCGCGGGGCTCTGATGCACACAAAACTACATTAAAGGACTCAGGGGGTAGTGGGGGGAGTCAGATGAACTGGAGGTCAGAGCTTTGTAGCTAAGCTGGCCTGAATTCAATTCCCGGTTTTACCGTGTATTTCCTTTTGCTTGCAAATTAAACAGGTTACTTTACTTTCCTGAACTCACTTCCTAATCTACAAAATAAAGTAACACCTGCTGTTGTAGATATATGATTGGTGACAAGATCCATCATCCCTCTCTAGGGTGCCTTTCCTTGTGGTGCTCCTCCCTGTGGGATGATAGTATGTAACCACCTTGATGAATGCAGGATGGTCATGTGATTGGCTGTGGTCAATAAAATGAGAACAAAAGTTCTATGTGTCACTTCTGAATGCTTAAGGGCCAGCTAGTAGTTCAACACATTTCTCTTTTCTCTGCCATGAAACCAGTAACATCCCAGATAAGGGTCTATCAGCCTATGTCCAGTGTGACAAAGACAGGAAGCAGAGTCACAGCCTATTCAAGAGGGATATATAAGAAACAAACCTATTTTGTTGTTACCCACTAAGTTTTTGGGATTGTTACTGCAGCATAATTTATCCTAAGCTGTCTGATACACCTGCATTATAGTTGTCAGGAGAATTAAAGATAGATATCAAAGTAACATAGTGTGCCTGGCATATAATAAATTATATGTAGTTTATTACATATAATAAATGCTGTTATGGTTATTTTAGACAAATCCTTTAGTTATGCTACTATGCCACTGGAGAACTTATTTCTATACTTTTTTTTCCAAGCAGTCTGATATTTTCCTCACTGGGTTCACAAAACAAGATATTCTTCTCCCTATTGGCTAGAGGATAAGTACAGATTCCTTAGCAGGGCTGCCACATGGCAAACCCCAGGATGCCATTCGCTTGTAGTCTAGGCGGATGGTGCCCTCTGGAGTTGAACTGTGTAGAGCCTGCACAGCTGTGTGTGTGGGCCTGCTCCTTAGCTGGGCACATGATAATTTTTGTGATCTGAAACCTGTTCACCTCTTCAATCACATCCCTCAGTACTTCTCCTGCCAAACTACTGAACTATTAATTCCCTGGATGGGCCAGATCCTTTATCATCTTCATGTCTTTATATAAGCTATATTTTTTTCTGCAAGAAATGTCTAATTACACCTGGCACACTCCTATTCATTCTGTAAAAGCCAGGTTAAATGCCAACTCTGCAATGGCATTTTTCTGGACTCTTAGTTGTTCTCTCCTCCATTCCCTGAGAATTTAATTAAAAAGTTTAAATTTCCTATTTCCATGTAATCTCCCAGTTATGCAGAGCTTCTCAGAGGTAAGTGTGCCTTGCTCACATAGATTCGGTTCCTAACAGTGTTTCACGCACAGTCGACACTCAGTAAACGTCTGTTGCACAGACAGTGGGGCAAGGGGTGGGGGGCAACGCCTAGGTGACATTAATGCTGCAGCATGCTGTAGATTTTCTGTGGCTATGCAGCAAGCCCTCTACCTCTATGTGCCTTAATTTCACATTCTGAAAAATGTGGGCTTTAAAGATTGGTTACTGAGGTCACCTCTACTTTCAAAAATCTGACTTGTGGAGAGAACTGAAATGATAAAGAAAAGAGCTCCAAAAATCCACTTTTCACAAAAGCACTGAGAACACTAGCAAAAATAGTCCAAATCAACATTTTCAGAACTCTGGAAATTAACCAAAGTATTGCAACAATCTGAGCATTTGTTTAAAGAAGAGGAGCTGACTCTCAGAAAGAACAAGGAGCTCTGTTTTAACTTGGCCTGTTCCCGTTCTCCTCTCCCCAGCTCTGAAGTATAAAGCAACAGTCTCACAACTATGGTAGCTGTGAATACCAACCACCAAGCAACCCCTGGAGAAGAATGGGTTTGGAGCACCCTAAAGGCTCCATTCCCAGAAAACTGCCATTATTTGACAACCATGGCAGTTCCCTGAAAAGCCCCATTCTCAGGACTTGTCTTTATTTGACCTGACCCAAAGCTCATTCTCTGTGTGAACCACCCCACAGGATATTTGTTGAAAAAAATCAGTGACAATTGTACGACATTACAGTAACCTAAGGTGGCAATACCAATTGGTGCTAACAAAAGGATTAAAAGGAAAACTGGAAGAAGAGATGTCCATTGGGCCTTCAAAAGTGCTAACATATTCCTAGGAATCTAGAATGCCATGCACATGTGAGGGCTGTGTGCATGCCCAGGAAAAGATCTGAGAAGGCCCTAATGGGCTTAATTTGGCATCCCTGGCTGACCTTGAAGGTCTGGGTAAGCAGAAAGTTAAGTCTAAGATAGAGTTGTAAACTACCTGCTGGAGTGTTGAAGGTATAACCCAACATACATTCAGAGCCCTTTGGGAAAGTTCAAGACATTTAAGGAAATCTCTGTCCAAAATTAGCTGAACACTATGCTCACAGAGAATCCAGTGGCTGCACGTGATGAAGAATGGACATTTTATAGAATTAGTCCAAGTCAGTCTCTAAACAAGAAGCAACAAAACACAACAGTATAATAGATTCTGGCAGAGGAGGAGTCCGATTTCCAATTTCTACATATCATTTAAAATGCCAATTTTTCAACAAAAATTATATATCATGAAAAGCAGGAAACTGTGGCCCATACACAGGTTAAAAAGCAGTTACTAGAAACTGTCCCTGGGGAATCCATACATTGGATTTACTAGACAAAAGCTTTAAATAAGTATCTTCAAAGAACCTAAAGAAACCATGTCTCTAAAGAATTAAAGGTAAACATGAGAATGATTTTTCACTGAATAGATTATCACAATAAGGAGATAGAAATTATAAAAACAGGTAACAAACTAGAAATTCTAGAGTTTAAATGTACAATAACTGAAATGAGAAATTCACGAGAGTGGCTCAGCAGCAGTTGAGCTAGCAGGATGAATCAGTAAACTTGAGGTTTAAGTCAATATTATCTACTCTGAGGAACAGAATGAAAAGAAAAATGAGCAGACTCTTGGAAACCTGTGGGACACTAAGTATCAACAAGTGTATAATGGTAGTACCAGAGGAAAGGACTGAAAGAGAAAGTAAGTACATTTCAAGAACTAAAGGCCAAAAACTTAATAAAAATTATTAACCTGTAGATCTGAGCTCAACAAACTACAAGTAGGATAAATTTAAAGAGATCCACACCTAGATCCACACTTGATTATCCATTTCATAGTCAAGATGTCAAACGCCAAAGACAACTGTCAAAAGCCAATGAGAGAATCTTGAGAGTTGGATATCCTCTGTAACTTTGCAGAGATGTAGAATGTGTACATTCAAGCTAGATACCTAAAAACCAGGCTGCCCAACAGAATTTTCTGTGATGACAGAAATGTTCTTCACCGGCACTGTTCAATATTGTAGCCACTAGCCATGTGCAGCTATGGGGCATTTCCAGTGTGGCTACGGTATCTCACAGAACACAATTTTAATTAAAATTTACATTTAAATATCCAATTTGGCTAGCAGCCACCATTCTGGTCAATGTATAATAGGTCTAGAACCTTGAATTGCTCTTAATAAACTAGTCACAAAACAATGTGATGCTAGCTGGGGCAGCATTTATTGTACCCGTTCAGAAAGCTAAGCTACATTGACAGAATCATAGGTATTTACCTAAAGTGAGACAGAACTTCACTTTTGTCTCCATCATTGCATATCTGGCACATTAAGCTCATTTAGGTGATCATTAAACAAATATTTATTGAGCACCCATTAACAGCAACAGAATTAAACCTTTCCAAATATTGTCCCAGAATACAGAGCACATGCACTTTTCTAAAAATCAATTTCGCAACTCATTTCAACAAACCTCTATGAATTGGGAAGTTGGAATGATAGAGGAAAGAAATCCCAAAATAAAATAACTTAAAAAAATAGATTAAATAAGAGAAGCCTGGGCCGGAGGTCCACAGCTGCTTTGGCTAAATGGTGATTTCAGGGACTCAAGTTTCTTCTTCCTTATTGTTCAATTGTCTCTGAGGGCTGCCTCGGGCACATGGCATTCCGGACACGTACGGAGTAAGGACTAGGGAAACATGCCCATTCTTTTAGTACAAACACACTGCTATTCACATTCCATTAGCCAGAACTTGGTTAAATGACACCCCCATCTACTAGTTACAAGGGAGTCTGGGAAGTTCAGTGTTTGTTTTTTTTCCTAGACGACAATGTAATAAGCTAAAATATGGGGTTCTATTACTAAAGGAAGAAGGGGAGAATGGATATTGAGGGATAAGTAGCAGTCTTTAAAAGTACATTACTCAGAAATGTCCTGGATTCCATTAACGTAAGATGTCAACATTCCAGAGGGGAAATTGGAAACATAAAAAGACATACCCCCAAATTACTTAATACACCTTTTCATTCACAAAAAATTTCAAGGGAAAAACAAAATTAAAAGAATTGATGCAATCATTTTTTCTTTAGCAATCTAAATATTTTCAGTCTTTTATTTAAAACAGCAAATAAACGTGCATTTGTGCCCACTAAAAATTCATCATAACAGACACAGAAGCATAAAGTTTATTTACTTAAAACATTTTACAACTATTATATTGTTATTGGACAATCATTTATTTAAAATAATATCCTAAATACTTACAAAAATAAATCAAGTATTGCTTCTATTTTTCAAGTGTCAAAGTCTTTGCCATAGAAAATAGAAAGGACCTTTTATAAACTAAACATTACATTTATGGAACATCAAGTTTAATAACTGCACATTGTTTTCTTTTACGGTTTGTGCTTTACAAATTTGCAAACTATTTCGCAACATACAGGTTCACAATAAGAATGTATGCATACAACCATATACACACATTTTTACATAGGAATGTTTCTCATTAAATATACACATAGAGAACCTAACACAGACAGTTCTGTGGCCTAAAAGCCAACCCCCCATAGGCCAGATGTGCGCTACACAGAAACAGGTATAGTTGTGGAAACATTATCTAACATTCAAATTAGTTATCAAAGATGACATCATAATGTCATCAGGTTAATATTTCTAGACATGACAATAATTCTTAATCTATTCTAAATCATTAGTTTGACAGCCTTATTTCTTGAAAAATAGAATAAACTTTGAATATTTCTCAATACATTAAGTTAATCTCAGGATAGACATCACTGTCATATTTATATACTACTTTAAAAAGAGAAAGGAATATTAATCTTAGAGCAAAGGCTCAACATTAAAGATAATTTTCAAACTGATCTGTGGTTTTACTTTATAATCACTGGGTCATTTAAGTCCTTATCAAATAAATTCTGAATATCTCTTCCATGGCATATGCCTTCAAGCTTCTCTTACAACACAGATGTGTATAAATCATGGTTCATGATGAAATATCTATAATGCCTTACCACCCACAGGGTGTCAATCTCACTACATTAACCAGATGTGGAAAGAATCTCACTTCTGATCAGTTCCTGAATTTCTGTATGATTAATCACAATAATACAGAACTTTAAATTACATTAGTCTTGTATAAATACTTATAAATCAAACATTTTAAATTCTACTTATCACCTAGAAAAGTGATAAATCAGAAAATTTGCTTTTTCTATATTAAGAAAAATGAATCTAGCCTTATATCCTCACTCAGAAATTGTATTATGTAGAAATTCCAAGTATGATAATCAAAAATTTATGAGCAACTGAAATGAAAACATTAATTTATTAAAGTTAATGTTTTATAATAAATTCCATTAAAAGGGAGTTTGAAAAGCACGTAAAATTTCAATTATAAGCATAGAAACACTAAAGGGGCAGATGTCTTCACTAACCAAAATATACCAAAATGCCATCATATTTAAAAAGTTTTAAATAGCATGCTAAGATATTTTCAAAGGCTTATTTCATTTCACTAAAAGTCACAGGCAAGCAGACACTACAAGAACATATGAAAATGCAAATCAACAATTACATCAAAATCTAAGAGGTAGTCAACAGAAGTAACTCTGATAAAACAAAATATTCTGACAGATGCTCCCTAATCTCAGAGACCCAAATGTAGTATGAAATTTGCATTTGCAGTGATTAAAAAATTACTGGGCAACAATCTAAAAACTAGGTATCCAAATGAGTAATACTGTAAATGGAACAATACTCATACTGTATTTGCAAAGAAAGGCTAAGAATAAAATCTAGACCACAGCTACAGCCTGCAAGCCAAATCCAGCCTACCAGCTGTTTTTGCAAAGAAAGTTTTACTAAAACACAGCCATGTCCGTTTTGTTTATATTATACATCGTGTATAGCTACTTTCACCCTGTAATGGCAGGGTTGAATACTTGCAACAGAGACTACGCAACTCACAAAGCCTGAGATATTTACTAAAATATTAAGTACCTGTCCCATCACAGAAAGTTTGCTGACCCTGGTCTATACATACTGCTGATAGATATGCATTTGTTGAACAGTACTGGAACAATTAACTATGGTTGTCACAACATAAGGTATTCAACTACCCAGAATGTAAGATGTTAATTAGTCACAATTCAATTCCTTTTTATACCTGAAACAGTCCTAACATTCTTCTTTTTATATTTGTGGTCTAATATCAAAAAGTACTTTTGAGTTACAAAAAGATTTATATGGCGCTGTCCAATAGAACTTTTTGCAATGCTGGAAATATTCTATAGCTGTCCTAATACAGCAACCACCAGCCACACATGGCTATTGAGTGTCTGAAATGTGGCTGGTGCAACCAAGAAACTAAATTTTTAATTTTAATTAATTTAAATTGCCACATGTGGCCTGTGGCTACAATACAGGACAACACAGATTTAACACAACTTAACTAAAATTCCAAAGTCGTAAAATGTAAAAATGACTTCAAAATTCAAAAGTAATACCTTTGCAAATAAGAGCTTTGGGCAGAAATGAACTGAATACCACAAACTGAGCAAGAGAACTCCTCAATCAGTAAACAAAAATCAAACTGATTCCAAGGTTTTTCATCATTGCAACATCTCTTTTTAATTAGGAGGTAAAACTATTGTATCATATCTTCTTTTTTGGCAGAAGCCATGATAATTTTATACTTAAAAGGAATAATTGGATAATCATAAATTACATTAAAAAATACATAAACATTAACACAAAATATATTTTTTAGCTTGCTTTCTATCAGAAAGTCACCTTTTACAAATGTCACTTTATTCCCACCCTTAGCATTTCAATCATGCTGTCCAGAAGCCCTTGTTTACAGGAGGTACACATGAGAACTGTGACCTCTTCAGAATCTATAAAATTTCTAATTAGTCACTTTTACTATGGCAACATCATTCCAATAGTCAAATATTCCAAAGATTATATCTTCCACGACATGACACAATATATATACGCATTTAATGAAAGAACTGAAGGATAATAGTAAAGCCTTGTATATATGGTCGAAGAAATCACCCTTGTATAGTTCATCATGTGCCTACCTAAAGACTATTTTTTATATGGACCAAAATTTAATAATAAAACAAAGCTAGATACGTTTTATAATTACATATTACTCATTACATATTGCAAATTAATTAAGTTATTGGTACAACTGAAAACACTAAACTAAAATATACAAGGTTGATTTGAAATTATATTACTCTCAAAAGACAAATGTTTGTTGGAGATGTTTGTGTAATCACATCTTCCAATTATTCAAATGTGCTCCTCCAGAGAGAGAGCTAATTCTATACTTTGTTTTCAAAGTCAGCTGGCAAAATTAATTTGATGCATTTTGATTTTAAAATACCTGGTATCCAGTATCATAAACTTCTTTTTCAATCTGGTAGTTAGGTGAAAAGTACAAAATATTTTAAGGGCACTTCTGTTCGTGTTTTCTTTTGCAGTTTAATCAGATGTTGTAGCAGGAACTCTAACAGAGAGGTTTCTTCTGGTGTTGGTGATATGCCGTTGCTGTGCTAAGAAAGACCGTGCGGGAGTACAGGGGCCAGTGTCTTTGCAAGCACCACCGCCACTCACAAGTCTAGACTCCATCCCCAGTTTCTGGAACGCTAGACTCTGAACAACAACAACAATAAAATATATATGTGTGTGTGTGTGTGTGTGTGTATTTAACATGACTAAATATTTAGAGTTTGCAAAGTGCTTCTCACATATATAAAGACATTTAATCCTCAAAACAATCCTATAAAGCTGAAGCTTTCCTCATTTCTACAGAAGAAAATAAGTATCCATAAACTGATTAATCTGTGAAGTGGTAATGCTAATAAGAAGGCACAAAACCCACTTTCTTTTAAGCTACTAAACTTGAAATCACTAAAAACTGCTTAAAATAACGTGTTGGAATTAGGCTTAATTATAACAATAGGAAGAAGTTTCAAAGCAAATCGTGTTTGGGCCATCATTCCACCATCAATAGGTAGCCATGACACAACAGAATAGCTTAGATCAATGGTTCTTGAAGTGTGGTCCCTGGATTAATAAGATTAGCATCACTGGGAACTGGCTAGAAATGCAAATTTGGGGACTTTACCCAGACTTATTGAATGAGAAGCTCTGCAAGTGAGTGTAGCAATTTTTGTTTTAGTCTTCTGATGCATGCTAATGTTTGAGAACTACCAGTATAGTTCACATTATGTTCTATCTCTATATTGATACATGACAAATCATCACAATTTTGGCTGTTGGGTTTCTTATAACAGAAGTCACTACACTCTCTCTAGACCGCATAAAACAATTTTTTTTTCTTTTCTTTGAGACAGGGTCTTGCTCTGTCACTCAGGTTGGAGTGCAGTGGCATGATCATAGCTTACTGTAACCTCAAACTCCTGGGTTCAAGCAATCTTCCCACTTTAGCCTCCCAAGTAGCTAGGACCTCCACCATGCATCCTCCACCATGCCTGGCTGATTTTTAATTTTTAGTAGAGGTGGGGTCTCATTGTCTCACTATGTTGCCCACGCTGATCTCAAACTCCTGGCCTCAAGCAATCCTCCTGCCTTGGTCTTCCAAAGCGCTGTGATTACAGGTATGAGCTGTAATTTTATTTAACTAGTAACTAGTACAGTACATGGAATATAGTAGATGCTTAATAAATATAGGTTGAAAAATGAAAATATATTATTTGGCTATAATATACTAATTTATGTATCAAGGGCCACAAAAGAGCAAAGAAAATAATACACAGTCCCTGATCTCAACTAGAATGACTGACTCATAAGGGAAGGTTCTGGGAATACCTCCCACGTAATTAAGCCAGATTTTACCAAATAGTGAAAAGAAGGAAAAAGCACAAATGAAAAGTATGGCGGCATGAAAGCACAAGGCATGTTTGAGGAAGAATGATTAGAGCTGTGTGGTGAAGCCCAGCGTCCACGCGTGGGAAGCTTATAAAGTGCTATTCCCTTGTATTACATAAGAATAGATAACAGTAGATCACAGCCAAGTTATTTTACCTGTTCTGATTAGAATAACCCAACAGAACCATATACATCATGAAATGCTACTCTTGAAAACATCCCACTGATACTAACAATGACAAAATAAAACACATTTCAAATTACTTTATGCTATTTTATCCTTGGTAGGACAGGGACAACTAATGATGACTATTCCCTATAACAGTAAAGGACACACTGAGAGGCTTTAGAGGATGTTAAATATTGAGTACTAGAAGCATTTAATTTCAATTACGCAGATATTCACATTTCTCCAGAAACCCTTTATGGAAACAAATTAAATGTTTCTTAAAACTAAAATAAGGCAATTTTTAAATATTTATGAATTGTTATGCCCACGCTTCATGTATATCAACTAAAGGCTGATGAGTCACAAAATCAATTTAGTGGATTACAACCGTCTGAAAAAAGCAGAATATGACAGAAAATATCGGGTGTAACACACACAGGGTAACTTTTGTTGTCATATATGTAAACTTGCTGTGTCCTGGTTTATGGTATAAAATATATTTCCTTCTGTTACACCTGGTCAAAAAGTTTGATAAACACTGTTCTAAATATCTTATCATTAGCCGAATTTCAACTTACCTTATTATACCAAGCAGAAACAATGAGTTTTTCTTCATATTCACGGAATTTTGCCACTTTACATTCACTCTGGAAAAAGATATGTGGACTATTAAAATCCCAGAAATCACCCCAAATTACTAAAAACAGAATCATTTCTTCACTGTGCTCATTGTTGAGAGAATCTGAAGAATACATTTGTAAAGCACATAAAGTAAACAAAATGTAAATTGAATCACGCAGAAATGCATGCATAACACCTTTAGGAAAGAGTAAGATTTATGACTAATAAACCTTTATTTCAGGAATTTTACTGGTAGAACAAAGTGATTTAAACACACATACACACGCATGCACACAACTAGTGATTCTTATGCTACTGTCCCCCAAATCTAAAGAAAAAAAATTAACAACTGACTTAGGTAATGAACACTCTGGAGAAGTCAAAACTGAGGAGGAGGAAGACATAGTAAAAAATATCTAGGACGATCTTTTAAAATCCTCTACAAAGCCTAGCACAAATTTTCTCTCTCATTTTTTGGTGGCCTGTATACCAGATTCCCTGTGGCCATATTTATGTGCCACCGCAGAGAATGATATCTTTTTCTTAATTACTCTAACACAGCTAATTTTGTAATTCTGTTGAGCACCTTATGAGCCAGATGGTTTGGCTCTTATAAATATTATAATCTTGAAACACTTGAATCTTCCCTCAGCAAGATACTCATGATACAAAAAGTATTAGGAACCAAGCCCCAAAGTGGGAGGGTGTGCCCTTCT
The DNA here is from genome assembly GCA_008086735.1 of Cheirogaleus medius. Lineage (NCBI taxonomy): Eukaryota > Metazoa > Chordata > Mammalia > Primates > Cheirogaleidae > Cheirogaleus > Cheirogaleus medius. Next base: position 42,569,262 of record VBSM01000529.1, on the reverse strand, counting down.
TCTGGCTCATACCCACTGTGGGCACAGACTCTCTAAGAGAGAGGGCAGTCGGAACAGCCTCTGCTATTTATTTTATGTCTCTCCTTTTCTTTTTTCTTAATGTTAAGAAGTTACCAATAAAGCTGTAATCCTGGTCTGGTTTATGTAATATTTAATGCTGGGGGTACTGAGACATACAATTATAGTCTTTGACCTCAAGACACCTCGATTTGTGCCAAAAAGAAAACCAATGCTTTTATGGAATGAATTCATGAATCAAAGTACATGGACCCACTATGGAGAGATAACTACTTTTCACTAATAAATACAAGGAAAATTTTACAGAGGAAGAGATATTTGAGTTAGGTCTTGAAGAATTATTAGCATTTCTTCAGATAGATATCCCTACACAGTGCTTTTGACAACAAACAACATGGCCAGGACAACCACCAATTGTGAAGTGCACATCAGGTCGGTGTGTACTCTGGATGTAGGAATGACAGGGTGTTAACATCTTTGTCTTTAAATGGAAACATTTCCACCACAGTTCATATCTACTTGCTCAGAAATAATACCAAGAAAAAGGCATATGAATATAATGTGTTTCTCTGAAATATTATATAACATTCCTAGTCGATTTAAAAAGAAACCAACTACCATTCATGAGAATTTCAAGGCCAGTATACAGAACTCAACATAGCTCTGCAATTATGCACAAGTTATTAAGAGGAAGTATATATCGACTTTAAGAATAGCATCACATCTCACCATGACATTAAAAATAGTTTTGTAAAACACTCTGCAAAGGAAACTAGAACATGCCCAATTATAAAACCTAAGAATATACAATTTCATACTGACATACTTACCAAGCTCTTAAGAATGATATCACCATTAGCACAAAAATACCTTTAAAATGCAAATACTCAGCTGACTAATGAAAGCATGATGTTACTAACATAACTCTGCATGATTAACAAATTTAATTTAGGGGCTCACTGGGATTGGTGAGTACTTCCTTCTCCCAGAAATTCCAACTATGTTTGTTGAGGTTCAGGTGAAGAATAGGGAGAAGAAAAATGTGGTTAACTGAGGGAACACATTGCCTTTTTTAAAAGGTAAAACTCAGTTTTTTTCTTTTTTTCTGAATGAAATCACATTCACATAATTTTTAAAGCAGCATTACAGCAGGACTCTATCAGAAAGTCAGGGATATCCACATGACTGGCTGTTACAGAGGGAGAGACAATGCAGCATAAACTGTGCAGAGACCAGTCCAGTGAGCTAGTAAGATGCTTCGTAATAAACACATCGAGTGCTAGAACATGACATTTTTAACTACTTGTGAAATTTGATCATTAATGGCAAATATATGACAGCAGCTAATTACCAGGACTCTACAGAATAATTAAGAGGAGATGAGTGAATATGGATGTTTTACCTCCAGAATCTCAATTCTTCTCTCTTTCTCTGCTAGCTGCTTTCTAAGTAGCATTATTTCAGCTGATGCTGGATTTAATTTGGGATCTAAAGTTTTTATTACCTGTTTAAAGAAAAAAAATTTATGTTCACTTTGTCTTTTTAAAGTATTGAAAACATAAGAACATGTTCTATAAAAATTGTGTAAATAAAGTGGAAAATAATCCACAAAGTGATACAGGAGCTATCTCTGGCTTGTTTTACAATCTAATTGGAGTAACAAAAAACAAAACAAAACAAAAAAAAACATATTCTATAGACAAGAAATGGTATAAATATTCAACACAAAAATGGGAGGATCCCCCTCCCAAAATCAAATCTCCTTTTTCGAAGGCTTAGTACTTAAGGACAGTTATTTAGTCTTTTCAATGCTCAAGTTTTAATCATTAAGGTCTTGAAATAACCCTTTCCACATTTATTTGACTTGAGAATTTTCTTAAAAATTAAAATGAATTAAAAAACCATAGGAGAACTTGATGATTTTACAAAGTAGGAGTAATACACACAAAAGAAATTTTTGCCAGTAATCTTTTTTACTATCATCTAGTCAAATGTAATTCAATATATAAGATCAATATAATAGATGCTGGTGATTTTATCTGTAAAAATACGGTAATCAATCACATTTAAATAAATTACTAAAAGTTGAATAAAAAGAGATGCTTGATCAGAATGTAGTAAACAGACTCAGCTAAACTATGTTGATAGCATTCCGTTAGGAAACCAATTTGGAAATGTCAGGCATATATTACAAGCAAAAACTACAAATTTCCAATAATGGGGATATCTGTATGATGTAAATATAAATCTACTAAAAAAGTTTTTAAATTAATTAATGTTAGGAAAATGTCATCTATATTCATAGAGGTATAGGAAAAAGACTAGATGGTAATATATAAAAATATTATTATGTGTATACATTTATTCAAAAACCATTTACTGAATGTTGACTACAAGGCAGACGGGGAGTAAGCAATTTACAAAAGACATGGTACCTGCCCTCAGGGAGTTCATATCATAAAGGCAAAAAACATTAAAGAATTTAAATCATAATTTAATTAGAAAGAACAAATCATAATTTATTATCTCTAAGTAATAAGGAGTCTGCTTGTGACTTTTTTATATTTTCTGAATTTTCTGCAATGGACATATTATTTTAACCAGTATTTTAACCACTATTTGAACCTCTCCCACCAAATATGTAAGGGTTAAAAAAAGAAATCAAATTTTTCAAATAAGCAACTGTCTTTTAAATGAATTATCAGTACTTGATGATGGCAAGAATATGGTATTCACTGTCATTGCTTTTTCTAACTACTTATAATCCTTTTAAATGTCATTTAGAAATATAGATTGAGCATCTTATTAAAATTGTCCTATCCTTTGACCTAATAATTCAATTTCTAGGAAACAGGGTTAAGATAATAAGCCAAAATAAAGGGAAAGCTTTCTGGTACAAATATGTTGCCTAAAGTTTTCTAGGAAAAAAAATAATGAAAATGAAATGAAAACAAAGTATTTCCAACAGGATCATGATTAAGTAAACTATGCTATATCCCAAACAAGTGAATATTATGTAGGTATTATTTTACCTCTGCAAAGTCTGCTCCATAAATATAGTGTCTGTCTAGTTCACTGCTGTATTCCCAGTACTTAGGGTAGTTAAGTGCTCAACATTAAATTATATTTATATAACATGATGAAATATTAAGTTTAAAACCACAAATTATATATCTATATCTATATATATGTGCATGCACATGTGTATGTTATGATCACCAATCATAGAGAATATATGCATTGAAAAAAATGCACTATTAAGAAAATACACCAAAATGTTAACAGCAGTTGTTTCTGGGAATCTTTGTATGTTTTATATTTTCTATTGTAAACATTTGTACTTTTGTGACTGTAAGAAACTTAACTGTGGCAGAGAACGCCTGCATGTTTACCAAGCCTAGTTGTCTTTCCTCCCAAGAAGTTGGGTGTGGCCTCCCCAGAAGTTAGCTGTGACCATGTGCCTGAGCTCTGTCCACTGAAATGGGAGTAAAAGCAAGTTATGCTGTTTTCAGGCCTGAAATTACATATCTCGTATGCAATCTACACTGATTCCTCATCTACTAGCTGGACAATATCAAGTGGAGTCCCTGTCAGCTTAGGACTCTAAATGACTGCACGAAGCAGAGCCCTTCCCTACTCAGGAATGGACTCAAAGTGATCAAGGACTAAACTTCTATCTTGTTAAACTTTGAGTCTGATGAACATAGAAAAGTATTTAACTATCTAATCTAGATAAAATGCTAAAACAATTTCAAACAAGTTTAAAAAAGCTAAATTTTCACAAAAGGTAAAATGTTCATTATGCCAAGATTGTAGAAAATTTTATTCTTAGCAAATTTGCTAAAATTCTAGCAAATAAAAATTTCATGCTCAATTTTGCTAAAACCTGAAGATTCCATACATTATAACAGCCACTTTCTCTAATGAGGTCACTACAATCAATATGTAAACTGTCCCTATAATCTATGTGTTTATATTTTCTGACACTGTTAAGTGAGAATATGACGACTGATGTGGATACATCTCAGGAACTTGACAGGCAAGGTGAGACTGTTGAGACCAAAGTGACTAGATGCAGACACAAGAACACTATAATCAGGTGAAAAAGGCCTCATCAGAACATGGCCCACAAAGGCTTCAGCTCTGAAAGATACGTCACTCACATTTCTGGCTTTCTCCAAGTACATTTTATATCTTTCCTCCATTGCTTTCATATCTTCATCTTTCTTCTGAAGAGCAGCTTCAAGTTCATTGATCTTTTGTACTATTAGTGAAAATAAAATGAAACATGACCTGTTACTACCTATTTAAAATACTCCATCCTCACATAAAGAATTAGATTTATCACATTTATTTTCTAAAGACTAACAGAACTTAAAAGAGAAGCCTTTTATTTCTTCTTTGTAGTTAACTCTTATCTAAAAGTTATGAACCATAACCAATACATTCTCAATTATTATTTATCCCTTAAAAAACCTACAGTCTGCTTTAACTAGCTTTTTTCTCCTTTCCATTATTTCAATAAATATACCTTACAATATAAGCACAACCATAATAAGAGAAAATAAAGCATTATTTCTATATGTTTTGAAGTTCATTTTAATCTGATCTGAAATTATTTTCATTCACATTTCCAGTGTAAATTTTATATTTTACAATGTTTGATACTCCTATATATCAATCAGTTCATTTTATTAGATTTACTTTTTTTTTGCTTTAAGATTATATTACTTATTAATGACTTCAGAAGTAAAATTACCATGGTTCTTATTTGCAATGTATGTATCTATGTACTACACAAAAACTTATACATAGTTCTTGTGTCTTTCAACTAAAAAGGGCAAATCCTTACATGTTTTGCAGTCTGTTATAAATACCTACCATTTTGATTTATATCTGGCTGAAGATCTTCAATGAGCTCTTGTTTCTTCTGTAATTCTTCATGGACCTCTGTTAGTTTTTCCCTAAGTGGTGGAAAGAGCATGGAGCTTGGAGTCAAACAGACCTAGAATGAAAGTGGTCTCTGCCACATAACATTTGTGGACTTCAGGCAAGTTGCTTTCTGACTCTTAGGTCCCTCACCTGTGAAACAGGAATACTACTTGCCTAACTATAGGGGCTGTCATAAGGATGTAAACTGTCTGGCACAAGGTGGGTGCCAAAAATGTTAAATTATTTCCTTTGCCACTCTCACTTCCTATGAAAGTAAGAGAAAATATTTTATAGGTGCAATATCCCACATAATCTAGTTGTGATAGTAGTTGTGTGCTTTGTTAAACTCTTCGAACTATATTAGCAACTAAAAAATGTAGGAGTTTGGGATGGTTTGCATGCAAGCTGAACCTTCTAGCATGTTTTTCTTTTTTCTTTTTGGTAGCAGTGGTAAACATTCAATTAGCATTAGGGTATTTGCTTTCATGAACAAAATCAGAAAAGGATATTAACTTTAGAAGCTTCACAACCCTTCCCCTCTCATATTTGAAATGAAATATCAGTTTTACTTACATATGAGCTTCCAACTTCTGCTTTAGTTTGCTGGACTATAAAATTAAAAAAAGTTGCTGTAAGATGACTATCTTGACAAAGGTAAATTTTCCAGACATCTAAATCTCTTTACCTCCTTTTGAAGATATACTATGTAAAATTATAAATGTTTTAAAAATTTTTATTTCTAATAATATAGTTTTAAAAGCATACAATTTTAGGGTTTTTTAACCTTAAAAGGGAAAGGAAGGTAAATAGGAAATCAGGAAAAGTACAATAACAGAAAGAAAAATGCTTCATATTTCTCAATAAAAATTAAGTTTTAACTGGAAAAATAGCAAATCCAAGCTGAATGTGATATATTGAGGAGTATCAAACACTTAAATATCTAAATAATCATTTATTCAAAATACAAATTTGAAGATTTTGACCTTTGATGAAGAAAATAAAGAACTAAGCTAGTTATCTTTATTATAAAAATGTATCATTATAAATGTAAGTACTTTAATAACAACACCAAATGAAGCAACTGGATTTTGTTAAAAACCAAAATTCAAAACACAAAATTTCCTCTTAAAAAACAGAACTTTAAATTGCAATAGTAGTTCTGCATCTACTGAGTAGCTGAAGAGTTTAAAATATACAATCTGAAATATAATCTGAGCACTAATAGTTTAAAAATAAAAGATAAAGAAATTTAAAATCTTTAAAATACTGCAATCCAAAATATATTCCCCCTTACAGATCCCAATTTAAAAGTATTCCCTAACATGGCTTAAAATAATATTTGTATTAGAGAGGTTACAATACCGTATATATGCACATATGAGATGCCACCATGCATGAGACGATTTCTATTTTCCAAGCCCCCAGGGAAAAAAAAAGAAAATCACATAAAGCATAGAAAAGACAGAAAGGAAATGCAACCCTTTCAATCTTCCTTTTCATCTCTTTACTTATTCTGAAGAGTTTCCTCCCCCATCAACAAAGGTATAATCATCTAACATTCTATCTAATATCAATCACGCTATCTCTCACACACATCTAGCCCTCTTTCCTTGTTATTTTTCATTAAATACATCCCTCTCTCAATCATTACTTTTTCTCTTCATATAGAGAGACCAAATTGTAGAAAAATTGTTAGATGTATTTAGATTTAGGCTCAGTGTGATCTCTTTTAAATCCTCTTATCTCCGTTCTCACAACATCTGCCACCAAAAACCATTAGAAAATGGCAAGGTCATGAGTCAGTACGGAAGGAGGAAGAAATAAGGAGTAATGCCTGCAAGACTGCATTAAAGTTTCTGTCTTTCAGAGATTGGAAAGATCCATTTGTTGAATGCTCTTTTGGTAGAAATCATTTTCTCATTCTCTGTTTTCCTATTAGAAAGTTTCCTCCATTCTGACTGCTGAGTACTCTCATTTGGACTTTTCTCAGGGCGGCCCTGTTAGAATTCCAGCAAAACTGTGCAGGCCTCAATTGTAGCATGCTTGCAATCAAGAATGATAATGAACTGAGGTATACTATTGAAGTAGTACAGATAGAAATCACCTTACGATATATACGATCAATTGATAGGCTCCAAGTTGGCAAAATCGCTGCATCTGTTATGCAGATATATACGGTATTTAAGGGTACCCTTAATGATAAGAGTGACACTTTCAAATACAAGATTAATTTGAGCATCAGAACCTATTAAAAAGAATCCATACACAGCAGAATTGTTATAATTTCCAAGTTACTTACACTTTCGCCTTCAGACTTGGAGCCTTGTTCCTGTAAAGACTTCTGGAGGTCCTCAATCTGTTGCTGTAATTCTCGGATACGCTCTTTGCTCAGCCTATTGGAAGATGAGTCATATGTATTTATATTGAAAGTCAAAATAGTTAAGGATCTATAAAGGTGCATTCATGTAATTTAACTAAAAAAAAATACATTTGGTACCAATCTCAATTGCAGAATTATGTGACTAGGTAAAATATGTAGTAAGTTACTTCTAAGGAAATACTTAAAAAAAGAAGACTTTCTTCCTGAAAGCATGTTTGTCTAGACACATTTCAAAATTTAAGGTACTTATAATGCCAGTGGCATAAACATTTCTGTACTATCCTCAGTGACAGAAAAATTAGAAAACCACCTCAATTTTCCTACATTTGTATTTTTAATGAATGGAAACTAGGTTTCCTCTTTCTGTTTCAGATTTCACAGTGTATTGGGAGAAGAGGAAGGTCACCATTTTTCAACCATTTTTTCAGGGCTTTTTATTTAAATTAAAGGGATTGGCACTACCAACTAGTTCAGATTTTAATTTGGCAAAATCCTATTCTTTAAAACTCAGCTTAAGAGCTACTTCCACTGGAAGTTACCAGTAAGAGTATGTATCTCTCTCTCTCTCTCTCTCTCTCTACATATATATATATATATATATATATAAAACCACTCACATATATGACACACATCCACCTGCCCATTATAATAGTACATTGTTGCAGTTGTCATATAATACAGTAATTATCTATTCACATGTCTATTGTCCTATATTAATCCCCTAAAAGCTGAAGCTTAGTATCTCCAGTGCTAACAACTAGTATTGAACTATATAAGATAGTAATATTTAATAGTTTTTAAAGAAAGCTAAAATGTCATTCTTTTTAAACCACAGTTAATGTAACAATATACAGACAAATTTGAGACAAAGTTCAAGTATGTCTAAAATTTCTGATGGTCTCTAAGATTAAATAAAGGCTGAATAAATAAATCTAAATACCTTTATTAAGTGTACCATTTATAAGAGGCAGATTAACATAGAAGATAAGAGTAGATACTCAGCAATCAACTGACAGAGTTCAAATGTAGGATCCAGAACATACTAACTGTATAATGGTGGGTAAGTTAGTTAACCTCTCTTTATCTCAGCTTCCTTATCCATAGAAAGAGATAATCATAGTCACTACTTCATAGAGTTATTGTGAAGACTTACTGAGTTAATACCAAAAAAGTACTTAGGAAAGTACCTGGTACCTAGCAAGCACTACATAATGTTATATATGTTTATTATTATAAAAACTTTTGAGCACATGATCAGTACCAGATAAACACACCATTTGCTTTAAGTACATTATCTGTAATCTTTCCAGATCTTTCTTTGAATTTATGGCTGAAGACACTGAGTGTGAGTTTAAGTAATATGCCCAGAAAACACTGTAATTTTGTTGAAAAATTACAATAAGCTGAATTAGAAGGATTCAAATTTGACTTCACAATCTATGTCCTACCTATGCACCAGGCTGTAGTAGAAAGTCAACCTGTCATTTATTCATTTCTTAAAGTTTCTGTTAGCTGTGAAGATACCTAAATACAATTCAAGAATAAGCAACCTGGTTAACCAAGTCTGCTAAAATTAATGGAACATTCATGTATTTTATAATAATATAATTGAAATGAATCACTTGACTTCTTTCATACAGTGAAACTTACAGTGGTGAGAGACTACTAATGAAGAACATTCAAACTTCTTCTAGGTAATTCTAATTACTTTAACTACAATATTTTCCCTTTCTGTGAATCAAAATTTTATGGCTATGTAATGAAATCACCAAGATTTTCAATTATAAAAGAGCACGTCACCTTTGCTCAGTCTCCAATTCATTCATCTTACGGTGTTTCTGTTCTAGCTGCTCTTGAAGTTCTTCAATACGTTCATTCTCAGTACCTTCCTGCTGTAAGCGAAGCATCTTATTTTCATGTTGCAGCCGAATAAACACCTCCCTGATGTTAAAAAGCAAAATTTGTCATTAATTTTTTTAAATAAGAGTCATTATATTCCTTTTTT
>VBSM01000529.1:42546154-42559827 GCA_008086735.1 Cheirogaleus medius | reverse complement strand
CAAAAAAAAAAAAAAGAATTTCCTATCGACTCCACAGCTATCATTTTAAAATGTAACTAGGCCTCACCGAGTCAATAAAGCATGAGACCCTTAAAATGCAACCAAAATTTCTGAAAGGTTTTTAAAAAAATTATATGCACTGCAGGACTGCACCTCAAAAATAAGCAGTAATTTTTTAAAGGTTCTAGTATAAGATTATGCTATATATCATTAAATGATTATTATGCAAATCTCTAAGAGAAAATATGAATTATTTTACTTTGGTAATTTACTAAAGGAAATAGTGTATTCTTAGAAAATACATAAATGAAAAGCAACAGATTCAAGAAACTATAGTTTGTCTAAAATTTTAAAATATACTTTATGATAGACCTTTTTGGAAAAATTTTTATTAAAGATTTATATATATATGTGTTTTTAAAATGAAAATAACAGTATTAAATAGAAAAGTAATAGTCTCCTACTTGCTCCCCTCCCAAATCCCATTCCTTAAGAGCAACTCATGTCAATTAATCCCAACTTTTGTTCTTCCGAAAGCCAGAACCATAACTCTAAAAAAATATGCTCATATGGCTATTTTTAAAATTATTAATTTTAGTGTAATGATTGACTCCCTACTAAGAAAGGTAAGTAACTTCTCACTTTACACATTTATCATTTCCCCAATCAGAAGTTATATTGATTTTAATAATTTTATAATTTTAAATGATATACTTAAAACTCCACAGTTAAAGTGACTTTGTGTTGCATAAACTTCAGACACTAACTTTTTTTATAACATAGCACATGATCTCACCATCTAGCAAGAAAGGTCATGTTATAAAAACCTATAACATATAAAATATGTTATTCAATGAGTTTGTGAAATTAAACTTCTGATAAATTTTAAAATTGCTACAGTGGCAATAATAATCTGATTTAGAAAGTTTAAACAAATGAGATAAAGTAACTTTCAACTCTATGGCATAGAAAATGAAAAGTTTTTAAAGGGCAAGAAATTTGCCGAAAAGAAAAGTAGACATCATTTCTAATGTTAAGCATGGATTATCAATTGACAGAAACAAAATTTACCTATATTCCACTGGCATAATCTCAGCAGCAAGATTCTCATAACTCTTTGTAGGAGACACATCTAAACAAAAACAAAAAATACATAAGCATTTCAGTATTTTCACCATTTAAAAAAAGTTTCTAAATCTAACAAAATTCACCTGTTTGGTTTAGCTGATCCTGCTGTACTTGGGAACATCGAAGCTCTTCATTGGTTTCTTTCAGAGTATCACGCTGCTCTATTAGTCTCTAAAAAAGAATTGTTGATATCAGGAAAGTATTTAATTCTGCCCATAAGCAATGTACTTTACACTTACAATAATTTATCTTAACAAGTTAGTTTGATAATTGTTTGGTTAATTAAAAATTACAATGTTTTAATTCTAAGAGGCCCATTTTCTCTTGCATAAGTTACATAAATAATAGTCTTTATATAACATATGGCTTGTAATCACCCCATCAGATAGTTTATCTTTGAACACAATGAATGCAATTATACCACAGAGTACAAACATACAGCTGTAAGGTAATAACAGAGCTTGGACTTCAGAGGCATAAGGACCATGGTTTGAATTCCAGTTTCACCACTTACTAGCTATATTATCTTAGGAAAGTTATTTAACCTTTTGGATTTAGTATCCATATCTTCCAAATGGGAATACTGATACATAAATCCATGCATTTGTGTTCTGAGTAACAAATGAGGCAGTTTGTCAAGGATCCAGAATATAGTTTGGTGTGTAAGAGATGCTGGAGAATAGTTACTTCTTTTTACAATTGTGAAATTCAACGGGAAGAAGGATAAGTAGCATTCTGGCAGTATGAATTTATAGAAAAACATCATTTATTAAGAACAGCATACTATTAATAGTACTTTATATCATTGACTATTTAATTATACACCTTACAATGACAAACTTCTATGTTTTGGACAAAGACTCAACATTTAACTCATTTTTCCAGAAGTTGAAAAGTATTTCTGAATGTAAATCATATTTTAAATGTCATGTTCTAAGTCAATAAATAAAACCCTAATTAGTCCATTATATGGTCCAAATCAATCTAACAGTAAATTGACAACTGATTCAACGGGTCCTTAGGTTGGAGTTCACAGAAGCCCCAGGGATCTCGGAACCCTTTAAGTTATAACTAAGGGCAAGCACAAAGACTTGTGTAAATCTGCTCCTCCATGAATGCAATGCAGACACTAGCAAATACATCAATATTAGTTTTTTCAGAACTCTGGAGAGAAACCAAAGGCCTGCAATAATCTGAGGAGCATTTATTATAGGAAGCCTGCTAAACCTTGGTTAGAACAGAAAGCTTTTTGTTCTTTTAACTAGCCTTGCTATTATTCCCCTCTCCCCACCTCTGGAGTAGCCTAGAAAACCAGCAGCCTCTCAGTCACCATAGCTGTGAAAAACAGCAACTTTAGCACCAACAAAAGGGGCAGGATGAATATGGAGCTTCTCTTAAAAAGCCCATCTTCAGAGAATTGTCACTATTTAACCTGTCTTGTAGCTCCCTGAAGAAATCTTTATATATGGACTTTTCATGACTTGATCTGATTCAGTGCTTACTCTACAGGAAAAGCCCTACAGTATTCCCACGGCATTTGTCAAAAACAATCGTCAGCAATTGTTTACCACCACAACTGCTGAAGGCTGTGATATCAGTTGGGGCAAAAACAGCCTGGCCAAAAATTTACAAGAAAGATCTGAGGAACAGGATGCCTGTAGGAAGCTTTGAAAAGCTCTGACATGTTCTTGGAGATCTAAGAGGCCAGCTATGTGCAAGGCTGTGCACATGCCCAGAAAAGACATGCAAGAACCCCAATGTCTCAGCTCTAGATAAATTTTATGCCCTGTGTAAACAGGAAATAAAGTCAAAGGCAGAGTTTTAAACTGTCTGAACAATAAAGATGTTTTCTAACACACACACTGAGTCCTCTGGCAAAGGCTGTGAGAGTTATTGGTTCAACATATTCATGATAATCTCTGAGTAATCATGAACTAACCATAAAAGTAACTGAGCAGAGACTTCAGTAGCTACGCAATACACAGAATGCAGGCTTTACAGAATTGGTCCAAAAAAGTCACTTTAAAAAATGAAGAACAGCAACAACAAACCCTGAAGTTGGGAGAAATCTGATTTCCAGATTTGAAATGTTTTATTATTTTAAATGTCAGATATTCAACAAAAATATAAAACACAAAAACATGATAGCCAGAGGGAAAAAAAGCAGTCCACAGAAACAGCAAATAAGGTGACCTAGTGGATGGATATACTACACAAAGTGAGTTATTATAAGTATGTTCAAGTTTAAGGAACTAAAGCAAACCATGCATAAAGAATCAAAAGAAATTATGACAATTTCTCAATAAATAGAGTGTAAGAGAATTTATAAAAAAGAACCAACTAGAAATTCTGAATTGAAAAGTACAATAAATAAAATGAAAAATTTACCAGATGGACTCAGATTTGAGCTGAAGAAAAAAAAAATCAAGAAACTTGAAAATAAGGCAATTAAAATTATCCAGTCAGAAGACTAAAAGAAAACAATTAAAAATGAAGAGAGATTCAGAGATCTGTGAAACACCATCAAGTGTACCAACATATATATAATGGGAAACACAGATTGAGAAAAGAAAAAGAGAAAAAGGAAAAAAGAGTATTTGAACAAAAATGGCTAAAAACTTCCCAAATTGTATGAAAAACAATCTATAGGTCTAAGAACTTCAATGCCACACCTAGACACATCAGAATCAAACTCTTTAAAGACAAAGAGATTCTTGAAGGCAGCAAGAGAATAATGCATCATCACATAAAGGCACCCTTAATAAGATCAATGGCTGACATCTCATCAAACAATGGAGGCCACAACACAGTGGGAAGATATAAAGTACTACAAGAAAAAGACTGTCAAACAAGAATTGTATATCCAGCAAAATATCCTTTAATATAAAGAGGCTGAACAAACAAAATAAAACAAAGAATTTATCATTAGCAGACCTACTCTACCAAAAACACACACACACACACACACACACGCACACACGAGTCCTTCAGGCTGAAATAAAAGGATGCTAGAGTGTAATTTGAATCCAAACAAAGAAATAGCACCAGCAGAGGTAATTATATACATAAATAAGTAAGACACATTAGTATATTTTTTACTTTTCAATCTAATTTAAAAGACAATAACATAAAGCATTAATTATAAAACTGTGTTGAATATATAATGTATAAAGATATGATTTGTATGACAATAATAGCACAAAGCAGGGGGGGAAGATTCAAGATCAATGTGCAAAAATCAATTGTATAATATATATATATAAGCAAAAAAATCCAAAAATGAAATTGAGAAAAATAATTCATTTAAATAACAAAAAGAATGAAATAGGAATAAATTATTCAAAGGTGCAAGTCTTATACACTGAAAACTATAAAACATTGTTGAAAGACACAGAAGACCTAAATAAGCAGAATTATATCCCACATTCATGGATCAAAAAATTAATACTGTTAAGATGGCAATATTTCTAAATTGATCTACACATTCAAGCAATACTTATCAAAATTTCAACTGCCTGTTTTGTAGGAATCGGCCTGCTGATTCTAAGATTCATTTTAAAATGCTAGGGACCCATAATAACACAAACAATCTTGAAAAAAGGAAATTGTAGAACTCATACTTTCCAATTTCAAAACTTAACCACAAAGCTACAATAACTTATAATCAATAAGCTAGTGTGGTATTAGCATAAGACTAGACTTAAAGATCAATAATAGAGAATTTAAAGATCAGAAATAAACCCTTACATTTATGATTAAAAGATTTTTAAATTTTTTTTATTAATAGATTTTACTTTTTGAGCTGTTTTAGGTTTTCTGAAAAAATGAGTAGAATATTCCCCTCATGTTCCTCCAACTTCTAGTTTTCCCTATTATTAACATCTTGTGTTAGCGTGGTAATTTATTAGAATTGATGAGTCAATGTTGATACACTATTAACTGAAGTCCATAGTTTACATTATAGTTCATTCTTTTTGTTATATATTCTATGGATTTTCACAAATGTATAATGACATGATACATGTATCATAATCAACTAATTTTTAACAAGGGTACCAAGACAATTCAATGGGGAAAGAATAGTTTTATCAACAAATGGTACTGGAATAACTGGATATTAACACACAAAAAAATAAAGTTAGATCCCTACCTCACACCATAAACAAAATGGATCACATGCTAAATACAAGAAGAAGAACTATAAAACTCTTAAAGGAAAACATAGATCACTGTACCTTAGGTTACATAATGGTTTCTTAGAAACACCACAAAAGAGCACAAGCAACAAAAGAAAAAATAGATAACTCTGACCTCATCAAAATGAAAAATCTGTGATGCAAACAATATCATCAAGACAGTGAGAAGCCAACACACAGGAGAAAATATATATTTACAAATCATATATTTAACAAGGGACTTGTATCTAGAATAGAGGAAGTTGGTTCAATAACTCAATAACAACTCAATAATAAAAATAACCTAAGTAAAACATGGGCAAAGGATTTGAAGAAACATTTCTCCAAGTAAGATATACAAGTGGTCATGTACATAAAAGGTGCTCAACATCATTAGCCATTAGGGAGATACAAATCAAAACCACAGTGATATACCACTTCACATCCATCAAGATAGCTAAAATCAGAAAGATAGGTAACAACAAGTGTTGGCAAGGATGTGAAGGAAAGGTTAAACACAGTTACCATTTGACCCAGCAATATCATTCCTAGGTTTTTATACTCAATAGAAATGAAAACATATCCATACCAAAATTTGTGCATAAATGTTCCTAGCAGCATTACTCATAACAGCCAAAAGCAGAAACAGCCCAAATGTCCATAAACTGGTAAATGAACAAATGTATATCCATACAATGGAGTATTATTCAGCAATAAAAAGAATAAAGCACTGAAACATGCTGCAACATGGATGAAACCTGAAAGAATCAGTCACAAAAACCCACAAAGTGTATGATTACATATTCTAGACAGACTAGGAAAATCTATAGACAACAAGTAGATTAACAGTTGTTAAGACTTGGGGAAAGAGGACCAGAGTGCAGAGTAACTGCTAATGGGCACGCTGTTTCTTTATAGAATGATGGAGGCAGTGTTCTAAAATTTGATTATGGTGATGGCAGCAGAACTCTGTGAATATACAAAAAACCACTGACTTATATATTTCAAATAGATGAAATTTATGGTATGTAAATTATATCTTAATAAAGCTGTAAAAAATCATCTATGGTCCTTGCTCTCAAGAAATTGACAGTCTACAGTTAAACAACATGCACCAAGACTTATGACCCTGGTTCTGTGATTTCATCTTCCCTGTAAAGAAAACTAACAAAATTGAATGAAGAAATGATAGTCATTTTTACAAAACTTTCTTTTATATCAAAAATTTCAATTTGGAGGAAGATAGAACTGGTTGATATCACTACCATTCTAAGAACATCAAGGGTAATACCAAAGCTAAAAGAAGAATGACATATTTCTTATCAATTATAGTTATGTTTACCTCTTTTTCCTTAAGTAGAGCTTCATGTTTTTCTTCAAGTCGCTTCATTTCAAATGCTAGAGTGTCTGCCCTTTTGGATTCAGAGGAAAGCTTAATGTGAAGATCCTGAACCTATGTCAAAAACAAAAGTAAAAAACAATATATAATATTTTTATTTATTTATTTTTATTTCAGCATATTATGGGGGTACAAATGTTAAGGTTACATATATTGCCCATGCCCCCGCCTCAAGTCAGAGCTTCAAGCGTAACCATTCCCCATACATTGCACGTCTCACTGATTATGTTTGTATATACCCATCCCCTCCTCCTCCCTCCCACCTGCCTGACACCCGACAAATGTTATTCCTGTACGTCCACTTAGGTGTTGATCTGTGAATACCAATTTGCTGGTGAGTACATGTGGTGCTTGTTTTTCCAAACAATATATAATATTGATAGTCTTTCAGAGTTGAGTAAATGAGAAAGTTAATTGGAAATAAAATATTTATACTAAAATTGCAGTCTAATTCCAAATACTTGTGGAAAATAGCACATTGGTAAGAATATAAAATTTAAAATACTCACTTAACCAAAAAATTTAAAAATTAGGTTCCTATTCTAATGTTGTTTGATAAATAGCAAAACAGAATATTTTAGGTTACAGCTCCATTCTATCAAATCTCAAAATAAAAGCAAAAAAAAGTTCAGAAGGTAATAGACTAAGGTAACTCAAACTCAATTATCAACCTTGAACTAAAATTACAGATAGAGGAAATTCATTAGAAGCAATTCACAGATTATAGGCAACGCTTAATTTCTGTACAATTCATAAGGATCAAATGGAATAACAAAGGTGAACTCTTTCAATTTTATCAATTAAAAATTAAGATAATTTCTTACCTGCCTTTTGTATGTTTCTAATTGTGTACGTGCTGCATTTGCCTTCTTTAATTCTTCTTCTAAGCTGACTGTATTGTGCATATACATCATGTTGGTTTCCTGTAAAGTTTTCACCTGCTTGCGAAGGTCATTCAAATCTTGCAGCTTCTGACGATATACCTCAACTGTTGACTCCAGTTTATTTGCTTTGTCAGAGGTAGCCCTATAAATATAAAGACTAAGCATTACTGTATAAAAACGAATATAGGTACATAATTTTATTCTGGCTGTAAAATGAATCTTCCAAGCTATAACAAAAAAAGAAAAAAAGGAGAGAGAGAGAGAGCAAGAAAAAGAAATTGTAAAGTTTGTGAGAACTTTCAATACAGACTCAGGCCTGAAACCATCTAAAGTTCAACTGTTTTGGTATAAAGCCCTCAAACTAAAAATGCTTCAAATTTGACACACTAAATTATCAAATTGTTTGATATATTAGCACAATGTATAAAAAGAATGATTTTGTACATGTTATTAAACAATTCTGAGCCATATTATTGCTTATGGGTCAACCTTGCTTTATGTATATTATTTAGCACAGTTGTGTTCCAAGTATTTGATATACTGTATTTAGGAAGTTGACTCAATTTATAAATTTGGCAAAGAACTTCCTTTGGAGTTGCAGTTACCTGACCAAAATAAATAAATAAACCATAAATAAATAAATAAAATTATTTCACTATTACAGGCAGTTCTAAATTAATGATTATAAAGATTTTGTTTTAAATTGACATTGAAAATGCAAATAACTAATTTAAAAAATTAAAAGAAAACATAAAAATCATGTGAATAGTCTGTTCATTAACATTTCATAGGCATAAGTTAAATATAAGTATTGCCAAAAAACAATCCTCTCTGAAATAAATGTTAGGATTCTTGTCTATATTTACCTATATTTTATCAAGTGCCAAAATATGAATTGAGAATGCACTTCCATACACAAAAATTTCACAAAATATAATAAATGGTACAAAGAAGTCAAGCCAAATATATCTATTAGTAATTCAGTTTACAAAATTTTAAGAAAAAGTTCTCATTTGGGGTTTATGGGTTCTAATGTGAAACTGTCCTAACAAGAACTGAATATTATCCCTAAACTGTGATTTTAGGGCCAGGCATGGTGGCTCATGCCTGTTACCTAGCATTCTGGGAGGCTGAGGTGAGAGGATTGCTTGAGGCCAGGAGTTCAAGACCAACCTGAATAAGAGCAAGACCCTGTCTTTACAAAAAATAGAAAAATTATCTCAGTGTGTTGGAGCACACCTGTCATCTCTGCTACTCGTGAGGCTGAGGCAAGGGGATGGCTTGAGCTCAGGAATTTGAGATTGCAGTGAGCTACGATGAGGTCACTGCACTCCAGCCTGGGTGACAGAGTGAGACCCTCTCTCAAAAAAAAAAAATCTGTAATTTCAAAGAACAAGCAGAAAAGAAGTAAAGACTAGGAGCCTGGATAAAAACTGGTCAATACTGACATAGGAATAACTCTAAAAATCTCTGATTAAAATATGAAATACTCACATTGACTAATAACTTAGAAGTGATATAATTTTATCAAGACATGCCATACCTAAGAACATCTATTTCATCTTTCAGAGCTCTTGTTTCTTCAGCGAGACTAGTCAATTCATCATTCCTGTGCTGAAACTCAATTAGTTGCTTTTCAAGCTCTTCACAGTGAACACGGTAATCATCTTTTGCAGCTTCAAGCCTTGAACAGATAAAATAAATATTTATAATTTCCATCATTTGTTTTCTAAATGGCATAAGCTTAGGAGTTCAAATAATCCTTATTTTACTTAATAATGTCCCCAAGGCACAAGAGTAGCGATGCTAGCAATTCTGATATGCCAAACAGAAGCGTATAGTGCTTCCTTTAAACAAAAGGGTAAAAGTTCTTGACTTCATAAGGAAATTTAAAAAAGCACACGATGAGGTTGCAAGATCTATGGTAAGAATAAATCTTCTATCTGTGAAATTGTGAAGAAGGAAAAGGAAATTCACACACAGTATATATAGGGTTTGGTACTATCCATGGTTTCAGGCATCCACTTAGAGTCTTGGAACATATGCCCTGTGGATCAAAGGGGACTACTATACATTTAACAATACAGATGAATCTAACAAACACACAGAGCAAAAGAAGCCAGTCTCCAAAGAGTTTATACTGCACGATTCAGTTTATATGAAGTTCTAGGTCAGTAATCTATGGTGAAAAACATATGAAGAGTAATTATCTCTGGCAGGTAAGGGTTTACTGGGAAGGCGCATAAGGTAACTTTCTGTAGTGACAGAAATGATCTGTTTGTTGATAAATGTGTCAGTTACACAAATGTATGCAATTGTTAACATCAAATTGTACTAAGTATTTATTTCACAATATGTAAATGTTATCTTTTAAAAAAATGAGCAGTAAACATCCGAAACTCTAGTAATAGTTCGCTTTTTATAGAGATAAAGGTTAACAATTCTTAAATTTCTGTGTGTTTTGAGATTCAGCAAATGAGTAAGTATATTGAGGAAAATAGGAACCAAGTTTCTTAGTGTTGGAGAAGGGAGTTAAAATATGAGAACACTAGATATGAACCCTGAGATGTTGGACTAAACTAAAAGTGTCAGTATGAACCCATTGTTAATACTGACTGATATGAAATACAGTACATACATACAAGTGTGTCAATGAGGGCAAGTGTGAACATAAGCAAGTATCAGTCTGTGCAAGTGTATTTCCTAGCTTTGTCCACCAAGATGGCCTAGCATCAATGATAAAAAATTCATAGCATAGATCTTTGTTTCTAAGTAACATTTATGACTAAAAGGAATCAGGGCTCCTTGGAGAAATGGCTGATTCCAGAGTTGGGAAAGGGAAAGGATGAGATGAGTCTGGAACATTTTACTGTGCCACAAAGTAAGAAAGGGCTCAAGAAAAGACAACAATATGTGGAAAAGACATAGGGGTCAATTGAAAGGCTTCCCACTGGCCAAATCTGGGATAATTTGATCAACAAAATGAATGATGATAGTCATACATTATGGTCCATTGAATAAGAATTCATTACTAAATGCTATGCATGATCCTGAATTAACCAGGGGAAAAAACAGCCATAAAGAAATTGAGTCAACTGATGAAAATTAAATATGGTCTGTGGATAATAATATCATATCAGTGACAAATTCCCTAATTTTGGTCACTATACTGCAGCTGATAAAAGAATGGCCTTGTTCCTAGGAAATACACACTGAAGTATATAGGGGTAGAGAGGCATGTTGCTAATTATTCTCAAAAGGTTTAAGAAAAAAACATGCATATCTAAATAAATATATAGAAACTGATTAAGCAAACAATAATGCAAGATAATGGCTGAATCTGTATAAAAGGCATAAAGAAGTTCCTTGTAGTATTCTTCCAACTTTCTTTTGTGAATTTGAAATCATATCAAAATTAAGTAACAAAAAAATATGTGTAGTATAATTAGAATGCCTGCTCTCAAGGTCTTGTAGTGCAGGGCTCAGTGATAAGCATACAAGAGACAATAAATATTTATTAAAGATAAGAATGTATGGCTTTTTTTTCAAAGAAGAAATACAAAAGTTAAAGTGAGAAGCATCTCTTTAGCTTAAGATTTATATTTCTTCCATTTATTATAAAGTTACCTCTCCTATGTGAGAAATGCCCTATTCTCTTCAGGCTTTAGCAGTCATTGCCTTGAACTCCCACTGGCTTGCCTATGGCCTTGATTTAGCCCTTATTACATGTTATTTGGAATTGTTCTGTTTTTATGTACATATCCCACCTCCTAACTGGACAGTAAACCCTGTGAAGGCAAGAACCATTTATACCCATTTGGTATTTTCATTAGCTTAATCAGTGTCCTAAATATGCTTAATGCTTAATAATTAGCTGTTGATACTATGGTTTTTTTAGCTACTAGTTTAAGAAACAGAACTTTATAAAATAATTTCTACTAAAAGTGCTACCTGAAGTTTTCTTCCTGTAATTGTTCTAGTTGTAACTGTGCATGGAAATACTTTTTTGCAACCATTGTATTTGGATCATCAAAAGAGCCATCCAGCTGGTCAAGTTTTTCATTCATCATCTCATTTTCAGAAACCAGTGAATTCTTTTCATCTTGAAGTGCAGTCACCTAAAATCAAATACACAATTATACATATCAATAGCAAAAAACAAAACCAAAAGACTCTTAAAGTACAGAGTTCTGAATTCTAAATCTGATTAAGCCATTAAATAGCTTGGTAAACCAGACTAGATGATTTCTTTCTTTTTTTTTTTTTAACTATGAGAAAGTATCTGCTATTTTATTTTCTTTATTTGTAATTTTTTTAAATTTTATTTGAGAGTACTATGCGAGTACAAACACTTTGGTTACATAAATTGCCTTTGCACCACCTGAGTCAGAGCTACAAGTGTGCCCATCCCCGAGACAGCACACACCGCATCCTTTAGGTATGAATTTATCCATCCTCTCCTCCCCCACCCCATCTGCCCAACACCCGATGAATGTTACTTCCCATATGTGCACATTAGTGTTGATCGATTAGTACATGGTGTAATGGTGTGTACATGTGGTATTTGTTTTTCCATTCTTGTGATACTTCACTTAGTAGAATGGGCTCCAGCTCCATCCAGGATAATAGGTAGTTCACCATTTTTTATGGCTGAGTAGTACTCCATGGTATACACATACCATATTTTATTAATCCACTCATGTATTGATGGGCACTTGAGTTGTTTCTACATCTTTGTAATTGTGAATTGTGCTGTCATAAACATTCAAATGCAGATGTCTTTACTACAGAATGACTTTTTTTCCTTTGGGTAAATCCCCAGTAGTGGGATTGCTGGATCAAATGGTAGTTCTACATTTATTTCTTTGAGGTATCTCCATATTATTATATTTTACATATAGGTTGTACTAATTTGCAGTCCCACCAGCAATGGATGAGTGTTCATATCTCTTCACAACTATGACAAGATTTGTTTTTTGGGGACATTTTGATAAAAGCCAATCTCACTGGAGTTAAGTGATACTTCACTGTGGTTTTGATTTGCATTTCCCTGATGATTAGAGATGTTGAGCAATTTTTCCTATGTTTTTTTGGCCATTAGTCTGCCTGCTTTTGAAAAGTTTCAAAGAATCCTTTCAACTATCAAATTCTGAGTCCAGAAGGTTTGAGTCAAACAAAAGAAATAAAATCAATACATATATGGAGAAAACAGAGTACAGATATCTTTAAAATGTTATACTTGTCTTAGTCTAGGGAATAAAATGTTTTTAAGTCTCTAAAATTTGACACAGAAACTTCAAAAAAATAATTTGTTTTAGGTATAAACTAATTTTCAGAATGCTGTCACCTACTAAGCCAAAACATACACATGTTCAAAGTTATCAGTTTTGGTTCATAGTCAAAAATTATCAGTCACACATCTCATACTAAGGGGATGAGCACATTTGGTTAATGAATCAGTAAAATCAGTAACAAAAAGCTAAACTGTTTCGATTTGTACATTTGCACTGTTTGCTTATGATTTGAAATAGACAAAACATCTTAAGTGTAGAACCATATCAATGTCAGTACCTAATGCATTTTTTCACCTCACACTTTTAAAACAAGTATGATATGCTCCCTTGGTTCTATTTGTTTTTCATTTAAAACATCTTTAAAAATTTACAGCTAAAGCTGTGATCTTTCATAAGACCAGAAATTTACATAAGATTTAAGAATTAGTTTGGGGAAAAAAGGTAATCTATTATTGACTTCCAATATATTAATGGACAAGTTTGCTATTTATATTTTCAACAGGTGTAATTAATTCAATCCAGCTATGTGATAAGACTACATATTTACACAATGAGCTAATAACAGAAAATTAAACTCAAGTGATTGTCCTGAATATAGTATAGGCAATTTACAAACACTGTTATTCAAATGAGAAATACAAAGGATGGGAAACTATCCCTAGGCAGACAATGTAAAGAAATAACTTTGTTCCTAAAATCAATGCATGCATCCATGTCTATCATGTAAGTAGTTTAGAGACTATTATTACCTGTTATGTATAATAATTCTAAGTGATTCAGATACAAAAAAAAA
>VBSM01000529.1:42467931-42546144 GCA_008086735.1 Cheirogaleus medius | reverse complement strand
AAAAAAAAAAATAAGAGTTTCTTCCCTTAAGACCCTTACAGTAGAAATATAAACAATTACATAAAAGATGTTGAAGGTGCTTTGAGAGAAGCACACTATAGGGTAGGGACGGGGTACAAAAAAAGAATATCTCATTCTAGCTGGAGTGTAGGGCTGTCAAAAAATGATTGACAGAGGAGAGATAATTCCTCCAGTCTTCAAAACTAAACAGGAATCTGCTGAAGAAGGAAGAGGAACAGGGGCAAATTTTAGTTTTGAACACCTGGTGAGTAACCAACCTTGTTGCTGTCCATGCTTCAGTGTGGTTTCAGAGTTACCTTCATAAAGACTTTAGGGAGGGGAGCTGTTAAAAGCATAGATTCCTTGGACCCATCCCAGAACCATGACTTGGAATGCTGGGTGGTGGCTCTAGGCATCTCCTTTAACAAACTCTCATGGTGATATATTCTTTAGGCTCACTCTGCACCTGCCTCTGTCCCTCTGTTTGGGATTTCTGTACTTATCCACAAAAATCAGAAGATCATATACTCTTCATTAATTGTTAGAAACACTTAAGTCTTTTGATGTAGAATTTTATGTTCTTTATTGAATAAGAATTTCTCAGAAAACAGCACCGAGATCCTACAAGACTGGCAATACCTGAATGGATCAATCCTCTATCCTTCCTATGTAGTATTCTACAGGGTAAATATGATCATATTTGAAAATAGCACATTTCAGGTGTTTTGCATGTGTATGGGGTATGTATTAGAATGTGTAGTCAGGAAGGACGCAAAGGAGAACATATAGAATTTCCCCAATACTTGTAGTATTTGCTTCATTCAAATAACAAGGACTGATTATAAAATATGAAGTTAGAAGACCTGAATTTTAGTGCTGTCACTGTCTTAAGTGGCTATTCACCCTGACCGTATCTTTCCCTTTTATTTTCAAATCCTTGTGAGTTAGGAATATTACCCAGCCCCAGCATTTTAGATATTTACTTCATCTAGCAAGGATAATGCTACCAAACCTTTGTTCCTTGTCCTTAGACATTTCAGAGAATCAACTATTTAGCTCACTACTTCAACAAAAAATGCAACTTACATATAGCATGTTATGACATTTAACTCTTTGTAAACCTTTTTCTAGACTTACTGTATAACTTTCACATTTACATTTTCATATAGCAGCAACAATATATGCAAACATATAACTGGTACTTCTGTGCCAAGGCCTAAGTGCTTTATATATTAACTCATTTAATCCTCACAACCACTTTGGGAGATATAATATATTATCATCACTCCATTTCTCAAAAGAAAAAACTGAAGTATAGAGAAATTAAGTAATTTGCCTAAAAGCAGACATCCAGCTATTAACATGGCCAAATTCTGAATATAGGTATCTTGGTTTGACAGTCTTCTACCCCCTTAACCACTAACTATTGTTCTCATGCAAGTTTGTTTTGCTAACATTTACTTGCATATGAACACAAGAATTATATATACACATGTTCAAACTTGGCATGACAGACCTCATATGTATGTGTATATGTGTGTGTGTGTGTGTGTATGTATGAGATAGAAAACAAAGAGCATGTACTTGAATTTATCGGGGGTCAAGCACCACTAAATACTTCCGTAAATTACCTCACTTAATATTCATGAACACACTACGAAGTAGAGACTTTAATTTTCCCATAAAAAAAAAAGGGAGTCCTCATCTAAAGTTGAAATTCTACAATCAGCAGAATGATTTTCTCAAAGGAAGAGATAGGCAAGCAATTTTCAACTGCCAGAGAAAAATATTTATGAAATCCATGCTTGAACATTTCAGCCTGTAAGAAATCCTCATCCCTCCAAGAAATGAAATCCAACCTACAAAACATATTGCCAATTAACTGACTAAAATAAAAAATTTTGTAAAGAGAATGGTTTTCTCCACTCAGGTTTCCTTTACGTACCTGCATATCCAGTTCTTCACATCTCTGCCTCAGCTCTTCTTTTTCTGCTAGTGCTTCCTGAAGCTCTTCCAAGGCCCTTTTAAGCTGCAATATAAATGTCCGAATTCTTAGTAAAGCCTGTTTTGACACAAATAGAAAAATATACTTTTCTCACTACATACACATGTACTGCTACTAGGAATGGTTTTAAATTTTTCAATTTACCTACTCAAAAACGAGCCTTACTTTGTTGTCTTTGTGTAAATAATATTTACGTAGCCTCATTAATATTTAAGGCTATGGTCCCACAGGAATAAAATTTTGTAAATCCTAGGCCGGGCGCGGTGGCTCACGCCTGTAATCCTAGCACTCTGGGAGGCCGAGGCGGGTGGATAGCTCAAGGTCAGGAGTTCGAAACCAGCCTGACCAAGAGCGAGACCCCGTCTCTACTAAAAATAGAAAGAAATTAATTGGCCAACTAAAAATATATATAGAAAAAATTAGCCGGGCATGGTGGCGCATGCCTGTAGTCCCAGCTACTCGGGAGGCTGAGGCAGAAGGATTGCTTGAGCCCAGGAGTTTGAGGTTGCTGTGAGCTAGGCTGACGCCACGGCACTCTAGCCTGGGCAACAAAGTAAGACTCTGTCTCAAAAAAAAAAAAATTTTGTAAATCCTAGTGAAATATGTTTAAAAGTATTAGAGGAGGCATTATTTAGTTTCCTCATGGAAAAAATGACTGGTGACATTCATGAAAAAACAGATGTCTAAAAGTATAACAGATAAAGTACTTGATCAATTTGTCTCTCCTCTTACCCTTTCACCTCAACCCAGAGTGGGTTATACACGGAAAGAGAGCACACTTTTCCCTCTGTAAAACAGTCCTAAACAACCAGGGAATGGAGCCTTGAGGACAGTGTTTTTGAGCATTTTCTTCTATATTAGGTGAGAGGACAGCAACAGTGACAAAAATTTTATTATCTTATCAGACAAATTAAAACTTAGAGTTTTCAAAAATTGTCTACTATTTAATTGTGCAACCATACAGCACGGGTCCAATATGTATTACAAGTGTCAGAAGAAATGTTCAATGCCACCCAACTCTTCAAACATCACCACAGAAAACTTTGGAGACCAACACTACTTGCATTCATGAATAAATGCATAATAATATTCAACTGGGATCTTAAAGTAAAATAAACTAAATTTCATGGAAGAAATATATTCTTATATATTCTCTTTTGTAAACCCCATTACATTAATAGTAATTGGCAAAAAAACTATCAATGTTTCCAACATTTTCCTTACATACTAAAGTACTCACCTGTTGCTCTAATTCTCCAACAGCATCATTTGCAGGAGAGCTCAATATTTCTTTACTCATCAACTAGAAAATTAAAATAAAATTTAACGTATCACCCAGAATTTGGAGCATTTAAGAAAAATTTGAAAAAAAGTTAAGTATAATATGATGTTTATGAAGTAAAAGCTATTTAAAGGAACTTGACAATATTAATTTATCAACTGGCTTTTAAAACATATATACTAAAATTTGGCTTGGGGGCCTTTGAAGATATTTAGGGGCAGGAGGAAGACTCACTAGCTAAAGGTCAGTAAACCTGCTGCAAAGGGCAAGTTTATACAAAGAGAAAAACACACATCCATAAAATTTATATCAAAACTATTATAAAATTTGGTTTAGGATTCTCATGCTTATGTGAACATAATATAACTTACCTCTTGAATAGCAGTCATGACCACATGTTGAACAGACTCTTCCAGGGTCATTATACTTTGAATATGTTCTATGATTTAAAAAAAAATCAATCTGAAAAAATATCTACTCTTTATCCATAGTACCTTAGCCATCCAATTAGCAGAATATAAAAACTCATTTACCACAGATAATCTTTTATGAAAATATATTATTTTTCCACTAGTATATCCACTGAAAACAAATAGAAGAGAAAATATTCATATAAATATTTTTAAATGGTTTTTCTCCTAAAGACACATTATGACAATATGTTACAGGCATCCTCAAACTGCGGCCCGCGGAGGACATTTATCCGGCCAGCCAGGTGTTTTTGCCGCCGCTGCCTGTCCTGCTTAGCAGCCGACTCGTCCAGGGCCCACAGTGCACACTCTCCAACGGTCTGAGGGACAGTGAACTGGCCCCTTGTTTAAAAAGTTTGAGGACCCCTCTATGACATTTATGACAATAATTATTCAATCTTAGGTTCAAAAAGTTTCATTTTATCACCTACTTAGTTCATTCCAAAGGCGGCTTTCAAAGAAGGGACTTTTACAGCCTCCTATAAACACCTTCCCAGCATTCCCTAAGTCTCACAAGGAGACCTTGTATCTCATCACAAACACATATGCAGTTAAGTCAAGATGATGCTATCCTGACAGGAAATGAGGAACCATGAGAAAGTATTCTTTATATATTTGCAGATTTAAATCCATTTTAACTGTATGTGCTCCAGCTAAAACAATTTCCCCCAAATTTTAAGGACTTATTTTCTAATAAAGTACTTTCATTGTTTCAATTATTCTTCTGGGAAACTTCTCTAAATCTTCTTTTTATTTGTGAAGACAAGAACTAGACAAAGATTCTGATGTGCACCTGACCACTAAGTACTAAAGGAGGAAAAAAAGAAACTAGATGATGCATAGACAATGGAATGATTTCCTTTAAGTGGGTTCTCTGGATAACAAAGTATTTCAGGTCTGCTGAAATTCTCATAAAAATAATCTTCTTCCCACCAAGATGAGTAAGGTAACCAATTCATTCTTTCAAGATTGAGACTGTTGCAGTACCTTAGAATCATTCTGAAAATCAATTCTCACTGCAAAGCATAAAGGTGTGGAAGCTGTTTCATATCCTGGATGTGTTTTGTTTTAAAATTTCAATTAAATCACAATTAATTTTTTTTCATTTATTTGCTCACACTCAAAAATTAAGAATCCAGATACATACCTTCAAAAATAAATCCAATTAGATAATCCTGATTTTTTTAACAATGAAAATGAAACTATTCCTTTATATTTACTATATGTCAGACTTTTCTTTCTATATCCAGAAATTAATTTCTTTAAAAACATGAGGAAAAAATTGCTTTGTAATGCTTACAACTAAATTATTAAAATACTACATATTATATAAAAAATTATAGTATGCAGCAAAATCATCACTTTAAGGGAAAATTATAGTTTAAAATGTCAATTATAGCTTAGAATAGGAACAGATAATTAATTCATAAGAGGACAGAAATAGAGATAAGAACAGAAATTAAATAGTAAAAGCAAAATAGAATCAAAGCCAAAAGTTGGTTCTTTGAAAAAGACTGACAAATCTGGTAAGATTAGGTAAGCAAAAATAAGTTTAAAATAATTAGTAATTAAAATATGAACAAGCTATTATTCAAAAAAAATTAAAGGATGACAATTATAAGAGAAAATTTCTAGATTTATAAATGGATTACTATTTGTAAACTGTGATTAAATATTTAGGGAAGTTTCAAGCTTTCATGAGAAATGTCTTTCACTTTTATGAAAAATTCAACAACTAGATCTTTGACATTATCTATAAGTGAAAAATAAAAGCCTATAGAGAAGTACTGACTTGCCCTAGAGAAAAATAGCTAGTTGATGATAGAGATGGACTAACATCAAATATTCTAATACCCAATCACGTCCTTTTTTCAACTGATAAACTACAATTGATTCCATGTATTTTATTTTTCTCCTTTATGAATTTGTTCTCACTGAATTTATCCTATCTCATATCCTTTCTTCAATTGGTTAATATCAAATGTGTTTTCTAAGGTTCTGGCTTGAAGTATTTTGCAAACTTAAGCACCCAACATCATTCTTTCATAAAGGTGGTGTACTAAGAAAGTTTGGGCAAATCACACAAAACACACCAGCATCAAAAATCTCACCACCCAGGACACAAGCACACAAGGGAAGGAGATCTGGGTCTGTTCAGTTCATTGTTTTATTAATTACATGCAACCAAAAATAACCTTTCTGTATTCAGCAGGATATAGATATGTTTGCGGATACCAATATAATGCACCATTTCCATTTATATAATCAGGCCACTTATCTGGAGGATATACTAGACAGATATTCTTCTGAAAATAGTAGAATATTATCTGAAGAAGCCTGAATTATAATTTAGCAGCTGAATATTTATTTATAAAAAACTGAATCAACCTAAGGTTCTATCTTATGTGTGAAATAGATAATGTATCAGATGAATAAGTATAATTTTCATTAAATATCCACTACATCCTAAGCATTGAATATATTAAACTAATTAAATTAAAATACATTTATTTAGCCACTGAATATGAATCTCAGAATCCAGGTATGGACAGGATATTCAAAGCATGTAGCTTTTTATGACAGAGCTGGGTTAGGATTCAGATCTTTTGGTTTATATTTCAGGATGTTTTCTGACAAACTGTAATAATAAATTTTAATGCTACCTTTTACAGCAATGTAAGTTGTTTCCAGAAAGTAGAAATTCTTAAATGATTGAAATTCACTTACCTTGCTTCTTTTCACAGTTGACCGCACAACCTAAAATAAGCTGAAGCAGTCTCCCAAGCTCCACAGAATCTGAACATTCAGTTATTTGGTTTAAATCAGGGATAAGTGCGTCAGAAATCTGCTGCCCTAAAAACTGCAATATCAAAATAACAAGTTAGATCACTCATTTATGTAGGCTACAAAAAAATTGCTACATTTAATGACATTACAAGGAAAATATAAATAGGTTCATGAAATGATTCAGATAAATTAACAAATAAATCAATAATTATTAAAACCAGTTGGCAGTGTTCAGGAAACTTCTCAAAATTTTGAGTAACCAACCAAAAGTAACTATATTTGCTTTTGGTTTTATACCAAATATCCTTTGATTCCAATGGTAGAGGTAGAGATGTGTTTAAGATGCATCTGGCCTAGTCTACTATGACAAAACTTACATCTTTCCATTAAATAATAAACAGGCTTATGTTAAGCCAAAGGATATTAATATTTTGATATGAGATCAATTAACAGAAAACCACAATATAAACCACTGCGCTTTTATAAATAAACAACAAATCTAGTAGATTAATTTTTCCCAGCCTTACCTTTTTATTAGCTTATTAAAAAGTTTATTGGCAATAAAAAACCTTCAAAATGAATTTTAGGCATTTAGTGAATTGAAAAATTTCACAAAGTATTAAAAATTTTTGAAAGAAACTAAAAGTTTAATTGTGTGACAACTTTAAAAAAATAGAAACAAAAATTCTTTATGACAAAGTCAATTCAAAAGCTTCCAATCATTAAGGATTAAACTTTTTCATACCAAAAACCCCTACTAGAGAACTTGCTATGATGCTAAGAAAAAACTAGTTGAATAATGTACTATCTAATGTGACTTTAATACTACTTTCATTTAGCATTTTTTCCAATTCACTGGCATGAGCATAGTCTCACAGTATGTCTTTGCTTCTGTTCACATTGGAAAGAAATGTCAAAATAGTGCTTTAAATACGAAATAATTTCAATTAATTATAAAGTCTACTTATAGCATTGCATAAAATCAAATCATATTAAAGATGAAGGTAATTCTACTTGAGAAAGTAATTTAAAGATATCAGTATGCAAGCAATGTTATTTTACAAATCAATATATCTAAGTTTAAACCTGTTTATTTTCACAAAATTTGAGTTTTTTAAAAATGGCAATAAAATAATATGTTCCCATTATGAATTACATTCCAGTGAAATTTTTTTTTTTGAGACAGAATCTCACTCTGTTGCCCAGCTAGAGTGCCATGGCATCAACCTAGCTCACAGCAACCTCAAATCTTGGGCTCAAGCGAGCCTTCTGCCTCAGCCTCCCGAGTAGCTGGAACTACAGGCATGCACCACTATGCCCAGCTAATTTTTTCTATTTTTGGTAGAGATGGGGTCTCACTCTTGCTCAGGCTGGTCTCGAACTCCTGAGCTCAAACGTCTGCCCGCCTCGGCCTCTCAGAG
This sequence comes from Cheirogaleus medius, assembly GCA_008086735.1. Taxonomy (NCBI): domain Eukaryota; kingdom Metazoa; phylum Chordata; class Mammalia; order Primates; family Cheirogaleidae; genus Cheirogaleus; species Cheirogaleus medius. Next base: position 42,538,179 of record VBSM01000529.1, on the reverse strand, counting down.
CACTAGGATTATAGGCGTGAGCCACCATGCCCAGCCCAGTGAAATGTTATAAATAAAAAGCCAATTCATTTTTCAGTGTCAATATAATTATCATAACAGCATTTTGTATTTAATCAAAGTCAGATATTTTTCGTACCTCATGATAGTAACTCATAATCCCTTGAAGAATCTTCTTTAAATTATTAGCCTAATGTGAAAAAAAGAATATAAAATAAATTATTTCATACTAATAATGGAAAACATTTATGCCAAGACAAAAGACAACGAAAACTTTCCACTAATAAAAATGACAACAAAAACATTAGAGTTCTATAAATAAAAACACATGATAATTTTTAAACATTAGAGATTTAATCAGTTTTTAATTAGCTATAGTGATTTTACTTAAAAGGAGCCAAAGTAAATTCAAGTGCCCACTTTAAAGATTTATTTATGAGCATGTCCACTTCTAGCCACGAGCAAGTTAACAGGTTTTAATTCTCTCCTGCCAAAAATAACTAGGAAACAGGACAAAATACATGAAACAGTTGTTTTTCAGCTTTAGACAACAGGCAATATAGAACTCTGCTTTCTGAAACAAGGAAAACAAAAAAGATGAGCCCTACACTATTCCAAAATTCTGAGGTGATTTTCAGACTATAGCATAGGGAGGTGGAAAACAAACAAAGCTTGTTGTTCTGATTGAGGAGATAAACATAAGAAGTTCAGGAAGGCCAAGGCAGTTAGAATTTGTAGGGCAGACAGATGCAGACATGGGAGCTATGGAGAAAAAGAGAGCTTGAAATCTGTGTAATGGTTCCTTTGACTCTTTGGCTAAATAACAATTTGCAGGTGTATAGGTGAAACTCCAGGTTATTTCCAAACCTAATGTTCTTTCCAAGAAGAAAACAATCCAGGAAACTGTAAAATGAATTCCCAAAAATTACTACACAGGCCCAGAAATTTCTGAAATTCCCATTAGCCAGAGTGAAGAGACTATGCTATAAGCATAAAGCATTCACCAAAGACCCCGAAAAGGTTAAGATTAGTAGTAGTGGGTCTAATCTACTCCTACAGTAAAGAATAACTTTAGATCTACCCCTGCCAAGCCTAAAAACAAGTCTTGAAGACGCGAACTGAGTCACAAGTATCTTAACTTCTTGTAAGAACAAAGTCCACCACTCTTTAAAGAAATACCAAAAAAAGAGAGAAAAATCAACACTCAATAATAAAATGCACAATGTCTAATATCCAATAAAAAATTACTACACAAGTGAAAAAGAAAATATGGACCAAAATTAGGAGAAATCTCAGTCAATAGAAATGGGCTCAGAAATGAAAGATGAAAGAATTAGAAGAAAATGTTAAAACTACTAATTTAAAAATGTTCAAAGATTTAAACAAAACATGAACATGAGGAAAGAAATAGAAAATTGTTTTTAAAAAAGAAAATCAAATAAAGAGACTGTCAAACTGGATTAAAAGCAACACCCAACTATTAGATGTCTACATGAAACACTTTCAATATAAAGACACACACAGATTCAAAGAAAGAAGAAAGAAATATCAACGGAAAATATAATCATAACAAAACTGTAGTGGCTACAATATCAGACAAATTTGACTTCAAATCAAGGAATAATACCAGAGATAAAAAAAAAAGCATTTCATAATGATAAGTTGATTCATTCATCAAGAAGATATCAAAAGTATAATGTATAATCAACCTAATAACAGAAATTCAAAATACATAAAGTAAAAATTAACAAAATTGAAAGGAGAAATCAACAAAACCACAATCATCATTAGAGATTTAAGGAATCCCCCCTCTATAACTGATATAATAATTACACAGAATAGCAGTAAAGATATGAAATATATAAACAGCACTATCAATAAACTTGACATAATCCACATTTATAGAATGGCAGAATACATGTTGTTTTCAAGTACACATGGAACACTCACCAAGATAGACTAATAAGTAAGTCATAAAGTAAGTCTCAGTAAGTGTAAAACAATTTCTCAATACAGAGTTTCAGACCAAAATAATTAATTAGGTTAGAAATCAATAAATTAAAGTATCTGGAAAATCCTTAAATGTTTTGAATTTGAATTACCTACTTTGGATTTACCCATAGGTCAAAGGAGAAATCACAGCGAAGTTACCAAACATTTTGAACTGAATGAAAATAAAAGCACAGTATGTCAAAATGTGTGGGATGTGGCTAAGGCAGTGCTTAAAATTAGAAGAAAAAAGGACCTAAAATTTATTAAATTTCCATCTTAAAAAGCAAGAAAAAGAAAAGCAAATTAAATGGAAGAAGGAAAATAAGAAACATCAGAGAGAAAATCAATGACATAGGAAACCTAACCTAGTCTTTGAAAAAAATAAATAAAATTGAAAAACATCTAGCCAGATTTATGAAGGAAAAAAATACAAAAGACACAAACACTAGCAGGAAAGGAAAAGGAAACAACACTAAGGATCACATATAGTCACTAGCAAATTATTAGCATAATAATACAGTTAAGAACTGTATGCACTGGCACAGTGGTTCATGCCTGTAATCCCAACTCTTTGGGAGGCTAAGGCAGGAGGATAGCTTGAGCCAAGCCCAGGAATTCAAGACCAGCCTGCGCAACATAGCATGACCCCGTTCTCTACAAAAAAAAAAAAAAAAAAAAAAAAAGCAATAAAATTTAAAAATCTTTTTAAAAAAGAACTGCATGCCAACAAATGAGACAATCTATATGAAACAAATGAATGTCTTACAAGACACAAGTAAACTGACTAAAAAATAGAAAGTCAGTAAGGCAGTTTCTCATATGGTTAAACATATACTTACACAACTCAGCAATTCCACTCAGGAATTTACCCAAAACAAATTAACTACGCACTTATACAAAGACTAATACATAAATGTTCATCGTTGTTGTATTCATAATAGCCAAAAACAGAAACAATTCAAACACCCATCGACAAGTGAACAGCTAAACAAACTGTGGTATATCAGAGTAATGAAATACTACTCTCCCAAAAGAAAAATAATTACTAATACAAGCAACACGAGTAAGTCTTAAAAATACACTGAGTAAAAGAAGCTAGACCCAAGTGCATATCACATGGTTCCATTTATACGGAATTCTAGAAATGAACTCCACAGTGACACAAAGCAGAGCTATGGCCACCTAGGGCCAGGCTTGGGGTAGGGATTAATAGAGAATGGCCATTAAATGCATGTTTTTGGTTAAAGGAAATATTCTATATCTAATTACATCTAATTTGACAGCATACATGTGTCAAAACTCAAACTGTACACAATAAAATGTATTCAAAATTAATTTAAAAAAAGATTTAGTTGAGGCTTAGTGCTAATTTTAAGACCACTGTTTGGATTGGATCAGGTGCTTTTCCCATTCACTCTGCATACCTTTATTCTCCAGTTATCCCCAACATCCTCTTTAATTCGGCTTAACCAAGATTCGTTGAACCAAGCTGCATCACTAAAACAAAACAAAAAAATGCTAAACATTACATTACATAAACAATATCAAACTGAACCAACAGAGAAAATTACTTTGTACCTTAAAGCCTATTCTTAATAAGAATAGTAAATATGATTTATATAGTAATATTATGATTTCTCATATTCAATTATTTAAGTCAATAACACCTTAAATTTGACATTTACTAAATATTTAATACTAGGTGCCCTGCTAGCAAGAAGATGTAAAAGTCCCAACATTGAAAAGGCAAAAAAGACAAGCAACTATATATCATGCACTATGCTTGATGTTTTTCCATGTTACTTCATTCAAAGATCATAGTAACTTGGCAAAGGATCTATTATTATTTCCAATCTTACTACTCATGGAATTGAGGATGACAACATCTAAGTAATTTGCCCTGAGTGATACAAGTACATGACAAAGCCCAAAATAAATCTATTTGATTGAGTAGAATTAAGTAGAATGAATTTAAACGAGAAATCTACAAAGACAAGCTTAGTTTGAATTAGAAGTCCTATATTGATATTGATAGCCAAGACAAAGAATTACTATACCAAATTTTTGTGTATTTAATAAAGTTTTGAAGAACATTTGACTATATATAGTGAACTATACTAAAAGACTATATTCCAAACAAATATTTGGGTGCTTGCTCTGAGTAAGGAATTAAACAAGATTAATATGAAGATGAATAATTTACCATTTTGAGTCTTAGAGAAATAGCTATTAAAGGAAGAAAGTAAAGAACACAAATAACTACACTCCAAGGAGGAAGTGATAACTGTTTTAAGAGTGAAACAACTATGAAACCACAGAATGTTAGTGCTAGAAGAGGTCTTAAAAGTCTCATCTAAATGTTTACTTTTCAGATAAGACAACTAAAGTGGGGGAAAACATTAAAGGAAAATTTTTCCAAGGTTGTATCTTGAATTTTAGAATGCAAAACTGAAAGTTGAACACAGTGCCTGGCTTTTCAGAAATCATTTTGCCTCAGATGTTCTAATACAGAAGCTATCACTTCTGGCTAGAGTAAGCAAAAAAACGGCTTCACTGTTTTCAATTCATTCATTTGAAATTCGTAACCATTTCATTTTTATTTATAATTGACACATAATAATTTTATATAACCATTTTGTTTCAAGCAAATTAATATTAATTGTGCTCAACTTTTCCTAGATGTTAAGGCTATAATTATAAAAATAATTTATGTGAATGTGTAAATGATATACTGCTAACCAAGTACTTATCTGAAATGACTGAATTAATTTAGTTAATGAGCCTGTCAAAATAAATTTATTTTATTTTCACAACAGATTAATTAAAAGTCCTAAACAAAAGAAGTATGCCAGCTGTGATGGTTAATTTTATGTGTCAACTTGGCTAGGCCACAGTGACCAGATATTTGGTCAAGCACATCTGGATGTTGCTATGAAGATATTTTTTAGATGAAATTAACATTGAAATAAGTAGACTTTGAATAAAGCAGACTAACCTCAATAATGCAGGTGGGCCTCATCCCATCAGTTGAAGGCCTTAAGAAAAAGACTGACCTCCCCTCAGGAAAGAGCAAATTCTGCCAGCAGATGGCCTTCTGACTCTGCCTGCTCTTCTTTGGGTCCCTGGCCTGCTGGCCTATCTGCCGATTTTGGACTTGCTACAGTCCACAATCACATAAGCCAATTCCTTAAAATTAATATCTTTATACAACTTAAGTGTATGTATGCACATATACACACATATACCCTATTGGTTCTGTTTCTCTGGAGAACCTTGACTACTATACCAGTCTTTTAACTAACCCTAAATATCTAAGTTTATTATTCTATGCTATAAATATCTTTAGTAATTAGATCTACAGATAACCTATTTTTGCTATCCAGTTTTCCCAAGATAATTCCTCCTTGTCTTCCCTTCCATCCCATCTCAATTTTAGCCCTGAGAAATATTTTCTAACTTCTCCATAAAAATTATATCTCCCATTTGCTTTCTTATAAACAACTTCACCCTTCTCAAACAGTTATAATGGCAGCCAATCTTTGTCACTATTAAACTTGCTATCCAACTCTCTGGACATATCTTTTTTTTCTTTTATACTACCACATCTACATGCCTTAATTTGACTCTTGGCCCCCAACAATGAGCTCTTTTTCTTTTATTTCCCAGAATGAGAATGACTCTCAAGGGACAGTAAGAAAGGGAACATATGTCTAATGAAGCAAAATGTGGTCCAATTATTTTCTAAAAAACCTATATGATAATCATTACATGACTTTGTTTTAACTCTAGGGTATTTGTCTTCATCAATTTTACCAACTAATTTCAGGTAATAATGAATATCGACTGGTTACTATAAACAATACAGTTTGTGTCGCTTCGATGGACCCCCTGAGACTATTCTTGAATAATCAAAAAAACTTTGGGGCTTAACACATGAAATTGTGATTTGTACTTTGGACATACATAGCTAGACTTTCATTTTATTAGCACCCCAAAGTAAAAATGTATCAGGCGGGGTTCAAGATACTAGATTTCAATGATTTTGGCTGATAGAGGCAGTGGCTTTGGAGTCAGACCAAACTGATGCAAATCCTAGCTTTGCTATTTGCTCATTATTTGACCTTCCAAAAGCAATGTCAACTCTCTATATCTCTGTCCTCACGTATTAATTGATGGTAAAAGTAATATCTACCTCACAGAGCAGTAAAAATTGAATAACATAATTAATGGGATATACAATATATTTTATAAATACTCAGTTGTTGGCCATTATGGTTTATCATTTTAAATGATCAAATATCTGAATGAACAAATATTAATAAATGCATGATGCTTAAGGTCTCTGAATATTCTGTGTTCTCTGTTTCATTCTTCTCCCTCCTGCAAAAAAGTCTAGTCTAAGACAACAGGAATAGAGAGATTATCTGGTGCTTAAAGTGACAAAGCTAAACCCTTCTTTTGAGGAAGCCTCACACACTATTTATAGGTTTTCTGGGTTGAACTGTGTCCTAAAAAAAGATGTTTAAGTCCCAACCCCTGTGAACATGACCTTATTTGGAAATAGGGTCTTCAGGTATGAAATCAGAGTTAAGATGAGGTCACAGTGAATTGGGATGAGCCTTCATTCAGGTTTTAAAATGACTTAATTGATTGGAGCCAAGCATTCTGAACATGGTTCTGAATATGGTATTCTTAGAAGAGACACAGACACAGACACAGACGGAAGATGGCCATGAATACAGAGGTAGAGACTGGAGTTATGCTGCCATAAACCAAAGAATGCCTGGGGCCACCAGAAGTTGGAAAAGGCAAGGAATGATCCAGCTTATGGCCCAGCTTATACCTTGATTTAGGACTGCTAGCCTCCAGAATTGTGAGAGAATCAATTTTTGTTGTTTTAAGCCCCTCAGTCTGTGGTACTTTGTTACAGTAGCCCTAGAAAACTAATACAGGTGTAGTTATGGTTTTTACCCATATGTTTTTAAATAACAGCAGCTTCTACATGCATTTGAAAAAGAGACACATATTACATAATCAAACTAAAGGTAATAATTAAGGAACTGTAGAACCCTAGCAATAACTCCATGACTTCCCATGTCTAAGTTACATAGTTTGGATGCCACTTAAGATTTTATTATTTAAAAGCATATCTGCCCTAAGTAAGGATAGACTTATTGCTTAAATTTTGTTACTTCCTTATAAAGCAGAGTTTCCTTTGAGTAACAACTTTGATGTGATTTGATGTTAGCCACAATAACCATCAATGCAATACGTTATAAACAGTAAGATATGTAAAGTGCTCTGCAATGTTCAAAGAAATATGGTAAAATTTGCCCTTTTAACAGGAATATGATACACTGGTATAACTAGGGAAAAATGTATGCTTTAAGTCTCACTATTCAGGATCCAGACTTCTGGAAAGCTCCAAAACTGGAAAGAAATTATAAAAGAAAAATAAACTGAAAGTGGCCCTTGAATGATAAGGAGGTATAGCCACCTAAGAACATGTAAAAATAGGCAAATAAAGCAAAAAAAAAAAAAAAAAAAAAAAAAAAAAGAGAGAGAGAGAGAAAAAGAGAGATATTCAGGCTGACCCAATTTTAGGCCATTGGTCATTTGTTTAATGAAGACGGAAAACTTTCTAATTGGCTATTTTATCTTTCTTGCAGAAAATCTATTAGAAGACAATAAAAGACAAAAGTGAGAACAAAACAAGAAAAAGCAGAGACAGGGAGGATCGGTATTCACAGCATGATTCAACAGATTGTGGAAAAAAGAGTTGGTGATAAAGGATACAGTTCAGCTAAAATTTACCCGACCCTACTCTAAACATCAGGTACAATGCTAGCATATATAGGTCAAAGAGCCATATGCACCACATCATGGTTAAAAAAAAAAGTCTTTTATTGTATTGTGGCATAAAGCTACTAAAGCCCACCAAAACATGTAGAAATGACATCTTTAGATGGGACTACTGAAATGAGCAAATGCATACCAGCTTTGCATTCATACCAATCATTTTGTAGGTGCATCTACACACACACATATTGCAATGAGAAGGCAAGGTGTACATTCTAAGGACAAAAAATAATGACTTTCCCAACACATCAAAAAAGTGCTATGTTCAGAATGCTTGGCTCTGATCAATTAAATCATTTTAAAACCAATCAGAATATAAATGAATAAAACATTTAAGGAATATTTTTAAGGAAAAAGGAGAATAAGGCACATTTTAGAATGACTACTCCCAGCAAAAGTTAACATGTTAAACTTACCTTTTAAAGTGTTAATCATGAGTTAACTATAAAAACTGTCTATTCACATTAGATAATTTTGAAGATTCCAAATAACTAGAATTTTTATATCATTTTAAGTTGTTTTTCTAAGAAAAGCATAGGATTTTTGCTAACCCATCTTACAGGATTTTCAATGTCAATCATAGCAAACCTTTACAAGATGATGGTAACAATTAAACAAACAATCTCTGACTGTAAAACAATGAAGCAGAGATAGGATTCTTGTCTCGAAGTAAGCTGATATAAAGTCACTATGGTTTAATAAATTATGAGTACAGAATTGGCTCTGTCCTATTGAGGGTACAGTTCATATTATAAACTATAAGTTTAATATTTTCACAATGTTTGGAAAATATTAGGAAATGCTGAATTTGGGAACTTTTGATATTATATGATTACATAAAATGGGTCTAGCCCAAACAGAATCACTTTATCAGTTAAGGTTCCCCAGCATCTGTGACTTCAAATTTCACACATTCCTCATTTCATTATCGGTGAACTCAAAAATTACTATAATTCAGAAGATTTTAAAATGTAATACTTTAAAATTTTTTCCAAATCCAGTATTTTATGCTTCAGTAATCTCTAAAATAATCTCCATGTGCTGATACTTTAAAATAATAATAGTACAACCAAAGAAAACATTACAAACAATTATATCATTCAACATGTTTCTTTTACAGTAGTTATAATCTTGTGAACATGCCCAGAACAAGTTTAAAATGAAATCTCTTGAATAAATAAGAATCCAGATCATTCATTTAATTAAGATGCATCTCTGTGAACAAGCAAGGAGTAATTTTTTTTGTTCTCTAGTTACAAAAATGCCTTGGTACCATCTGCCTGAATATGCCATTGAATAAGATAAAGTTTCAATAATCTTTAGAATTCAAGTCTAAGTTTTCTTTGTTGGTATTGGGTTTACAATTCTTTTCAGGCAGAGTTTGAATACTACTCACATTTGATGAAGAACTTGTGCCATGGCAACTCCATTAGTCAGCTGTTTGACATCTTGACAGGGCGAGGCAGTATTAAATGTCTGCAGCTACAATGACATAAAGCAAATGACCTTACTGCTCCTTTATACCTACAGATACCTGTTTTGTTTAAAAGCAAACCCTGCCAAACACATACAACTGTATTAATAAGTTTCTATGCCTGTGTAATATTTTTATAAAAATAAACACTTCATATTCAATATAATCATGTCTAAGATAGTAAAAACACATAATACAAAGCCCAAGGTACAACTCTGCTCTTGTGTTCCCCGTATTTTTAGCAGAGCATCAGAAAAATAACTTTAAGATAACCCAACATTTACAACTTAAAATTTCACCCATAACATCTGATAGGAAAATAAAGCCTAGAAATGTTAAGTCTAAAACTACTTACTATTTATCCATGAGCTCTGAAATGAGATAGGACTTCTGCTTACTATCAAATAATTACCTTATATCATGAAGAGTAAGGCCTACCCACCATGTAGCTTCAATGAAAAGTTGAGAGGAGAAAAGGCACAAATTGTTTCTAGACAATGTGGTATGATGTATGGTACGCATGACTGTAGTATGCACAAAATGTTCTGGAAAAAATAGGAGTCAACTAATTTAATTAGGGTTTATATTTAGGAAAGACTTCTTGGAGATGATTCCTGAATAGAAGGTCTTGAGGGACAAGCAGCATATTTTCTAAGTGAAGAAAGAGCCAGGGTAAGAAAGCTTCAGGAAATAAGAATACAAAAGTACAAATAGAAGAGATGGTATTTTTTAGGGAACATGTATTCAGTATCCCTGGATTTGCAGTGCAAAGAAGGATGGGGAAGGGATGTCAACCAAGGATGTTAAAGAGACAGGCTGGGGTCTAAAGGGCAATGACAAGAAGCTTGGACATATTTTATCCTTAATGACATCATTTATACAACAAAAAATAGAACAGTTTCTACCGCACAAGACTGTTGGGAGAATTAAATGAAATAGCAAATGTATACTTAGATCAAGGGCTGGCATGTGCTATGAGTTCAAGAGCTGTTAGCATATTAGCTATTAGGCAGGGTTTGTCAAAGTGTGGGGTCTAGGAACAATGTATATCAGAATTTCTAGACATATCAAACAAGAAAATCCCCAAGTGATTCCTAGGTACATCAATTTTTGAGAACCAGAGCTCGGGGTGAAGAAGAATCACTGAAGAGTAATAAGGAAGAGAGTGACATCTTTAGTACATTTTGGAGGGCAGCATAGTGACACAAGGTAGCTTTATGCTTGAGTCAGGGAGACCAGTTAGAAAGTTCCTGCAATGGTCCTGTTGATAAAAAATAGTTGAGAAGTAATTAGTGTGATGTAGACTGAAAGGACATGATAAATTCATGTAATATTTAAAATATAAAAAAGAAAGATTGTGAAATTGGGTGAATGTACAGGGAAGAGAAACCCTAGGGTTTAGGACATCTTCAAAAGGAAAACTGTGGTTCCTACTTTTCAACTCTTCTTACTTACACATTTACTTTTAATGTGTAACTTAAAAGTTACATCATCAACTTTTTATAAAATGGATATGATTAGTGATTTTAAAAGGACAATTTCAGAGGCACAGAATATTAGGCAAAATAGTGAAGAGATACATATAAAGAGCACATATGCTAAAGAGTTGTCTCCTTGCCCACTGTGCTCAGATTGAGACCAATTTCTCCTATAGCCATGGACACTGGAGTGCCTTTTGGAAGTTCTTAAAATAGCTAGCTGCACAATAAAGAATGTAATTTCATTTGGCTAAATTGAAAGGCTCATAACCAAGAATAATAAATAAATTAAAAAGCTCAGTGGGGGTACTGAGGCCAAAGCAGAGGGACAAAAAAGATGTATTCCTTCATACTTCAATTCATAAAGTCTTTTTAGTGAGTGACCAAAAAGGACAGACAGCACTTCCACAGGTTCCACCATTAAACACAGTTTCTGGCAAATAACGATCTATTTTTCTTCTATATTTTTAAATAAACCAAATAATCAGAAATATGGAAATGCTGTTCACTAAGTTGCTTCAATATAAACATCACAGAAATCAAGGAAGATGAAGTTTTCACAACAGATAACCAACAAAAACTCAATCTTGGATCAACTCTTCCTATCTCCCCCTCTAGCTCCTCATTTCAGAAAGACAACCATTGTTTTGAGTTTTAAGATCTTCTAAAAAACAATTCGACATTTAATACTTTTCTTAATTTGGGTATACATGTGTTATTACTTTTTCCTTGGCTTGCCTGTCAAGGTCAAAGAATGCAAGAACCAAGAGAACCACTAAAAACCATCTGGCGTAACCCTTTAATTTTTTAAAGTAAAGTCCAAAGATATTAAACAAATTTCCAGTGTCACAGAGCCAAGCAGAAGAATTAAATCTATCTTCATACAAGTTTATCTTCAAACTCTCATACACTTACCCCACCATGTAAGTGATGGCCACATTTATCATTTTGCCCTGAATTTTCTGCTAAGTAGCACTACAACATTTCTAAGAAACTAATTATTTTAAGAAGGTAAGTTCCAAATCATAAAATGCAGTTTTTTCAATTGCAAAAATAGGCATCCCTTTACCTAACCAACCTCTCTTGATGACTTCTTTAATTATGTCCGTGTTGTCTCCATTTTCCTCCTACTGCTAAAAGAACAGAGTTACTCCCACCTGTCTTCTTACCTCCATGATTTGGCCCCATAATAACTTTTTTTTAAAATCTTACATCTCGTACCACTTCCCTTCAACACATAACATTACTTAGTATGGTAGGGTGAACATAAAAGAGCCAGGGGTATCATGACAAATGTCTATCTTCTACTACCTCCCTTCAATCTATAGCCAAAGGAGAAAGACCATTTCATTTGCATTACTGCTAGTGGCTCTTCCCCACATCTGGAAAACTCATTTCCCTGATTTCTACTTGCTGAAATCCATCAATCCTCTATGATCCAGTTAAAAATTCACCCCCAGGTATCAACAAAACCTACAGCTATATCATACTTAATAGTGAAATACTGGTCTCTGATGTCAGAACCAAGACAATGATATTTTACTTTGATTCTTGCTGTACTGCAGATTCTAGTCAGTGTTCTTCCTTCCAGGGATAGAGCAGAAAACAGTTCAGGGAAGGGCTCTGATCCCAAGGAACAAACTGGATGACTTCAGAAAACACTATGCATTATACATAAGACAGAAGTGGTTAACAAGTTACACTGGGATGGGGGGCGGGGAAAGTAGGACTTTAGAAAGGGCTGTCACAGAGAGTCCCTAAAAGGCAATATCAGACCCAAGACCTGAATGATGAGAAGCAGCAAGCCACTGGAAGAACTAGCAGAATTTTCGAGGTAGAGGAAATAGAAGTTAAAATTTCCTTGGAGAAGTGTTACATAAGGTGAGCTTGAAGAAAGTTTAGTAGGTGAGGTAAGATCAATAACGTAGTGGCTGGCTAAGGCAAAAAAAGACAGTAAAGTTCCCTGAAAATCATCTAAAGAGATAAAGAAAAGGCAACAGACAGGTGCCCAGAGGCCAAACAGAAGATAATTTCACAAAGGAAGCATCAAGTAAGTACAGAATAACATAACACTTGTTGAATTTGGCAAACTGGTAATGAAGCGAAAGTCTTACAGAAAAGAAACTCAAGTGCAGTGGGTTAAAGAGTGAATGAGAGTCAAGGAAATATTCATAAAAAGATGAGTATGAAAAAAAACTGGAGAAATTTTTGTTATGAAAAGGGAAAATAGTGTGGCTTTAATGTGGAGTGGCAGCTCCCTGTTTTCTTTTTAAAAGGGGGAATATATGAACAAGTTTATATGTAGAGAGAAAAGAGACAATGAAGAGAAAGAAGTTGTAAATACAGAAAGGGGATAAATGACACAGTAAAGTTGTAGGAGAGGTCAAAGGAACCCAGTCCAAAGCCAGAGGTGAAGATAAGACAGCGGTCATTTGCCCAAGGAGAAGAAGTGTTGGGGGCTCAAATAAGTACTGATAAAGTTTTGCTAAGAGGAACATGAAAGGAACTGTCTGATAACTCTTAAGCATAAAGCTTGGCAGTGTGTGGGGAAAGGTGCATTTGACACTAGCAGCATTAGTACCAGCAATAATTTGCGCCGTCAGTTTTCTCTACAGTGCTCAGCAGCCCAAGAGAGAACTGGAGAAGCAAACAACCATTTTACTCTGTCATCCAAGAGTCCATACCGTTTGGTTTATAATATTTTTGCAGCTTTTAAAGAACTTTGCCTTCCACTATAATTATACACAACTCTGCCTACCACTCCAATGTCTTCTTCAGTGACAGCACTAAATTGAAAGTCAATAAATTCTAGGTAAAAGAATGGATACGGTCACATAGTATTCAAAATATTGCAATATAATTCAAGATAATCCTGTGCTTCTCCACCACCTCACATATAAGTCAATGACATCATAAAGACTAAGTTTACCACTTCAGATGATGTTTAGAACAACAATGTAACAGATTAGGATACACCCCTTAATCACTTGTTTTAACAAAACAATTCATTAAAAGTAAATGTTGCTTTGTGTCATGACAGTCTTACATACAGCATCTAAACACCAGTATCTATTTTAAACAAAAATACAGCTGAACAGTTAGCTAACTGCTTTTAACTCAGAAACCCTAGATATTTGCATTCCACTTGAAACAAAAGGTATTTACTTCCAAAGTATAAAAAGCTGCTTTAAATTATGGTTATTTCCAGTAGATTTCATATACTTCCATAAACCTTCTAGATTTCTCATTCTTTGGAATTGGACGCATTAGGAGATCTTTAGGAAATCTCATCAACCAATTACGCCTACTAATCCAGTCTGTTTACATTCCAATTTTGCACACACTCCCCTACACAATTAAACAACTGGTTTGGGGATAAGCATCAGCAACACCTGTGGACCATCAAGTGCCATCCTTGCCCAATAAGGGTTAGGAACCACACCTGAATGCCAGCTCTCTGACAGCTAAGCAACTCCAAAGGCGAGGTGTCATTTTGCTGACTAGAGTACTGAAGAATCTGGAGACAGACCTGCTTGTCCAAAACCCAACACAAATTAACAGATATCCTAAACCTGGATAAAGCGGAAACGAAAGTGTCAGGTCCTTTGCTTTAAAGAGAATGCTGTCCGTTTGGGGAAAGGGCAGCGAGGAAAAAGGGAAAATGAGCCCCCACTCCCAACACATCTTCCTCTCCACACAGGGAATATGTGGAAACATCCCTTGGAAGCGGCTTCTACAAAGTCGGATGTCCTAGAGTCCTCAAGAAGCACTGATCCGGGAACGCAAACAGCCAGCCACCTCCTGGCCACCTGTGTCCAAGTCAAGCAAGGGGGTTGGGGGTGTAGGATTAGGTTTTGGAGGGGGTCTTCACCCCAAGGGGACAGAAGGCAAGAGAGGAGGTGGTCCAGAAAGTCCAGGGCTTGGAGCGCAGTTCAAGGGGAGAAATTGGAATAGAAAGGAGGAAAGGGGATGGGCACATGGTTTTTACCACAGCTGTTAGGGACACTATCCAGGTGGAATCCTCAGCCTAAGACCAGAGGCTCCACCGTCACGACCGCCCCCCCTCCCCTCCAACACACACCTGCCCTACGACCCGCAGGTGGCACTCTCGCGGTCAAGGGCGACATGAGGCGCGGAGGGCAGGGCGCGGCGGGACCACTGCGCAGGTGGCTCCGGGTCCTCCTCGGGCTCACCTGGAGAGAACCGGGCGCCCGGGGCTCCTCGCCTCAGCCCCCTCGCCCCCTCGCACTCACCCAGATCATGAGGCTGTCGCACAGCGACAGCTCAGGCTGCGGCAGCGGCTGCGTCTCCTCCATGGCCGGGGCAGCCGTCGACTACGCCGCGGACACCGACACCTCCCTCCTCCCGGCGCTCCTCAGGAGCCGGCGTCGAGACCTGCTAGCCCGCGGGGAAAGCTCGATAGCCAGGCCCAGCGCCGGCGCCGCTCACGCGCGAAACCTCGCGCAGCCGACGTCGCGGCGTAACCCCCTCCTCACCCGCCCGCGCCTCGCTCCTGCGTTCGCCCCCTCCCCCGTCTGGGCCCGGCCGCGCTGCTCAGCACCTGAGAGCCCCGCCCCCTCCCCGCCCCGCCTCCCCCCTCCCCTTCCCGCCCTCCCCTCCGTCCCACTCCTACACACCTCGCCCCGCTGAGTGACCTGGGCGCGCACCAGTCACAAAGAAGCTAGCTACCCGAGGGGCGGGCAGGGCGGGGCGAGGGCGGGAAGACCGGGAGTGGGTTGCGCAGGAGGGAAACTGATTGGACGTGCCCTCGTGGGCTCTGACCAATCAATGTGAGACAAGCCGCTGCAGCGGGAGAGAGCGAGGGTGGGTGGGAAGAGGTTTATGACCTGGCAGGTGCAGTGAGGGCGAGAGTGGGAGGTTGCGCGCGGGGGAGGCGAGCGCGCGTGCGCGACGGGGATTGGCGAGGCTGAAGCTTCCTCCGGCCCCAATGGGTAGAAGGGGCGGTAGGGCCCATGCGGGGCTCAGGCGTCTTCCCGCCTCCTCCTTCGCGGTAGCACGCGTCCTGGCTATATCTGTGGAGACCCACTCTCGCCTTCCACATTGTCTTCCGAAATAGGTCGTACCCGTGAATTAAAACCACTCGAGGAAGGAAGAGCTGATTTTTCTCCTAGACCCTCCTTGGAAAGGGATATTTTAATTTGCAGACGTGTGTCCTAAAGAAAAGACCTTAATGCTGTTTAAATGAAATAAGCTTTCACGGAATCACAAATCATAGATAATTTTATTTTAAATGAGGCAAAAGGGGAAATAATTTCAGGTATCAAAATGAAAAATGATATCTTAGTTTTCGGAAAACATGGAAGATATCAATGTACCCATTTTCCTTTGGCGGTAGAAAATCTTTTTTCTGAGGACGTTGGGAAGAGGGACAGGCATATAAAATTGGAAGCTCTCCAAGCTACTAATAGATGGCTTAGGTTATTGAAAAGGGCTAGAATATTCTTAGTCTTCCTGTGACTTCTGTCATTCATAAACTCATCCATTTGTGCTCTGAGTGAAAAACAGCTGGCTTTTTTTTTTATATTGCTGCGTTTTTATATTTAGACACTGAAAAGTTAAAACTGATGGAGGACTGCAATTAAAAGCCCCCAAATGTAAATCAGTCTCATTCTAAAAATACAGTACATTCTAAAAATAGCGTTTGCTATTGGTTCTCTGAACATTATTCCAGAACTTTCTTAACACCTCTGAAGTCACTTCATATTCCAGACAGTAGGAACATTGGTAAAGTTAACGAAAACTGCAAGATTTAGGAATTGAAGACCTGGTCCGAATCTTTATTACCCACTGGCTGTTCTCCCATGGACCCCAAACTCCACATTCCTAAAATCATTGTAATTAAAACGTAAACATACATTGTAAATGTAATGTAAATTGTAAATTGTAAACTTTGCAAATATGAGGTACTATAATCATATGTACTGAGAAGCATACGAGGACTTCTCAACAAATTTATCACTGAAAACTACAGGTGATTGAATTACTCAAAATATTTAATGAGAATAACTCAGGGAAATTGAGTTTGTTTCTGGGCTCTGTAGGGGGTAAATTCTCAGGAAAACATGCCCAATTTATTTCATGATACTAGAACCAATGGAAAAATATGTGAAGGATATGGTCAGTGAATTGAGAAAAAAAGAAATACAAATATTTTAAATAAATATAAAAAAGTTAGAAAAACAACATGAATCACTAAAATAGAACAACTAAAAAGAAAATGTTGAAAAGATTGAAGTGTGCTTTTATGTGTAACTGGAACAAGCATTTTAGAAAAAATTCGACAATCTTTATCAGGAAACTTTAAAATATCCATATCATTTAAACTAATAATTCCACTTCTGGTCATAAATTATTGAAATCATCAAAAATGCAAAGGCTTTGAACCCCCAATGATATGTTATTGAACAATTGTGCAATTGATGAATACATGTCCAATAAGCAAGAAAGGTTAAATACATTATAGCAGATTTGTAAGATAGAATATTCAGCAACTAATAAAAATTATGTTTCAGAGAATATTTGATAATTCAGTTGTCACAATGTATAGTATTAAATAAAATTTAGATTAAAGTATCAGCCATCTGACCTCAATATTATAGATATTATTTATTTATTTTAATATGTACACAGTAAGAAGAAAAAGGAATAATCATCAAACTACTGTTATGTTTAGATATGGATGGCAAGTAATTATTTTCTGTTATCTTTTATATTTTTTAGTCTCATTACAATGAGTTTGTATTACTTTGTAATCAGAGATAAAAGACATTAGAAGAAATGCCAAATACAACATGGGCTATCTCTCCAACTATTAAATTAGCATTAATTTTTTAGAAGTTGGCATCCATGTTTGGAGAGTTGAATGAAACTACCTTTTCAACACTAGTTGGAGATTATAAATTGGTGCAATCTTTCTTAAAATTTTTTGACGGTGTATATCAAGAGCCTTTAAAATGTTCAAAGCCTTTAAGACAATAATTTCACTTTCAGAATCTATTCTAAGAAAATAATAAATGTATATAAAGAGCTTAATACAAATACTAGCTTATAGTAGTTGCTGAATACCTTTTAGCTATTCTATGCACTGTTTGTGTGTCTTGGAGGGTAGGTGTGTAAGTGTGTATTTGCACTCATACAAGAAAAAACCTGAAATAAAATATTAGTAAAAGTTATTTACAGTAATTTTTACCTTCTCATTTTCCAATTTCACCAAAATATTACCTTTTTAATTAAAATATAACCAAACTTTTCTTTTTGTCATTGAGGGAGAGATGGGATCAGGAAGAGATTTTAACTCTGAGTTGGTCTATAAGTATATAGATAAATGATAAAAGGAGAAAATCCCTAACTAGGCACCTTAAATAGAACTGTAGTAGGCTCTATTTATAAAGAGGATAGCTATGCCTTGCACATACAGGTGATGAAATAAAGAAATGGAAAAGAATTCTAAGGCTGTTCCTGCTGATTTCCAGATAACTCTGAATGGCTGAGAGTGGACACCACTAGAAGACTGTGGTCTGGACAGTCATAGACTTATACATATCAAGCAGCCATATATAATGGAGATACCATAGCAGCAGCAAACAGTCTAAGTAAACTTCAGGAGCAAAGCATTCATTCCTGAAGCAAATTATTGGGACCATACACAAAGGGTCCAGACATCACTGCTTAGGTGCAGCTATTCCTTTCACAGACCCCCCTTAAACAGATGTCCTCCAAATGTTGATGGTAAGAAGGACAAAGGGATAAAAGAAGGGAGGGAGAAAGGAAAGAACTGCAACATAGGCTCAATCTCAGCAATAGAGACAGGGGAAGTCAGAATAATATGAGATCTACCATAGGGATTAACCTGGTTTTATGGATGACTCCCTCAAGTGTGGTATGCAACCCACAATATCCAACCATAGCAAGCTCATGCTACTTCCGGTCAGCATCCAGGTCCATAGGCAGTTGAATGCAGCAGCAGACTTTCCTAGTCTGTGACAATTTTCAGAATCTGGGATACTATTATCTTGGAATAATAATACTATTATCTTCGCCCTGGAGAAGGGGATTTACAAGCCTTAGGCAGAATCCTGTGGAAGATAGATGGTAACAAAAGTTGATATTTTAAAACACCTTCTTGTTCTTAGGCCTGTGATCACAGTGGGCACGATCACCTAAAGCTTACCCCAGCTCCATGAAATACTGTACTAAGTTTTGAGAAGCAAGACCAGTTCCAGACATTATGCACAAGTGGTATTTACCCTTCTGTTAATGGGACAATCTTGAATAGAATTGACTTGAATACTCAGTGGGTCTGAACTTTTAGGTGATGAGGCCAGGAAGACACAGACAAACTTTATCCCTACAGATGTTTTCAGTCAGGGTGACTATTGAGGTAGAGACTATTGATGGTTCAGGGATGTAGACTCCTTTCCACTGTTTATGAAAAGGAATACTCATCTATTCTTCACACTGGCCAGGAACTGACTCTTCTTATGAGATTACTGCTCATGTAGGGACTGTATGTGACACTGGGAATTTTGCTTCTGGGGCTTTTGCAGATGTAAGTTGCAGAGATTTTATATCACTTATTGAAACTGCCTTCTAATGCATTTTTGTTTAATGCTTGTAAGCAATATTATCACCAACATTTTGGGCTGCCTTAAAAGAGATTATTCTAAGATTTCAATGCAGAAATTCAAGTCAACTTCAAGTTCAAATTAAGGCTGAAGGCATCTCTGCCACTGGGGAATGATATCTATAGAGCAAGAGATTTTAAAATTGTACCATAAGCAGGAAAACTGAATCTTAACTTTGAGGATCTTTGTTATAAAAGACTGTTGTAAGTTGGATTTTCCAGGAAGTAGAACCTGAGATGGAAATTAGCATGCAGGAGGTTTATTAAGAAATGCTTTGGGGAATAACAGCTATGGGAGGGAAGGAAAGGAAGCAGAAGTGGGCAGAAGGAGAATACAGGCAGTGGGTGTAGTCCTGATGAAAGTTTTAATTGATCCCTGGGGAGCCCTGAAGCTGGAATGGCCTTTCCAAATTGTTCCAAGTTTGAATGAAGGAAACCTGGTTTTTACGCCTTTATATTGACAAATCATTACATGTGGGTTGCCCTAGACAGGTGGCAAGGCAGCCTAGGCAATTCACAAAGAAGGCTGATGGCTGATGGCTGTCTGCTGGGAGCATTCCCAGATGCTGGAAATATCCAGGCAGTACATCACAGTATCCTCTGCACAGCAGTAGCACCCACAGTCAGTCTGGGTGGGTGTGAGAGTGCCATCACTCAGAATGGGAAAGCATGGTGTCAGAAAAAAGTGTGGGCAAATGACCGTAAGTGTGGCAGTACAGTATCATAACCACAAATTTAAAATAGTCAGAAAGGAAAAATGTTGGCATCCTTGGTTCATGGACTGAGAAGTCTCCAAAATTAGAAGGGATTGTAGTCATAGTTATAATTTCATATATGGGCTTAGTGTCAAATAGCTAAATGAGTGATATCTTTGAGGATTTAAGACTGGGAAATCTTAAATTTCCTTGGCTGGGAAAACAAAATTTACAAAAAAGATAAATTACAACACAGGGTAATCTTATCAATTATGTTTTAAACTTATAGGAAAGAGTGTTTAGTTTGCCATTTATTGAGTGAAAATAAATATAACTGTTTCTTTTATTGAGCATATTTAAGCTCATCCCAAAGTTCTAAATATAATTGAACATAATTATTTTCTCTTCTCCTAAATAATTCAATGAGAAAAAATTTAGATAGCAAGGTATATGTAGCATTTTTTCAAATACTTAAAAACAACATGTAAAAATAGGCATTTAGTAAAATGTACTGATAATACAACCAAAGTATCATTTAAACATATAAATCCTCTAGTTTATATCTTAGTTTTTCTTAGTGAATCACATGTCATCATTTTACACTCTTAAAAGAGATGATCCATGCTTCTCATTCAGTCAGTGACCTATTTTTTATGTACAAAAATCCTTCTAATCCATCGTAAGCAGGTTTTTAAAACAAAGACAAAACAGTGACACATAGCAAGTGCCTAATCATTTAATCCATGGATGTTTATCTCTAAAAAGAAAAAATAATCTAACTTTATAGTATAACTACTCAGGGTATCTTTTATACAAGAGTGTTGAAAATTAATATTTTAAAAAGAAAAACTCTTTAATTTACATTTTATATATATATAAGTAGATAAAATCACATGCATAAGACTGGTTTCACAGAATTAATAAGAGGATAGTGTCTAATGAGAACAAAGATCACTATGTTAGAAATGCTATTTATATTTTATTATAGCTTGAGAAAAACTATACTTGAAACTCTTGTAGCTAAATGTGATATTGTGAAGCCTCCACATGTATGTGAATTGAAAATACATGAAAGTGATATTGGCCTAAGGAGGAAGAATATCTTGCTCACTCTCCTCCATGTGTTAGATAAGAATAATTTATATAGAATGTAATACATTTTAAAATGCCAAAATGTTAGAAGGAAGAATTTATCAAGTCATTTAAGGACAGAAGAAAAGCGGGCTACTTAATCACAAGCAATAACAAGTTGGACTGTAAGAACGAGAATGGGAATGCCAGGAAAGATGTGCAAAGGGTTTATTAATGTGAGCAGAAAATTCCTTGAAACTCAGTTATAGCTAATGAAATTTTTTAAATGATTTACTTAAATAAATAAGTACTGTCTAATGTGACTTGGGAATATTCCCCAAAGAACCTTAAAACAAAATAAAACAACCAAAAAACAATGAAAAACAAAACTGAGTAGAGCTTAGCCTTATACAGAAAAGAGAAAAGCTGCACATTTCATTGAAGTAGAGGAAAATGTTTTGTATGAACACAATTGGTGACTAAGAACATATCCAATCTTAAAGCTATGACCAATGATAATAATAGCTAAAATTTATGGAGTACTTATTAGGTGCTAAGTGCTTCACTGATGTTAATTAACTTATCCTTAACAGCCCGATAAGGTAGGTAGCATTTTTCATCTTTATTTTACAGATGAGAAAGCTGATGCATAGAGAGGCACCCAAGCTCCTTCTGCTAATAAGTTGCATATCTCAGAAAATTTCTTTCCAGATGTGAAGAAAAGAATCCTCCAAAGGGAGATCAGAGCTGATTTTAAAAGACAAACATTGCAAAATAAAATATAACATATGCAATCCTTCTTCTTTAGCCATTGTGGTTTCTATATTTTCCGTGGTTACTGAAATATCTCTTCAGGCAGTCAACATTCTTTTTGTTCAACGCTGTGAAACAAGCAAATCCATCATGTCTAGATGAATGAAATTAATTATTACCTGTTAGAGAATCTGCTGACTGTAGGTTAATGACTACAATTGTTGACTCAGGGACCTTGAATGTATTAAGCTTTTGGCATTTTGTATCTGAAGATGAGCTTGAAGGATTATTTTTACCCAGTTTTTCTTATAAACTTCACGTTATTTTTCTAAAGAGTAAGTTGGCCATTTGAATTAAATAACTGGCCTACTCGTGAGCCTGTATTTTTTTTGTTATGTGCAAAGGGTTTTTTTGTTTTCGTGTTTGATTTTTTAGGTTATAGTTGCCACATCCAGATAGATGGATAGATAGATAGATACATAGATGTATATGTATAATTCAAGAGTAACAGAAATAATTTCCCTTTACCCTTAAATATGTCAGCATATATGTCTTAGGAATAAGGACATTCTTTTACAAAATCACATATAATTACCACACTTGGAAAATTTAACATTGATACAACATTATTGTCTAATATGCAATCCTTCTTTAAATTTACCTAATTATCCCCACTTATTCCTTTCTTTCTGTCTTTCTTTTCTTGTATCCAAAATTGAGGAATCAAGGATCATGCATTGTATTTATTTTCATGCTTTCCTCTAATCTAGGTCACTGCCCAAGGCTTTGTGTGTGTGATCTTTCATGACAGCAACATTTTTGAAAATTCTAGTTTAGTAGACTTGGATTAGTTTCCTCATGGTAAGATTTGATTTAACTATTTTTGGAAGAGATTATATTGCTTAGTGCATCACTTTAGCAGGAGCATGGTACTGGATTGTCTGATTATGCAAAATGTTAAATTTTATCAATTGATTAGAATGGGGTCCATTAGATTTCTTCAGTGTAAAGGCATTTTCTCCATTATAATTACTAAATGATCTGAGACTGTGTGAGTACATTATTCCCCCAGATTTTCCCCCCAATACTTTTAGCATACATTGATAATTATTACCAGAATCAAGTATTACCATGGTGGTTGTAATAGGGTGATTTTATATTTCCATTATTCCTTCCACATCTATTAGGTGGCATTATTCTGTGAAAAAGAGTTTTCCCTTTTTACTCCATACCCACCTTTAAATTTTTTAAAGTGTGTATGTGGACTCACATTTATTTTTATTCAATATGTTATAATTTATTCCTGTCACTATTCATTTTAATCATCGATCTATGCCAAGTTCAGCCAGTGGGAACCCCTTCACATTGGATTCTGCATCCTTTTTGCATACCTCTAGTGTTTTTTGAGTGATTCCATGCTTTCTGGCACAAGATGTTCCAGGCTCCCTTTGTACTTTCCTTGACCCAATCCTGGAATTAGCCATTTTTCTAAGGATCTCTGGTGCAATGTTATAGAGAATGGCATTTAGTAAGGCTGGATTTTAATGACCAAAGAAGGCTCCATTCATAATTACAATTTCATTCCTTGGAAATTAGATTTTAGTCTCCTGTTAAAATAAGGAAATCCCTACAAAAACTAAAATGTTGAACCTAATAGTCATTTACACTTAGGGTGAAAGTATTTAACAGCCCATTAATTTTTATAAGAGATAGGAAGCTGATAGAATGAGGACACTGGACCGCAGGCAATGGTGAAGTGAGAGCGGCCCATGGAGGAAGAAAGAAAGCTAACATCAATTTCTTCTATTCCAGGCACCACCACATACACAATTTAAATTAATCTCCATAACAATCTTATTTTTGCAAGTGAGGAATTAACTTGTTTAAAGTTACAGTTTCTATGGCAGATAGCTCAGAACTAAAACCCTTACTTACTTGACCCTAAAATCTTTATCTGAACCTTCTACCACCCCATGCCATTCTCCAAGCCAAGCAAGGAGGTCTGGGGCCTGAGAAAACAAGTTTCACCCACTTCATGTTTCAAGAAGGGCAAACTTTGGTCATACTGCCTTCCCTGTTTCTTGAAGTTGTTCATTGTGACCTGCATACACAGCCACCCTCATAAGCATTGTCCTTCAGTTGAGAATGAGGGTCAAATGTTTTTCTCTACTGCTCAGGAAGTCTGTGGGAAACAATTTCCTATTTCATTTGCTTTCAGTGTTGATTCAAAAAGAACAGATAGGCATCTTAAACTGAATGCTGTCTGTCTCAGTTGGATTATTCACTACAAGTACTATCTGTTGCCAGAAGTTAGTGCTAGTGGTGGGAAAGCGTGTTGCAGGCTTGTAAGAGATAACTGGAGAAAGCTGCCTGAGAAACAATGTTAGGTACAAAGCCCAGAAGAACATGTTTTTCTCCCCTCTTTATTATTACCTTGGTCAAGTTCCTGAACTCTCTTGGCTCTTAGTTTTCTCACTGTAAATGGAGATAATAATAGCTTGCCTGCCTGAAGAAATGAGGTAGGCTATTGAGGACAATATCAACAACCACATATTAAGTATCTTCTATAGGTAGAGCATTTCCTTTGACACTAGAAATGTGAAGAAATATAAGGCAAAACTCCTACCCATGCTATGCTTACCATCAAGTTGGGGATGCAAAACTTGCATGTAAAAAAGACAAATAAATAACACAAAGATATATTTGTAACACAGCATATGAGCATCAAAGACAAGTGAAAGGATGAATCACCAAGAACATTATAAGCTTCCCATCTTAAAATAATAATAAAAACACCTTTCTCTTTTTTCCTACCAATGTTCTAAAAAAGAAATCAAGGAAGGAAAGAATAAAGCACTGAAAGAATGAATGAAAAAGGTAAAAGAAAAAAGGAAAGAGAAAACACAGAAGGAGTGATAAAAGCAACTGTCTAGGTAAATATAAAAGTCAATATAATGTAGTTTTAGTTTGTAACTCCTGCTTTTTCTTATATGATTTAAAGGCAACTGCACAAAACAATAATTATAAATCTATGTTGATGTGCACACAATGTATAAAGTTGTAATTTGTGAGAATAAAAACATAAAGAGAGGAATGGAGCTGTATAGGAGCAAACATTTTATATCCAATTAAAACTAAGTTGATATTAATTAAAACTAGATTGTTATAAATTAAAATGTTAATTGTAATCCCTAGGGCAAGTACTAAGAATACAACTGGGAGAGGCAAATACATAAAATGTAACCAAAATGTTATATAATACCCTGAAATAAAAAAAAGAAAAAAAGAAATGAGAAAGAAATCAAATTGGCATAGTATGAAATATATTTAACACAAAAGAGGCAGTAATGGAGGAATTGAGAGAAACAAAGATATAAGACATATAGAAAACAAATAGCAAAATAGCAGAAGTCCTTCCTTACCAGTAATTATACCAAAAGTAATCAGATGAAAATCGAATCAAAATGCAAATGTTGGAAAAATGGATTTAAAAACATGATCCAACCATATGCTGTCTATAAGAGACTCACTTGAGATCTAAAGACAAAAAGAAGTTGAAACTTAAGAGATTGAAAAAAGCTATTTCATGTAAACACTAACCACAAGGCAACTGGAGTGGCTATATTAACATCAGACAATATAGCGTTGAAGATAAAAATCATTAAAACAGACAAAGATATAATGATAAAAGAGTCAATCTATCAAGAAGATATACCAATTATAAACCTATAATCAGAGCCCAAAATATATGAAGCAAAGACTGACAATTAAAGGGAGAAGTAGATAATTCAACAGAAACAGTAGGGTACTTTTAGACTCCACTGTCAACAATGAACAGAACAATTAGAAGATCAAGAAGGACAGAGAGGACTTGAACAACACTGTAAACCAACTAGATCTAAGAGACATACCTGCATAAAAAACTCTACTCAAAAACAGCAAAATACACATTCTTCTCAAGTGCACATGGATCATTTTCCAAGATATACCATATGTTAGGCCATAAAACAAATCTCCATAAATTTTAACAGACTGAAATCATACAAAGTATCTTCTCTGACCATAGTGGAATGAAATAGAAATCAATAACAGAAGGAAAACTGGAAAATTCATAAATATGTGGGAATTAAATAACATACCCTTAGATAAACAATTCGCCAAAGAAGAAATCACAAGGGGATTTACAAAAATAGTTAGAGATGCATGAAAAGGAAAACAAAATATGCCAAAACTTACGGGATGCAATAAAAGCAGTGTTCAGGGGGAAATTTATAGTTTTAAATGCCAACATTAAAGAAAAGAAAAATCTTATATCAATAACCTAACATTCCTAAGTAACTAGCAAAGAAAGAGCAAACTAAGCCCAAAGCAAACAGAATGACTGAAATAATAAGAAGATAAATGAAATAGAGAATAGAAAAACAAGAGAGGATTAACGAAACCAAAAGTTGGTTTTTTGAAAAGATCGACGAAATTGCCAAACCTTTAGTTTAACTGGTAAAGACAAAAAGAAGAATAAAATTACATAAAAAATTGAAATGGTGACATTACTATTAGCTTTATAGAAATAAAAATTATGAGAATGCTATGAACATTCATTTATAAACAAATTATATAACTTAGACAAAATGAACAGATTCTTAAAACACACATACTACCAAAATTGACTTAAGAAGAAATAAAAAATCTGAATAGAACTAAAACAAATAAGGAGATTGAATCAGCAGTCAAAAGCTCTAACAAAAAATATCTCAGGACTGGATGGCTTCACTGGTGAAATCTACCAAATGTTTTTAGAAGAACACCAATCCTTCTCAAACTCTTCCAAAAAATAGAAGATAAGTACTCAGTCTGTGAGGCTAGCTTTACCTTGATACCGAAGCCAGATAAAGACATGACAAGAAAATAAACTTCAGGACACTATCTCTTATGAATATAGTACAAAAATCCTCAAAAAAATACAGGTATTAGACCAAATGGGATTTAATCTAGGAATGTAAGTGTGTTCAACATATGAACAACAATCAATGTATTACAACATATTAATAAAAGGAAGGGAAAAAACCCACACATTCATCTCATTTGATACATGAAAAGCAGTTGGTAAAATTCAACAATCTTTCATGATAAAAACACTCAGAAAACTGGGAATAGAAGGCAACTTCAGATAAAGGTTATCTGTAAAATCCCACAGTTAATATCATACTTAATGTGAAAGACCAAAAGCTTTGTCTCTAACATCAGGAACAAGACAAGGATTTCTAGTCTTGCCTCTTCTATTCACATCATATTCGAAGATCTAAAATTTCAGCCAGAGCAACAAGGCAAGAGAAAGAAATAAAGGCCATCCAAATTGAAAAGACAGAGATGAAACTATCTCTACTCATAGATGACATGATTTCATATTTTATATCACACAAAAAACTATTAGAGCTAATAAAGGAATTCAGCAAAGTTGCAGGATATAAGATCAAAACTCCACTGTATTTCTACAATGGATATCTACATTGAATACAAACTCCATTGTATTTCTAGACACCAGCAATGAGTAATCTGAAAAGGAAATTAATAAAACAATTACATTTAAAATAATAAAATATTTAGGAATAAATTTAACCAAGGAGGTTAAATTATACACTGAAAACTATAAAACTTTGGTGAAGGAAATTAAAGAAGACCTAAATAAAGAGACCTTCTATGTTCATGGATGGGAAGACATAATATTATGATGGCAATACTTCCCAAATTGATCTATAAAGTCAATGCAATCTCTATCAAAATTTCAACTGCTTTTGTTAACAAATAGGCAAGGCGATTCTAAAATTTGTATGGAATTGCAAGGGATGCATAATATCCAAAATCCTGAAAAAGAAAAACAGTGTTGAAGAACTCACACTTTCCTATTTCAAAACTTACTACAAACCAAAAGAAATCAATAGTGTGGTCCTAGAATAAGAATACATATATAGGTTAACGGAATATAATTGAAATTGATTTCTAACAAGGATTCTAAGACCAGTCAATGGAGAAAGAATAATCTCTTACACAAATGGTGCTGAGACAACTGGATATCCAAATGCAAAAGAATGAATTTGGATCTCTACCTCACACCATATACAAAAATTAATTCAAAATGGGTCAAAAACCTAAAAGTAAGAGCTAAAACTATACAATTCTTGAGGAAACATAGGTGTAAATATTCATGATCTTGGATTAAACAATGGTTTCTTAAATATGCCAACAGCACAAGCAACAAAAGAAAAATACAAAATATAAACTTCATCAACATTAAAAACTTTTAATTTTTTTAATTGATATGTAGTAATTATACATATGTAGGTGGCGAAAAGTGATATTGCAATACATATGTACAGGTGTGTTGATCAATCAGGGTAATTAGCATCTCTATCACCTCAAACATTTATAATTTCTTATGTTGGAAACACTCAAAAATTCTCTCTTCTAATTTTTTGAAAATATACAATAAATTATTCTTAACTATAATTATACTACAATGCTGTAGAACACTAGGATTTATTCCTCCTATCAAGCTGTTAGTTTGTATCTATTAACCAATCTCTCCCTATTCCCCCCTCCTTCTACCCTTCCCATCCTCTAGTAACCACAATTCTACTTTCTAGTTCTATGAGCTCAGCTTTTTTAGTTCCCACATATTAGTGAGAACATGTGATATTTATCTTTCTGTGCCTGACTCATTTCACTTAACATAATATCCTCCAGGTTCACCTATACTGCCATAAAGGACAGGATTTCACTTTTTTCTTAATGGTTGAGTAATATTCCATTGTGTACATATGCCATATTTTCTTTTGTTTATTTGTTTAAATTTATGGGATATAAGTGTAATTTTGTTACATGAATATATTGTGTAGTGGTGAAGTCATAATAGTCTCTGATAATCCTTTGTATTTTTGTGGCATCAGTTGTAATGTCCTTTTATCATTTCCAATTTTATTTATTTGGGTATTCTCTGTTTTTTTCTTAGTCTACCTAATGGTTGATTGATTTTGTCTACCTTTTCAAAAACCTACGTTTTGTTTTATTAATGTTTTGTATTGTTAGTCTCTATTTCAGTTAGTTCCACTCGGAATTTTATTATTTCTTTCCTTCTACTAATTTGGGGTTTGGTTTGTTCTTGCTTTTCTAATTCCTTGAGGTGCATGATTAGGTTGTTTATTTAAAATCTTTCTACTTTTTAAGGTGGAGTTTATTGCTATAAAATTCCCTGTTAGTACTGCAATTTCTGTAGTCCATAGGTTTTGATATGTTGTGTTTCTATTTCCATTTGTTTTAGGAAATGTTTTACTGCCCACCATAATTTCTTCATTGAGCTATTGGTCATTCAGGACTATGTTGTTTAATTTCCATGTATTCATATTTATATAGTTTCCAAGTTCCTCTTGTTATTGATTTCTAGTTTTATTCTACTGTGATCTGAATAGATCCTTGATATGATTTTGATTTCCTTTGATTTATTTACACTTGTTTTGTGGCCTAACATATGGTCTGTCCTGGAGAATGTTTCATGTGCTGATAAGAAGAATGTATTCTGTAGCTATTGGATAAAATGCTTTGTAGATGCCCATTTCATCCATTTGGTCTATAGTGCAGTTTAAGTCCTATGAATTTTTGCTGACTTTTTTTGTCTAGATGGTCTGTCCAATGCTTTAAGTGGAGTGTTGAAGTCCCAAATATTAATATATTGGGATCTATCTATCCTTTTAACTCTAAAAATATTTGCTTTGTATATTTGAGTGCTCTGCTGTTCAGTGCATATATATTTACAGTTGTTATATTATCTTACTAAATTTATTCCTTTATCAGTATGTAATGTCCTTGTCTCTTTTTATATTTTTTGACTTGCAGTCTTTTTTTTTTAAATGTAAGTATAGCTATTCCTGCTTGATTTTAGTTTCAGTTTGCATGGGATATCTTTTCTCATCCCTTTACTTTCAGTCTATGTGTCTTTACAAGTGAAGTGAGTTTCTTGTAGGCAGCATATATTTGGGTTTTGCTTTTTATCCATTCAGCCAGTCTATATCTTTCAGCTTGTGAATTTAAGCCATTTATATTCAAAGTTGTTATTGATAGGTGTGGACTTACTCCTGTCATTTTGTTAGTTGTTTTCTGGTTGTTTTGCATAATTCTTTATTGCTTTGTTCCTCTCTTATTGTTTATCTTGTGGTTTGGTGGATTTTTTTTTTTTTTTTGGTAGTAGTGATAATGTTTGATTACTTTCTCTTTCTCATTTCTATGTCTTCTTTACCAGTGAGCTTCATACTTTTTGGAGTTTTAAAAATGGTAGGTCCTGGGGATTGGACTCGCTTGAAGCTCTGGCATGTGGGGGGGGATGGGTGGTAGGGGCAATGTATGTAACCCTACCAATATTTGTACCCCCATTATATGATGAAATAAAAGGAAAAAAAATGGTAGGTATCACCCTTTCATATATAGGATACCTTTAACCATTTCTTATAGGGCCAGTCTACTGGTGATAAGTACCCTCAGTTTTGGCTTATCTTGGAAAGACATTAATTCTCCTTCATTTCTAAATGAGAGCTTTGCAGGGTATCATACTCTTGACTAGCCATTTTTCTTTTTTTCTTTCAGCATGCTGAATGTATAATCCCATTTACTACTAGCCTGTAAAGTTTCTGCTAAGAAATCTTCAGTTAAACTGACAAAGCTCCCCTAATATGTAACTTGATTCTCTTCTCTTGCCATTTTTAGAATTCTCTCTTTGTCTCTTGACATTTACCTAAAATATGCCTGGTAGTGGACATTTTTGGGCTGAATCTATTTGGGAATCTTTGAGCTTGCTATATCTGGATGTTTATTTCTCTCTTAAGACTTAGGAAGTTTTCAGCCATTATACAATTAAATATGTTTTCTATGCTTTTTTTTCATTCATAGCTTCATGTTTTAGAACTCCCCTAATGCAAATATTTGTTTCCTTAATGTTGTCTCATAAGTCTAGTAAGTTTTATCCATTCTTTTTTATTCTTTTTCATTTATTTTTAGTCTGACTCATTTATTTCAAAACACCTGTCTTCAAGTTCAGAAATTCTTCTGCTCAATTTAGTCTATTGTTGAAGCTCTCAATTGTATTTAAAATTTTATTCATTGAATTCTTCCATTCCAAGATTTCTTTTGGGGTCTTTTTTATGATATCTATCTCTGTTGAAGTTCTCATTCAGATCATGAATTTATTGTCCTAATTTCATTTAATTGTCTATCTGTATTCTTTTGTATATCACTGAGTTTCCTTAAGATCATTATTTTGAATCATTTTTCAGACATTTAATAGATTTCATTTTCTTTGGGGCCTGTTACTGGGGAATTATTGTATTCCTTTGGAGGTATGTTTCATTGCTTTTTCATATATCTTATATCTCTGTGTTGATGCCTGTGCATCTAGTGGAATAGTCACTTCTAATTTTATGAAGTAGCTTTCATAGGGAAAGAGTTTTTCCTGTAGATTTGTCCTGTAGTGTAATTTGGATGAGCTGTTTTGGTTTGGTTCTGGGTAGTCACAATAGTGTAATCTCTCTGTGGTTTCTTCAGCTGTATTCAACATTAGTGGTGTCTGCAAATGCATCAGTAACCTAGGCTGAAGGGGACTGTGGAGGCTATGAGTGGAGTGTGTGGTGGCTCAGCCACTGGAGTGTGTGAGGTCACTGACAGTGATGGACTCCTAGCAGCTGGTCCTTGGGCCCCTGGTGGGACATGTGGGTATTTAGTATCTGAGATGCTGAAGTGGGTGGGGTCACAAGCAGAAGCAGACCCCAAGTGGGTCAGTCCTTAGGCCCTCGGGGGTGGTGAGGTGCATGGCAGCTCTGCTACTGAGGTAGGTCAGGCTGCTGGTGGAGGAAGACTCCAGGATTTTGGCTCTTGGGTTCTGGGAAGCAGGTGCATTGGCTTCCTCTGTCATGGGGATGGCCTCCCTGCTGTGTTGGACCACTTATTCCCCAGAGTGCTAGGATTGTGGGCTTGGGTGCTAAGTTCATAGCTACGCTGTTGGGTCCTGCTAGGTTTGTGGCCCTGAAGCCTTCTGTTTGGGTATGATGGGATGAGATCAAGGCCTCAGGGATATGGTAATGCAGGAACTACTGGACATTTGGGCAGGATGCATTCTTGTAATGGCTCCATCCTCAAAATGGTGCTGTGCTGCAGCAGCCTGGGTTCCAAAGAGTTAGGGGGCACCCAATGTGAATTCCCTTTCTGGAGTAATACAATTTCATGGATTCTAGTCAGCTCCCTACAATGGACTCAGGGCCTGTGAAGACTGTGTGGGGTTCTCCTGCAGCTAGGATGCAGGTGTCTGTGGTGGTAATGTAAATTGCTAGTGATTTCCCACCTACCTTTTCTCTGCAGTGGGGAGTCCCTCTCGAATCCACACTAATCCCAGCCATCATCCCAGCTGATCCACTTCCTTTTATGCTGCCATCCCAAGTTTCCATGCTTCAGAGAGTCTTTGTCACTTCCCCCTGAATTCTAGTGTTTTCCCTTAGACACTCTGTTCAAGGTATGCTTATCTCCTTGATAATTTAGTCCTTCTTTATGGAGGATTTAAATGCTGAGCACAGACACTTCTAGTCAGCCATCTTAATGACATCCCCAAAATTAAAAATTTTATTCATCAAAGGACACTATTAAGAAAATAAAGACAGTTTAGAGAATGGGAGAAAATATTTGTATATCATATAGCTGATGAGACTTATATCCAGAATATATACAAAACTCTTACAATTCAACAATAAAGTACAAATAAGCCAATTCAAAAATGGGCAAAGGATCTCAATAGGCATTTCTCCAAGGAAGATTAATGGCCAATATGTACATATAAAGATGCTCATCAATCACCAGGGAAATACAAATGAAAAACACAATGAAATACTTTCACACCCACTAGGATATCTACAAAGCAAAGCAAAGCAACACAAAACAACAACAACTACTACAAAACAAAATAGAAAATAGCAAGTGTTGATGAGGTGTGGAAAAAGTGAAACCTTTGTACATTGCTGGTTGGAATGTAAAATGGTGCAACCACAGTGGGAAGAAAAAAACAGTTTGATGGTTCCTCAAAAAGTTAAACATTGATTTATCATAAGACCGAGTAATTCTACTCCTAGGTAAATACTCAAGAAAATTGAAAACAAGTGTTCAAACAAAAAATTATACATGAGTGTTCATAGCAGCATTATTCACAATAGCAAAAATGTGGAAACAACCCAGTGCCCATCAACAGACGAATGGGTAAAAAAATGTGGCATATGCATACAATGGAGTGTCATTCGGCCATAAAACAGAAAGAAGTACAGATTCATGCTACATATGGATGAAACTTGAAAATATGCTAACCGAAAGAAGCTAGACACAAAAAGCTACAATATTGGATGGTTGTATTTATATAAAAAATGCAGAATAGGCGTAGAGCAGAAAGCAGATTAGTAGTTCCCAGGAACTGGGGGGAGAAAGGAAAGGCCAGTGATTGCTCAATGCACACAGGGTTTCCTTTTGGGATGGTGAAGGTCTTCTGGAATTAGACAGTGGTAATGGTTGCAAAACATTGTGAATGTATTAAATGTCACTGAATCGTACACTTTAAAGTGACTAAAAGTGTAAATTTTATGTTATATGAATTTTACTTTAATTAAAAAAATACATGAGGGAAGAGGAAGCATTTAATGATTCTTATTTTATGCCCATGATTATGCAAGTTATTTTCCAACTGTTTGTCATTGATTCATGTGGACATTTGTCCATAAACAGGTCATGACTTAGTTGAAGAGAATGTCCAAACTGGAATGTAAATTTTAGAATTTCCTCTGATTCCGCCTCATCCGTGAAGCCTTTTCTGAGCCTTCCTAAATTGCTACATTTTATGTAATACTTCTCTACCTTTTCAGACTTCTGTTATTGCACATGTTATGCTTTGGTTTTATTTTTTACATTTGTTTTGTTTTACATTGTGACATGTGTATTGTCTTTTACTAGTTTGTGAGTGCTTCAAGACTAGGGTTCTTTTTTTGTGTTTGCATTTCTGGAACTTGGAGTATCATAGTATATATTCAATAAAGATTTCCATTGGCCAGTTTGATTTACATATTTGGTTCCTGTAAGTATACCACATTAATGGCTCCTAAAATAGCCATGTCTGTTTGACTTGCCTGTGCAACACTCAGCATTCATTTCCCAGAATGAAACTAGGTCACATCTGGACACATGAACAGTTTGAAGAATTCTTCTGTCTGAAATACAAAACCCTTAAGTGTATATCAAAGATAATCAAGCTGATCATGCCAAAAACTTTAAGCAACTAAAACTTTATTTGCTTTATTACAGTTTTGGTCTTTGCTCTTTTACTTCATTTATTAACTTTATAGTAACAGAACAATTTACATGCTGTGAAAATCCAAGCAGGATGAAAATGGCAAAAAGAAAAGCAAACATTTTACTTTACGAGTCTTTTACTTTGTGAGATCCCCCTATGCTGTGGTTATTTTGTTTGGTTTGGGGGACAACTTGTGCACAAAGGATCCAACGCATCTCTGTTCTCTTGTAAAAAACTTATGCCAAAAGAGAAAAAAATTCTATCACTAAAGAGGATCTGAGCAAGAAAGCCTCTTCTGACAGCAATAACAATTAGAGTACTTTAAAATAAAAGTAGCATGTCGAATTATCTGACTGGTGATTTCTAGGGCCAAAACCAGAACTTGCTGGATACCTATGAGGCTTTCATTGTGCCTGTGCTAGACACTTCGAACAACATACTTTGTGGCCAGTAGTTACTTTCTCTATTGTTTAAGTCATTCTTAAACTTTATCATTTTTTTGTGAAAAGGAGGCAAAATATTTCTTTTCCGATGGAAAATCATTTGAATATTATAAATCATGCAAAAAATAGGGCAAGTAAGAAAAACTGTCATTCCATTAATTATGTGTATGTCTGCTCACCTCCACCCAGAAGAATCATGTACTTGCCCTTTGCTGCACTATTTCCCTTTAAATTTTATTAAAACCTAGAAGACTATTTTATATCTTCCATAAATGCTAGCATTTTTGTTGTTGTTGTTCAGGCTAACTGAGGTAATTAATCCTGACTATTTCTCTTTCTTCTGTTCACATTCCAAATTAGGGAAATGAGATCATCTGAAAGAAAGGATCTGAATCCTGTGTTTCAGATTCCTGTGAATCTGTTCTGCTTTTCCTGTCTTCAGATTTACCAGCATTTATTGAATATCTACTGTAAGGGTTCCTGCCTCTGTTCGTGGCCTAGAGTTGGGGCTCAAAAATAGAACTAAATTCCCTCCCCCTACCACCTTCTTATCAATATTCATTGTATCAGTCAGGGCCCTGGCAAGGAAGAGAATGCATGCTCCTGGCTGGTGCCATGGAAGGCAATTGCCCATCAGGAGTTGTAGTCATAAAGGGAGCAGCTACAGCTAGACCCTTGGCATCAGTGCAGCCTTCTTATTGGCTGAACTGAACACAAAGCCAGAGAGCAATGGGAGCCTGGTGGTGCAGTTTGCAGGGTCAGCATCCCAGGACAGGGAGCAGGACAGAGAAGCGAGGGGAATGGATCCAGGTATCTAAGGGAAAATAAAGAGAAAACTTGGTTCATCATTTAATTTCAGAATAATTCATGAAATAGCATTATTATCCACATTTTGCAAATGAAGACATTAAAGTAGTCAAGTTTAAGTAACTTGTTGAAAGTCACATGGCTACTAAATGGCAGACCTAGGATTTAAATTCATGTCTTCTAATCCCACTTTATTCTTTTATGCCAAAATGTCTTCCATGACCTGCCTTATATTTTAGACAGTTTGAATCTTGTAAATGATTATGCCTTCCATTTTAATCTGACTATTAGGAAATTTGGAGTCAAATTTTAAGCCCCATTTGCTAAGTAGGCATGATTTTATGGCTTGCATTTCCTAGTGATCTTATCTTACTATTTGATTTTACTTTCCTTTTTCCTTGATATCTTTATCTTTTTATATTATATATTTTTTTCTTCCATGTCTTTTTTGACAAGGTGAAGGGTAAACAAATGAATAACTGCATAACCTTGAGCCTGTGCTTAATCAACCTTTTCTCTAATGCAGAGCCATGACTTTCTCTATATAGGGCTTGTGAACCCCTCACCTCCACCCCCAAACACACATATCCATGATCTTTGTGTTAGAGTTGGTTTTACATTTACAATCTTCTTCAACGAAGTGCCCCCAGAAGCCAATACTGATCAATGAGTATCAGCGGAGCTGAAACCTAATTTGCTATGCTTGGTATAACATGACCAGAAAATTAACTGATAATACTACAGGATTTTTAATATGGAAATGCCCTATGGAGAATAGCTTCCAGTTTAATAGAAGATATCCTGAAAGCTTTTTACTCAAGCTTTTTGTATGCGATGAGCATCATGATAGTCTGCTTCCCGTACTTCAAGTACTTAAGTAAAAGGCAAAATGAACAATATGTGAATGCACTCCCTCTTCATATAATTAATTTTTCTTCTCCAGACTTACACTGGTGGCATTATTCCAAGAATATCTCAATGGTCGCTTAACAAAAAGTGCTATGCTATTTGTTTTTATCATCCCAGATAAAGGCCTATTTGGCCTTATTAATTTAGTTAGCGCCACTAAAACTGCAGGGTCCCAGTTCCATTATCTAATATCCTGAAGCAGCACTACAACACCATTCAGGCAAGAGTGGAATTCATTTAAGCAATTCAAGGCTTGGATTCCATTCAAGACCATTTAGTGAAAATTCCAGAAGAACCATTTCAGGAAGCTTTGTGCATGAGATTGTAATGGCACAGGTCACTATAATTGTCAAAATTTTACTGACAATATCTGTTTCTTATAGTTTTATAAATATTTTTAGATTATAATGTTTTTGCATATATTTTCTCATAACTGAAAGTAAGGTGTTACATCTTTTAATATACATATCTTCCTTTGTGTGTATAAACATATAATCTAAACAAGAGTTAGATTATGTGGGGGAAGTATCCAAACTGGCTGATTGGCATCATTAAGATGTTCTTTAACCAAATTGTTCACCCTCTACTCTGTTTTGTGAAATACAGGCACATTGGCCTGCAAGCTTTCATCTCAAGAAATGACCATTCCCTGCTCAAGATGACAGCCTCGGTGCTTTCTCTTTTTCTCCCAAATTGAGTTTTTGAGACTCTGACATTGACACAGATATGAATATTTCAGCTTCAGAAACATTCTAGTCTCTGATGTGTTTAAGAATTAAAATTAAGAAAATATTCATGATTCTGACCCTTTTCAATCTAGAGTCTTCCTTAATGTTGTTCTTTTCCACATTCTTCTCACTTCTCCAGTTGTTTCAAAGATGAACAATGAACATTTCATTATGTTTTTACACTTTAAAAACTTCTTTCCCACAATCACCTCATTATATTTCCATATCATTCTGTATAGTAAATGTCATGATTCACACTCTCACAATTAAGATATTAATGTTCTGGCATTCAGAACCAGATAAGCTCTAGGAGGGTGAGCTGTTCATCATTTATTATGGATTCAAAGATATCTGTGGACAGCCCAATACCAGGCATTATGAGAGATACAAAGATATACAGAACATCCTAGTACACGTCCTCCACACTCCAAGAGTAATTTCCAGGGCCTTCCCACGTGCTGTTTTCTCTGCTTAAAAGACTCTTCTAATTTCTCTAAACTCTTCTTCACTTCTCTACACTCCAGGAGATGGGTATCAGGTCCATATTAACGACTGTGCTCCCTGTTGCTAGCACAGTGCATTGGTAAATGCTAAATTAGTATTTGTTGCACGAATGAACCTGGTCTATTGTCTTGTTGCCTCTTGCGGCCCCTCTAGTAATTACAATTCCTTGTTGTAATTGCAGCTCATATTTCTCTTGCTTTTGGAGTTCTTCCTGCTGTTTCTACTTCTGACTCTGAAATAAACTCTTAAAATTAGAGGACATAGAAGATCTCAAGAGTCTTTCCCCATGACAATTTATATGGAAATTCCATCTGGGTTCACTGTCAGTCCAAAACAGAAAGAGTCACAGTGGGAACTAAACATACAGCCTGCTAGAATTAACCCATTTAAAAAAAATTCACCAGTTTCTGACTTTTCTGACTAGAAATCGTAGAATCATAAATGACCACCAACTAGAGTTTAAGTTAGAGTTGGTAGTGACCACCAACTCTAACTTAAAAATTAAAAAAGAGTCACCTGGAGGGATTAATTAATTTGTCCGAGTTCACACACAGCTAGTATGTGGTAGGGCTGCCTCTTAAACTCAAGTTTTGTGATTCCAAGTCTCAAATCTATTCTGGCTTCACTTTCAAACTTAAATTTATGTATAGTGGAAGGACTGAGAGAGAATTCCTTGCCATTTTAAATGGCACTCAATATATTTCCAAAATACTAAAATGAAATTGGTTCAATTTTATTAAAATTAGAGAATCATAAATCTAAATAGATATAGACACCATTAAAACAAATTTAGGACCTGAAAATAATTGAATAATTTGTTTTAGGACTAAAACAAAATGAAAGCACAGAGTGTGTGGAACAAAAGCAACTATGCTGCTAGTGAACTGTCAGCATCTCTTAGTATCAGTGAGTGATAATTATCACAAGAGGAAAGAAAAAAAAACCATAATTAAGCAATGCTTGTAATAGTGTTTCTTCAGGGATAATTATTTGTCTTTATTGCATTCTAATAGTACTATTCTACATATGGTATAAAACCTTCTATTTTCATTTTTATAGTTATATTTGATCCATGCTTTTTAAAATCCATGCTTTTAACAAACAAATTGTTTTCTTAATGTGTTTTGCACTAAATAAACCTTAAGATTTTTGTTTAGGACACTATACATTTTTAAGTAACCACTGCTTCATTATTTAACAAGAACAACAAGCCATTGTTTATTTATTTGGTTCAACAATCAATAAACATTTAATAACTTTGCAGTAATTAGAGCTGTTCAGAAAAACAGAACAATTTCAGGGTTCCATGTGGCTGGAATCCTGGAAAATTCTTGCATGGAGTGGAGAATATGCTGCTGCTGCTGCTGCTGCTTCTTCTTTTCCTTCTTCTTCTTCTTCGTTAATTTTTTAAAATTTTGTAGTTGTCCAAATTTCAAAAATTTCTTCAATTAGCTTACAACAAAAGCACAAGTATAATAAAATAATCCTAGCGCACTCTAAAGGCAAATAATCAGTGAAGGGAAAGGGGAGAACTATTGTATCAAAAATTCACAGCTGAAGAAAATATAATTGCATGTGTATAAATACCTTAGCAACTGAGGAAAAGAGAGAAACATTATTCTTAATATTTAGTAGAGCCTGGAGTTCTGCGAGGCATTGGATATACAGTTCCTAGAAAAGACTCACTGAATTAACAGATAATGCAAATGAGAGCAAGTTTTACAACAAAGGTATAGAAGTATTCTTCATATGAGAGCATTTTATAGATGTGGCCTGGCGAAATCCAAAGACCAAAAAAATAAGATTGTGGTGTGGACCAGAGAAATGTGGCCAGGTGTAAAGTGTCCTGCAGATGGGTGTCTGCAGAGGAAAGTTTATAGGTTGTAGGGTAGGGAGCTGAGGAAATTGGCAGTCAGCAGGGGGGATTGGGGGGGTGTCCCATTTCACCTGGCCCCTACACTTCTCTGTGAAGTGGAATGTACCTCCCTCCCCTATTTAAAACCCTTCAGTGGCATCCCATTGCATTTCATGATAAAATCTGAAGTCCTGACCATGGTCTTCAAGGCCCTACATGATCTAGCCTTTGCCACCTTGTAGTCACATTTCCCCTGATCACTCTACTCTTGCCACAATGGGCATTTTCCAAGTCTTCCCATTCACTGAGCACTTCCAATTCAGTATTCTCGCAAATGATGCTTCTTCTGCCTGAAATGCTGTCTCTCGGCCTTTTCCCCTGGCTAACTCCTACTCACTTAACAGGTTCCATCTTAATATTCCTCTACATAGAAGACCACCTTCACCTCTACCTAACCCCATCTATAGTAAATTATACATACAATTCTTATATTAACATATAGAATCTGATGTTTTCTTTATAGCATTTATAACAATGTATTTGTGCTTTTATTTATGTAAAGTCTTTTTATATGTATGTACCTGGGTTAGTATCCATCCATACATATATTTTATATCTTTTTCCACTGAGAGGATCTAGAAGTACTTCTGGTACACAGACCTTGGTTTCTGATAAATTCTCCAATATAAGGAACCAGAACTTTTTGGATAAATGACTGATTTAAGGGCTGGGGCGAGAAAATCCAATATGAGCCTGTAGCATCCTGAAGTGACAGAAAGCCAGGAAGGGCTTAAAAAAAATGGGAACCTATGAAAAGGACATGACAGTCAACATGAAAAAGCTCCCAATGGCCAAAGCTGGAACAATTTGGGCAACAAAATAAATGACGGTATTGGATTATAATATAAAGAATAAAATAAATATCCATGAATTTATACTGATATAAATGATTGAATAAATAAACAGATGAGAAAGGACAAATATTTCCTGCAGAATTCTAAAAATGATAAATGTCATTACTCCCTCCTCCAGGAGGTAGAGCTTAATTCCCTCCCTCCTTTTTAATGTAGACTGAGCTTAGTACTCACTTCTAACTAGCAGAAAATGAAAAGGAAAAAACAGTAACTTTACAGCAGAGGAATATGCCATACACCACCTTAACTAAAGGATTAAGGTCAATATCACCAGTGATAAGTCATGTTTATAGCATGTATCTTTGATGTGATGTGTTAAGAAGGGCATTTCACCTCTATGTTATTCATGCAAAATGTCCATAGCTCCAGTCTCATTGTGTGAACACATCAGATAAACCCAAACTGAGAGGTTTTCTACAAAATACCTAAACAATACTTTTCAAAAATGTCAAGGTCATAAAAAAATAAAGAAAGTCTGAGCAACTGTCAGATTGAAGGAGATTGCAGGAAACTAAGGAGACAAGATGATTCAGTGCAACATGATATCCTGGACTGGATCCTGGAACAGGAAAGCAACATTAATGGAAAAATTGGTGAAATTCTATTAGAGTTTGTAGTCTAGTTAGTAGTATTGAGTCAATGCTAATTTCTTAGTACTGACAAATACCGTATGGGGTGTAGATGTTAACATTAGGGGAGCAATGTGAAGGATATACGGAACGCCCTATACTGTTTGCAACTCTTCTGTAAGACTAAAATTATTGCAAAATGAAATGTAAAAAATATCTTCTCTCTCTTAATTATAACTCAGTTTCAGGGATGATCTCTGTAGTTGATACTACTGTATATCCATTTTTAGAACAGTGATGTATGGTGGACAAAACTTGGGTTTCTGGAGCCTGGATGCATCTTGGATTCCTTGTCCTGCCACTTATGAACTATATTACTAGAAAGTTTCTTGAGCACTCCAATTCTTAGTTTTCTCACCTATAAAAAGGGATATAAGTTTGTTGTGAGAATTGGAAGGCTTCATATATGTAAAACGCATACAGCAGGGCAAGGTTAGTTATTATCGGTATAATTCCCACTTAATATATCATTGTTGAGTGAGTGAATGAATGATTCCAGGTTTTTTGCTAAGAATGAGTCAGAATTCAAGTCAGAAACAGAGACTATTGGAAGAGAAGTTTCAGGATATAGAGCAGTATGTTTACAATGGAAGAGAGGCTCTGTAAGGCATAGTTGGTGGGTTGGCATAAAGTTGGCAAGAGTTAAGGATAAATTGTGGGGAGTGTAAGCAGGGAGCACTACTGCTGTGGAAATGTGTCTAAGGGCTTTGCACTTTGAGCAGTAGGGAAGGTTGGCAAGGAAGAGCCATTAGTCTCTCCTGGGTATATTGTCCTCTGATTGGTTCTCCACACTCCCCCCTCCCCCTCCCGCTCTGCTCTGTATTTCAGGGGCCTGACCCTGCAGGCTACATATTTGGCCAGGGGGAGGCAGTGATGGGAGACTGTAGGGAAGGAGAAAGGGAGAAGCCGGAATATTCCCCTTTCCCTCTCTGTCTTGGGCAGCAACTCCGGCAGCAGCTACATCTCCTCCACGAACAGCCCTGCCATGCTTCCAGCTTTGCCCAGGGACCAGTAGCACCACCTCTTCTCTCTCCCTCTAGCCCAGGGTCTGAGTGGTCTCCATCTGTTAGGGTTCCCTGGGCTGCCTCCCTGACCCTTGCTTGGCTCTGTTTCTCCAGTTCTGTGTAACTGCTTCCCAGTTTTGAAATCCCTGTTATGAATACCCAGCTGGCTGCTATTTCCTGGATAGACGTGAGAGAAACAAAAGGCATGATGGAATTCCATTTTCCAGACTGACTGAAACTCAGGGGCAAAGGCTTTCCAGTGCTGCCACAGACAGAGATGCTGGCTGTTTCCTGACTGCTTGCTACATGGCCAGTGTGCTGTGAACCAACCTGGGCTTTGGGGTATTGCAAAGTTTAGAAGGATGAGGTGCTGATCAGAGCCCTTTAGGCTGAATCATGCACCACTGCCTTCTGGAGAATCCCAGACAGAGCTGGACCTAATGGAACAACAAACTCTGATGATGATAGGAGGAGGTTTTAGAATCTCAAAGTCACAACCACCAGACCAGTGTCAGATACATCAGGGTTATGTGGGCTGAAGAGCTTGTCCTGCCTCAGAGGTATGCCAAGTGTTGGAGTCAGGGGTGTCCACAGTTTTCCAGACCCTTTAAATACACCTAGCACACTCATGCCAAATTTCATTCAAAGAGATGCTACTATCATGGACATTCATTTGGAACTCCACCCTTCACTTGAGTCCTTGCTTTCTGTCCTCCTCACTTGGGCTATACCTGACATCCATTGCTCACCTGGCCATTTGGAATAATAATCTGGCTTGACCGTTTCACCCTTGACTTTAGTGTCCCTTCCAGGCATCATTCCAGCATTTGGTTTCCAGCTTCTCATGCCTCCTGCACAGTGATGAAAGACTCTACTTCCACAGCCCCACTGAAGACCAGGGCCCTCCTTTTATTATTTTATTTTACCCTTAAAAAATAGGAGATCAGACACAGCATGGTGGCTCACGCCTGCAATCCTAGCACTTTGGGTGGCAAAGGCAGAAGGATTGCTTGAAGCCAGTTGTTCAAGATCAGCCTGAGCAACATGGCAAGACCCCATCTCTACAAAAACCAGAAAAATTAGCTGGGCGTGGTGGTGCACAACTGTAGTCCCAGCTACTCAGGAGGCTGAGGCAGGAGGATTGTTTGAGCCCAGGAGGTTGAGCTTGCAGTGAGCTATGATGAGGCCACTGCACTCTAGCCTGGGTGACAGAGCAAGAGCCTGTCTCAAAAAAAAAAAAAAAATGTAAAAAATAGGAGCTCAAATGAAAGACAGGATGGGAGAGTTGATGATGAGATTGGCAGCAATAGGCTAGATTAAAGTAAAAAGGGATGGAGGCAAAAAGGTTAGCCAGGAAGCTGTCAGATGTAGTTAGAACTGAGACTCTGAGAGTGAAAGAGGCAAAGATGTATGGGAAAACCCAAGAGATCCCCTTTAAGGGTTGATACAGTAATAATAGTTAATTATAAAGACATATTTTAATTTGCAGAGTAGCTAATTCATTCCTTTCATCCTTGATCAGAGGGTTACATAAATATCCTTGCCTGTCTGAGGGACAGCAGCAGTGCTAACGTTAGGTAATGGTTCTAAACAACCAGTAATCGTTTGCAATACACCAAGTAAGTTACAATAATCTATGCCTTCTATACCTCTCCTGTAAAAATAATCCCGGCCATGTTCATGTCCCCAGATG
This sequence comes from Cheirogaleus medius, assembly GCA_008086735.1. Lineage (NCBI taxonomy): Eukaryota > Metazoa > Chordata > Mammalia > Primates > Cheirogaleidae > Cheirogaleus > Cheirogaleus medius. The sequence continues at coordinate 42,494,372 of VBSM01000529.1, read as the reverse complement.
TGGCTCTTTGATGAAGAATAATGAAAATGTTTGTCACCAATGGCTGACACTGAGCAGTTATCTGCACAACCCAGACAGCAGCCGCCTGTTCTTAGCCAAGAAGGAGGAAGAAAATGTATCTGACATATGCATGATGAACAGTATGGGCTTTGCATTTGTGCAGACCTAGAGTGAGTCCTGGCTTCACTATTTACTGGCTCTGTGACCACTAGTCATTTATTTAACTTCTTTGTGCTTCAGTTTATTCATATGTAAAAATAATAATAGTACATTCCTTATAGTGTTTTTCAGATAATTAAATAAGCAATACGATCTGAGGTGGCATGTCTGGCATTCCATGACTTGTTATGGCTGATGCTGGTGGTTTTGTGTGTTTCCTGAAGGATATTCTCTCATTCCTGTTCCACTAAGCCTCCTCCCAGACATAGCACGAGGTAAGAGCCGTGGTCAAATTGCAGTGCTCTTTAATGCCAGCTGCACTTGAGAATCACTTGGGGGAGCTTCTCAAACATACCAATGCCAGGTCACCTCCCAGAACAATTCAGTCAAAATCTCTAGAGTTAGAGCCCAAGCCCGCCAGGTGATCCTAATATGCAAATAGGGGTGAGAATCCCTAGGTTAGGGGCATCATGGATCTGCACTTGGAAGGCAGCTATTATGGTCCTTTGTGCTCTTCAATATTGAAAAGACTTCCTTCTATTCCTCCTTTCTGGTGAGGAACATGGATTTGTCTAAAAGAGACAATTACAGTTTGATATCTCCCTACATTTAGATACAAAGTGGAAGGATCTGGCTGAATATATGATTTGATGACAAATATATTGCAGAGTTATTTAGTGAGTAAGTAGTATGTTCATATTTAGGGACCACTCATGGATGTTTATACATATATATAATACAAACATATAGGATATATATACATACATATATAGATAGATAGATATATCTCCATTATGGTCATTATTTTTTTGATATAAAAATTGCCCTATTTTTGGCCAGTGGAAAATCCTTCAAGTTGGCCCTAGTGTTATTTTAATATGACCCAATAGTCTTCGGTAGCTTCTTTGCTCTCACTTACAATGAGAAATCCCAGGCTTATCTTGTACATTTCTTGTCCCTAGTATGATACCAGCAATTCCTACAAGGAACCTAGATTTTTGGTATTTGGACACTGAAATCTTTACTGTCTTATTGCTAATTGATATTGGTTTGTCAATGCTTCTATGTATTTTCTGTAACAAAAAGCTTTCTAAACAATTTCAGAAAGAAAAAAAGGGATACTGATTTTCCTATTCAAATTAAAGAGTATAGCATTTTAACTTAACTTTTTATTTGCATTCCTTTTATTTTAGGCTAAAACCTTAGTTCCTAAAGACATTAACATTTGCTTTATAAACTATACGTCCTAATATATTTCTCAAAATATGAATACTAATATTACTAAGACTACTGAATGCAATGGAAGATTCGTGTCCTTAGTCTATGTCCCATGAGGTATGAGCAGATAAAAATGCAGCTTTCAAAGCTAAAATAATCATTCTCTTTGTGGTTATGCCACAACTTAGTATAAGTTTAACTATGCCTTTAACAATGAAAAGTGGCCAGACAGGATCTGCTACCTACAGAGAAGGGAAATTTGACATCACAGAGTTGAGGTCTGTGAAAGTAGAAAACTAGAACCATTTCAGGAATATATCACACCAAGTTCAGACTGATTGATAAATATGCCAAACCCACTTAAAAAGGGAAGAAGAAAAGAACAGACAGAAAATTAATGGAGAATTGAAAGGGGGGTTGGGACAATCAAATTCACATGTCTTCTGTCTGGGAATAAAAATATAGTATGTTGGCATGGTCATTAATTATGACGTCAACTTTATTACTGAGTCTCCCTCTGCTTCAAATCATATGTTCATTTGGAAGTTGTGAAAAATTTTAATTCCTAAAGTGGTGCCCCTTATTCATCCGGCTAATATCTGGTACCCTGAAAGCTACTAGAAGGGGCTTCCCCACAGCCCTGCTGTTCACACTCCATTTACGGGAATGGCAGTGACTGCACTTAGGGGACTGGTCTTCAATACTCCCAAAGCCACCACCCCAGATGCCAGAGCAGCAGCCGGCACACTCCAGCCTGCAGGCCACATCACCAACGACCTGTTTGTATAAATAAGGTTTTACTGGAACACAGCCATGGCCATTCATTTACTTATTGTTTGTGTCTGCTTTCCTGTTAAAACGGCAGAGTTGAGCAATAGTGACACAGATCATATGACACACAAAGCAAAAAATATTTACCATCTGGCCCTTTACAGAAAGTTTTCTGATTCCTTCTCTCTAGCAGTACAGCTTTTGTCTAGAGTCTAAAGAATTAAGAACATAGCCCCTCTGGCAGTAATCTTCAGCTTTCCAAGCCATTTCAAGGGTCAAGAGGGCACCATATTCTAATGGCATCGCCATTCTTGCTCTCTGTTCTGCCTTTTTCTTTATGAGGCCTCAGCTTTTCCCTCCTCTGTTAGAGGACACCACCACCATGTAGTTCAAATGAGGCATCATCTCTTATCACTAACATGTTAAAAGCGTCAGCTGCAGCTCAGTCCAAAATACCTTTTGACACTTACAAGAGGTGGTTTAGTGTCAAGTAGTAGCATGTGACCTTGAACAAGTTATTCGATGTCTTGGAAACTTGATTTCTTCATCTATAGAACAGGGATATTACTTAGTCTTAGGGCTATAAAGATGAAGTGAGATAATGAAAGTTCCTGGAACATAATTTGTATTCTAGAGAGGTGGTTATTATTATTGTTGCTATCAATGAGTGTAAGGTAATGGTTAAGAACTTCACCTAGACATCTTGGGTGATCTTGGGCAAGTTACTTAACCTCTGTGCTTTGTTTTCTTCATATATAAAATGGAGGTGATAATAGTACTGACCACTTAGGTTTGTTGTGAAGATTAAGTGGGATACACACTTAGACCAGAGCCTGCCCACAGGAAGCACTTATCCAATGTGAGCTACTATTATTATGAGTTCATTCTTATTGGTACATTTACTGTCATACTCTTGAAAACTAGAGCTGTGATTAAAGTATGGTATGAGAAACAATTTTTAAAACATGGAGTTAAGTTTTTGTACAAATGCAAAAGCATTGTGGGGAGAGGGAAATAAAAAAAGAGCTAAAAGGGTAGCACATTGTTATCTCATTCTACTTACAATCATAAAGTTTTTCTTTAACTGCTTCCTTACCAACTCAATCACCTTATAACAAAGTCAACATTGTATTTATTTCCTGTAGATTTTATAACCTCCCAGAGTTTCCTTATAAGTCTCTCTACTAAAAAGAGCAGGTGATATCAAGGCCAAATGCATGTTCTTGGTATAAATAGCAGGAAGTCTATAAAATGTTTGTTGTAAGAAGAGTAGGATTGAAACATATGCTTGAATACATATAAGCACAATATGTTCTCCAGCTCTGTGTAGCACCTGTGTAGAACAGTTAAGCCATATGTTTCTGAAATTATGCTTTAAAAATTGCTATGTGATTTCAAAAAGGAAAATGCCCATTTGCACAAAAAATAAACACATGTTTGCTGTTAAAATAACTCAGCTTTATGGAAGTTTCTTCACATCCTTTATAATTGTAACAAGTTTTTATCTTGTAGCATATGAAGAAACTTCTTATAAAACTATTAAAGTAAATAAGAATCTTAGAACTATATTGTCAAAAGAATATTAAAATTTCTATACAATATTGAAATTTAAATTAGCACAACTTTAATGCAACTAATGAAATTTAGTATTAGAAACTGCATGTCACAAAATAGCTAATGTTAGCTATATTATCCTTTGCTATTTGCTTGATCTCAAGGAAAGAGATTTCTACTATTTTTATTCAAAGACCTAATATGTTGCGGTTGTCTGTATTGTAGGTATGTATGTGAAGTTTAGGGTTAGGGTGTGCACATGGAGGGGAGGCAAGTGGGAGAGGTGAGATCCTCAGTCTGCTGTGTATGACTAGGCAGTCTCCTACCTGGAATATAGAAGAGAGAGGAGGAAGACTTAAAAGCTAGAATATATGGAAATACTAAATTTTAAAACATCTCAAAGTAATGCGGGATTGTATTATTTGTTAATATTTGACACTTGCTATCCTGATTGTTTGACCCATGGTGCTTTAAGAGCCATAATTTAATTTAATTTAAAGGAGAATAATTTAATTGAAACTTCTTTTATTTCAAATAGAGGTCTACTTTGAGCCTATTTTAATGACTAGTTTGGACATTGATAATTAGCAACATTCATTTATAAGGCAATAATTAATATAGTAGTGAATATTTTGTTTCTGTAATTAGGTAAAACAACAAAATTTCAATTATAGTAGCCATTAATTTTTTGAATAAACCTCCTATTCACAGATAACATGAAAGAAAAACATCCATACAACTCAGGTGAAAACATTATGAATCATCAGTTAATTAGGGTCAAAAATACTGTGGTGGTTCTATCATGACTGCAATAAAATTCTCTGTACAAAAACTCATCTAATGGCATAAGTCTGGGAGATGTCTCACAGCTTATTTCTCTCTAGGAAGTTCACAATGCACATGAGTACATTAGAAGATTATTTTAAAATATTTTATAGTAACAAAACCTGTTTAACTCGATGTTTCCCAAATTTACTTGACCAGGGCTTTTTTTCCAAGTGAAACCTGTTACTATACTATTGGCTCCACAGCCATTCCCTTCTCTCTCTTTCTAATATGTTCATGATTTCATTGGAACAGCAATATACCCAGTACCAGAGAATGCATCAAGAGTTCTCTAAGCCAGTCTTGCAATCCCTGGTGGCAAGCCTGCATTGCAGAATCTGGCAATAAGACCAGGAGACCTAAGGAAAAGTCTGCTACAAGACTCTTCCTTGATTTGCAAAGAAAAGAAAAGAAAAGAAAAGAAAAGAAAAGAAAAGAAAAGAAAAGAAAAGAAAAGAAAAAAATGGCATGGAGAAAAGGTTTTCCTGCTTTGGATGCTGTTATGTGAAAATAAGACGCCTCTAGAGGTAGCAGCTGGCAGCATCTTGCGATCAGAGGTACCAAACCAGAGGTCAATAAATAGCTAGCCAACTGAGACTGGAGAACAGAAAGATAAAAAGGGCTTGGCTCTTTGATGAAATTGTTGAATCCACAAGTCAACTTGATTACTGCATGTCTCTGTATTTCTTATTGAGAAAATAATAACTATTTTATCACATTAATTTAACAGTCAGATGGGTTATTATCACTTGCACCGAAACACCTTTTCTACTGATAAACACTCTCTCAGGAAACCCAGGCATGGAATGAGAATGCTCTCCTGACTTCTTGCTCGTGAGATTGAGAGCTCCACACATGCTACTTGGGACAGGGAGCACAATGGGATTGTTCAGAGCTGGGACTGAGGGGATTCACTTTGCTGCAAGTCTTCCCCAAGCAAGACTGTGCCGGCTGTTCTGGCCACAGTACATTTAGCCTTGATATGGGTCAGTGTGGATCTAATGGTATGAGTATATCAGTTAGTATAGGACAGATTATGCTGAGGTGAGAAACAAATGTAAAACCCCAGTGTTTTCAACAAAAAAAGATTTATGTCTCATTCAAGCTACATGTTTACTGTGCGCTGGCTGAGGACCGTGCTCACTCTGAACCGAGGCTGAGGGCTAATCCCCATCTGGAACACTGCTGGTTCTTGCGTAGGAGAAAAGAAAGCTCTGGGGATTCTCACATTGACAATCAAAGACGTGGTCCAGAAATAGCCCACATCATTTCTCACAGCTCATTAAACAGAACTGGTCACAAGATCTCTCAGCCACAAGGAGACAGAGGATGAAATACTATCATCACATACAGTGGAACAGGAAGCAGTCAGAGAACATCTTCAATAGCTATCACTCACATCAAAGTGGTTGGCAGAGCGGTAGAAGTTTCTAGTCAGAAGTTAAGGTTGAAGGCTCCTGGGTTCCTTCTGGGATGTCTGTCTGGACTGAAGGAAGGCCCATGCTGGTGGCTGGAGCATAATGGGGAACTAGATTTGGCCCCAGGGGTAGAAAGCTGATAAGAGGTAGATAAGGTATCAGGGTTTCATCTAAGTAGACTTTCACATAACATCTGTTCCTAGCAGGAAAACTGGGGAGCAAATCAGATACATACCAGTCAGTTCTGTTTGCTGAGTATAGGTAGATAAGCCTTCTACATGTCTAACCTGAGACAGGGCTTTCTGGGGCCAGGTGCAGTGGGAGAGATGATTTATAAGTCAGAGTAACGGGAAGAATTTAACCTACGGTTAAAGGAGAGCCAAGGTTCCACCCAGGGAGACAGTTTCAAAAGTCAAATTAGAAGGAAGTAGTGAGGCCAGAAATGAGGGAATAAGTAAATGAGGCCTGAACCCAGGAGGTTCTGGTGGAATGAAATGCAACGTGAGGAATGCACTTTGACAAACGGCTTAGGAACAATGCAGTGAACCATGTGAAAGGACTCAATATTTATCTTTTTTTGTGCCTAAAGATAGTGGGGTTGTTTCAAGAAGTCAAGCCAGATTGGGCAAACATGTTTGCATTTTAGGGAAGAAGTCTGCCATTTGTTGAGGCCCAAAGTGCCCAGGGATTAATGGCAGAAAGACTAATTCCAGACACACTGGCTGGGAAGTGTTGGGGCTGGTCTGAACTGGATGGTTACTGCCTGCCTCAGCATGGGTTGCCTCGGGGATGGAGTAGAGCTGAGTCTGCAGGCAAAAGATTTTCAGTACTTGCACCTTAGCAGAGCTGAGAAAGGCAGGGATGGACATGTTTCAGCTTTCATCATTTCCAGATAAGCTGTCAAACACGCCTGTGTTACTGGCATCCCTTGACTGCCTATAGCACCTATCGACTGTGCTGCTCACTGGGCACCTAGCACAAGATTTCGTGGCTGTTAATTACTTCTATGTATGTTCCCTCTTTCCTCAACCCGATGCTGGCTCCTTTATGCACCAACAGGGACTATTCCAGCATTTTTGACATCCTAAGCGTTCAATAATCCCTGGTGTTGTTGACGGAACACAGAAACTGTACCTGCAGAAACTGGATATGAAGTTGTCCAACTTGACTGGAAGCCATGCTTCTAGAAATTCCATATAATACATATGTATTCATTGATGAGAAACACTGATATTTGTTATACTTTTACTTTATGCCAGGCACTGTGCCAGGCACTTTGCATATCATCCTATTTAATCCTCACATTAACCATGAGACAGATATTTTTTTGCTCTCCTATTTTCTAGATAAGAAAGAGACTAACAGGTGAACTGGCTTGTGTGAATTCATACGCTATGTAGATTAGTAAGTGGTGAAGCTGTGATTTGAAGGCAGAGCTCAATGAATCCATGGCCCAAAGCTTTCTCACTTTATCTTTGCTTGCCACCAGAAATAAAACCACACTTTGATCAACAAATGAGTATCAGAAGGGCCTCCTAGATATTTGTACATCACGTTAATGAGGGGGGACAGGGAAGAGAGAGCAATTAGCAAACTAATGAATCATCCTTTGTTGCACAAATAAGCTAATTCAATTTATTTAGGAAGAAGCAGAGGAGTGGTTCTGCACCTGTGTTCCAGCTACACAATCTTGGGCCAGTTACTTAAACTTGAAGATACATGTTTCTCACTTTGTCAGGCCTACCTTACTCATTTATCGTAAGGAGCAGATAATATATGTGCAATCAATATGGAAACTGTAAAGAAATATTAAAATGGAAAGCATCATTATTGATTTTTCCTAAATAACAGACATTAATAAATAAATCATGTTGCACTTCAAATGTGTTTAAAATTATACAGTAGGGAGGCAAGCTTACTCTAGGTTTTAATAAGGAAACACTTCTAATTAAGGCTTTAAGGCCTAATTTAAGCAAACAAAAATTAGGCCTTTAGAAACATTGATGCTAACAAGTAATTTTAAGTGATTTTCTGTGCATAATGAAAATTGACCATAAAATTAATGGGTGAATTAATGCTAAGTTAAGAAGCCTGAATTTATATGTCTTTGTTTTTATTTAAGTTACTTTAGTTTTACAAATTTTATAGAATTGTCAAATATATGGAAGTACTGGGAGAAACATCTTTCTTTTTAAAAAATGTATTTTTTCTTTTAAGTTCACCCTCTACAAATTATGAAAGAATTAAAAAAAGCTTTTCATATTCAAGACTCTCTCTTATTACTGTCAATAGCGGTTAAGTGTATTTATGGAGACATGAGACAGCACAAAGATTCTTCTGTAATTCATCAGAAGTCCCATCTTAAGTATAATTACATTACACAGCTCTGCTCAGTCATTAGTTTCTTGTTTAGCAACAATGTCCTTCATTTTAAATTCTTTGATGGTAATTATTTATAACTATGCCCTTGAATTCTGAAAGCATGTGCACCACAGCCCTGGTGAACAATGGCTATTTCTGGACTACAACACCATTGGTTTCCCATAAGATATCATGCAGGAAATGGTCTATAACAACACTGAAAATTTGCAATAGGTTTCTGAGCTTGAATGACAGCCCAAAATGAAGTTATGTGGTTATGTGCGTGTGTGTATGTATGCAATAAAAAACTAAAAGCAAGTCATTAGGTATAAAGCATGATTTTTTTTTAAACTCTTAGTGACCAAGTCACATTTGAAAGTTTTTGAAAGTTGCTTAAATTAAGGCACACTAACACATACTATAGATTGTTGGACCTAAAAGTGAGATATTTTTAGTTCTATCAGTCTTCATTTTGTAGAAAAATGTCTCATGCCTGTGTATTTATTCATTTATTGAGCATCCATTATGTGCCAGGAAACTGATTATGTACAAAGAACACACCTAAGAAAGTCTGTGCCTTCCAAGAGCTCATAAGCCAGTGGCTGGGGAACAGATAAGTAAACTAGAATAACTTGATTATCCTCAGGTCTGGGAGAAATAGCAGATCAAGTTAATATTAAAACCTAACTGTTCCAGCTTGCTACACTCACCTGCTGATGTGGTACCTCCTCAAAGCTGGGAGTTTTCAAGGGATGCCTTATAATATTTGTACTGCTCCTCTTGGAACTTACGCTTCCCAATTCAACTGGCAACAACGTAGACCATGCTCTGAATATAAAGACCAAATGCCCAGTCTTGGTATCTGCAAGAGAGGGCATACTTTCTAGATGCCTTCTTGGGACTCTAACTTACCCTGGCATTGGGTTCTGTAGCTCTGCAACATGCCATTCCATCCTGCCATCCTTGTCCTTGCCTTCCCAACTCCTTCCCCCGGCTTTTGTTCTCTTTGTCTCTTTTGAAAGGTCTTCACATATGGGAAGTATTTTTGGTCAAAATGAAAAACCTGTAATGTGTTCTTGGCAAAATGACTTGCTAAGAAAGGCTGGCTTCAACTTGAAAGAAAAGCTTTCAGTAGGCAACAAAACAAAAAATCCCACAAACTACTCTGACCACGCTGTAAGTTTTATTTACAAAAGCTAAATATACTTTACATGTGTGTATTAAATAAAGCCTCCTTTCCCAGTGCAAGAAAGTGAATGTTGGAGTCATTAATTTTTTTTTATTGAGTTACACATGGTTATAGATGCCTATATAGACATTTGCATTTTTCCTAAAACACTGGCTTTATGGTAGGAATCAGAATGATTTTCTTAGGTATTAACCTCCTGGCCAGGAGACACAAAGAGAACCATGTACAAAGAAAATTTGTGGAGTGCTTATTATCTGCAAAGCATGGTGCTGTGGGCTTTATACACATTTCTTTCCCCGAACCTTACCACCAACCCTAGAAGGTAGGTAGCAGGATGACCCCACCGACAGAGGAGAGGACTGAGGCCCAGATAGGTTAGCTGTCTTGTCAAAGGGTTAACAGCCTTTCCCTATTTTATCAGGCTCCTCCTCATTGTTGAGATGCTAATGGTGTCCTAGTGTTGCCATGTTTCTCACCTCATTTGTGTGGGTTTTCCTTTTTCTATGAAGCAGTGAGAACCCGAGGTCAGGTTTGGGTTGGATATAAGTTGCTTGAAAGAATGACCATATCCAGCGCTGGTCACCCACAGCATGCACAATGTCATTAAAGAGCAGGTGGTGGGCAGGACTCCCACAGTGGGGTAACACTTAAAGCTTTGCACCCTGGCAGATCTGGATTTGAGGCCTATCTCTACTACCACCCTGCATGACTTTGGGCAAGCTGTTTATCTTTGCTGAGCCTCAGATTTCTCCACTGGAATGTGGGGTAATGCTGCCTACCTCACAGTGCTGCAGTAAGGATGGGAGAGAACACACAGGAAGGACTTGGCAAAGACTCGGTAATTATTCATTCTTCTTTCTCTGCCTATTCTAACCATACACAGCTACTGCATGCCTGGGCCTGCCCCCATTTCTCAGTCAGTGCGGATCAGCTTGTGCAGCTGAAGCCTGCTTGACCGTGGACCTGACATATTGTCTAGATCCTGCTATACCCCACTTGTCCTCTGGGGTGCTCCCAATCCTCTGTCATCACCAGCCCAAGCTCTAGCTGGTGTCTAGCTGTGAATGAACTGGACTTCCTCCTGCTTCGAGGCCTGCTGGATCAGACACCCACCCCCACCTGCACCCTGGGCCAGACCTACACTCTCTTTACCCACTGGATCCTGGAGAACGCTATTGCAGAGCTGGCCTGGGTAATGAGGTGTGGTCATCCTCCTCAGTGTGTACTATTGTTATTCTGAGAATCTTCTAGGAGCTGAGCCCTGTAATAATAATATAGGCATGGTCCAGACGATTGAGCTAAGTGCTTTATATGTATTATCTCCTTTAATTCTCATTATAATCCTATAAAGTAGGTGCTACTAATATCTTCATTTAAAAATGAGGAAATGATAGCTGTCACACCATGTTGGTTTCCATGCTACCTGTCAACCCTTCACTTCCTCCTCCTTTTCTGACTGATGTGCTACATGCAGCAGGTGCTCTGTTGGATTGCAGCACCTCTCCCCATGTGCTGTGACTGATTTATCTGTCTCTTTCAGTAGACAGGGAGTTTCCTGAAGGCAGGGACCATGTTTTATTTATTCCTGTACCCCAGTGCTTTGCACAATGCCTGGTACAGAGTATAATACTCCAGAGGATGTTTGTTGACTGAATTGTATCGGGTTTTTCTTTCCTACCTGCTGAAGTCTCAGCAAGTCCTCTACCCAGATGCATCTGAGCTATGGCAGCTCTACAATCAACATTGGCAATTACTCTTGGGTCTGAAATGATGTGTATGTTTATATATGTATGTATATGTATATCTGTGTGCATTTGTGTGTTTGCTGTGCTATCAACTGAAGCAACTATAGCTTTCCAAACACTTGTTTACATCAAAAGCTTTTAGCCATCACTTTTCTTTAGTTGTCCTTAATCTGAAAACTTTCCACAGCCTTTATCTTTATGACATAGATATTTTTGAAGAATGTAGTCTATTAAAAAAATAAAATGTTCCCCATTTTGGGTTTGTCTGATGTTTTCCTAAGATTAGATACAGGCTATGCATTCCCAGCCAAAGTGATACTCTTTCCTTCTCAGGCTATCACATCTGGAGGAACATGAGGTCCATTTGACCATCTGAAGTTAATTTTGATCACTTAATCAAAATGTTGTCTTGTTTCTTCCCAGTATAGTTAACATTCTTTTCTCTCTTGTAACTAATAAACAATCTGTGAAGAGACATTTTAAGACCATGTGTATATCCTGTTACTCATCAAAATTCCCTCCTGGATGCATTGATGATTCCTGCCTGTACCTATCTTTAAAATATGATGATTACAACATGATGATCTTGTAATTAAATGCAATATTTGACTCCAGACTGGATCATGTACAGGAGAGAAAAAAATGCCATAAAGGACACAGAATAAACATTAGATGTCCCACCTAAAGCAATATAAGTTTTTTTATTTAATAGCTGACATTGAATGAATTAACAACTTTCCCCTGGAGTTAGTGATCCCCAAGGTCTAGTCCTATATGGCCTATGACCCTATGTGAAACTTGTGTCACTAGGATGGTGCCTGTATGGAAACTAAATAACAGTGGTGTTTTGAAATGGAAGACGCTAGTTCTGATTGCACGTGTTTCAGTTTTCTTTATTAAAAGACAATATAGACATGATGAAATGATACCTAAAGGGTCTTGAATATAAGATGAAATGACAGAGGGCCCTAATGCAATGACACAGACCCTTCTCGCATCAGCACCTGTAAGCCTTGTTTAGTCCCCACTCATAATCGCCGAATACTCCTTCTGGTGTTCAACCAGCTTCAGGAATACTTGATATTTCTTGTCATAATATCTGTGGGAGAAAAATGAATACATTGAATGATCTCAAGACAAAACTGTCATGTGGCTTCCCCCTTACATTTAGAAAAATGGGAATAGATCTGCTATGGCTGGGGTCCCCCACTCCCTGTTAGGGACCAGGCCGCGCAGCAGGAGGTGGGCTTCATCTGTATTTACAGCTGTTCCCCATCACTCGCATCACTGCCTGAGCTCCGCCTCCTGTCAGACCAGGCACCGTCTCCCATCATCCCCAGATAGGACCATCTAGTTGCAGGAAAACAAGCTTAGGGCTCCCACTGATTCTGCATTACGGTGAGTTGTAATACAATGTAATAATAATAGAAATAAAGTGCACAATAAACATAATGCGCTTGAATCAACCTGAAACCATCTCCTCCTTCCCCTAGTCCATGGAAAAATTGTTTTCCATGAAACCAGTCCCTGGTGTCAAAAAGGTTGGGGACCTCTGTCCTATGGTAATGCTGATATCTCCCAGTTTTTGAATACTTACAGCACCCCAAGAAGTGGATTAGTGTGTTTCATACCTATTATATATAACCTACATGAAGTGATGATATCTCTCTTTTAGAAATAAGGACATTGGTTCAGAAAGACATACACAAAGTAGCATAGCTAAAAACTGGCACAGCTGGAATTCAAACTCATGCCTGTCTATCTTCAAAGCCTCCACTACATGTACTAAAAGGCCCGTGCTTAACAGAGATCCTTTCACTTTCCCAGATGCTATAAATATCTCCTACATGACTAGCCCTAGGTTGGATGACTGATATAAAACCACAGCCTGACCAGGGATGAGACTGAACATTTTAATCATCCTTTTGTGGATTCCACACCTAGATTTCCTTTGCAGGCTGTGGATACACAGCTGCCTTTCTTAGAGCTGTGCCCTGCCTTCCAGGCATCTCACAGTGGACCTTGCTCTCTCTTTCCTACCTGCTGACTCTACAGGTGAGACCTGTTAGAACTGGTGTGGGCCATGAATCAGATAGCAGAGCAGCTGAGCTGCTTTGGCATCATAATACTGAAAGGAATAACAGCAGACTAGACAGATTACGCTCGTAGACTTGCAATGTTGTCCTTACGCCTCTCGGCTAGGGAAGCTGACGTGGGGTGAGGGATTGATAAAGGCAGTTTAGCCTATCTTGGTAGATTCTGGGGTGCACTGAAAAGGAGCCTCATAAGAGAGGTTTGGTGCAAGCTTGTGGATTGGGGGAGAGAAGCTGTACACCTAGATATACACAGGGACTTCTACTCGTCACACAGTTACATTAATAGGAGTCCCTCTACCCACCCCCCACCAACATTTCTACCGTGGGCATTCTGGGAACATGGGAGCTATAAAGGGGCCAAACACAGCATTAAGAGGTAGACTCTGAAGCCTGGGTTTAAATCTCAGTGCGGCCCATTACTAACCATGTGACCTTGGATATGTTACTTAATCTATTTGCACTGAAATTTGTTCATCTGTAAATAGAGTTAATTATAATAGGGTCTACCTCAACAGAGCTACTGTGTGAATTAAAAGAGGAGATATATGCAAAACACTTAGGATAGTACCTGACTCATAAGAAGTGATATAAGTGCTATATTTTTAAATAATTAATATTTTAATATTATCATCAATCTAGCTATATGTAGGTCCTCCTGAAACCTACTATATGAGCCTTCAAATTTATTAATCATAGAATGATTTTCCCCTTCTGATACTTTATGACAATATAATGGTAAGCAATTCTTTCTCTGTATGAGATGGATTTCCTGGATTTTGGAATCTTAAAACTGCTAGAAGGGAGATAGGGTATCCTATCCCTTTTCATCTACTTGAAGATTTCCAATTTTAATTCTGACAACTTTGCAGCAACTTTGTTCACTGGCCTTATTCATTAGATAAGTTGGAATCATACCGTATTTGCCTTATTTGTGATTGTCTTATTTCACTGAGCATAATAACCTCAAGATTCATCCATCCACGTGTGGCCTATGTCAGAATTTCCTTCCTTCTAAGGCTAATACTCCATTGTATGTATATGTCATTTTTTGTTTATATGTTCATCCACTGATGAAAATTGCTCTGTGAAAGTTGCTTCTGTGGTTTTGGCTATTGTGAATAATGCTGCTGTGAACAAGGGTGTAGAAATCTCTCTTTGAGACTCTGCTTTCAGTTCTTTTCAGGTATATACTCAGAAGTAGAATTGCTGAATCGTGTTAATTCTATTTTTAGTTTTTCAAAAAGCTGCCATACTGTTTTCCATAGCAGCTGTGCACGTTCCCACCAACTGTGCACAAGTTTTCCACAGTTGTTATTTTCTGTTTGTTTTTAATAGTAGCCATTCTAATGTGTGTGAGGTGGTATCTCATTATAGTTTTGATTTTCCTAATGGTTAGTGATCCTATCACATCCTTATTGGCCATTTACATATCCTCTTTGGAGAAATGTCCACTCAAGTCCTTCGCTCATTTTTGAATTGGGTGGTTTGGGTTTTTGTTGTTGACTTTTAGGAGTTCTTTATACACTCTGGATATCAACCCCTTATCAGTATATGATTTCCAAATATTTTCTCCCATTCTGTGGGTTGCCATTTTACTCTGTTGTTAATGACTTTTATTGAACAAAATTTTTTCAAGGTACTTTCAAGTGACTGTTCTAGAGTCACATATAAATTTGGACTGGGCATAATGATGAGATTTGGGGTCATCCTAAAATTTTACTTATTGAACTACAGTCCCTAGACTAGTCTTTTGTTGATTCTGACTTTTTAAATCAGCTGAATAACCTCTCTACTCCAAATTCTCCCCAACCCAATTAGTTGCTTTTATGTGGCACAGACCTGAGTCTATGTCCATACAGTTAATAATGTAATTGGAGGCAATGAGATGTGAGAGCAGCTCAGAAGGAAACTGGCTCCCTCTTTCTACTTGCAGATCCTTGGGCCGCCTGCAGATGGTGCCACAGCACCGTGCCTGCCACCTCCTTCCCGGGAGACAGCGGCCAGCGGCCAGCATGAAGCCAAGGATGCTCTTCAAAAGGAACACCACGTGGGGCTTACTGAAAGAATGGAAAAACGGACCTCACCCAAAAGTCTTGGGAGGGTCAGAGAAGAGATGGAGAAGGATAGTCTGTTTCTAATTTCAAAACAAGAGGGCCACTCCAGCTGCCCTCAGGGGAACAGAGGGATAGCAGCCCACAGCCCCACTGCCGGTGGGAACTCAGATCTCTCCATGCTCTGTACCCAGCTCCCCGTTCAAGGGCCTGCTCCTTTGAGACTGGCATGTAGAGAAGGGTTTATATCCAGAGGGTTAACAGCCTGACTCCACTGGGAGACACAGAAGAAAATGAAAAGAAATTGGGCTTCTTTTTCCATGGACATTTTGGTTAAACAGTGATCAATCATGCTTTGGTGGTATCAGTGCCTTTTCCTGTCCATTATGTGAGGTGGAATTTGTTTTTATGTGTTAACTTCAAATACTTTCCTAAAATTATAAGGCGCCACACAACTGTCCCTTCATCTTGAAACTCATGCCAGTGAATTAATGGAGGTCCTTTTCACCTCTACCCGGGATTATTGAAAAAAGCCTTTTAACCGGTCTTTCTACTTCTATCCGTTGTCCCCTCTCATCCATCCTCTAAGGGAGATCTTTCTAATCTACATGTGACCAGGTCTTACCACTGCTTAAAATTCGGTATCCCTGTTCTGCTTGTAGGATGAGGTTTGAGGTCTTTAGCGTGGCCTCCGAGCTCTTTAGGAGCCGATCACCTGCTTCCCAATTCTGCCCTCCCCCAGCCCCACTTCCTGCCATCTCATACTTTGTTTCAGAATTATGAATTGTTTATCGTTAACCTGCACATACCATATCATTCTCACTTTTATAATTTGCATATGTTATTCCCTCTACCAAGAATGTTATTCCCTGCCTTGACCTGTCTAGCAATTTCTTTTAAGCATTTAAAGTCAGCTTAGCCTTAACATCCTCTCAAAAGCTTTCTCTCACCCCTGCACTGTCATATCCCTTTCTTCCTTGGGTTACTGTGTCACCTTGTGATACTTCTATTGTGGAGCATATCCCTTTGTTCGGAAAGGATCTATGTGCACAAATCAAATTGTGTCTTATTTCCCTCTAAATCCTGCCTGGCGCCCAGCTTAATGCCTTGAACATAGCAGGAGCTCAATAAATTAATATTTTGTTGAATTGGAGTTAAGACATTAATCAAGGTCATTTTGTAGCCCTCAGTGCTAAGTGATACAAAGTGTAAAAGAATGGACAGATGCTACTGGGTCCTTGGATGGGAAATATAAAAGATCCCTGCTTTAGAACAGAGAAGATCAGATTTGCTGCCAATGACCTAGGAAAAAGAACATGGGCCTGATAGTTGAGAAGCTTGCATTTGACTCCCAGGTCTGGCCTTACATAACTCTGCAATCTTAGCTAAGTGAAAGTGGCTTTAACTCTCCAGGACTTAGTTTTCTCAACTATTAAATGAAAAGGACTGGGTTAGTTGACCTCCTAAGTTTAGTGTAGATCTACAGTTGCATGCATTTGTATCTTTTAGATTTTTAGCACTGTGCATATAAAAAATATAAACTTACTTTTTATCCTCACGTCTCGGGAACACAACTTTCCCCACTTTGCTCATTTTTGCCATTGCCTCCTGTTAAGTGGAAAACAACACAGACAGCTGAGTTGGAAAGCTAAATCCAAAGTGAAGCTTGTCACAGGCAAGAACATTCGTGTTAGAATTCTCTTCCCTTTAAGATACTTGGTTAGTCCCTATTTTTTTCCAACTTATTTTTCTCTGGTAGCAAGAATAAAATCCAATGAACATTTAAAGTTACATCTATGACCACTCATCCTTAGCTTAATAAACAGTTGTATATCAAGGCCTCCAGGGCATAAACAACCCAGACGACAAAGCACTTCTGTGATCGCCTCCAGGGACTGTGGGAGGAATTATTTCCCCTCCTCACCACCTGGACACGGGGGCATAAGAAGGCATCATAATCAGCCCCTGAGTACACTGTCTACTTAATTAACACAACAATAACTGGATGGAACCCACTTTGCACCTGTACTTTAGGATAAAATATTTATTAATAAGACCACTTTAATTCAACTACAGCTGTTTTTTCCAGCTGTCTCTGAAGTTGTGAGTATAGACAGACATGAGACCTCTAGGCTGAGTCTAATTGACCTGGTTCTGGAATGTGACTTCAAGACATTCTTGTCTTTACAATGTGGCACTCAGGCGGATGACATGTTACAGCATCCGGGAGGACATGGTATGGTGTATACAGCATCAAGATCAACCATAGACAGCGTTGGCTCCATTACAGGAGTGGAAGGGTTAGGTTTCCTTGGGCAGTCTCCCGAGGCTGTTAAGGCCATGAGAAAGTTAGGGTGAATGGAGTGAACCCACACTTTAGACTCCAGACTTTAGAGTCCAACAGACCTGATTGGGGAAGACTGCAAGCAATAGTACGCAGAGCTCCACCAAATAGGCCTAGTCTTAGGAACAGCTACTGAATTTTAATTGTTAAGGTTGTCGTCATTCTGGGATCACATGTGTACAACTCCTTATTCCACACAGTGATTAACCACTCACTATGTGCCACACACTGTGCTATAGATACAGATTTGCATACGACAAACTCTTTGTGCTGGATAAACTCATATACTATCAGGGGAGGAAAACATGTAAAAAGTTGACTACCACACAGAATGTAAGAACCCCTGTGTATCTTTAAAACATATCCACGTGTCCCCCTGACCAGCTTTGCCACCTTACTGTGACTGACTCATTGGATGATTGATTTTCATACTGGTAATTACCGTCGGACATTCTATGTATGTACTGGTTTATGTGTTCATTACCTGCCCTCTCCACTCCTTGCCCTAACCGGGATACAACCTACACAGGGAAGGGGCTTCATTTATTTACTGCTGAATCTCAACATCTAGAATATTCATAAAACATATTGAGCCCTTTTATGTGCCAAGCATAGCACTCCACATAGATGTGACTGAAGGAGGAAGACTGCACGGGCCTCTCATCAAGGAGCTCACCGTATAATGGAAAAGACATTTACCATGATCAAAATAGAGTGTGATAGATACTATGTTAGAAGCGGATAAACTTCTTTTCAAAGGTTAGGAAACCTGATAGCTTTTTCATCTGCTCACTGACACGAATTTCCACTCCTGCTGGTTGTTCTACCGCCTCTTTCACGAGGGTGGCATGAACATTCTGAACTAGTCACCTGGTTTCTTAGCCCTCAACAGAGTTGGAAGTGCTGATCAGAGATCAGAGCTGCTAAAGTAGGGAGCACACTGACAGCAGAAAGAATTGGCAGCCGTAAGAAGGGAGGAGATTTTTTTAAATTATGAAAAATTATTGACAAACCCTGGGGAAAGACAAAAACTAAAGGGGCTGTCTGGGGCCGTTTTGTGAAGGGCCAGTCAAACGCATGGGAGTGAGGCCGCTGCCATGCCACGGAACAGGGCCGTTCTAAGAGCTCTGCTCACCCTGACCTGTTGGAAGGTCTTACTCCCTTGCAGCAAGCCCCATGTCGGGCTGAGATCAACTTCGCCACTCCTCCTGTTTTGTCCTTGCCTCTTCCTCACGTTGGGCTCTGCTGTACTTCCAGGGGGGACCCTGCCTCCTGCCACCAACGCTGAACCTCGAACACGCCCTTGGGAAAGGCTCTTCCTAGTTGCACGCAGGCCCCAGACGTGAGACAGTATTCCAGGATTGCCATCGTGGGTGGGATCCAGGAAACTTGGATTATAGAAGGTACTCCATAAATGTCATTTTCCTGTCCACTGTCACAGATGTGTGGACATACGCACACATCGGGGAATTCTTTCTTCTTTTCTTCTCTTTACCTTTGCTTGTTTTAAAAATAAATTATCGAGAAGCAAACACTCACCATAGAGATTTCAAAGGTTTTACAAAAAAGGTTGCTTCTCAAAAAGTACAGATTTAAATGTTAAACTTAGCTCAGGTATCAGCTCTACTGAGAAGATTTTTTTCTGACTCATGCCTACTGCCTGCCTCCCACCTAGACTAAGTTACTTGCTCTCTCAGCAACGTGTGCTCCTGTCTATCGTGGCATTTATGACATGGCACCATCACTTTTTATTAACAGATCAACCTCCCCAACTAGACTGTGAGCTCCTTAAGGCAGGAATTGTTATAATTATTTTTACTGCCAAACTCAGCATCTGGCATATTGTATGCACTCAGGGAATGTCTACTGAATGAATGAACTTAAGGGTAATACACGTGACAGAATGTTCAAATGGAAGTTTTGGCTGAGATCTAAGGATGACAGATATAAGATACCAGAGCAAGCTGGAAACAGACCACCCTGAAGAATCTGTACAAAGGGTGCCTGAGGACCCATTAATCAACCCTCAAACCCTTCATCCACACGGAAGGTCAGAGATGATTTTTAGGAAAGAGCTGTTGGTTTATTGCATGTCAGGCCTCCTTCCAGGGTGAGGTGTGATGGGAGCCTCTCCCTTCATGAGTCAAGAGAACAGGGCTTCACTGAGACCAGGAGAGCCTGACGCATGTCCTGAGATCGTGGCACACAGTGGGTTGTGTGTGTCTCTGGCCTGGAGGAGACGAGCTAGCTGGCACCTTCAGTGTAGACATGAAGGAGAGCTTGCCCTGGGATCAGCCAGCACTGCCACTCTGTCAGGCTCCCAAAGGCATGACTGCTTCCCACAGACCCTCGGGGCCCACGTGTGAGAAGGTGTCCAGGGGTGTCTTCCATCCTGTCCAGTGTGGCCGCCTTGCCAGGCAGAGCGAGTCTGAGTAAGCAAGCTGGAGGTGGACTGCTGGGTTTCTAAGAATTAAGAGAAGAGTCAGGAATTTACTAGAATAGAGAGGCATTAACCAAGACAAGGATGTTTCAGGGAGAGGTTTTCAGAAGTAGAGGTGCTCCCCCAAAAATCTATGATGGAGCCTTATGAGAACGAGAGCTCGCTGTGAACACCACTAGGCTAGGAGAGCGTGGAGCCCACATATGACAGTGCTGATCAGACAAGACCTTTCCTACACCCCTAATGTCTCTTCCCTTATTCCCACTACCTACCTCAGTGGAGCAAGAAAAAAGCTGATGCATGTTGGAGAGGAAGTGAATGAGGAAGAAAGAAGAATCTGATCACAGCTGCGCCTTCTCACTTGTGGCAGACCCCAGGTAGAAAACCCGGGAGGCGTCTTACCTTTACCTTTACCTTTATATCTTCCTCGATATTTGGATTTCTGAATTTTGGCTACGTTTCACAACTTAAAGGGACCACAAAACCTGTTATCATTTAAGTGACTTTGTACTTACCTAAAAAAAAAAGTAATGGAATCAACAGAATTTTAAACCAGGGCAAGGAAAAAACTAGCTCCACTGCACAAATGTAAAGGGGCAGTAGGAATAAAAAACAAAGTTGATTTTTGATTCTACCTCAAGAATTGTGTTTATGCTACACAACTTTTGTTTGCTTTACACAGCTTGTTAAACACAAGTTACACATGCGTAATAAAGATCTGATGAAAATATATTAAAACATTAACAGGTTGGATAGCATGGGCAATCATTTCTTTTCCTTGTCAACTTGTTTTTTGCATTTTCTAAATTATCTACAGCAGCATATATTGATTTGATAGTTGTAAAGAAAATAAAAATATACTGCATTTCATATATATATATATATACATATATATATATGAAGTTATGCTTACACAAGCAGTCAAAATGACTTGGGCTCACTTTCCACTCTCCTGGAAGGCAGGGCTTCTTGAGAGTCCTTGGCACCATCCAGAGAATGCCCAGAGAATCGGTGCTGTCATCAGAAAGAGCACTGCTGAGTTTTCCAATTTCTCCAAATAATTAACATAAAACTAAAATCTCATGATCCCACTGGCTGCAGTAAATCTGGAAATTACCACGGCATAACAATATGAATTTATTATGGAGATGCTGACACATGCTAAATATAGTCACCCCCACAATATATTTCTGTTCCAAAGGGTTTATTTGAAGTTGGCCTCCAAATTCCCACTTTTTGTCAGCAGGCAGAAGCTGGACAATCTTAATTTGCAGCACGCTACCCTCTTTGTTTGAGAGTCTAGACAGCACAATGAATACAGTGACTTTTCTTTTTCCTTTTTGCCCACACAATGAAAGCTTTTTAAAAACAAAATATTTTGCAAAATAGCATTTTAATCACTTCTTTTCTTTTTCTCTATAAGGCAGAGCTATAAATAAACCATGAAAGTTCACATTTGATTGTCACTTCTGAAAGCGAGTGAAGGGTTTCTGTAGGAAAAAATAGGGGCCCTGTACTATGGCCATGAAAGGCCTCATTCATGGGGTTTGACCCTTCCCCGGCGAGCTGAGGCCGAGATACCAGTCAGCACACACTGCTCACCACTGCTCTTGTGGCAGCATTGGTAATTGCCAGGCCTCTGTGTGGGCGGGGGAAACACCCAATTCTCATGTGTTGTGGCCTGGCTTGGGAGCTACCAAAGGGCAGTAAGCTGCATGGGGGCGAGTGACCAGGGACATTAGGCTACAGAAAGAAAGGGGCTTCAGAACCTCTGGAGAAGACGGAGATTCCAAGAGCGGCAGACACATGGATGTTGGCAGTCTAGGGAGCAGGGAATCTTGTACCTTCTCCCCTACCCAGAAGAAGGGGAACAATGACCTTAAGACTTTGGGGAAAACTGTCAGGTAGTCTAGACTGAGGTACCAAAGGGCACTGCAAGCTTGGCAGTGTCTAGAGTCACGACCTACAGGGGAGAATTAATCAGGACCTGGTGTGGTGAAGGCTAGCTACGTGTGAACTCCCAGAAGGCAGGCATTACGTCACTGTAGCCCTAATGCCTAGCACAGTCCTGGCACTTATAGGTGCTTGTTAATGTTTGCTGAGTTGTTGAAGAAAGGGGTGATGGTTTTCAAAACATAGGCAAAGTGAGATCACCAAAGCCAGCAATTAAGTGGCATTTGTACACTCCAGGGAGTGCTCACGATTATCCATCTCCGGGATTCTGGGATAAAATATTGATTTATATGAATTTTTAGTTTAAAGAAATTAATTAAACTTTACTAGCATTTAATATGCAGATTGTCACTAGATCTATCACTTGGGACACATGTCACAGTCATGAGTCATGTAAGACGTGTGAGGTTTCTTGAGAGGAGAGTGGGAGCTCTGCAACATCACGGGATGACAGCGTGGCACTCACTTATATGTCCTCAGCTTCAAGGATTTTCTGCATGTTGTTATTTACATGTTTCTGATTAGTGATTTCTAGGGATTATCGAGTTTTATTAGAACTAACTCTCGCCAAACAAGCAAGCGGCTCAAAAAGATTTAGTCAGTGGATCGCAAGTGATGGTGACAATTCAGATTCAAGTAGACAAGAAAATGGTGACACTCTTTACTCAGTATTAGCTCTTCACATTATAAGGTAAAAACAATGAAGACCTAGTCAGATAAGACAAGAATTGTGGAAAAAATAAAAATTATCAAGAAGACTGAGGCCAGGTGAGGTGGCTCACGCCTGTAATCCTAGTACTCTGGGAGGCCAAGGCGGGAGGATCGCTCAAGGTCAGGAGTTCGAAACCAGCCTGAGCAAGAGTGAGACCCTGTCTCTACTAAAAATAGAAAGAAATTAATTGGCCAACTAAAATTATATAGAAAAAATTAGCCGGGCATGGTGGCGCATGCCTGTAGTCCCAGCTACTCGGGAGGCTGAGGCAGGAGGATCGCTTGAGCCCAGGAGTTTGAGGTTGCTGTAAGCTAGGCTGACGCCACAGCACTCTAGCCTGGGCAAAAGAGTGAGACTCTGTATCAAAAAAAAAAAAAAAAAGAAGACTGTTTGAGATATGAATACACAGGTACATATAAAATCATTTAGAAATCATTGAAAATAATTTAAAAATCATTAAGGACAACTTGTCATGGATATATAGTATAGCTTTACATATTGCTGCTAAAGTTAGTATGAAGCCATCATAATAAACAAATCTGAAATATGTTTCGTTTCAGCTATATTTTACTTGTTTTATAGAGTAAATAATATGTAAGTACTACATAGCATGTTCATATTTTTTCATAAATAAGTTTTCATGGATTGATGATGCATGCTCAAATTTTTTTTAACCGAAAGTGTATATGATCTAAAAAACACGTGGTGTCCATGGACTTGGCAGCCAACTACCACCGCCATTGCTATGTTATTGGTTTAAGCCAACGTTGCCCAGGTGCTTACTCTGTGCTGTGCTTTGCGTGAATTATTTTATGTACATGATCTTTTTGACCCTCAAAATGACTTTATGACATAGATATTATCATTTACTCCCACTTTATGAATAAAGGAACTGAACAGAGAGAGAGTATAAGTGATCAGCCCAAGCAAATATATAGCAAAGCCAGAATTCAAGCCCCATCTGACTCCAGGCCATTGCTGACTTACACTCAGACCTGATGGTACTATCCTCCCTGTAATGAAAAAAGCCTGATCCTCCAGTCCTCTAGGCTTGAGTTCAAATGCCATTTCTGTTGCTTATTAGCTGTGTGATCACCTTGAGAATGAGTGTGTGTGTGCGTGTGTATGTGAATGAGACGCATCAATACAGCACACTGTACTTTTCTTCACAGATGCTGACACAAAGCTCTGAAATCCATGAATCTGCCTTCTTGAGGAACTCTGACTCATTTTACTGGAACAACAAGTTCACATGCTAATGTGTGGGCTGAGAGGCACATGACCCCTCCATAGAAAAACAGAAAATATATCAATGTGATTTTTCCTTCAACAAGCATAAGAAATGGCTAGTTGTTCTTTTATTTATTTTTGGTTTTTTATTTTTTTGATGCAGTCATCTTTTGACCTGCACCTGGTATTCTGTGTTATCCCCATGCATTTGAGACAACAATATTGAAAAGCAAGAAGGGATGAGAGCAAAGAAGGAGTGGGAGAGGTTTTCATCAGTAATCATAATATGAACACTGGCACCTCTTTTATAACTTTAAATATACTGTATCTGTCTACACACATGCACTTGCAAATCTTGTTTAGAGTGTTGATCATATGGGTGATTTGTCAAAATTTATCAAAGCGTATACTTAAGATCTGTGTATTTCACTTTATGTATATCTCAGTTTAAACATTGTAATAGAAAAAAGAAAAAGCCCACTGTATACATACATAAGTGTGTTATTATATTTATACTTTATTTAATTTTAAACTATAAAAATGCTTTTATTTCTGCTTCTACCAAGCAGAAATAAAAATGTTTAGATGCCCAGCTCTCTAATTTTGACTCTAATATATACCTCAATGAGTCTCTTGATCATAAGGGAGGGGAGGTGTGGAGGCTCTCTCATTCTGCAGGAAATGGGGATGTTGTGGAAAGACCCGAGTCTGATGTGACAAGCTTGCTCCTGCCCAGAGCCTTTCTCCTTCTCAGGAATGCTCTTCTGGGTCTTTCACCGTCTGGCCTTCTCATGTGACTTAGGTCCTCTTCAAATATAGCACCTGAAAGATTGCCCTTGGCCACTCTTGGCTGAAGCAGTCCACCTCTCTCAAACACCGCCTATCACATCATCTCATTTTCTTGTCTTCGTAGCCCTTCATAGCACACAGCATCTTCTGAAATGATACTGTTAATTTGTTTGCTACCTACCTGCTCCTCTATGGTCCTCACCTCTGCTCTACCCTCCTGAATCTAAGCTTCATGAAAGGAGAGTCCCTGGCTTTTGTCTTCATTGACATATCCTTAGCATTTAGCAGGGCGTTAGTTAAATGTTAGGTGAAAGTATAAATTTGTGGAATGCCTACTTTATGCAAGGTACTGTGCATATGAATTGTGCCTCATTTCATCTTCCCAAACATTCTGTGAGAAAGGTCTTATTATATACATTTACAATGAGGCAACAGAGGCTCAGAGAAGCTAAGTGACTTGCTTAAGCTGGTAAATCGCTAAACCAGGATTGGAAACTTGCTTTAACTCAGGAATAAGACCAGGCCCAATCCTTGAGGAACTCACAGTCAATAGGCAGATCTCTAGCTTTCGTTCATGACAATCTGTCTTCCTCTGATGACTTTGGGGGCCCTGTAAAAAACCCTAAAGGCTTGCTTTCTCCACTGTCAAAGATAAATTCAATTATGGTCATTATATTGTGCTTACGAAGGCAGGAAGGTGGATTCATTGATGTATAGAAAGACAGTTCATATTAATTATTGAAACAAACAAAATTACTGCCAGCTGTTTGACCCTGAGTAAGACCCTTCCCCTCCCTGGGACTCACTTTCTTTATCAGTAGAATGAGGGGCTTGGACTAAATTATCTCTAAAGCTTTGGCCAGCTCTGAAATCTGTTCGTTTCATGCACATGTGTTTTTTTGATTAACTGTCAGTTGACAAGTTACCCCCCTTCCACCCCATGGTACATTCTATTAGGGTTGTACTAGGCCCACTCTGACAGGTAATATACCCACCATGTTTCCCCAGCAAGGTAGAGTTTCATTCCAATTCAGCCAGGGGCAAACATGGCACAGGGGAGTGGTTCTACACTGGGCAAGGCTGTCAACCTCTACTGCGACATTTTGAGATTGTCCTTATACATGGCCTGGCTGCTAAGGGGTTGGGTCCAAATATGAATAGTAAACAAGTATTCATCCTATGTACATGAATTTGACTTGCCTTTTATGAGTTTTCTAAAGGCAAAAATATCAAGCTTCTTGCTAAAAGCATCAGAAAGATTATAGACTCTATTACCCTAAACCATCACTCATCTAATAATCTATTATTGACAGAAAGGAAAAGAAATGATTCTGCTAATATTTCTGACTGAGAAGGCAAAAAGTACTTCAGTGAGCTATAATAAAAATATTTCTAACAACAGTAACTCAATCACAATAATAATAATGGCAGCTAGCATTTATTGAGTAGTAATTATGGCCTAGCATTGTATTATTAAATACTCTACTACTTTATATGTCCAATTATACGATGAAGAAAGCAAAGACATCTGAACTCAAATGTTTATAGCAGCACAATTCACAATCGCAAAGATGTGGAAACAACCC
>VBSM01000529.1:42306581-42467831 GCA_008086735.1 Cheirogaleus medius | reverse complement strand
AGTGAGGTATCACAAGGATGGAAAAACATGCACCACATGTACTTGCTATCAAATCGGTATTAACTGACCAACACAAAGGTGCTCACATGGTAGTAACACTCATAGGGTGCTGGTTGTGGGGATGGGGGAGGTAAATCCACAACTAATGGAAGCGGAACGCACTGTACTGGGGAGGGACATGCTTGTAGCCCTGGCTTGGACAGGGCAAACGCATTACATGTAACCAAAATGTTTGTACTCCCATAATATCCTGAATAAATTTTTAAAAAAGGAAAAAAAAAGATGAAGAAACATATAGCTTTGAAACCAATGCTTTTAACCATGCATTGTGGAAAAAAGACTTCAGTGATATATAGACCACAATTCAAATCCTAGCTCTGCTATTTAACATTCTGAGTCTCAATTCCCTCATTTTAAAGATGAAATACCTATTGTATAGGCCTGTTTTGGGGAACTAAATGCTTAACAGTGTAGATATCATTATTACTATTTACCCATCAACTGAAGTGAACTTAATTTTCCCAGAAACTTTATTAAAAGGTCTGAGCTGCCATGTATACACTTCAGGTGGGTGGGGTGGGCAGGCTAGGGAAGGAGTTGGGTGTCAATATTCTGTGGCTTCTTGTTATCATTTCCAGACAAGTATTCCTCCATCTGCAAGCAAAAAGCCCTGCTCTCTGAGGTTTCTACAACCTAATGATAGAGACACAATGATATGTATCTTCCCTGCAGCTCACTGCTGTTACTGTCAGCCTCTTGCTTCCATTCCTATGTCATTAAATGAGGCTCAGGGTCCCAGACTGCAGCCTCTCTACCCACCTGGAAGTTTGTCACTGTCATGGATGACTTCAGCATCTGTTCACAAGACCCACCCAATGTTCCAGTGTTATGGTTTCAAAATGGTTCCACCTTCAGGGACCCTCATCCCCACTTCAATGCTCACTCCCATAGCCAAACTCTGAATCCTATTATCCCCTGAGACTGCTATATTTAGCTATATATTCCCATATACTAACAGCCACTCCCTGACTTCAATTGCCCATCAGTCCAATTCTCTCATTTGCTCTATCATTTGTACCAAATGCCCTTCTCCACCTTGTGGCAATTTCCAGAATCTTGATCCCTTCCTTTTCTTTCAATCCCTATACCCCTCGTGGCTCTAATTTCTTCCATAGCTAGCTTAGTCCATCATCTTTTACACTGAACACATTTCACAACCAGAATCCCTCTAATACTCTCTTAATTGCCAAATTCAATGGGTACCTCCAATCCACCGAAACCGTTTAACCAGGATACACTTCATTTATAAGGGAGAAACTATGCTTAGGAAGGAACAGCCAATAGGAAATTGCAACTTGAGAGAGCAAAACATTCTGAAAACTTTGAGGGTCTGAATTTTGATATTTACACTGCCTGCTTCAAAGTTAATTACTTACTGTGAAGATACTTTGGCCAGAAGACTAGGGATCATAATTGGTAGCAAAGAATCAAAAATCATGATGGTATTAACATAGCGAACCTCTTGCAGCCTGAGCTGCAAGGGATGTTGAGTGGTCACTGGGTCAATTGCTCTGTGTGTAGGCAGGTGAATGACCAAATTATCTAAGACACACGGTGTCTGTCCTTCTATCCCTCTATACTCTTTAAAGTTCCCTGCTTTTGGGATCTCCAAATCTTCTGAGCCAGAGTTGTTTTGGTGATGGGGCCTGGGCACTCTGGCCTAGCCTTTGGGATTGGCCTTGGCCTGATAGAGAATCCCTCTGGCGGAGCCAGAACTCATTCCAAACCAACTTCAGGAGGAAAAAGACAAACAAAGAGGTTGAATCTAAAGCTAGGAGTTAGGGAGGCCAAGTACAGCATCAAAGTACCAAAGCAAGAGAAGGGCTGGAAGGAAACTGGGAAGCGTGTAGGACAGGGAGGGAGAAGAGGTCAGACAGAAAGAGAGAAAGGCATGGAATGCACATTTTGGACAAATCACTGTGCTGTCCTTTTAAATTGGTTTATAATCTTTTCTATGTTCCCAAAGCTCCTGGGCTTTCCTTTATCTTACCATTTAGCACACAGTAGGGTAAATGTCTGTTTACTTCTATGCCTCCCCACTGGACTGTGAGATAGAAGAGGACAGAGGCCATTAACTTCATCTATATTCTAGCAATTGATATAAATGATGCAATAATTAAAAAAAAATGCATGTTGAAAGAATGAAATAATGAATGAGTAAATGGATTAATGAATTAATGAATAAAGAAAGGATCAGGGGTAGGATCCAGGATGTCTATATAAAGCAACTGCAGGATCTCCCTCGGTTGTACTTTTTGGTATTTCCTAACTGTCAGGTTAACACATTCTTCACTGCCGGATGTCAGGTTGTTAAGATCATAGGCTCTGGACTGCCTAGGTTGAAAGCCGGCTAACTGAATGGCTTGGATACTGACTAACCTCTTTGTGCCTCAGTTTACTCATCTGTAAAACAGAATTAATAGAAATAATTACTCATAATGTTAAAAGAGAAAATGCATACAAACCTAAGTTAAATTAGTGCCTGTCACAAAGTAATAGCTCAGAAAACAAGTTATTTTTATTGTAATAATTATTATATCCATCTCCACCCCAGCACTACACAAGATCTTGTAGTGTTCTGTTCTCTCAAATGCTACTACTGAAGGACAGCACTTCCTAATCTGCTGCTGCATGTGACATGCTGCCTGGGCAGGGGAGTGATAAAGAGCGTGGAACACAGGAACCATTCAGCACGAAGAGCAGCTGATGCCTCTGCTTAAGGAAGGGAAGGAGGATGAACAATGAGTAGAAAGGAGGCTGTAGGGAATGAAAGCTGTAGGAACTTCTAGGTTTGAAAACATGGAGTTTATTTTTGGGTTGGACTTCCAGCCCTTTTACATAAAACAAACAAAGAAAACAACTATGTCAGCTGTGTTTACAAATATGAGCTTGCTCTGGCTTTCAAGAGACACAGGGAATTCACTCTGCTTCCCTCTGGTTACTATATTACAGACAGGCACATGGTGTGCTGGAAAGAGAACTGGTCTGGAAATCAGGAGGCTCCATTCCTATTAATCTTAGTCTTGGCTTTGTTATTTTTGAATAAGTTGCTTCCTTTCTCTGGATCCCAGTTTCCTCTTATCCAAAATGGGAAGTTTGAGCCAGATAATGTCAGTTTTATTGTTCAACAAAATAGATACTGAGTGCCTATTTTGTGCCAGGCATTGTGCTAGACACTGTGGATAGATCAGGCAACCAGACAGTTCTGCTCCCTGCTCTCACGGAGCTCAGGGCCTCCTGGAGAAACATGGGTATCATGGGAGATTGTTCAGAGAGAGATGAAACTAATAGGGGGGCTCAGGGAACTAGTTGAAAGTTGATAAGGAGTGGCTGGGTAAAGAAAGTTGATGAAGAAGTGTCCAGGCTGAAGGAATTACATATCTGAAGGCCCCAAGTCAAGATAATATGGCACATTCAAAGGACTGAAAGAAGTCCAAGACAGCTGGAGTAGACAGAATGAAGGGAGAATGATAAGAAATGAAGCTGCAAAAGGAGGCAGGAGTTAGATTTTGGATGGCTTTGTACAATCAGGTTAAAGAGTTTTGACATTATGCCAAAGTCAAAGGGAAGCCATTGGAGAATTTTAGCCAGAATGATCCCATTCATGTTTGTAAAAGGTCACTCTGGCTGATGTGTAGAGAATGGATTGGAGAATAGTAGAAGTGGAGACAAAGAAGTGGTTCAGGCAGCCCTTGGAACAGTCCAGGGGGGATGTGACGGTGGCCTGGACTAGGGTGGTGATTGAAGCCATTACCTGACGAGCAAAGGGAAAGAGGAGAGGTTCCCATTGAGCAGATGGAAAGTTGCAGGGAGAGGGCCATGCACGGGAATTGTGGTTGATTGTGGAAGGATGGTAGATGGACGCAGCTGACCCAGCAAGGAGAGAGCTGGGGGAATAAATACCTTCATTCCATCTTGCAGGCTCCAGAGACAGCCTGGTGCCAATTAATACAGATAGAAGCCTGCCTTATGTTTGTGTGGTTTTGTCTTATAGAGTTCAGAGAGTCGGATTCATTGTAGGTTGGGATTTGGTAAGACAAGATGGGATAGAAATACAAAAAATAAATAAATAAATAAAACAACCATGTGGATTGACCATGTGAAAAGAGAGATGATGGGTCGAGAGGAAGTGAAAACAAATTCTCAAAACAGCCTTTCAAGGTACATGTTATCCCCATTTTAGAGAGAAGGAAACTAAAACTCGAAGCATGATGTGGCTTGCTGGAGTTGGCAAGTTTAGCTAGTGGTAGAGTTTGGAGACAGGTCTGTCTAGCTTGAAAACATTTTGCACCTTACGACTCCACCTGCAAGCAAATGGACAGTTTGGTTGAATTGGAGGGAGGAGATACATTTTAATGTTCATTTAAGCTTTTAGTTGAATCTGAAGTATTATTGGGATTTTCTACTTCCAGTATAAAAACTCATGAATGCTGAAAAGCAAGGATTCACAAAGACGCCCTTGGGCATTTTCATTACTGGTGCACACTGCAAATGTGCAAGCTAAGAGGCGATGGGGAATGTTCAAGGTTGTCTTTTGTGAAATAAAAGTAAAGTTCTCAAGAATGCTCTGTTCCCCACTCCATGACTGCTCTGGTTTCCTCTCAAGGCAGTAACTGACCAGGTGAGCTTCCTACACAGGTCCAGTGGTTTGGGCAGGAATGGCAGAGAAAGTATGCCTGGCTTCGCCTGTGTGTTTGGTACTTAGGTATAACCCATGGGTATTCCCAGGAGCTTGGAACATGGTGAATGCTTAGGGATTATGGGGGAAAAGGAATCTTCTGGGGATGTTATCAAATATTACATGTTCCAAGAACAGGATAAGTGAATAGAAACCGGAGCTACAAAGCCAGGCCCAGCAAGGTTGGCATTCCTGGGGCATGACCCTGGGGCCTAATCTTTCTCGACCCATTTATGAAATTTCCTCATTTATAAAATTTGGCCAATCCATAAGGGGCAGTTGTGAGGATTAAATGAAACTATGAATACAAAGCTCTTGGCACATGTGGGTGCTCAGCAAAAACTGATCCTTGCCACTCTCCTGTCCCACTCTGGTCCTTCTATTTTGATTTAACGATTTCTTTAATTTCCCAGAACTACCAATTTCTTCTGACATTGGATTCCACTCACAGTAGACAGGAGTGGTTTTCCTACAGCTTCCCAATCATGATTACCCTAGTTTTGCTGTGTTTTCTTGGTCACTTTTGGGCCCTGCTGACCCCAGGTGGCCACTCTGGGGAAACCAGAACATTCTGGACCATGTTTTTTTCCCCCATCTTTGAATAAACACCAAGAGCTTTCTTTACCTTTTATTCTGACTCTCGTTTGCCATCTGGTGCCTGGTTTGGCTGCATCTGTGTTTACTTAATGATTTTAGGCAAAGGCTGAGTTTACATATGGGAAGAAGGAAAGGGCATTGTTGATTTCTTCCATATGTTCATTTTTCATATACTATGATTTCTGTAATCTCACCAGCATAGATCCCTTCAGACAATCCTCATGCTATTCCTCGGGGACTCGCTTCTTTGTGTGTTCAGCTGGAAGTTTCCATGAGAGCATTTCTTTCATTGCCCATTACCTTTAGTGTAGCTTTTAGATGGGTATGAAATTCATGTTCTTCAAGGCTCTTCTTTTTTGAACCAGCTTATTTTACTTGGGTGATTCTGAGGAAAGAGTCAGGAGACCTGGCTGGGCCCTCCTCTTCATTTGCAAATAGTGTGAATTCACGCAAGTTCTATAACCACTTGGTCCTTAGCTTGCTCATCACAAATCAAGAGGCTTGGGTTAGGGATGCTCTGATGCACTAAGAGCCCACAGTGCCCACTCTTCCTGTTTCTTTTCTCCTCTTCCTCTGGGGCTGCGTTTCTGATTCATATAGAGTAGTGTGCAAGGTCACAGTGTGTGTGTTTTTCCTATTCTCAGATCCTGAGCACGACTTGCATAGGGGGAAAAATGCAAGAAGGAAATCCCTTCTCCAGCATAATGCATAAATGAAAGAGAATGAGCTCTAGCTCTTTGTTTTTAAAATGTCATTTTGATTTCTTTTTCCACAGTACACTTGATGTCAGGAGCTCTGAAGACAGAGACCTGACTTGGAAACCTGCCTCGTATCTTACTTGTAAGTTCCTGCCCTGAGCATGTTTCTTCACTTTTCCCAGCTTTGCCTTCCTTCCCTGTAAAACAGGACTAATACCCACCTTATGGGTATGGGGATGGTGGGTAGATAAGCGAGCATTCATCTCGAGCTTGCTGTTTTGCATAAAGCCACGCTCGCAAATGTTGGTTACCTCTGTGCACACAGTGGATTCAGTGATGAAAAGGCCACGGACCGAGCATGCAGCCAGAGCAGCGAGCTAATGATACTCAGAGAAGATCGCAGGATCTTGGTGTCAAAGCAGCACTAGAACATGGGTCCTGACTCCCAGACTGTAGACCTTCCTCAGGAGCTGAAGGGGGTGGGGAAGAATGGAAGGCTGGGTGGGATTTGCCGGGGACAGGCGGTGGGCTAAGGGAGGAAGGTGGCCTAACCTCACCCCAGAGGGCTGGTGTGTGGAAAAGAGGTTCTCAAGGGGCCAGGATATGTGCATGTACTGTGGAGTGCGGTGGGGGTTGGAGTGGGGACAGCGAGGGAGTTTTTTTGCATGTGTGAATGTCCTCAAATCACTCTGAGAGGTTCTCCTTCCCCTTCCCTGTTCCCCCCACTGCCTAGTCTCTGTGCCTGGGAGAGTAAAACTCAAAGGAACAAAAATTCTTTGAATGAACGTTTTTGCATGTGGACAGACAGACAGGCGAGGCTGTGTTTGGTAGCCTGGGCAGGAAAGCTTTGCTAGTTTATTTGCAGAAGCCAAACTAATCTTTATCAGGTAATCAAGAAATAATCTGTCAGGCTAGAGGCAAGGAAAGAAGAAGAAAAGACCTTGTCCACAGCCTCCCCGGGGTCCTCTCTGCTCGGAAGCATGAGGAAGAGCAGCTTAGCAAGGCGGCTCAGGCAACTGTCTCCTTGGACCTCTCCCCCTCTGTGCTAGAGGGTAGTCCTGTTGGAATCTGAGTGATGTGAGTCTTCCCTTCCCCTAGGGACTGTTTCAGGGCACTGGGAGGGTAAGGGAGAGTCTCAGCATTCCTGACCCCAGCAGCCTCATGCTATGTAGGCAGGACATGCGTGTCTGTAAGTCTCTGTGCATGTATGCTTCATGAATGTCACAGCTGAGCTCAGAGCCAAAGGATGGGGGAAGTGCATGTCTAGCAGAGGACAGAGCTGCATAGAGAGGGTGGAAAAATGACACTTGAGGAATGAGAAGGGCAGTGGTTGAAGCGGACAGAGAGAGGGGTGTGGGAGAGACAGAGCCGAGGGGTGGGGTGGGGGAGCAGATGATGTGGCCCCCCAATCCCCCACCCTGCCGCCGTCTCCTTTCCAGGAGCACTGGGAAGCCAGAGCTGCCACAGTCAGGTGCAGAGGTTTAGGGGTGTCACCTGGCTGCTCTGCCACAGTCAGGTGCAGAGGCCCAGGGACAGATTAGGGTGGCTCTCATGCCACTCAAATACGAGAGGTGCTCACGAAGCAGATGACAGGCTTTGGTGATGAACCAGATGAGGGTGTTAGGAAGAAGAAGTTCTCAGAAATAACTAGCTCACTTATAGATTTCTGGGCTTAGGCACGTAGCCCACTTACGAAGAGGCAGGGAGAGAATTCGAACTAGATCTATTTGCACAGAGCACCCTTCCTCAGATCTCACAGGGCTTAATTCAGGGACATGGGCCGAGAGGGAGAGCCTCAGCCTTGCCTTGTTGTTCTGAGAACAACAGCAACAAGAAAAGAAACCACGACAAACAGTGTTGCAAAGACTCCTCACAGACCAGGCCAAACCTTACATCAGCCAGTCACATGTTTGAAGCTCTATTAATCAGTAAGAAATGGATTTGTCCTTGGAAGTGCTACAAAATCTGGCACTTACACCTGAGATGTGAAGGCACTTTTTTCCCCGTCTCCTCCTTCTTCTTTTTAAAGCAGTGGAAGTTCTAGATAGACAGCCAGGGAGTTTAAATGCAACCCCTGGACACCCAGCACAGACCTTTTCCCACAGAGGCATCTCCCAGGTTCCTGAGTGTCGTGAGGAGATGGAGGGGGAGGAGACAGGAAAATGTGTGTCAAGATGAAGACATGAGGCCATTGAAAAATGCTAGGGCCCTATGCGCAGAGACTATGGCTGCCTGGCAACACCTGAGCCTTATCTGGGTGCACGGCCAGGGACTCCTGCAGGAGTGTGTGCAGGACTTGGATGGGGAACTCAAGCGGAGCTCAGCAGCTCAGCAGCTTTTCAAGGCCGGAAGGGAGGTGGGGAGGCCTGAGGGTACTAGTAGCTGCTAGGTAGAGACACCTGGATTAATGTCAGGTAATCTGCCTCCAGGAGAGAAGCCCTGGTGAAGTAGAGGGAATGAACAAAAGCCAGCAGGGTTGGATGGTAGCGATTACTGGGGTGCGGGGAGAGAGCACAGCCAGGCACTCAAGGGCCGAGTGCTGGGTTTTGGAATTTGTCTAAATCCAATGGTGGAAACCCATTGCAGGAGTTTCAGGGTGTGAGATTTGCATTTTCCTGTGGCCTCTCCTGTCCCAGTGGGAGACCAGTTAGGAGACTACTGCAGTGGTCTGGGTGGGGGTCAGTGCTTTGCGTGAATTAAGCAGCTTACTAACCAACCAGCTAAACTCCTTAATGCCGCCCTCCCCTTCCCCTTTCTTGCCCTCTTTTCCTCCATATCTATTGCTATCTCTGACCCCTTCCAGCATTAGGTGGAAGACACAGTGATAAGAACCCCGCCCTGCTCAGTTTGCCACGCTGTGGACAGACTTTGACGTTCCTTCCTCTTTCTCTCCCAGGCGCCCTCCCTGCATCCCCCGCCTCGGGATCATCCTTTTCTGTGCCTGCGTGCTGAAAGGGAGCAGCTGCTGGTATCTAGAACAACTCCCAGCTGTTCTTCCAACTTTTCTCAAGTGTTTCTTGGTGTCAATGCCTCTAATTAGTTAAAATAGGAAGGGGGAGTGGTAAACAGAGGAGCACAAGAGAGGCCTAATTTTAGCTGTAGCCAAAAGGACTTTCCCCTAAATACACTGTGATCCCAAAATACTTAGCTAAGCGCATATGTACACGACAGGGAGAGAATTTAAAGAGCTGCAGAAGTGAAATCCAGAGGCCAAACAGAACAGCCTCTGCCTCTTTCTGCAACTGGATTGAAGGGGAAAGGAATGGAAATACACTGAACCCTTACTCTGTGCCAGGTCTGCACGCGGTGCTTGGTGTGCAGCACTTCAGCAATCCATCTACTCCTGACAGCAAAGGACGACGCAGGGCCTGGTGTCACCTCCGTTTTACAGATGAGGAAACTGAGGCTCAGTGATGTTGATGTTACTTTGTACAGGATGAGACAGCTAACTGGAGAGCCTGGATTTAAACCTGTCTAGCCAAAGGAAGATGAGGCCTCAAACCTAGGACAAGTAGGCAGACAGCTTAGCAGGGATTCGAGGCAGGGGATCAGGGCGAAGATCACAGGATTCTGGCTCTCGGGAGGCTTAGAGGCATCACTGTAGGAGTTGGCAGGAATCACTCAGTGCTGTGAATTTTTCCAATCTTGAAATCCCTCCTGGCCCTCACAAGATATGCTGGAGGAATGACCAGGGTGTCCCTAACAATTTACAGGTAAATAAATCATTTGGAGAAAGCCCGCTACCCTTCACTCCAGCGAAAGAGACCATTGCTTTCTGCAATCAAAGAAGATGCCCTGTTTCCAAAGGAATCTGAACTTGCTAATGGCCCCCCTCTCCTTTCTTTAGGTTATGGTAGAATCTGGGCTCCTTCAGAAAACGGGCCACCTGGTAGGACTCATCACGTCAGCTTCCTTCATCTCAGTTCAAGCTTAAAAGGCCTCTTCACTGGGAAGCTCCCCAGTGAGGTTTTCCACGCACATCTGGAGACTTTCCACAATAGGCCTTTGAAGCGGCCTGAAGTATTCCGGGAAAGTCTGCCTCACTGGGCTGAGGTTTAAAGAGCAGAAGCCCACAGTTATTTTTCTTTCCCGCCTTCTTTGACAAAACTCCCCCCAGTGGTTTGTGGGCATTTGCAAGAGCAGCCCTGATTTTTCAGCTCACTTCTTCTAGGGCTGGGATCTTAAAGAAAAAGAACAAAAATAGGGCACATTCAAAAGGAGCGTTGATAACACAAAGGTCTGTTTATGTGTTCGGCTCGTCCACCAGACTCTGAGTCGTGCTTACTCATCTTTGTAGCAGAGAGAAAAGGGACTTTGGACTCAAATAGACTTGCTCCATCACTCAGCACTGGTAACATTTTGTCGAGTCACTTAAACTATCTGAGGCTTGGTTTCCTGATCTGTGAAATGAGTTCACAGTGACCTGCTTTGCGTGGGGTACCAAACGCTAATGAGGTAGGTTAAGGTAAATCACTTTGCACATTGTCTAGCATGGATTTTAGCAGGTCTGTGCTGTCCCCTCTGCCGGGTCACTCACCCTCATACAGGGAATCAGCTACTCATAGTTTACAGTTCAACTCAGGTGATGGCTTTCTTCTCTGGCAATGCTTTGCCTCCCTCATGCCTAGGCTGGATAAGGTAGGTGTCCTCAATGCTTCAAAACCTTCCTATTCTCTGATCCATGGCTTATTGTTATTTCTGTTTAAGTGTATGTCCACCATGCCACTCACCACTGTAACAACTGTACACAGATGGTGTCTGTCTTTTTCATTGTCATATCTCCGTATCAAGCACAGTGCCTAGTATATCAATGTGCTCAGTGAGTATCAACAGATTATCTATTTAACAACTGTTTATTGAGCACCTACTTTGATTCAGATACTATTCTAGATTCTGAAGCTATAGCTATGAATAAAACAGATACAACCTCTGTTTTCATAAGTTTACATTCTAGTAGGGGAAGTCAGGAAGGACATTAAAGAAATGTACAGAGAAACGTGTGATAGCTCTAACATATAAAGAATCTGGATCTCACTGCTCCCACCCTTACAACAAGAAAAAAGCTAAAAAACTACAAATCACTGATTTTTCTTGGATCAATCAGAGAACTGAGGTTACAGGACAAACAATCACCCTGAAATCTGGAGAGACAAGAGAATCCAGATAGTCATACCTGAGACCTCTTCTTGGAGCAAAAGCCACTTGGAGCCATAAACTGGTAGGGACACATCAGTGGTGATTTCAAGTGCTGGAGGCTGAGTGTGGACTAATATGAGAATAAGAAACTTCTGGGGGATGCGGTGTTAGTGGAGGGGGGCTCACCCTTTCATGAGTTTTACCTCCAGGAACTCTACTGGGTTCTCATTGTCAAGAGTCGAGAATGAGCCCCTCTTGGCTCTGGCAGAGGGAGGGAAAGAGTAAATGCTGTGAAATGTGCCAGAGATTCTCAGTAACAAAAGCCTACTCTTAAGAGGAAAATACTTCAGCAAAACCTCAGGCCTCCCAGGGAAAGGACATCTCTCCAACTCCAGTCTCCACTAGCCTTCCTGTCTCACCTAAGGGTGGTGGTAGGGGAGGCTAAGAACATTTGGGAAGGTCACAGTTCAGGGACACAGGCCCATTCAAAGACTGAGATTTAATGAAAAGATTATAGACTTTTTTCCCCATCCCCTCATTTTAAAACCACACCAACAGGACTCCAGTATAATAATCGTGATTACAGCTCAAAGGGCTGCAAGATGTAAAGTCTATATGGGGAGGAGTTCTTAGGAAAGCCCAAAGACTATAGGGGAGATGAAAACAAGGACAATGGAAGAATCTGAAACCTCTGCCACCTACAACTAGAGCAAACATTAAACAGAGTCCAATTTCTAAGAGAAAATTGCACATAAAAAGCTTCTTATCTCAGTTCCCATTACCTGATACATTATGTCCAGGTTTCAACAAAAAAATCAAAAGGTCATGCTAAAAGGCAAGAAAAAACCAAAGAGAGAAAGCAAGAATCATAACTATACTCAGATATAACACAAATTTGGAATTATCACAGGATTTAAAACAACTATGCTTAATAAGTGTTCTAATAGAAAAAGTAAACCACATGCAAAAACAGGTGGGTATTGTAAACAAAGAGATGGAAACTCTAAGAATCAAAAGGAAATCCTAAAAAAAATTTTATGAACACACTAACAGAAATGAAGAATGCCTTTGATGGATTTAACAATAGATGGACAAAGCCAAAGAAAGAATTAGTGAATGTGAAGATAGATCATTAGAAACTTCCCAAAATGAAGTGCAAAAAGAAAAATGAATGGGGGAAAAACACACACCAATTTACATCCAAGACCAATTTCAAAAGATATAACATATGCACCATTGGAATATGTGAAGAACAGAGAATGGAGCAGAAGAAATGTTTGAAGTTATAATGGCTAAGAATTTTCTAAAATAAATGATAAATGACAAACAATAGATCCAGAAGTTCAGAGTACACCAAGCAGAATAAATACCAAAAAAATCTAAACCTGGGCATATCATAATCAAACTGTAGAAAATCAATGACAAAGACAAACTTTTGAAAAAAGCCAAAGGGCAGGGGGACCCAACCTTACCTGTAGAGGAACAAAGACAGGAATTACAGTGGACTTCTCAGAAAACTATGCAAACAAGAGAGTAGTGTGAAATACTTAAAGTCTCGAAAGAAAAACTCCACCAAACTAGAATTCTATGTCCAGTGAGATTACCCTTTAAACATGAAGGAGAAAGATAGACTTTCTCAGACAAATAAAAAATGAAGGAATTCATTGAAAGGAGACATGCCCTAACAAGAAATGTTAAAAGAAGTTCTTCAGAGACAAGTAAAATGATGTAGGTCAGAAACTTGGATCTATATAAAGAAAGAAAAAGCATTAGAGAAGAAATAAGTGCAGGTAAATTAAAATATTTTATTTTTCTTACTCTTGATTGATATATAAGATAATTATTTCTTTAAGGTGATCATAGTAACAATGTATTGGGTGATTATAGCATATGGCTAAGTGAAATGAATAACAGCAACATAAT
Source organism: Cheirogaleus medius (assembly GCA_008086735.1). Taxonomy (NCBI): domain Eukaryota; kingdom Metazoa; phylum Chordata; class Mammalia; order Primates; family Cheirogaleidae; genus Cheirogaleus; species Cheirogaleus medius. The sequence goes on along the minus strand of VBSM01000529.1, from coordinate 42,454,739 downwards.
AAGGGACAGGAAGGAGGAGCTGGGAGTACTTCCTTATAAGGTACCCATACTATATGTAAGTCGTATAGTGTCATCTAAAGCTAGACTTAGATTAAACATGTATATTACAAAATCTAGGGCAATCATTAACATTTTTAAAAAACAAGAAGTATAATTGATATGCTAAGAGAGCAGATAAAATGGAATTACATAAAATGCCTAATGAAAACCTGAGAAGCTTGAGGGGGAAAAAAGAGAAAGAAAGAATAAGTGTGACAAATATAAAATAGTTACAAATATAGTAGATAATAATCCAACTATATCAATAATCATTTTAGTTTATTTTTTATTTGTATATTATTTTATTGTAAATGTTGCTATTAATAATGTGTTTAATTTAATTTGTGGGGTTACCTTATAACTTTAATTTATGTAGTATATGAAGCTTAAAATTTATATAAGCACCCAAATATATTGCTTTTTTATCACTGGAAGACTGCTTGTGTCATTTTGACTGAAATTATAAGCAAAAACAACTGGCTTGATTGTGAATAGATGGGATCTTAATATAGGCTACAAAAGAAGTTGTATGAGCCTGACTAAAAAGGTAAATGCTTCTAGATGAAAATGTACCTTGTTCTTATGGCTCCTGATGGTTAAATTGTTTTGTTTTGTTTTATTTATTTATTTTCAATAATCACTTTAAATGTGAATGGTCTAAATATACCAATTAAAAGAAAGTTTCCCAGAGTAGATAAAAAACAAGTCATACAAGAAACTCACTTTTAAATAGAAAGATCTAGATAGGTTAAAAGTAAAGGGATGGAGAAAGCTATATCATGCTAACACTAATCAATATAGAACTATGGTAGCTATATTAATTCTAGACAAAGAAGATATTGAGGATAAAGAAGGACATTATATAATGATAAATTTTCTAAGAAAACAAAATAATCCTTACTGCGTATGCATCTAACAACAGAATGTTAAAATACTTGAGGAAAAAAAACTACATAGAACTACAAGGAGAAACAGACGAATCCACAATTATAGTTGGAGACTTCAATTCCCCCTTTTCAGTAATCAGTAGGTCAAGCAGATAGAAAATCAGTGAGGATATAGTTGACCTGAAGAGCACTATCAAGCAACTGGATCCAATTGATATATAGAGAGGATACTCCATCAACAACAGTAGAATACAAATTCCTCCCAAAGTCACATGGTACTTCCATTAAGTTTCACTACCCAACTTCATGATTTACTATAAAACTACAATTATCAAGATGGTATGTTATTGGTGAAAGAGTAGACAAATAAATCAGTGGAACAAAAGAGAGAACCCAGAAATAGACCCACACAAATAGTTAACTGATCTTTGACAAAGGAATAAAGGCCATTCAATGGATATTGGGTAATCTTTTCAACAAATTGTGTTTGAACAACTCAGCATTCACATGCAAAAAATTGAATCTAGACATCAACACTATACTTTTCATGAGAATTAACTCAAAATGAATCACAGATATAAAACATAAAACTATAAAACATCTAAAAGATAACAGGAGAAAATATAGATGTCCATGAGTTTGGTGAGGAGTTGTTAGATACAACACTGAAAGCATAATCTCTGAAACAAAAAATTGATAAACTGGATCACTAACATTTAAAAACTGCCCTGTGACAGTTTTAAGAGAATGAAAAAACAAACCACAGACTTGGAGAAAACACATATCGGATAAAGAACTTGTATTCAAAGTATACAAAGAACTCTTGAAACTCAACAATAAGTAAAAATGAACAAAAGATATGAACATATCTTTCATGAAAGAGATTCAGATGGCAAAGAAGCATATATAAAGATACGCGGTATCATTTGCCATTAGAAAATTGTGAATTAAAGCTTAGTAGCTCATTTCTTTTTATTTACATTTTACAACAGTGATATTCAACTACATACCTATTAGAATAGCTAACATCCAAAAAACTGACAATGCCAAATGCTAACACCATGTGGAGAAATAAGAACTCTTAGCCTTTGCTGATGGAAATGCAAAACAATACAGCCACTTTGGAAGACAGTTTGGCAGTTTAGCACAAAGCTAAACTCAGTCTTGCCATACCACCCAGCAATTGTGCTCTCAGCTGTTTACCTAAATGATTTGAAAACTTACATCCACACAAAAACTTTCATATGAATATTCATAGAGTTTTTATTCACAATCACCAAAACTAGAGGCAATTAAGGCTATCTTTAATATGTGAATGGATAAATAAACTGGTACATCTACACAGCGGAACATTATTCAGCAATTAAAAGAAATCAGCTATGAAGCCATGAGAAAACATGAACTAATCTTAAATGCTGATTACTAAGTGAAAGAAGCAAGTCTGAAAGGTTACATACTGCATAATTCCAATCATGTGACATTCTAGAAAAGGCAGAACTGAAGAGGCAATAAAGAGATCAGTGATTGCCACAGGCTTGGGGGAGGGGAGGGAGAGTTAGACAGGTGAAGCACAGGAGACTTAATTTCTAGGGTGGTGGAACTAGTCAGTATGATACTGTAATTGTATATACATGACATTATGCACTTGTCAAAACCATTGAATGTTATAGTACAAAAGTGAATCTTAATATATGTTAAAAAAAATTCAGCAGGTGGGGAAATCCCATGATGGAACACATTATGTGACAAAAAATCTAATTGTATTACAGTTAGAATGTATGAAACATTCTCACGGCGGATGGCGGGTGTGAGGGGATAAAGTCACTTTGGAAATGAGGAGGGTCTGCAAAACTAAAGGCAAAACCCCCCTACAAAACTGTATATAAGTACTGTCCTCTATCAGCGGTCCCCAACCTTTTTGGCACCAGGGACCGGTTTTAAGGAAGATAATTTTTCCATGCAGGGCGGGCTGGGGGTGGGGGGTCGGGCGGTGCGTGGAGCTCAGGCAGTGATGCAATCGCTTGCTGCCCACCGCTCACCTCTTGCTGTGTGCACCCCCACTTCCTAACTTTCATGGAAGATAATTTTTTGCACGGATGGGGGGGCAGGGAGGAGCTGGCAGAGCTCTGCGGTCCCGTCCGTAACGGGCCGGGGACTGATACCAGTTCGCAGCCTGGGGGTTGGGGACCACAGCTCTAGTTGATAAAGTTGTATCCTGCTAGGGTATGGGTTAACAATTCTGATATTGCTATACTGGAATTGAACAATTAAGTAAATGGATGCCACATGGTGGGAGCCAGGTTTCGCACTAATTAAGTGGAGTTTACAGATAGGCAAGGGGAGAGAGCTAGAACAGTCCATGTGGTAATGGATTATAGTTGGAAACCAGTATAATTTTTATTTATTTATTTATTTATTTATTTATTTATTTTTAATGGCTGGTTTGATCTTAGGAAACCAGTATAATTTACATTTACTTTAATATAGATAGAGATTATTACATAAGGAAACATTTGTAGATATGGGCATATACACAGGTTAAAATGCACACTTACATTTCCTCACTCTTTCAGCTGAGAGGGCCAAGAAGCAACCATAGCTGGGAGCAAGGAGCACACTTAGTGCTCAGATCTTGGTTTCCAATACCATTCTTCAAGATCAAGAGCCAGGCTGCCTGGAGAAATGGCTGATTCTAGAACTAGGGCAGGAAATGTACAAGGTGAGCCAGGAGCATCTTGTGCCAGAAAGTAAGACTGTGATAAAACAAAAAAAAAGACAATCCACAAAATGACAATTATGGGATTATGTCAAAGGGACACAGAATCCAACTGAGGCGCTACTGATGGCTAAAACTAGAACAGATGAGCAACAAAATTAAGTAGGATTGGTTGGATTATAACCTAAAATATAAAAATATCTATCAGCTATTGAATGAATAAATAAATGAATGAGATGAGACAAATGTCCCATGCAGAAGAATTCCAAATTTATGTCGATACTCCTCCCTTGAGGAGGTGTAGCACAACTTACTTCTCCTTAGGTTTGGGCTGTGCACAGTGACTTTTTGCCAGAGAGTACAATGTGACAAGCAGAAGTGTGGGGAGAGCAATGTCACAGTAGAGAAACCTGACCAACACTACCTCAGTCAGGTGATCAAGGTCAACATCAACAGTGAAAAGTTATGTTGATACCAAGTACCATTGATACAATGTGATGGGAATGGCACTTTGTGGTATTCCTCCCCCCAAAACAAAACCCCAATCATGAGAAAAACATCAGACAAATCCCAATAGAAGAACAATCTACAAAGTGTCTGGTCAATACCCCTCAAAACTGTCAAGTCATCAAAAGTTGGAGGCCCTTAAGGTGACACGAAGGTTAAATGTAATGTGGTAACCTGGATAGGATCTTGGAACAGAAAAAAGACACTAGGTAAAACAGTAAGAACATCTGAAGAAAGTATGTACTTTAATTAATAATACATGTGTCAATACTGGTTCATTAATTATAACAAATGCCTCACACTAATATAAGACGTTAAAGGAAACTGGGTGCGGGATTTATGGGAACTCTCTGTATTATCTTCCTAATTTTTTGTAAATATAAAATTCTTCTAAAAAAATAAAGTTTATTAAAATGACGTCTATGCTCATGTACACATGTACCCATGCACATGTATGTCAGATGATGGTAAGTACTAGGGAGAAAAAAATCCAGTAGGGCAAAGGGGGATGGAGAATGGTAGGAGTGGAGCAGGCAGTTTGAGTAGGGTGGCTGGAAATGACATCACTCTGATAAAATGCTATTTGAGCAGAGATCTAAGGACATGAGGGAGTGGACCATGCAAATATCTGGGGGGAAAGGATTCCATGTAGAGGAAACTGCAAATGTGAAAGCCCTGGGGTGTGTGTGTTCAGTGTGTGGAAAGAGAACAAGGCGACCAGACCTGGGGCAGCTCAGGGAAGGGGCAGAGGAGCAGGAGATAAAGTCAGAAAGGGAGTGGGCCCCAGGCCAGGCAGGCTTTGCAGGTCCCAGTAAGGACTAAATCAATGAATGAATAAGTAAGATGAATGGAAACTCTTCATCTTGGAGTTGATTCTAGGTACTCTAGCCTTTTATTTAAATGAGGACTCATCCTTCATAATACATTTTCCTCTCCCAAGCATGCACACATATTCCATCATAATAGTCACAAAATCTCTTAGCTTGCAATTGTTTCAAAAAGACACTCTAGTTCCCTGGAAGAAGTCTAAGGCATGTCATCTTCTTTCCAAAACAAAATTTAAGCCTGTTTCTAGACAGTCAAAGTGAAATGAAGGCTTGAGGCCAATTTTTCATATAACTCAATATATTAAAAAAAAAAAACTTACATATGCCTGAAATCTTTAGATAATGGAAAGAAAAGTGGATTTTCCTCTCTTCGTTATTAAAGTAATTGGTTCAAACTCCCATTTCATTTTGCACATGTAGGCACAACCCACAGTCTGTAATTAGTTTGAAACCACCAAAGTAGAAACAGACTAAAACCTCAACTAACTGAAGGACCTTTTTTTTCCCCTTGACATACTTGGCTTTCAATGGCTAGAGGCATACAGCATGAATCCAGAAAGCAGGCTCACAACTGGGCCTTGTTTAGAAAACAAGACAAAATAACTTGCAAAGCATGCCTTGGGTGAGTCTGATATGAGCTGCTTACCTGTTGCTTTCTCTGTCTCTATTTCCAGTCATGAGACAAGGTATCCCGAATGCTGATGAAATCCCCGCTCAGCAGAGGACAGCCCACCAGGCTCCTTACTGCCATGCTAGCATAACACTCACCTCTTGTAGAAGTTTGTACCAATACGGATGAAATCAAAACCACTTTGCTGTCACCTTGCCTTTAAAATGGTAGATATATAAAGGCGTTGTATTGCATGAGCAGGTGGGTAAAAGGTAGGGACTTGAACTCAAACATCTTGGTTTATTTAAGGGTGGAGGATGCCACACTCAATACCTGGCCAGGTCTTTCAGAAGTTAACCTCTGTAAACCTCAGTTTTTTCATCTGTAAAATGACAATTATAATTTCTGCATGCCTACAGGGAACTTATCAATATTAAACAAAATAATGTCCAGAACAGTGTCTAGCCTGTAATACATGATTAACATGCACTGCTGCTTCTTATAAACATAATGATACATCCGTACTTGCACCCAGCACGGATCTGGCAAATTGTAGGCTCTCAGTAAATGTTTGTTGAATAAATAACTGTCTGAATGAAGTATCTCCAGGAAGTCTTAAAAGATACTTTATATAATGCTACTTAATAGAATGCTGATAATAACTATCATTTATGGAGCGCTTAGTGCTGTCAGGAGCCGTGACGTCTGCTCACAGGTATCGTTGCACTGAACTCTCACAACTTCCTAATAAGGCAGGCTTTCTTTCAGCTCCACTTTACAAATAAGGAATCAAGGTTGAGAAAGGTTAAGCAATTTTCCTCGGATGACACAGCTGGCAAGTGGCGGAACCGGATTTTCAACCCATATCCTTCTGATTCCAGAGGCCATGCTGTAGTTTCTGTATATAATCCTGTGCATTATTGTAAAGCACATTGAAGGGAAAAAAGATTATTTTGATTTCTTTTGTTAAGAAAGACTCAACTAGGGTGAAGAGGTCTTCCTCATCTGGTTGGATTGGCAGCTACTACGCCAGGAGCAGGTGGGACCGGTAAAGCTGCCAGGGACAGGCCGTCGGGAGGGTGGCTGCACACGCTGTCCAGTCCTCTTCTGAAGAGTGGGCACAAGTCTGATGGGGATGGCTCTCACACAGGCTGGCAGAGGGTGGAGCCTGGGTGCTGAGCCAGGGTGTCACCTTGGACAAAAGAGGAAAAGTGCCCCAGGGGTAAAGGTAAACTGTTCAGAGAGGGGGGCCCATGGAGTGGGACTGGGTGCCAGTTTTACAGGGACAGGGAGCTAGAGCCTAGGACACTGGGAGTAGCCAGGAGGCCAGGGGCTGAGAGTCTAGGGGGAGGCAGTGAAAGGCTGAGACAGGCTGTGAGCAATACCACCCTGTGGCAAAGAGCCTTCGTAGTGGGAGGTCCCCGACCCCATGGTATAGAGGTAGGAGTGCCAACGTGTAGGTGAAGGGGTGGGACGGGATAAATTTAACCCCAGAATGCTCCTCTGGGTAAACTCACCTTAGAAAAGAGGCAGGTGACAAGCTTACAAAGAGCATTCATCATGTCACCACGCCAGGCATTGGCAGAGGGCAAGCAGCTAACACATGGGCATGCTGGCTATGCTGCTAGTGCGAGTGAATAGCCTCACGTGCTTCTATCTGGAACAAGTTGTGTTCAATAAACATTTATTGCGAGCCACCCTCCACCGAACGCCAGGCCTTGTGATGCAAGGAACAGGGGTTGGGGACTGGTTAAGAGGAACCCACCTGGAGGAGTTCACAGTCTAGAGGGCAGGCCTTTACCATTACCACCCAGGAGCCTGGCCAAGGTACCCCTTTGTTTTCCTACAGAATCGGGGACGCTTTGTATCCATGATAACAACGTGCTAATAAACAGTTATAAGTGGGTTTATAGTTGTAAAATGCTTCATGCCAAAGAAGGCAGTGTGATTTGATAGAAAGAGTGTCTGGATCAGAGTCTGGAAGACCCAGTTCAAATACCAGCCTAGCAATTTACTGAGTCATCTGATCTTTTAGCCAAGTCCCTTAAGGATCCTCTTAGACCCTCAGTCTCATCATCTATCATCTGTAAAACTGGGCTCATAATGCCCACCCTGTTTTCCTCTAAGGGGCAGTGTGGCAGTGATTAAGAGCATGGACTCAGGGGCCAAACTGCCTGGGTTCAAAGCTTAGTTTCTGTATATAACAGCCGTGTGACCTCAGGTATGTTACTTAAGCGCTCTGTGCCTCAGTCTATAAAAAGGAGATAATAATACCCCCATCTTATAGGGTTTCTAGGAAGACTAAATGAGTTAATATATGGAAAGTGATTAGAAAAGAACTTAGAAAGTGCTGGCACACACAATACTCAAGTGTTACCTATTTTTCTTTTTATTACCACCTCCCAGAGCTGATGGGAAGATACGACGAGAAGCTGCATGAGTCAATCAGCATGTAACCCTTCCTTTGCTCTCCTTCTTCACAAGCACCTAAAACAGTGCAGCCAGGACTTGAACCTAAATCTCCGTAGTCCAAGTTCTTTGTCCCTCAGCTATGGCTGTCCAAGTAGTAAGATTGAAGCAGTGCCGGACATGGCCCTCGGACTCCATATGTGTGTCCCTTTTCTTCTTGGCATGTGATCTTCAGCCATCTCAAACCCAAGCTCCAGGGGCTCATCCCAAGATTGCCTCATAGCTGCACATCACACTTCTGGGTTCACACTACCTCCCCCTGCCTGTCCTTCCCAGCTCCCATCCAGCCAGCATAGTTTCTTTCATTCTGGCATCCCTTGCTCAAAAGCATGCCGTAGCTCCCCATTGCCTGTGGTGGGAGATATCAGACTGGCCCAAGCAGTGTAGTGCTTCTAAGTCATCGTACTCTCCATCTGAGTCCATGGGCAGTTAATAATAGGTAATAGTATCAGAACAAGCAGCAACAATTTTATATGCAGACCTATGATATAAAAATCTCAACGACAAGCACATATACCCACAGAAGAAAAGTAACGACACAAGAGCCTTGCACTGTTGAACTAAGTAAGCATTGTGTAATATACCTAATTTTCCACTGACATTTGATTGCTACAGTTCAAGCCTCAATTTTCCCATCTGTAAAATGGGATAATACCTACATCACAGAAAGGCTGGGAGAGTTAAAGAAAAGGATGTATGTAAAGTATGTGGGGGAGCAATCTTGTAGATAAATGTTATCGTAATTATCACTATTGGCCTTCAGAGTCCTGCACAATCTGTCCCCACACTATCCACCCATTCTGATTTTCCACAATTCTCAGGGATTTTTCTGGGCCTGTCCTTCTGAGAACTCCCACTTCCATTTCTGTGTCTTCTCTCTGTGGTTCCTTTTCACACTCCCATTATGCCTAAATCTGAGCCTCTCCCTTCTAAATTCTGTCGCTTAGCCAAGGCCCAGCTCACATCTAACCAGGAAACTTTCAATGGCCCTCCCCTCCCCTGTCCATGCTCCTGTTCCCAGCTCTCTGAATTCACACCCACTTACAATCTGTACTAGATAACATAACTCTAAAATGCCTGCTGTTATCCCAGTATTTTGGTTTTTTCTCCTCGGTTAGACTGTAATCCTTTCTCAAGCAGCTCGTGAGCTTTTTTTTCTTTAATGCTAGTTTGCTGCGTGAAACAAATATTCAAAAAGCTCCTAGCAATGTTTCCTCTGAGGATCCCCAAATGGAGTGTAAAGATTCCTGGGAGCTCAAGGCCGGGCATGGTGGCTCATGCCTGTATCCTAGCACTCTGGGAGGCCGAGGAGGGAGGATTGATTGAGGTCAGGAGTTCGAGACCAGCCTGAGCAAGAGCGAGACCCTGCCTCTACTAAAAAGAGAAAAAAAATAGCTGAGCGTGGTGGTGCGCACCTGTATTCCTAGCTACTCAGGAGGATGAGGCAGAAGTATCACTCAAGCCAAGGTGTTTGAGGCTGCTGTGAGCTAGGCTGACTCCATGACTCTCTAGCCGGGGTGAAAGAGTGAGACTCTCTCACAAAAAAAAAAAAAAGAAAAAAAAATTCCTGGGAATTCAGAGGTCAGGGGTGGTTTCTTCATCTTTTAAATGAAGATAATGATAATGACATCACAAAATTGTTTGAAAGATTGAGACTATGGGTATAAAACTGTCCAGAAGTCTGCTGAATTGAAACTATTAATATCACATGACAGAAGAGAAGGGAAAGGCAGTTGGAGGTGACGGGAACCTGAACGGGGGGCAGGCGGAAAGGAAATACCACGGGGGGATGCAGAGGATGGCTACAGAAACAGACACATGAAATGTCTCTTAAGTGCCAGGCACAGAGCTAGGACTTTTTTTTATATTATATATAGGATATTAGTGAAGAACACAAGTTTTGGAATCAGGCCATTAGGTTCAAATCCGAGTCCCACCTGTTACCAGTTGTGCAGCCTCAGGTAAATTACTTAAAATGTCTTTGGCTTATTTTCTTCATCTTTAAATTGGGTGAATTTAAAGCAAGGGTTAGTAAACTTCTTCTATAAAGGGTCAGTAGTAAATGTTTCAGGTTTTGTGGGCTATTTGGTCTCTGTCACAACGATTCAACTCTGCAGTTTTGCCATGAAAGCAGCCATAGGGTGTATGTGAGCGAATGGACGTGACTGTGTCCCAATAAAACCTTACTTGCAAAAACAGGCAGTGGGCAAGATGTGGCCTGTGGGAAGGTGTTTGCCAACGTCTAATATAGTAACAGAATCTACTTCATAGGGTGTGTAGGGGAATGAAGAGTTAATAGTTTATGTTTTTAGAACAGTACCCTGCACATAGCAATTCCTCAAATGTTAGCTGCTGTTATTAAAATGAAGGCATGGAATAACTGATAGTATGGGCCTTTACAGGGAAGAAAACCAAAGCTCAGAAATAACTAAATAACTCCTCCAAGATCTGACATCTTCTAATAGTGGTGGAGTCAGACTTAGAGCACACGCCTGTCTAACTCTAAAGCAAAGTTCTTATTAGAAGCAAGAGCATATTTCATTGACCCAAGGGGAACTAGTGTTTGGGGATCTGACTCCAATGCTGGCAACGTAATCAACTGATTAAACAGAGCTGGGATCCCAGTGAGCGAGCGTTGCCAGAGGAGAGCGCACAACGTTGTTGCCTTTGAATCCTGACTTCTTCGGTCAGTGAGAACAGGTGTGGAATCCACGTTTGCCACTGTCTCATGTGCTCACACAGGCTCAGCCTTCCCCAGCCTTGGCTTCGGTTTCCTATGACACGGATGGCTCGGCCGCCTTTGGTGAGCCCTAATTAACTGCACAAATAGGGCAGGCTTCCCAAATCCCACATTAGTTCTGCTTTGGAATGCCAGAACTTCTCTACCATGGAAAAATGCTTCATGCCCTGACTCTTAATAAACCCAGCAAGTTCAAATGCATTTCTGGGGTGGGGAGGGGGAAAAATCCCAAGCTGTTATGTGAGAAGGCAAAGAAAGAAAGGGCTTTTTCTTGAAAGGGGGAAACAAAGGGCATCCAGAAATGTCACCAAAATGCCCTGCAAACTCTCAAGCTTGCTCCAAGTTGTTCTTTGTCTGAAGGCCTCGAAAGTGTGACTTATGTAACTTTCCTTGGGTTGATGATAGGGTTCTTAAACCTGAGAATCTGAAGCTGGCATCAGCAAAGATTTCTCTCCACATGTAAAATACATGGAATAAAAAGAAAAATAACCTATGCTAAATGGCATAGAATTTGTATGTTTCAAAACTGTGCACCTATCTGACTTGTTATTTCTCTCTTCCCTTCCTCCTTTTTTTTTCTTCCTCCTCTTCTTCCTCCTCCCCCTTCTTTCCTTCTCTCACCACAGAGTCCAGTCTAACAACCAGCCTAGTCTAGAGAAGGTCTCCCTAGTTCTGTAGCTGAGAAGACACAGTAATGGCTGGTTTTGTGCATGTGGATTTAATAGTAATCAGCTGCTTGTTTTATTTTTAATTCCACATGTGCTGGAGTAAAACCATTTAGGCTATAATCTCCAAAAGGCACTGCAAGTCTGTCTAGTTGCAGAGTTTAGTGGACTATTGTGTTGATGAATTTTCCCTCATCAAAGGACATAAATTGGCTTGGCCTTCAACTCAATGCTTCCAGAGACAATACGATGGTGGAAGCCACACAGACTCACTCACTAGGTCTCTGAAGCCCCGGAACACAGCGGATCCCACAGGCCCCAGGCTGACACCCAACCCAGACTTCTAGCAGGAAAGACATGATGCTTTGGCCACCATGGGCTTCCTGCCCAGGGAAATAGCAGGCTTTGTGGGGCTTGCTGCCCCCGGAGGGTTGAAGGGCCTTTCATTAGGGTAGCTATAGTTTATTATCTCAATAAACTCAACTTTGAGACCTAGACAGTTTTCAGAAGGAAAGGGGATGTTATTATTAATAATTATAGCAGGACATAAGACTTGTGTCTGCTCTGAATGTATTAATATTATCACTCTTCTACTTCACTTCCAAGGAGCTGCTGATGGTTGGGAGATTTGGAGAAATGACTGTCCTTGGACCCTGCTCTCTTGAGGATGGTAAGAAACTGGGAAGTTTCAAACTTCAAATTTTAATGCTTCTATTCTGTGTTGCTTCTTCTGACAGACTCCACCAGACCCTTTAGACTTCCAAAAAGCAAAGATGTACTTGGAAAATACTGAAGTACCCAACAACTACTAATTGTACGCAGGGGGAAGGCTTTCTGCTGCTGGTGACTGGGGAAGAGGGGCCAGCCCCACATGCAGGATGGGCCACCTTCTTGAAGGCCTGGCTCCAGAGTTCCCAAACTTTGGAACAAAAAAATACCCAAACTTTTGGAGACCTACAAAGTCTTGTCAGCTTTTTATTATATCATATAAGGAGTTTTTAAAAAAGCAACTGTTCAACATTGACTCTCACCATTATTTCATAACAAAAAGATTTTAAAACCAGAAAAAAAGTGGTTCTCATGGTCTCAGAATAAAGGAGAATCATTGAAATAGTCTACATTTAGTTTTGTTAAAAACTCAGTACACTGCCTTATTTATTCACTTCCCATGTACTAGTGAACCTTCGTTAAGGACGTGCAGCGAGGAGCAGCTACGCGGGTGTGTCGCCTGTATAACTCAGAGCCCCAACCCAGGAAGGGCCCAAGCTTGGGGTTCAATGATCTGCAGTTGCTGTCTTGCAATTCTTAATAATTGTATCTTTGAACCTGGGTTTTGTAAGTGAAGACTGATGGGACAATGAGCACCACGTGCTGGGGGGCCTCTTCAGGGCCTGTCCTTGGCGGTCCACTCCCTGCCTTCTGGTGCCCCATCTCACTGCTGACCAAGCACCCCCAGGCTGGTGACAGGGTTACATGGCCAGATGGTCAGGTTGGGGGCATGTTATGCTCTTGCCCTTCCCCCCCTGTAGGGGTGAGCACAGGTGTAGGGAGAGTCAGGCCAGGTGGTGAGCTCCCTGTGTCTTAGGGTGGGGCAAGGCAGTGACTCTGTCCATTCCCTTGCCCCCAGCTGCCATGGAGCATTAAGCTGGCAACATGGAGGGTTGTCCCATGTGAAATTCACAAAGCCTAGGAAGTCACCTGTAAGACATGGGTTGAAGCAGCAGTCCTGTGGGAAGGGGAGACTTCCCTGGTCCCAGTCAGGGACTCACATTTTGCACTGGGTCCTGCAAATGATGTTGTCAGCTCTGCCTGCAGTGGCTCTCCAGTGACATTTGAGAACTACTGACCTAGCTGATGGGTCCTTGCCTCTAAATACCTACTTCACTCCTCTTACTTGTAAGTAGATTCTTTGATGGTAGCTGTGATTCCCAGACTTCCCCGTGGAAGGCAAATTTCCCCAGAGGCTGAGCACTGGCCTGGTGGGAGCCACTTCATCCTTGGCCTGAACTAGGTGGCTAATTGTCATCCTTATCACCCTTCACTTGTGCATGGCACTTCACAGTTTAGAAAGCACTCTTTCACTGTGTGTGTATGTGTATATGTAAGCATACGTTATCAATCTCACTTTCTCTAGCTTGGTGAACCTGAAACAGCTTATACAAGTTGAGAATCCCTTATCTGAAATGCTTGGGACCAGAATATTTCTGATTTCTGAATATTTGGATTAAATATAATATTTACCACTTGAGCATCCCTAATCCAAAAATCCAAAATCCAAAATGGTCCAATGAGAATTTCCTTTGAGCATGACCTTTTAGTGTCATTTTGATGCTCAAAAAGTTTCAGATTCTGGAGGATTTGGATTCCAGATTTTTGGATTAGGGTTGCTCAACCTGTACTTTGGATTTTCAGATAAATCTAGGTGCAGGTCCCAAATCTCTTATTTTCTGGTTATGCGGATTTGAAATTTGGATTTACCTTTCTAGACTCCTAATTTCTCATTTGTAAATGAAGATAATAATATCTACCTATCTCACATAACCTTGTTTAAAGATTAACTATGGTTATATAATCAAAGGGTTCGGCATGCATCAGATGATCAATTCATCCCCTTTCTCTGCCTCACCAGCACCCTGAGATTGATCATGGACACTTGGGGAAACAAAGTCTCGCCCAGGGAGACTCACGGAATAGTGGCTGAGCCTGGCATCCCTCTGGTCTACGGTCCTTTCCCTTATTTAAAAGACAACACTTCTACGGTAGGAAAAAGACCCAGAATAGGTAACTAGCTGTAACTCTGGGAATTTGAGTCTGCTTCTCAAGGAATGAAAATTCAGCATACAGGACTGGTTAGTGTTGACAGATGAGAAAAAAAAAAGTGAAATGGGAGGACAGACATAGATGAGGAAGGTAGATAGTACCAAGGACAAACATAACCTCTTTCCTGTTTCTAACACATTCCAGGACTGCCCTTTAGAGAGGCTAACAGGCATTTTTTCACGGCATCGGCAAGGTTCACGAGGGCAAGATCAGACCTGTTTCGGATTAAGAATCAGGAGGCCTGGATTGCAGCCTCAGGTTTTCTCTGTGCAACCTTGGGGATGTCACCTCCTACTCTGGAACCAAATGTCCCTGTCTTTTAAATGCATTAAACTAGATGACTTGTTAAAGTCCCTTCTAGTTTTGACACCTTTTTTTCTAATTAGAGAAAGTACAGCTATACAAATAGATTCTGTAACAAGTGGGACCATACCCATTCAAAGAGAATGGGCCCCTGCATAGCCGCAGCTTTGGGAAGGCCTGTTTGTGGGAAGTCCAGGATGCTGACTCCTGGCAAGGCCATTGTTGAGGTCCATGATGGTGGATCATCTGATGACTCCCAGTATCTTTACCTCTATCTACCCGCAAGGCACCTGCCTTCGAATGGGCAGCAAACAGTAGCAGCTTCAGCCATTTTCACGTGGAGGGTTTCAACATTCATCTCCAAATAGAAGGAACACAGTGGGTTGTTGTGAGGACAATTCTGTACTATTTCTGGCTGTGTTTTGGTTTGCCCTTAGCCTAGTACACAGGGTACAGCTGAAAATGGCCTCAGCTGAAAACACTCTCTTGTCTTGCAGGGCAAAATTTCCAAATTTTCACATGAAGGCTTGTTAGCACCAGGCCTGGTGCCCCTGCCATTGCCTCCTCTGTTCACTCCAAAAAACACAGTCATCCCTCCCTCCCCTCCCCTCGACCTTGGCCTCTGAGTCATTCCCAGCAGAGGCAGGACATACATTAACAGCATGTCATTAGGGATTTGGGGTTGGACAGACCTGGGCTCAGATTCCAGTTCTCCCACTTTTTGGTTGTGTGACCCTGGGCAAGTCACTTAACCTCTCTGACTCTCAGTTTCACCAGGTGAAATTGGAAATAACAGTACCTATGCAACAAAACTGTTTTAAGAATTAAAATGAGACCTATTGCTGCAGATAATTTTTGATGGACATTCTTAATAGTGTTTATCTCTCTGCCCCATTCATTTTGGCCTGTTCTGTAGAAATCAGGCTTTGGCTGCAGTTCCCTTTCTTAGCTTTGATCCTCTCTCTTCCACTGTGCTGCAGACCTTGGGCCAAGGCTGTGACTGTGCTGCCATCGCTTCTGCCTGGGCACCCCTGACCTCAAGCAGGACTCTTCCCCTAGATGGATGGGAGACACGCTGACAAGCATCGTTAACTTTATTAAGCACTTTCTACGTGCCCAATTTATTATAACTTCCTCTTCATAATGAGCCTAGACGTGGGTACCATTATCAATCCAATTTTACAGATCAGCAAACTGAATGCTGGAGGGGTTAGGTCCAAGGTCACAGGACTAAGAGTGTAGAGGCCAAATCCTACCCTAGTGTCTGATTCCAGAGCTTTCTCTTAATCACCATTCTCTTTGCTTTTGAGAATTAGGGTACTCCCTATATGTTAATTCCTGTGTTTTTGATAGTTAGCACCAGAGTAGCCACCACTTACCGAATATTTATAATCATTACACACACCATCCCATGTAATTTCCCCAGCATCCCATGAAGTAGATATTTTCATACTCATTTTACAAATGAGAGAGCGGAGGTCGGAATAAGCACATTATCCAAAGTCAACTGGCTGTGAAATGAGGAGCCGTGATTCAGATACCGTCTATGATTTCTCGGTAGCTACTTGAATACTACACTATGTGCCAAGTACTTTATAAATAGTAACCCTTGTAACAACTCTGTGAGGTAGATAATATTAGCATCCTCATTTTATGGCTAGCAAAACGAGGCAAAGAGTAATTTCTCCAGGCCTCACAGGTAAAGAGTGGCAGAGCTGGGTTTTCATCCAGGCAGGCTGGGCTCTCAGCCTCTAGAGCTGTGTTGCTTTAAGACATAAAGGATGCCAGGTGAGGTGAGGCGTAGAGGGGATGATTTCAAAGGCAAGGGAATTATCCCTGTATAGACAGGAAGCTCAGTGAGTCCAGGAACTACAAAAGCTCAGAAAGAAAGAACTCTCCACCCACGTGGACGGGGGCAGTCCCCCAGAGCCCTGGCTTTCCTCTTCCTAAAGGGGTCGGCCACCCTGGAGAATTTTCCAGCATTGAGCAATGGTGTAGGTGTTTCGTTTCCTTTAGGCCTACTGAGATGTATCATTAGGAAATTGCCTCAGACTCTTAAGCAAGCTGTGCCTCCACTATTTGGCTACAAAAATCCTCAGAAGAGATAGAAGTCGACAGTTTTAAATGACAAGTTGCATTTAAATGT
This sequence comes from Cheirogaleus medius, assembly GCA_008086735.1. Classification (NCBI taxonomy): domain Eukaryota; kingdom Metazoa; phylum Chordata; class Mammalia; order Primates; family Cheirogaleidae; genus Cheirogaleus; species Cheirogaleus medius. The sequence continues at coordinate 42,438,010 of VBSM01000529.1, read as the reverse complement.
CCAGAGGAAAAAAGGCTTTTAACCAGGAAAGGCAAAAACCAACATGTATTGAGTAGCTATCATGTGATGAAACACAGAAACTGTTAAACCTCACAATCTCCGTTTGAAGTTGTAATTAGCTCCATTCTGCAGATATAAACTAAGGCTCAGAGCAGCAAAATTACGTCCCAAAGTGAAGTGGCAAGTAGAGAAACCTGGACAGGATCCAATGCCCATATTACTTCAGGTTGCATATTCATATTTAGCTCTTTGCTGCCTTTCATTTGTCTGTGACTGATTCCGATGGATTCTTGAGTTTTTCCATAATTAATGATGAAATTACCAAGAATCAAACACAGAGACCATTTTGCCAGCCTGGTGTGTTCTGGTCTAAGTTTTTCCTCGTGGCTAAAACACTTCACTTCTTGGGTCCTTAGTTTACTCTGGGACACATAATGGTCTAAAGCATTAGCACTTTGAAAAACACTGCTTTAAGAGAAGAAATAGTTTACAGGGAAAGTTTCCAAGAAATCTTGATGTCAGAAAGAAAGAGATTCACAGATATGAGTATATGGAGATTTAAAACTCCTGTACAAGATAGGCAAAAGTGGATGACAAAGGACATATTATAAAAACATCTTCAGTATATAATGACAAAGAACTGACATACAGAGTAAAGAACTCCTCTAAATCAATGAGGAAAAGGCAAACAATCCTACAGAAAAATGAATATTAATAGGCCATTAGCAGAAAACAGAAATTTAAGTGACCAATAGATACAAAGAAAAGGTCCAGTCTTACTATTAACGGGGAAAGGCAAAGGGAAAAAACAATGAGCAGTCATTTTCTGCCCCCAGAATTGGCAAAAATGTTAAACGATTGATAATATCCAGTGTTGGCAAAGGCACAGGGACACCATTGGCAGGAATACAAACTGGGACAGTTTTTTTGGAGGACATGTTGGCCACAGCTAACAAAATATTAAATGCACAAATCCTTTCATTAGAAATTCCACTTTCTGTATCTCTCCAAGAGAAATCCTCACACTTGTATATAAAGAACCATACCAACGATGATCTTTATGTTACTGTTTCTAATAGCTAAACACTAGAAATGACCTAAATGTCTATCGACAGGACATTGGTTAGTTTTTTATATGTGTAGATTCTGGAATTGCTGTCAGTGTATAAAAGACATGGGGCAACTCTATATTTATTAACATACTCTAAAATTGTAGATGGAAAAAAGTTCATCTCTTTTTCATTCTCAACTATATGATCTTGTTTGTGTATGTGTGTGTACATGTATACGTGTCTGTGAATACATTAAAAAGGTTAGAAAGACACATAAAATGTATAATCATGATTAACTCTGGGATCAGGGGAGCTTTGTGCCTTTCTCCTTTACTCTATATTTCTGTACTGTTTGTGTTTTTACAATGTAAGTGTATTCCTGTCATGTTTGTCAATTATCCAAAGAAAAGCAAGTTGGCAACAGAGACAGAGCCACTTGCCTTGTGCTCTGGGTTAGCTAGTGTTCACCCAGGATGGAGAAATATTCGGACCCAGGGTTGGGGCTCTGCTGATACAAATGGTAAGCAGCTTGGCTGGAAGCCACCTTTCCCCCATTCTCTCTCAGTTCCAGAGGTGCTCACACATCTGAACATGTGCGCACATATACACAACCCTGTCTCGTGTACATACTCGGAATAACTACTGCTAGTTCAGCGGCCTGACAACTTCTGAATCATGGACCAAAGCTGCTCTTGTCATTTTGATAAAACACGTACACAATCACACTCCTATACAACTACAACAAAAATAACAAATTGTCAGGCCCCATAAACACAAGCCTTGATTTAAACCATGGGGTCCAATGGGCACATATTGGATGTGAAGCTCCTTAAACAAGGGCTCTGCTAGCCTAAAACATATCAGATGTTCCTTTAGCCTTAGCTCGCCCAAGACATAAACTATGTGTTCAGAGGAAAGCAAAGTCAAATGACTCATGACAGAGTTTGTTTTTAGTATGAATTATTTTTTCTGGCTCCTTGCTTTTAAAGACGGATCCTTTTCAGATGGGCTGAAGCAAGGACTGCTGGGAGCTGGGCTCACAAGCCTGACCTTCTTACCCCTTCTAACAGCTGGAAGTGGATGCCCGGGGAAGGAGAGTTTATTTTCCACCATGCTGACTCCCATCATGCACTGGTTCTTCTTCTTCCTTTCAAAACTGTGCAATGGCAGCCTTGTGGCAGCTGGGTGACATGGTGGAAAGAGCACTAGATTTGGAATCTTTAAGACCGGACCTCTAATTCTAACTCTGCAATTTACTCATTGTGTGATGCTGGGAATGTCACATGACTTCTCCGGGCTGCAGTGGGAATAATGAGCATTGTCCTGGATTGTGGTGGGGATTTGATGGGGTAATCCAAGCACGGTGCCTGCCACAGAGAAGGCACTCAGTAGATGGCACTGGACAGAACTCCTCATGATAGAGACGGTGTCCTGTTCACCTCTGTATCCCTAGTGCCTGCCTGAGAATGGGCAGAAAATATTCAAGGAAGGCAGGCAGCAATGAAGGGCTGTAGGACAGTCATGACAGACAATAACTAGCATTCTTTGTATTTACCATGTGCCAGGCACTGTTCTAACTGCTTGACATGGATTATCTCATTAATCTGTACAACTAACCCACTGAGAGAGAAACAAGTGTTATCCAAATCTCACAGTTGAAAAAACAGAAGAACGGAGAGGTTAAGAAACCTGATCACGGCCACACAGGTGGGTGGTGGAGGAGCTGGTACTGGAATGCTCTAGAGGGGACATGGGGAGAGCAGAGGCTCCCATGTGGGGTCTAAGGAGAGGCTACATAGGGAATAGCCAACATCTGAGATCACTTTAGAATAACACACACAAAGGGAAGGAGAAGAACATCAGGAGTGTGGTCCCCTGTGGCCCTGCACGAACACAGGTGGTGGACAACCAGAACACTCCCAGGGGTATGGCAGATTAGGACAGCTTCTTTAGGTTCTCTGGGCCCAGAGATGCCTATGCCTCTGGAAGAGTGAGCACCCCAGGACAGGCTTCCAACCACGAAAGATGAGGGAGCTGCCCAGCTGGTGCTCAGACACATTCAATACCTCCCCATTCTCCATAGGTAGAAATAAAATGAACACAAGATTATAGAGCTGGCAGGGACCTAAGACATTGCCTGGCACAGTTTCACAGGTTCAAAGATGGCTACTTGCTCAATGCCACAGAAGTTAGTGGTATAGCAAAGACTAGGACCCAGGTCCCTACTTCCCAAGCCAACACCTCACTTCTGGCACCTAGACCACATTAACAGCCTCCCTCTCTTCTGTGTACACCTTGATGTTTTAACTTATTTTTTCATTCAATTGTTCACTCCACAGTTTCCAACCCAGCAACGTTCAGGAAAAATAGAAATATTGGCCATTAGGTTATGGGCATATCCAGTTACATTGATAAAGCCATCCCTAGAATAAGATAAATGCTTAGCCTGCTCCCCCAATAAATCAGTGAATAATTTACTTGGCAAGCAAACTTTTAATAATGATATGTATCTCACTAAGAGTCTGCCCACAGGGAAATAATGGGCAGAATTTGGAATAGTGATTTCTCAGGGCGAATTAACAATGCCATTTGGCTTTATATCTCCATCTTAGGTATACAACCTTCACTCATTCATTTATTCATAATTCATTCATTCATATTTGAATCCAGTACACAATTGAGTTCGCCTCTGAGTTCATGAATCCTTTGTTCCCAAGGTTTAAATTCTGCACACCTTCCCTCCCATCTCAGCCCCTCAATACACACATTCACCTTTATTTATACTTCCAAATGCCGACTCAAATATCGCTTTCTCTGGAACATTTTCTCCGACTCCCCAAAGCTGAGGAAACAGCGCACTATACTATAGTTGCCTATTTAACGTTGCAGAAGTATTTCTCCCTGTAATATTGTGAGAAACTCGAGAGCAAGGGCGGCGGGCTGCCTGTTCAGGATCGCACCTGTGAACAGAGAGATGGGCCGAGCACAAGTGGCTGGCACACAGATGGGACTCAAGAAACACTTGTTGAAGAAATGAGTGCAAGAAAGAAAAGCGACTGGGGAAGGATTGTGACAAAAGCTCTGTCCTCAGTCAGCTTTCAGTCTAGGGGGAGGGGCAGACGGGCGTAGACACAGAGGACAGTCACCATACATGTGAGAAGTATGATGTCCAAGGTCTGCCCGGTGCAATGGCACACTGAGAGTGGATAATTGTGCTGGGATTTCACTTCTGCCTTATGGTCATCTTCATCTGACTTTATAGGATAGACCGTGTGGGAATATGAGTGGGTGAGGAAGATGCACAGGGTGTAACCTTTCTTAGGCCAGTTCGCTTGCCTGTGTCCCCCACCCCACACTCCCCACTGGATGACACCTCAGGATTTTGCCATTTCAAACCATTTCTTTGAATTTAGTGAAACCAGGGTCTGAGACATAAAACACAAAGTGTCAGGGAGCTGAGAAGGGAAAGAGGGAAGAGATCCACCAGATTCCTTACTCAACACACTTCAGCCTCCTTGCTCTGTTTGCTTTACTTCAGACACATTCAATTCATTCCCACCTCAGGGCCTTTGCACGTGCTGTCCTTGCTACCACTGAGGGTTCATCTCAAGCATCCGTTCCTCAGGAGGGTCTCTTCCCCACCCACATGGCCAGCCCTTCACACCTAGTCAGTCCAGTCTTGTTCCCTAACATGGCTTTATTCTCTTTCACAAGACTTCTGTCCACCTGAAATCAACATTATTTGTTATGACTGCTGTGTCTTAGGATCTTCCCAACTGGAACATAAGCTCTGTGAGGGCAGGTGTTGCTCTTTTAATAGACATAGCTGGGGACACTCAGCAAGGAAAAGGAGACAAGGCAAGAGGGTAAAGGAGATGCCCAGGCTCCAAAGGAAGAGCTGGCTAATGAGGCTAAGAAAAGTGACACCAACTCCCCAACAGTTCAAGAAAGAACTGATAATATCAACTCCTTTATTGCATACTACCTGTGACAAGCTCATGCACTGCCTTGTTCAAGCCTCCTTTTTTGGATTGCATAAGCATTCTGTGAACGTGTGTAAAATGGGGATAACAGCAGTTTCTGTCCCGTGGTATTATAGTGATTAAATGAGTTACTTAATGTAATATGATTAGAACAGTGCTTGGCATATAAAAAGCATCAGTAATAGTGGGACCTCCATCTCTAAAAAAATAAGAAAAATTAGCCAGGCATGGTGACTCACGCCTGTAGTCCCAGCTACTCAGGAGGCTGAGGCAAGAGGATCGCTTGAACCCAGGAGTTAGCAGTTACAGTGAGCTATGATCATGCCACTGCACTCCAGTCTGGCAATACAGCAAGACCCTGTCTCTCAAAGAAAAAATGTATGTGTGTGTATATACATACATATATACATACATATACATAATTTTTAAAAAGCATCAATAAATGTTGCCTATCATCATCAGAGAGATATGATAAGTATTACCTGTCTGTAAGTATTACATGCATTGTACTGTATTTACCTTTTTTTTTTTTTGAGGCAGAGTCTCGCTCTGTTGCCCAGTTAGAGTGCAGTGGCATCATGACAGCTCACTGTAACGTCAAATTCCTGGGCTTAAGCAATCTTCCTGCCTCAGCCTCCCAAGTAGCTGGAACTACAGCCACATACATACCACCATGCCATCATGCCCAGCTAATTTTTCTTATTTTTTATAGAGATGGTCTCTTGCTCAGGCTGATCTCGAACTCCTGAGCTCAAACCATCCTTCTGCCTTGGCCTCCCAGAGTGCTAGGATTGTAGGCATCAGCCACCATGACCAGCCTACTTACTTATTTTTTTTAAAATGTAGCTTAAAATTTCTACAACGTACAAAGTTAAACATGTACCCCAGTTTTAAACTTAATGTAGTACAAAAACTTTTATAAGAATTGTTTATCAGTGTTTACATAATTAAATAATTTTAATGTGTTTATAATAGACATATTTATGATTGTTTTAATCAAGAATTTTAATGTTGGACATGTAAACATGGAAAACCATGTGAGAACTCTGAGAAACTAGAAGAAATTATAACGATATATTAGAGGAGAGAATAAATAGCCTGGAAGTCTGAACACAACTTTATAAGGGCGAATATAGAGAAAACTGAATACAGAAAAGAGAAGAGGAATCGGAGATGTGAGAAGCGAGAGATCAGCACAAGACAGCAAGTAGAAGCCCCACCTGTACCAAATGCAATAATTATTTCTCTGCAATCACTACGGGAAACACCTCTTACAAAGGTGAGAACAGCAAGCAAACTACTGCAAATAAGAACGAGAGTTAAATGTGCTAAATAAAGACAATGATATTTTATTAATAACTTTAAAAATCTGCTAGAATTGTATATGTTACTGTATGTTGGGCTCGTCCTTTATAAGACAGACTCTTTTTATTTACCTCCCTTTTGTCTCCAGATCAGAAGCCCAGTAGATAGAACTGACAACCTATTTCACCCAGGCTACCATGTGCCTTCTCTCTCCTTCAGCCCCAAAGACTCACAAACACTTTGTTCTTCCCTCTCAAAGAGCAGAGGGTTGCTTTCAAAAAGATACAGAGAACATTTTGGCAGCCCATGCAATGTTCCCTAGAGACGGTAGGTGTCACTATTGCAAAACTAACAGAAGCCTGAACCGTCCAGAGGAAAAAAAGAAAGAAAAAAATAACACAGTACATTTAGTACAAAACACTAAAAGCAATAACCACTCAAAAGGCAGACACCATTTATTACAGAAACTACAAACAATTTAGTATCTCTAAAGACAATTATTAATTTCCTTTTTAATTCAAGGGCTCACTCTAAGAAGAAGAAACATCTTATTTTTTAGTCAGAAAAAAATCTCAGTATTGTTCTCTCTTTCTAAAAGATTTACAGCTAGGGGCTCAGCTGAAGCCCACAATGCTGAAAGTTTGTGGTATAATCAAGTTTGTTTTATAATCAAGAGTGGCTTGATAGCATGAAAGAACTAGCTTTCCTCTAAGACAGTGAATGAGGGCTGGTGGGAAGGAAAAATGTAGCTACGTTAAGTTTGATATTCAACCAAAAGCTATAATCTTATTAAATACATTTAAACATGGTTTTCATTTAGATTTGGCAGCTTGATTAATGGGGATGTATTAAATAATGCCTGGCTGCTAAGAGTATATTTAGGAATCAGTGCCACATAAAACATACAACATGTACAATTTGGTTTCATTATTATTTAAGGCTTCTCTGTTCTCTTGGCTGTGGGCACACACGTATTAAAAATTAAGTACACAAGCTCAATGTATGCTCAGCCTTTTTAAAAGGCTTTCTCTTTAAACAGAAACATGCAATGGAAAATGAACTCGACTCTGGCGAAAGGTAATGGATTCATCCCTTTGGGGACAGCTGTCCTATGTATCAAAAGAAAGGAGGGGGCGGGCAGAATTAGGGGAAAATATTCCCAAGTGATCAGCAAAGAGAGGTGCCCAACTTCAGAGAGGAGCTGAAAGCAGTTTCCACACCCAGGCTTCCTTCTTTGTCACAGTTGAGAGGGTGAACGAATGGGAACGGTACGTTTTACCGTTTTACCGTGAGGCCATGGGGGAGGGACGAGGGTAGGGAGTATCTTGAGACAGGGAAAATGTGTTAGTGGCCAAAGAAATGCAGGCAGATGCTGACTGATTCCCAATGCATTAAAGGTTTTTTTTGCAAGGGGGAGCAGCTGTAGTTTTCTGGGTACGAAGCTAGGCACTGATCAAGGGGTGGAAATTGGGGCGGGGACTAGCTGGGGAGATAGACGATGATGAAGTGAAAAGCCTAGTGCCATAGCAGAGCTCTAGTCACTGTTTCTGATGAAAAAGTAATATATCTGACATGTAGGCCCTGCTCAATAAATTAGCTTTCTCTCCTTTTAAGTGTCACTAGTAATCCTTAGGTTGGAACGAGACATCTCAGAATGGCCAAAATGCCATATATCACATTACATTTCTAAACAACCCAATGGAACAGGTAATAGTATTATTACTGTGTTAATTTTAGAAACTATGCTTAAATCCAGAAAAGTACAGAAAATACCTCACTGCTCAGAAGGAAAAAAAGCAAACTTTTTTTGATATGGGTATTATTCTCTCCATTTACAGATTATAAGATCACCTAGTAAGTTTTAGAGGTAGCACTGGAATCCAAGGCTCTTATTTAAAAACTCACTTTTTAAACCTTCGACCTCCCATTGCTTCCCTGTGGCTGAGGACTTGGGGCAGAAAAAACAGAGGAAATTGGGGGTAGGGTAGCAGGGCATGGCATGTAATTCTATTTACCTCCTGAATCACCTACTTGCAAAAGATTGGAAGAAGAAGGTCTGAGTTCTTCTCAAATACTGCTTCCCATTGCTGCTGTCAACCCCAACTGGGCTATTTGTATCCACCACTGGAGAGAAGTCACTAAAACGTTAAACACACCGAAGTCTTCACAGTGGTGATGGTTGCAATCAGCAGACCATAGAGAACAGCCTATGTTGCATTAAGTATACAACCAGAAAGGAAAGGAATTCTGACACAGGCCAAAACATGGATAAACCCTGAGAACATTATGCTAAAAGTGAAATATGCCAGTCACCAAAAGACAGATACTGTATGATTCCACTTATATCAGGTACCTAGAGTAGTTAAATTCATGGAGACAAAGTGGAATGGTGGTTGCCAGGGGCTGGGGGAGGGGGCAATGTGGAGCTGTTGTTTAATGGGTATAGAGTTTCAGTTTTGCAAGATGAAAAGAGATCTGGAGATGGATGGTGGTGTTGGTTGCACAATAATGTGAATGAACTTAATACCACCAAACTGTACACTTAAAAATGATTAGGAGGGTAAATTTTATGTTATGTGTATTTTACCACAATTCAAACAAGCAAACAAAAGAATACAACCAGATATGCCTCCTCCAATGTTCACTGACAATGTTCTCTTGCCTGGCACAGCATGAAGCAGGGGCCTTCAAAATCTTTATTAGATTTTTAGAAGGAAAAGTCTTGGTGTGGTACTTCCCTGCTACTTTTCTGGAAAGCAAGAAGTCTGTTGTTGTTTTTTAACATGTAAAATTTTACACCTGCATGTTTTACCTGAACTCTCCTCCTGTTTCATCAGGTCTGATGGCAATGAGCTCCTAGGCCGTGAACAAGGCACTTCCCCTCTCTGGGTCTCAACTTCCTCATCTGTACAAGGCGGGTGGGATGCTCTCCGAAGGCCCGTCCAGTTCTTAGTTGTGATTCCCATTTTTCCAAACGCTAACACTTTCTACTCTTAGGTACACAATGCTTACTACTGACACTCATCAAAACATTTTTGTGAGTCACTAGTCACTTCTGAAATGCCTGCACTTACTGTTCTTTTCCTGAGGGGTGGGTGGAGAAAGAAAGGCAGCCTCGTGAAGTAGGCAGACAGGAAGCAAACAAGTGAAGGGTGTCTTGAGAGGAGCACTGGACTGGGAGTCTCATGCTATGAGGTTTAGTCCTGGACTCTGCCACTCACTTGCCATGTGAATCAGCAAGGAAGGAAAGAAGGAAGCATTTATTGGGGCCTTCTTTGCATGAGATACTTTCATGCATATTATCTTATTATTTCACAAATTTTACTATTTCATGCATCATCTTCACACTTATTTCCATATCCAAGTACTACTTATAGTATTTATTAGTCATAAAATTTTTTTAAAATTCTGAATAAAAATCTTATTTTTTCTTTTTTAAATTTTCTCATTCTAAACAGAAATGTCCACGAAAACCCAGGTTTGATGTTAGTTATATTTTTTCTAACACACATTTAAATAAATATTTAACTCTCTGAAAAAGAGTGTCCACAAACCAGCTAAAATCATGCTAAGTGCCATGAGGGGGTTTGTGCATTTTGGCAGATGCCACATGATCTTACTTTATCTCCATTTATGGCTGCTGGAGCCCATGGAATTTAGCAATTCATCTAATTTTGAGCCGGCAGACCTCAAAGCAATGCACTGGCTCATACTCCTCTCATCTTCAGAATGGATATGTTTTATAAAGTCGCATACACAGTCCACTTCCAAGATTCTAGATTTCATAGATGGTAACTCTTCCAAAATGACTTTGGAGACTGACGTAGAAAGTTTTTATTTTGCCAAGAAAGAACTCGAAGTATTCTCTGACAAGTAATTTTTTAAAAAAAATCTATAGGACTTTCTACATCAAATAATTAGGAAGGAGACTTCTCAGGATAAATCACTTAAGAAGAAAAAATTAGCTGAAGGAAGAATTCATGACATTCTGCTTACTTTTCCACATTTCTCAGTCTAGTGAAAACTCTGTCATGGACAAGCCACTGTGCATGCCCAGCCCTGGTGGGCCACAGTGTTCATGGGCACTGGACCCAGGCAGACCTGAATTGAAGTCTTGGTTTTGCACTAATTACACGTGAAACTTTGAGAAAGCCACTTAACTTCTCTGGGTCTCAATTTCTCATCTGTAAACTGAGGGTATCACTCATTGTTGTGCAAATGAAATGCAATAAATTTCTAAAATGCCTAGCACAGTGCCTGACCTGTAGTAGGAGCTCATTAGCTAAAGTTATTAGCTCACTTAATAACTTTTACCACTCTCATTGCATCTACCTAGGAAGGTTGCTAGGAGACGCAATATAGCAACACGTGGGCCATGTTTCCAATAGCTATAACTTCTCCTTTGGGTCTCAGCTTAGAAGTTACTTCCCCTAGGAAACTTCCCTTAACCCACTAGGTTGGGCAAGAATCTCCTGCCCCTGGTACCACAGTACATGCCCTCTCCATCTTTTCACTTGTCACTGCATTGAAATTGCTGGGCAACAACTTCTCCCCAGCAGGTTCCTGAGAGTTCTGATAGGGTAGGGAATATATCAGTTTTGCGTGCCATTGTTTCTCCACCATCTAGCACACAGTCACTGCCAAATACAGCATGGGCGCTCTTTTCATTCGTTAAATGGACACATGAATTGATGGGAGGATTAGCAGGAATTTTCAAACGTTTTTTGTGGTACTGCTCTTGAAACTTTAGCAAAGTAAGATGCTCCATTAAAAACTAATTCATTGGTCAAGTAAATGTAACCAATTTTTTTGGTCAAGAACACTGTATTTTATGTGTCTCCCCAACATGTTCATAATACATGTTTATATATTAAAGTCTTAACAGAAGTCTTACTGTAAAGATACCTAGTTAGAGTCAGAGTCAGGCGTGGTGGCATGAGCCTGTAGTGTTAGCTACTCAGAGGCTGAGGTGGGAGGATTTCTTGAGCCCAGGAGTTTGGGTCCAGCCTGGGCAACATTTCAAGATCTCTTAAAGCAAAGCAAAACAAAACAAGACACCTAGTTAACTTGAACATAGCATTTTCCAAACTAATTCTCTTCAGGAATATCTTTTAATATATTAAAGAATACTCTTTGGGAAATCCTGGTCTGTAGAGAACTTGGTCTCTGAGCAAATTTTTCTCATGGTTTCTATGAATATCAATTTTTTGTCCTAGTTCTCCTTTCCTACTTCAAACTGCACAGCCAGGGATCGGGGGAGCCATACATACTGGGCTTGACAAAAAGGCAGCAGAGACAATGGGACCTCTGAGAAAGCTGATGGACATGTGAATGAGCTGAGCAGTCCAGGAACTGCCCAAACGTATTTTGACAATGACGATGAAGGCTCTCAATTGTATCATACGGAGCTTTCACAGTTCCACGTACATATATCATTTTAATTGCTTTTCCTCCTCCTCTTCTTCTTCTCCTCCTTCTCTACCACCATTGATATTTCGGTTCACTGCCTGTGTCAGGCACTGTTTTAAATGCTCTTCCTGTGTTCACTTATTGAATCCTTGCCACAACCTCATAACGGAGGAGGCAGCGCCACTTCCACTTTACGCAGGGGGAAACTGAAGTGCAGAGAAGTCAGACCCAAGTTTTGTAAGATGAGTAGAGAATTTTACAGATTTATACTAAGAAATTTCACTGGTTAGGAAGCTGGGGCTCTGCTCATTTAAGGGACTTGTTCAGATGAAGCTGTCAGCAAACAGTCACGTCTGTCCGATTCCAATGCAAGCTCTTTCTACCACATCAAGCTGTCTCTTGGTGTTAATATTTTATTTTTGTGAGTTACTTTATAGTTTACCAACCACTTCTACATCCTTCATTCTATTTAAACCTCCTGACAATGCTTACACAGATATTTGCCTATTTTATATATGTTGAATCTCAGAAAGCTACTATTACTAGGAATATTAATTATAATGATTATAAAATTAATGATAACTACCTCCTACTGTTGATGAACTGACTTGCTCAGGGCAGCAGAGCTCAGACAGGGCCGATCTGGGCCTCAGACTCAAGTCTTCTGATGCTACGTCAAGAGTTTGTTCCACCCTCAAAAGACGGGTCTCTCCAACATGACGATAGCATGCTTAGCCTAGCTGTGGCAGAGGAGAGAGGTTTACAGCATCGGCTTGGCATTCAGTTGGTGTGGCTTTTAAAGTGACTCAACATCTGCCATTAATTAGACTTCCTGTTGCCATGGTGATGGCTTATTATTGCTAGGCTGACAAGATGGCCAGTTCAAGAACACTATCTTCCTCCTTTTCCTTCCCACACTCTGGCAGAGTTTCTTTTCTCTCTTTTTTGTCCTCTCACCTAACATAGTGAATCTGTTGTCACGTGATGTGATGTGGTATTTCCCAATCCTCTGGTGATAATCTTTGGAGTTCATGAGAATTTCTTTTCCTTCTGCTCAGCAGAGGCTCTATCAGACCAACTTTGGTTCAGTTTCATCTTTGTCACTTGTTAGCTCTTGGTTGTGAACAAATTGTGTAATTATCTTCCCTGAGCCTTATTTTGTCATCTGGACTAAGGGATAAGGAGGCTTCGCCACCAGGGTCATTTTGAGAATTTGATATGATAAATATGAAGATGTTAGCATAGAGCTTCGAATGTAGTGGATACTTAAGAAATGGTAGCAGTTGTGATAATTAAAATAATAGCAATGATTGTTATTTACAAAGAGATGAGATGAGATAGAGATTTAGGGTTGGGAGTTGGGGTCATTTACTTTCATTCATCCATCAATCATTCTATTAATAATTTGTTCTTCCATTGAACCTATTCTTTTCCTTTATAGCATTTAATCTAAGATATAATACATATTTATTTGTACTTATTTTTTTAACTATCTCTTTCATTCAACTGTAGACTTGATAAGGATTGGGACCATGGTTATTTTGCTTATCATTGTACCTAGGGGGTATTTGTTGAATGAATGAACAAATATTTATCAAGTGGCTACTCTACGTCAAGTTCTGTGCTAAGCACTGGAGATACAAAAATAGCTTAAACAAGACTCTTATTCTTGAGACATTTATATAAGAGGTCTGTGAAAATGACAAAAATAAAGGAAAAGGGGCATTCTTTCCTGAATCCAAAAAGGTTTTTTACAAATGCAATGACATAAATGGAATTAAATTATCGGTAATCTTCTAGCACAAAGGACTGATGTGGGGTGGTATGGATTTCTCAAAGCTCTAAGTACCAAGAAGGATTCAAACGGGTAGTGTTAAGTCCCCCAAAGTAATCAGAAATTCCCTTTGAAACATACAGTTAAAAAAAAAAAGAAAGAAAAAGAAAAAGAAAAAGAAAAGGAAGGCCTTTCTGGGGGCCAGCTCATTGGCTCCTCCCAGAACAGTCTGATCCCCTCTGCTAGAGAAACAAGAGGTCAGATCCCCAGATGGAAAATCAATCTCCAAGAGCCGCTGGATAGAATTTCTAATTCACCAGTGCCATGACACGCAGTCTGTTTCCAGCCAAGGAGAATGAGGCCCGGAGGCTTTAGCTTCCCCAACCCACTGTACATTATCAGGCCAAGCTGACACCCTGCCCCGCCAGGAACACACAGCGTCTGACAGTCATGCAGGCATAGAGATCCCATGGAATGGGCCCTCCAACCTAGACGAGGCTATTTTGAAGTTATTTTATTATGGTATTAAGTATCATTATATATTATTTTAATATATTTTGGATTATTTCATTTGAAACTATCCAGTCCAGTGCTCATGTTCAGTAGAGACCTTCCGAGGCTGCCGTGAAGTGGGGAAAGAGAGGGAGTGATGGGTAAGCCAGAGACACAGTTCACCTTCTGTTTTATATATTGGCCTCCCAAAGTTTCCACTGATGTACATTTTTTGAAAAGCAGAACCTGATCCTTTCAGTTTAAAGATGAGGAAATCGAGGCCCACAGGGATGGATCTCTTGCTCCAGGTCATACACTGAGTTATTCAGTAAGTAAACAGACTCTAAAGATTGAGGAGCTTATCTTTGAAAAATTAGAGCAAGTGGGAACCCTAAGGAGTCGTTAAAGCCAATGCCACTGTGAACAGGGAAAGTTGTTTCTAGAGACACAGATCAGATTTTCCCTGCTAAGGACTTTAAATCCAAGTCCATCTACAGTGGCACGGTTGCTTTAAGGGTCTGGCATTCCGTATAACTAGCCACAAGTGATTGCCTTCTTAGCCAGCTCCAAAATGTCAACTCCAGTCTAGTACAACACATATGTATTCAGTACTTACTACTGGCTAAGAATGAGTAAGACTTGGACCCTTACCTGGAACTCACACTCAAGTCAGGTAAGCAAAGACCGAAACGTCTAAGGATGGCAGTGCAAGAGATGAACACGGGCTAGGGCAGTGGGGAGGTGGGCCTTGCCAAGATGGGCTTCCCAAAGAGACTTTAGAGAGATGGATTTCCGTATTTTACAGCGAAGAGGCCATAGAGTCAGAACATCTGAGCTTCATCTTTTACGAGCTATGTGACCTTGGGAAAACACCTTTTTTGTGATTCAACTTCCTTGTGTGCCAAGTACAACTACCCATAGGATTGTTGTGAGGATTAAGTGAGTTAATAATCAAAAAGCGCTTCAACAGTGGCTGGTGCATACTAAATAATCTCCTCTATCATTTTTAGCAGCCCCCTGAAGACAGGAGCCCCAGCTCCCCACCACACTATAGTACGCTGGACTCCCTAAAGCCTGTTGTTTCCTAGTCATAGGCGCACTTGCTTGAATCTCCATTTTAGGATTGTCTATAAATTTCTCCTCCGGCGTCTGTAGTGGCGAGTCAGCTTACTGAGATGAAGACAGCCGCTGCAGTCCAATTATCCAAACCAGTCTGGTCTGTCAAGATCCCTCTTCATCAGAGATGCTGACAGGTGAAACTGACACGGCCAACTTGGTAGGAATTCCACTCCCATCAACCCAGCCAACACACAGGCTCCTCCGGGCCAAGGTGTCAGCTGACAAGGAGGGGGATATAAAGGGAAGAGGGCTACATTTTGAGCTGGTGCAAGGTGGGTTCCTTGCTTTCCATCTCTCAGTGACATTGTCTCAGAAGGTGCCTTTTCTATCCTGAAATTCTCAAGCGTGTTATTTTACAACATCCTGTACACAAATGTGCTTTAGCGAAACCGGATCGCATTCCAGGGGCATTCTGAGAGCGTTCCCCTTCTATTTCAGGGACTCTTCAAAACTGTTAGAGATAAGTAATAAACTTTTGTTATTACTCACAGACTGAATTAATTTACGGGCTATTTTTTCCTTAAGCAGAAAGCCACGGTATTATCATCTAAGAAGCACTTACTGCTGATTTCCTTAAAAAATGAGACTATCAGCCTACAACATTTTTTTTATAACCATAGACAGTCAAAGCATGAGAGGATGCTGGGCAATGACACTCCCAAGACTGCTATCAAATTTCTAATTGATCTGTTTGTAGTTAACAACCCCCACCTGCAATCAACTGTGGTCCTAATATATCGTACTTTCACTTTTGCGACTCCTGAACTGCGACCCTTCCCAGGAGTTACGTTCGTCTCCTTTCTGTCTGCATCTGTTCCTTTGCTGTCACCAGCACCTCTATCTAAAAAGCCCCCATCCTGCTCCTTCTCCACCTGTCCTAAGTTAACATTTCTAGTCCAGCCCATTTGAAGCCCCACTTCTTATACAGAGCCATGCTTCTCTTTCCTGCTGGTAGTCATTACCTTCGAGTAGATTATGCAGTGGCACTCTCTGGTTTAGGCTCGCTTCGTTTTTATTTCTTTAACCCAACTGTCACGTCCTCAAAGGTGAGAAACCTGGCCTTGCTTTTCTCTCTCTTTTTCTTGTAATCTCTAAAAACACTTGGCCCTAAACTACATACTCCAGTTCTTGGATGTTACCAGCAAAAAGAACATGTGCTTGGAGACAGAAAAACCTGCATTCAAATTTTGGCTTTCATGTAAATAGTGTGAACCTGTGATGAGTTCTCTTAATTTTCTCAGAGTGTTTCCTCTTTTGTAAAACATGAAAACACTTTCCACATAAGCCTGTTCTGAGAATTAGGTGAATGAGGTTCAATATTATTTCTGTAAGGATATTTCTATAAGACCAGAGCAATATGAATTATGTATGCAGCGTTCTTACTATCTCCTTTGAAGCAGGAAAAAGCCTAGACAACTTTGAGGAGCAGATACAAGTCTCTAATAAACACAGGCTCTGAGACATACAGACTTAAGTTAGATTCCTAATACCATGACTTAACAGCGGTGTGGCCTTGGGCAAATCACTTGCCCTCTCTGAACCTCCATTTCCTCATTTGGAGATGAGAATAATCACATACCTGCCACAGTGACTCACCTACAATAGTGAATGGCCCACAGTTCTGGCTTAAGAAAGAGGCATTCCTATTCCTTTTGACTAGATACTACCTTGTACTGTGTTTGGCTGTCACTTGTAATCAAGTCTTGTCTTCTCAGAGAGGTGGTAAGCTACTCGAGCCTCTTAGCCTCAATGCCAAACTCAAGGTTGGGTACAAAGGCAGTATTCACCAAAGATGCTGAGGCCTATTTCTTGTCTTTTGAGCTTTACTTAGTCAAAGTGAACTGCTCTCCGTGATAACCAGTCACCCCTTCTCCAGTTGGCCTACCTCATTCCAACTGGGAGGGAGGCAGGGGAATGAATTCACTGTAAGGACTGACTTCTCTTTTAATATTTAAAAGCAACTGTATCAGTCTGTGTCCAGTCAGGGTAATTGAAACTACTCTAAGTCTTTCAACAGAAATAATTTAATATAAGAAACTGGTTTCATCAGTGACAGAAGAAACCTAGAGACCAAACAGGTGATGCTGAAGTGACCAGAGATCAGCAACAACAGACAGCTGCTACCCCTCTTAGGAATCAAGAGACAACGGGACGCAGTGGTGTGACCGTGGCCAGGAGCTGGCGATGTCAGACTGGAACTGAAACCAAAGAAGGGCTGAGTGGCGAGGACTGGGACCTGAGAGTGGCTGGGAGCTGGAATCACAGAGAAGATGCAGCTGCTGCTATAGTGAAAGAGAGAAATGACATGACTTCTATTTTTCCTGCAAGTCATTCTCCCACCAGTATCTCCCACTGGCCAAACCTACCCAGAGGCCAGGTGCAAGGGAGCCTTGGAAATGGAACACACAGCAGAGCAGGGGGAGGGGGATATACCCTCTGAGAGCAAACAGGCAAAGGACCAGCCATGCCATCATTCAATAACATATGTAAAGCACTAATATAACATGTGATTTATAATCAGCTAACAATAATAGCTATCATCATAAATAGTACTATAATTTTGTATAACTCTCATTATCATAATATTACTATAATTTTATATACCTCTCACTGAGTGTTTATTCACATCGGTAACTGTGTTAAATACTTTATACATATTATCTCATTTAATCTTCACAATAATTGTATGAGGCACACACTCTTAATAGTCTTATTTTCACAAATGAGCAAACAGGCTTAGAGAGGTGAAGGGACTGACCTAATGTACACTTACAGAATGTGAAATACGGCCCTATTTATTACTTACAATATGAATCACACTGCTGATAGTAAAAGAGAGGGTACGAGATAAGCCGAACGCGGAACTCCTCGTAATTGCTGGGACGATATTTTGAAGACCTATATTTTCAGGGCTGACAGCCTAGAACACTCTGTGAACATTAAATTTGCCCTTTAGAAAGTAGATATTTAAAAAACATTAGAGTATAGCAGACCATCTTTCAGTGAAAATATTTCACGGGGTAGCAATTGTCCAAATGGAAAAAAAAAATACATCACTTAAAGTGGTTTTAAAAAGTCCACGGCATTCTCTCTTGCAGGCAACAGGGTATTTTTTACTAAGAGGATGCCAAGTTCCATGGCCTCTGTGGGCTTGCTGTTTACGGATATCTGATATGTTTCAACATCTGTTGTCCTTCTCGATTGATGGGTGCTTCGTTTTAGCACGTCTCTTATGCCAGGCTGGTAAAAAGCCTCAGCATCGAGGTCCTCTAAGACACTCCTAGGTCAGTGACTCAGCTTTGTTTACAAAGTTGGCTGAGGAAAGGAATATTCAGGGAACACAGGTGAAGAGATACGCTGTCTATCCACCAAACCAGGTATTCTCTGTTCTATCCCCGAGTCAAGTGACATCTCCAGAAAGGTATAAACCCAGGCTATCCTAGACTTGAGATCAGGTTTCAATGTCATGCTCTCAGCTCTCAACAAGGTTGTATATAATAAATTCTTCTGCATCTTCTACAAATCCATGGAAGGATTTCTAGGTTCATTTTTTTTTTAAGAAATAACAATTTTATAATTTGGTACAATCGAAAATGTGGTCTTTTTTTTTAAAAGAACTGGTATATTTCCTTGACTCCATGAACAGCATGTGACTTGACATATTTCCCAGTTTTGCCTTGGCTGCCTGGAGTCCAGTCACAGTAATCCTCTTGGTGCAGGTCAGAGACCCACAGGCCAGATCTGTCCCATACATGTTTGGTTTGGCACTCACCAAACCCAAGTGAAACCAATCTGAGTTTCAACATCCTCAGGCAGGCAGGACTTTCGGTACTACTAATAATACTTTTCTAGTACTCTTCTCCAACCTGATACAGAATCAAATCATCTTGTCCTTTGTTGGTGTCTTCCCATGTTTATATGGCTTGATTCCTACCTGAAGGCATTTAAGTTGGAGGACACCCCCCAATATAAGGGGTTGGTGTGTTTTCCCTTTTCTACATAGTTTCTGACTTGTCAGTTTCATTCTGGTAGCTTCAGTCATTTGTTATAAGGTTTCTTAAGTCCTTTATGGAAGCAGAGTATGAATGATAAATTAATAAATTGTTTTGTTCCTTAAGCAAAACTGCCGAGATCAGTGTGAGCAGCTGCATCCCGCCACGTCCAAGGGTAATGTAATGCTCTCTGGTGAGTCACCCGGGCCTGCCCCACCTGCCCCACCTGTTAAAGGGTCACCACAGTTGTAGGCTCTGCCCCATGATTCTCTCAAATAGGAGGAAAGAAGAACTTCCTCACTAGTAAGTGAGGGGTCTGGACATTGCCGAGTGGCATCTGCTCTATTCTAGCATGCAACATGCAAATCTAGCTGTAGGTGCCTTCCAAAGCACTGGGCTGTGGGAGGTACACAGAGGGTGGGTCTGGAGTCAGACCACCTGAGTTTAAACCCACATTCCGCCTCTAACCCTCTAAGTGAGCTTAAGGAAGCTTTTCAATGTCTTGGTGCCTCAATTCCCTACTTTATAAAGTAGCACAATGATACCGCCTACTTTACAGGGCTGTTGTGAAGATGACATTAACACAGGGAATAATAACAGCACTTTTTTGTGTAACAGGCATTGTACCAAATGTGCTTTCATTCACAGAATCTTTGCAACAATTCAGCGGGGTTAGTTAATATGGAACTGAGCTCAGAGAAATTAAGTCACTTGCCTAGTCAGGTCTGTTCATGTAACTAGCAAGCCAAGGAGATGCCATCACCCGGGGACGGGGGTGTAGAAAAGTGACTTAGAGGGTTACTTTCTCTCTGCTGCCCCATTTGATTTCCTCTTACCCTGCCCAAGATGGACTCAGCTCACTTCCTCTCTCCACAATCCCCCCTCCGCCCTGACCTGGCAGGCAGTTGCCACAATACCACATGCCTGAGGCTCCAGCAGTAGTTATTAATATTTGCTATGTTGAACTGAAATGGAGAGAGATTTGTCCAGAGTTGAGCCCCATGTCCCCTCCTCTGCTTTCAACGGAGGCATTCCACTGCAAGATAAAGAGCACAGGCCGGGGGTCCCACAGCCCCCTGAGTTCCAGCCTCATCTCCAGCTAATCCTCCAAGGCCCAGTTCAAATGTTGCCTCCTCTGGAGGCCCCTCCTAGCCCTCAAGGCAGTGGAAGACACTCCTTCTAGAATGCTCCCTTATCCCATTATAGTAATTGTAATTTAAACAAAAAGCCAACATTAAATAAAACTACTTTGCTTTATATATACTAACACGTTTACTCCTTGCAGCAGGAGTTATGAGATAATTTATCTACGCTGTTATCTTTTTCAGATGAGGGCTCTGAGGCACAAAGAAATTTAGTAACTCACCCAAGGCAAGTGGAGTCTTTGCCATTATGCTTTGGTCTTGACTTTTTCATAACTGTTTCTATCTGTGTCTACCTTCCCCCTAGTAGACTGGGAATTCCTTGGGCACTGAGATGAGATTGTGTCTAATTCTTCTTTGTCCAGCTGCCATCTAGGCCTGATCCTGTCACATGTGAGCTTGTTTTGACGAACCTTGGCTTACAGAAGGAAACAGCCATCCTCATCACCTATTTGAATCCAGGCCCACACACACGCCTTTCCCAGGTCTAGTCCACTGTCTTCTGTCAGCCCAGCTAGCTCAGCCCACCCTATCTCCAGCAGCGGAGGAGATCAGAAAATGCATCCTGGCATCACAGGAAGGACCGGACTAAAAGGTGCATTAATGGGGGCAAACACAAACCAGCAGAGTGATTAATTTGGCCTTCCCTTCAATATTATGTTTACACAAGTTGATTATATAGCACTTAATTACTAATTTGCCCCTACTTAAACCAAGAGTGCTTTTAATTTTTAATGAGATAAGGGAAGAAGATTCCTTTACTTAGTAAGGAGCAGCTATTTTATTTCCCTCTCTTGTTTTGCCCAGCCAATTAATAACATTTCTAAGGAAACGCATCCCTCTCATTAATTCCTTCTCCTCATCATCTTCCCGACCTCCCAGGTTTAAAAAGAGATGGAAACAGACAAGAACCACTTAGAAACAAACTGACTTCACCTCGGACCTGGCAGGCTGGGATGGGAAAGGCCTTGTGATGTGGAGTAACATGGTGCCCATAAATGGTGCTATCTGATTGTTTGGGAGTTGGGTGTTTCTATGCGCAGGAATCATGAACAACATACATACACAGAACATAGTCATGGGTCTCCAAATAAGGCAATCCCCCTACCACTTGCTTTGTTTCCCGGTGTTAATGTCAGATAATTTTAAGCACAGTCCTGGGGCAGCCTAGATACAGTGAAGAACAAGGCCTTTGAGTCAGATCTGGATTTGACTGCTGGCTCTGCCACTTGCTAGTTGTTGGACCCTGTACACATTACTTAAACTTTCTGAGCCTGCTTCTTGTCTGTAAAGAGGAGGTGAATGAATAATCTAACTTGCAAGAATTAAGAATCTAAGGTACAGTGCTCAGCTCAGAATAGGTACAGAAAAATGTTAGTTTTCTTCTCTTTAGCAGAAGATAAGGTAGAAAAATGAAAGCAAAGAAAGGGACTCCAATGTGTTTATCATTATCTACAGAGCTAGGAAATCTAGTTCAGTGCTGCTCAAGAGGCCTAACCATAATGACATAGGAGTTTGCCCCAGAAAGTGAGCCAACACACTGATTCCCTCACTGAGAACATCTTGCTATGAATAAAATGTCAGCTGAACTAAACAGTACACTCGGTGACACAACTGATTTACACTCGGGTGCAAGTTCCTTATTTCACTGCAAATCTGAACAAACCACTTATAGACTGGCCTCCAGTCTGCAAAGTGCTTAGAGGAGCCCAGCCTGGAGGACTATGTTGGACATATTCATGTGCTCCTGAAGATGCCTCCCCCCCTTCTCTGAGCTTAGAGATGTTGCCATTTACAGAATACATCAATGAGCTCCCTTGCTCTCTGACTTTCAGTCCAGCCAACGGGGAGGCTGGCAGGAGATTAGACAGAGGGGGAAGAAGAGGGCCAATAACACAGCCCTTTTCTTCCAGGGTTCCTGGCAAGCTAGCTGCCTGGGCAGTCCCCATGCAGGCTTATCTTCTAAGCTTCCAGTAACCATGCTGTCCCCTCACCTCTGCAGGCCACGCTGTTACAAACCCCAGGGTACCACATTCTCCCTTGTGATTTCTTTATGGCCTGCCCACAATTTTGTAAATAGTCCCTATTTTAAACCCTAAAAATTATCCTAATTTGAGGGTGCCCTCTATTTACCTGCATGGACAGTGACTAACACAGGGACATTTTAATATACATCTAAATTCTCATCTATTTCTGATACTAGTTTTTAAGAGTCCATTTCCATTTGTGGGCAAGTTGAACAATTCTTGGTTTGGGAATCCTAGGCTAGGACTTGGATTCTGGCTCTGTCACTTTTCAGCCAGTGGCTCTGGTAAGTCACTTAATCTCTCTAGCCCTTATTTGTAAAATTATTATGATAACTGTATAGGAAAGTTCCTTATATGCAACCTTTAACACAGTATAAAATGTTAAAATGTTCACATTTCTTTGAAATACATACAATTAAAGACATGCTACTCATGTTTCTGAATCCATGATAGTTTCCTATGGTTCACTGCAGAGGATCAAATACCTCCATTAGGCAATGTAATAATAATTTTTTTCTTTTTTTCTTCTGCATACTTCTTGATCATTTGCCTAAATGCTACAACCAAAACTCTTTCATAGACTCTGTACTTTCCACACTCTGAGTCAAGCTTTTTCTAGTAGTATGTGGTAGGCATGTGCATAGTCATTCTTCAGGGCTATTTTCCCAATTATAGACTATTTCTTTTTGTTTTGTTTTGTTTTGAGACAGAGTCTCACTCTGTTGCCTGGGCTAGAGTGCCGTGGTGTCAGCCTAGCTCACAGCAACCTCCAACTCCTGGCCTCAAGCGATCCTCCTGCCTCAGCCTCCCAAGTAGCTGGGACTACAGGCATGTGCCACTATGCCTGGCTAAATTTTTTCTATATATTTTTAGTTGTCCAATTAATTTCTTTCTATTTTTAGTAGAGACGGGGTCTTGCTCTTGCTCAGGCTGGTTCTGAACTCCTGACCTCGAGCGATCGGCCCGCCTCGGCCTCCCAGAGTGCTAGGATTACAGGCGTGAGCCACTGCGCCTGGCCAGAATATTTCTGATTTAACTAAAAGCCTTATCTCTCTGATCTCTTATTTGATTCCATAGCTTAATTTACTGTGTTGAATATTAAGCTTATACAGCATGGATTTCATTGCTATTCATGACTTCTCTCGGTGTAAAGAAAAAACAACAACAACAACCTATTTCCAGTTTATTCCAATAAGGAAATTTATAATAAAAAAGCATAAATAATAATTAGAGTGAGGGATTGATTACTTATAAGCATTTCTTCCTAGGAGATGCTCTTAGATATTATTATTTTTTAAAGATTTATACCAGTATGAAATGCTGTCTTGAAAAAAGTCTAAGAGTTAGGTAAACCTTATTTTAAAAATATAGTTCTGTAATCCTAAATTTCTAAGAACTCAGCAGATGTTTGACCATTGTTTGCTTTCATAAAAGCCCAATTCTTAAGTTCCTGAATAAAAATTGTGAGGGAGGGGAGAGATAGTTGAGAAAAATATGTTTTTTGTTAGCCTAAATCTTTTTGTTAATAGTGTCCTTTAATTAAAGTTCCTAATTAAAGTGTTTTTCAATATCTATCTTTTTATATCTACAAAAATTAAACTGGTACATTATGATTAAAAACAAATAAATAAAGCAAGATGATACAGGTGAGCATGATATGAAGTCTTCTCTGGGCAAATGAATTAGAATATTTCCAAACCAAGATGGCACCTTTCTTATTTTTATTTCTATGCTTGACAATTAACCAAGCAGTGATGACAAATGTGTGATGCGTATATTTTTTATACACCATACCGCCCTGTGAAGAGCAAATGGGTTGCCATATTGGAATCTATGTACTTTCTTGGCAATGCATATATTTTTAGTAGGATATGGTTTGATGGAATAAAAAGAGCATGGACTTTGTATCAAGCGAGTTATACAATGTCTCTGTGCTTCAGAGTTCTCATCTGCACAAGGTGCACTGTTCACACTCACTGGGTTGCTTTAAGGATTCTATGAATGATAATTCATGAATAATAACAGGCCCTGTTCCTAGATCACCCTATAAGGAACAGGAGAGTCATATGTTACATATAGTATATTGACATAATTTCATAAAAAAATAATTCTAATTTTGAGCTAATACTTTGACTTTCACATCCATGGTACCATTCTGCAATCTGGACCCAAAAGATTTATAATTAATCAGAACCTGATTTGTTTTTGTTTAATTTTGTTTTTCTGGAAGAGGGGAATTCTTAAAAAAATAAGAATGTATTGTTAACCAGGTGTGGCAATAAGTATAATGAATGTTAGGGCCAACATCACATTCTTATTTAATTCTTCTTTCAACTATTAATTACCATTCCAAAGTGTTCTGTTGACTTTCTATGGGACATTGACATATGGGACAGGATACTCAGAAAATTCAATCAGTAATCTGAATCTATTTAATTAGAAACCAGAATCTCATATCTCCAGAAACACATGCTTAAGCAGCAAAGGGCAAAAGGCCATGAAAAAAAGTTGATAATATCAGGACCATATGTGAAATGAATAGGATTATAAGAGGCCTGGAGATGAAAGCTAAGTGGAACTAAAATGTTCGGCAAGAGATTCCTTGTACACAAGAAATGTAAACCCTGAATTTTCACACACTATTGGTGGGAATATAAATTATTACTATATATCAAAACCCTAAAAGTTGAGCAAACTTTTTGCTCCAATAATTAGATACCTCCATAATTTGTTTTATGGAAACAATTTAGGATGTGTGCACACATTTAGCTATAGAGTTGTTAGCTATAGCATTCTTTAAAACAATGGAGAAAACCTAAATATTTAAGACTTGGGAACTGGTGAAATAAGTGATGATATATTTTAGGGGATAGAAAATTATGCAGCCTACAAAAATGATAAAGAGGTTTACTATATATTTTTGGGTGGGGAAAAAGCAGTATGCATTGTATGGATACATTTTTACAATTTAAAAAATATAAAATGATTTAAAAATACATATGAAATGATTAAAAGAACAGAAACTAGAATTTTAAATAGTTCATAATTAAATAACCTAAAATAGGTTACTTTAGGGTAAAAAGATCAGAGTTTTCATATTTTCTTTCATCTCAATTAAATTTTCTTCTTTTTCCTCCAATGTTCATGAATTATTGGTTGTATTGCTAAAAAAGAAAAAAAAAAGCATGCAAACTAAGACTGCATCAAGAAATAGGATGGTTTCATACTTCTGAACATCCACTATATTTCTGTCTTTCCAAAACTCCAGAAATTAAAGTGATGATTAACCAGCTTTACTTTGCAAATTGCAAAGCTGGTATTTATGGTGATAGGAAGCCAAATCGAACTAAAAATCACAGAAAGTTGACTCTCACAAAATAAAACAGAATGGGAAACATATTGTATACAAAAATCACAGGCCTGGAAGTGAGTGCTACGCAATGAATTTAACTGACTTTAAATGAAGTAAATTTTATGGAAAAAAAAATAGGAGAGGCTTTAGCTAAGCAATAAGGATGTTTGCAAGGACTGACCTCAAGGGTAGACCACTGCGGTCTGCATGGATAGTTTATCTTGTGGGCACACATTACAGAAAGGGTGAGTAATCACAGCTCTCAACTGGCCACTTACATGTATTGGTCTGGAGACGCAGGAGTCTGTCTGGAACGTGACAGGGAAAGTTGATGGTTGGAATGCGTGGAGTCAGTGGTTTACAGGGGTGGCAATGCTCACACAGTGGGAGGAAGAAAGGTTTTTGATTAATTGGTTGATTTCAAGGGCTTATTTTCTTTACTCTGGTACTCCCCTTAAAATGATTGCTGAATTCATTTTGATATCTTGTCACTGTCTCCTTTTGCTGAATTTTGCTTCAGAAGATTCTTCTACTTCATTTGGGTGGGTGGGGGGGCGTCAAGACAAATAGCACTGCAGGAATTAAAGCTTGTTTTGTATAAACAGTCTTGGGAAAAACTGCCCCTTATAATAAGAAATTACAGAAAGCTAATGACATCTGCAGGGGTCGTGATGGAAGCAGAAAGTGGAAAGCCATTTCATATTTCTGCATCTTTGCCATTTGATTGAGTTTTCTCTCACTACTCAAAACCGCTGCTTGTTTTATTTGTCCTTGCATTTCTTAGAACCTTTCTACTGTCTGTGCTTAGAAAATGTAAGCAATGGTGATGTTTCATAAACTTATTTTCTCCAATTTGTTAATTTTCTAGGACCTGGGAGCTTGTAGAAGTGTTACGGGATGTTCCCAATTTCTAAGTATAATTATTTATTTGCCAGGATATTCAGAATTATACAGGATCATTTTGTACCACATTGATGCGGGGACCGGGGAGTGACCAGGTGGAAAGGTCGACAGAGGTCAAGACTACATGGATGCCACATGCCTATGAGTAAAGGAAGGGGACTGCCTTCCTTGTGTCCCCTCCCACTTGCTCAGTGGTTGAACTTTGCCCAGGATAGCAGCATATCTGTGGTCCGATTCCATATTATTCATTAAGCCGCAGATACAAATATGACCATGACTTGCTCTCAAGAATACTTTTCCTTAAGGAGATTACACTCTCTAGTGAAGACACAGTTTTTGAAAACTACTAAAAGGAAAATACGCTTTTTGAAGATGTCCAACTCTTTAAGATATTATTAGCCATTCTATTCGTTAGAATGGACACATGGCTGTATCAGTACCCTTTGTGAGATCCTAATTTGAAAAGGAAATAGTAATAGACTTTAGATGTCTACAGGATGACTGAGCAGAAAAGGGCAGGGGAAGAGAGGGAAAGAGAACGTAAAGGAATATAAATGTATAAAAGGACAGGGGGTGGAAGCTAGGAATTGTCAGCACGCTTTAAAATTTGCAATAGCAATGGACCTTGTAGTTGACTATCTCTCATTAACACCCCACCAGAAAATTCCATCCATTGTATCTCTCCTTCCACCTGATAAAATTCCCCCAGAATTGAAATACAGAAAAGTTTACAATAGCTATTAAATATAAGTAAAATCCACAGCGGTGGATCCATTCTGATCCACTAGTATCACCGAAGGAAGGTACAGGGCTCTACGCCTGGCTCCCAGGCATATAAACCTCTTCCCTGGGTCTGCAGTCTGGGTCCTCTGGAGTCTTCCTAGCCTTTCCTCCATCTGAAGGAGTTGACTCTGGCTGGGTCTAGCAAAGTCAGCCCATCTAGATAAGAAGTGAAATCCTCCACCCAACTGCCAGATGTGTCATCTATGAGAAGACAAAACATCTGGCCTGCTCGAATAATTAAGTTGCCGGCAGGAATTGCTCAGCTTTCATAAAGGAAAGGAATGGAAGGCACCCTGAAGACTAAGCTAGGATCTTTGAAGCTCAAAGAAAAGACTGTGTGGATGTTCAGGTTGAAAAATAGGAATCACAGGGAGGAAACAAGTTTGTCTTGCCTCACCTCGCCAGAATTTTGAGCTGGCCCCCAGGCCTGGGGCACACAGGTTGACTCCTCTTCTATGGAAAGGGGCTTATGAAGCCAAATCTACATGCATTTGCATTTCCAAAGCAGTCCCAAAAGGATAATCATTCAAATGATGTTGAGTATATCTGAGAGGTCACTGGGACTTTCCAAGGCTCTTCACCTCAACAGTCACACAGGAGGGGCGATTCTTTTCATTTAAACATTTTTTAAAAAGAAACAAAACATGCAACGTATGGGGTATGGTCATGCTTGAGGCTCTGCCTCGAGGGGGGAGGGGGGCGTGGGCAATATACATAACCGTAATATTTGTACCCCCATAATATGCTGAAATAAAAAATAAATAAATTAATTAATTAAAAAAAAATTAAAAAAAAAAAAAAGAAACAAAACATATAGAACAAGCACCCAGAGAGGACAGGTGACATTGTCTGAGCTCAAGACCATAAGGATTCCTTCGGGTAAGTGAGGATAGATAAGACCTCAGGCTTCCCTCAGCTGGGCGCTCCGTTTATAGATTGTGTCTCCTGACAACAGGACAGCCACATACTTCCTTGTGTTGAATAAGTGACATGAGCTTGCCTTAAGATGCTATGAGCCCTAAAGCTGCTACTCAAGCCATCAGTTCCAATATCTGATTTACCATACCTTAAATTCTGTTCCAGAAGATTAAGAGCAAATCTCATGCCGTGAAGATGTCAGTGTAGAATTTAGCTCAGTTTCCGACTGGGGGAAGATGTGAGTGGAATTCCCTTGGAGCTAGAAATGCTAGTTTCCTGATTTGTGACTGATGGCATTTCTTTTCAGAAGATATACCTTTGAACATGTATGAAGCCAAAAAATACTTTTAAAGAAAAAAATTGAAGAAATTAGCAAAAGAATGATAATCAGGATAGAATACAGATCTAGAGAAACCTTCATTTCAATTCTACTTCTGTCCTTATTAACTGTGTAGCATTGGCAAACGACTTAAAATCTCTCTGAGTCTTGCTTGCCTCATATGTAACACAAGGAAACAAACATCTATCCCCTAAGCAGGAAGACTGTCAAGATCAAATGAGGTATCTTAGCTCAAGCTACCATTTAAAAAAAAAAAAAAATTCATAGACTGGGTGCTTAAACAAGAGAAATTAATTTTATCACAGTTCTGGAGGATCAAAGTCTGAGAGTAGGCTGCCAGCATGGCCAGGTTCTGGTGAGGGCCTTCTTTTGGCTTGCTATCCTCACGTGGCAGAGAAAGAGAGCGAGCTCTCTGGTGGCTCTTTATAGAAGGGCCCATAAGACCATCATGACCCATGGGATCAGGGCCCTGCCCTTATGATCTCATCAAACCCTAATTAATTCCCAAAGCCCCATCTCCAAATACCATCATAATGGGACTCTGGGCTTCAACATGTGAACTTTGAGGGGACACATTCAGTCCACAACACGAGGTAACCTATGCAGGGCCTTAAGTAAGCATTCCTGCTGTTTGGTTTTAGATATTATAATTTGGTCCAGGAAGGACAAGACATCTAGTTGTGAGAACATCTTCAGGAGCTGATACATTAAAATGATTGACAATTCATTGACATTTTAACAATAAATATCTCCTCATGATGTTTTTGAGGAAAAACCAGAATATCCAGAAAAAGTTGAGAATTCAACTATACCATCTTTATTTAAAGACTCATTTAAAATCCACACATATTCACAAGTAGATTCAATTCCTTGGAAGAGATATTTCAAAGCCGTTAATTCCAGAAGCCTGGATAGTGTGTAGTGTACCGTATTTCCCAAAATGCAGTACAAAGAGCATCAGACTTTTGCATGTGTCCATTTCTAACAGTATACCCTTAAGTTCTATAAGCTTTCTGGGTCTCTGTTGTCTGATCCCTCTGGCCTATGAAGAGTTGTTATAGGTATTAGGCAGCATATACAAAAAGCACCTAGTATAGTGCTTGGCACATAAGAGGGTCACAATAAATGGAGCTCTAATTACTGAGCTGCTGGTGGAAAATCTAGCATTTAGCCTAACCTTGATATCTTGGGCAAGTCACTGAAGCTGCCTGATTCTCAGCTGAACAAACATCTCTTTGAGTTCTCAGTTGAGAGTTGGGAGCCAGATTTCTTGGTTCTGGCATTTACTAGCTGTTTCTACGTAGGCCAAGTTATTTAACTTTGTTATGCCTCAGGTTCCTCAACTATAAAATGGGAATAATAGAACTGTTACAGGGAATAAATGGGCACGTGTGCCCCATAGTAAGAACTCGTGATGCGCTGTCGATCATTATTATAGATAAAGAGATGGTGGCGCAGAGCAGGGTGGTTAGGTCACATGAGCTGGTAGGCAGTCAGGCTAGGAGTTGAGCCCAGGTGGTCTTACATCACAGCCTGTGCCCTTAACTTCTTCCCTCTCCTCTCCTCTCCTCTCCTCTCCCCTCCTCCCTTCCTCCCCTCACCCTCCCCTTCTCCCCTCCTCCTCTCCTCTCCTCTCCTCTCCCCTCCCCTCCTCTCCCCTCTCTCTCTCTTTCTCTCTCTCTCTTTTTCTTTCTTTCTTCTTTCTTTCAGCACTCAAAGCCTCTCCATAAAGCCCTACATGTGCAATGTCTTTCGCAATTTGGTGGTAGGAAAAGCTTTGTCTCTCGCCAGAAATTAGTATGTTTCCCCTTTTTAAAAATCAGAATTACACAACTTATCATGTGTTCTTTTTTGTCTTGGCTGCCAGGAAGCTCAGAGCCAAATTATTTTGTTTAATCACAGCCACCAGATTGTTTCCTTCTTCCTATACCTTTGTTCCTTAATTTCCCTTTTCATTCCCTTTTTACTAACATTTTCATTTGTGTCTCTTGTTGACAGAGGCCTTAAAGGTATTTGGAAAGTGGTGGGGTTGGCATGGGCAAATACAAATCTGAAATATACATCAAAAATTGTAGTTTTGAGACTTACCTGTTTCACTTGCTCAAAGAAAAATAGTCAACAGGACATTTAAAAGAAATAATTAAAGGGCTATTTTAAAATAGAAAAAAGAAAACCAACAGAAAAACAGAATGACCAACGTTAACTGAAGCCAAGTCAAAAGAAAACTGCAATAAATATGTCTGAGGCTAGAAGTGTTTGCACTTCCCCTGGCTGGAACCTATCATTTCTTAATTATATCCTGTGTGTGTTTTGCAAGATGTGAGTTGCTGTCAAGAGGAGGGACGGCCTCAGACAGGGGAGGGGCCCTGGCCCGCCCCTCGGTCCTCACATACCTGTACAGAAGTGAAATCCCCCGAGGCACAGGCACCCAGAATAGCAGCGCCCACAAGAACAGATTCCACCTCTTGCGACAGGACCACAGGCATGCCTGCACAGGACAAGGCCACACCTTGGTTAGAGAGTAGTTGGGGAGCCAGCCTGCAGCCCTGGTGGCAAAAACTCCTGACGTCAAGGCAGTACCAGGCGCCCCCTCTCCACCTCCCGCCAAAGTTCCCTGTTCCCTGGGATTACCTGCTTCTAGAAGATTTCACTGCCTGTGCCTGCTGGGGTGGCAGCCCAGGACTCCAAGGGAGTCAACACCATAAGCATCGACTCACGAGACCTTGGTGCCCAGGTTTTCCAGGCTTCGCAAGCTGCTACCTGCCATTTGGTTCAAGTTCAGTTCAACAAATGTTTTATTGAGTGCTTTGCTGGCCCGGGGAATACTGAGATGAATCAGACTGTGTCTCGGAGGGGAGATGGATGAGAGCGATAAGGTCTGTGTAGGGGCTGCTTCTCTAACTGAGATGTACCCAGAGAAGGGAAGTAGCAGAGAGGGTGGGATTCGTCCCTCCAGGGGCTTCCCACCTCGCTCAGAGTGCCAGCTGCAGCCCTTCAGGGGCTGACAAGGGGCCACCCTCCTGGATCTGGCCCCAGTGCTCCAGGCTGATTTCCTTCCCTCCTCCCAGCGAGGCTGTCCTGGCCTCCTTGCTATTTCTTGAGTATGCTCCAGGGCCCTTGCCATGCTGTTCCCTGTCTGGAACACTTCCTCCCAGACACCCCTCCCCAGGGAGCCCCCCCAGCTTTCCAATTTCAAACTACAACTTCCCCTCAACACACCTTACCCCCTGCTCTACTTCCTCCCTACCTTCTAGCCCTGTATTGTACTCCTCTTGTTGAGTGTCTATCTCCCCTGCCAGAACTGAAGCTCCCTGAGGGGAGGGACTTGGTTTTGTCTACCGCTGTATCCTTGGCATTTAGACCAGTACCTAGCATGGGGCAAGCGATTAAATGATGAGAGAAGGACTTTCTGGGGTAGTGGGGTAGTGGTCATTCCAGTGGAGATAAGACTTAGGCATCTGAAGGGTGAGTAGAGGTCCCAGGAAGGGAGAAGCCCTCCACATGCTTCCAGAGCCTGAGGGTCCCTGGTGGGTTTAAGATTAATGGAAATAATTTGGGATTCTTAGGATTTCAATATGTGTGTGTGTGTGTGTGTGTGTGTGTGTGTGTATAGCACCTCCAAATGCTGTCTGTCTGTCTGTCTATCTATATCTATCTATCTATCTATCTATCTATCTATCTGCTAATCAGGAGATGGCAGCAAACTCCACAGAGGTAAGACTTGTGGTGTAAAATCTTCCTCTACTCAAGACATAAAAGTTCTTTTTCCAAGACAGATTTCTCTTCCTATGTTGCCTGCGAAGACTTCCCTGACGCACACTTCCACATCCCATCACCTCCTCACTCATCTCCTTCCTTCAGGGCTGGGTCAGCTGCCCCAACTACCCCAGACGAGGAGGACATGGAACAGAATACAGCCCCCCAGAGGACGCCGACCCCCACACTGCTGGGCCAGAGCTTGGGCCTTTGCCAACGAGGTGCTAGGTGGGATAGGGGCTCTGGGGAACGCTCAGACCTGGGTTTGTTTCTGGTTCCACTAGCTCTGTCCTTCGGCACGTCACTCACACTCTTAGCCTTGGTTTCCCTACATGTAAAATAGGGATGAAGATAAGACGTACGGCACAAGCGTGTTGTGAGCCTTAGTGACAGGGCACACATGCGGTGCTTAGCACATTTCCTGGCTGATGGTAAGCCCTGGAGACACGGCTGCTGCTACTGCTAGAATTATGAGCCACGTGAGCGAAGCCTCTGCACGTGCATTTCACCCGGGCCGGCAACTGGACCAGAGGGGAAAGGACAGGGCAGGTTCCCATCAACCACCCAGACGGGAAGCAGAGACACCAGGCCACACTGAAGGTCCGCGCTGGCCCTATCAGGGGAGGGCACTGCAAGGCTCTGCAGAATCCCAGGGATGGTGCAGACATGACTGTGGCTGTGCCTACCCAGGCTTCCCCGGGGACCTGGGACGTTGGAGAAGACAGCACCTCCAAACGCCATTTACTTCCCAAGTCCTCCTCATTCTGCCAGAGCGTCCCTAGTTCTGACAAGGGAAGAGATACTCGTAGGCCCCTCCCCTTGGGAGCCAGAGACCAGAGTGAACCTGGGGGCCCCTTATCAGCTCTCAAGTTGCAGCCCAAAGTGCTCTAGAACCAGACTGCCAAGGTTTCAGTGCTGGCTTCCTCACTGACTTAGCTGTGTGATCCTATGCAAGTTACCTAACCTTTCTGTGCCTCAGGTTTCTCATCTGCAAAATGGGGTTAAAATCCCACCTACATCATAGGGTTGCTGAGAGGATTAAAAGTGCTGTTAAAAGTATGGGATTTAAAACCGTGCTTGACTTAGAGAAAGCACTAAATTAGCATTAGCTGTTACGATTCCTAAAGTTTACCTTATCTCTGAAGTCTCTCCTCACACCTATTACCCTGGGTGGACCAACCCATGCTTCCATTTGCCCTGCAGACCCACCCCTCCTCCCCTCCTCCTCCCACCCGCCCTGAGCCCCTGGAGACTGGTCTGTGGGGATCACATCTGTGCCCTCCCCGTGACCCTGCTCCCCACTACATCCTTGACTAGAATCCTGCTGGGCTGCCCTCTTTATGTAGCCCCTCAGTCTCAGGTTGGGCACTGCTCCCTGCCTTCACCCCAGCAAGCCCCAGGTGAAAACACTGTTAGTATACCCAGGGCACTGACTGGTTGTCTGGGTTTCCTACACCCTGCCCACACCTCTGTAAATACACTCTTTATTCAGCTTTTCTCCAGTTAACCCAATTTGAATGTGTATCTGTTCCCTGCCTGGACCTGACTGATACTGACACCTCTGTCCTCTGGGTCCCCACTCTACTCCGTCTGGATATTGGTCAGAGGACCAAGGGTACTTTTTCTGTGTTTTATAATGAACCTCTTAGCGGGACATTATTGTTCTTCTTTGTATGCCTGTGCCAAGCTCAGGACTTGGCAGGCTGGTATGCTCAGAGAATGCTTTTGAGTGAATAAATGAATGAATAAATGATTAAAATAATGAATAAGACAGGAAGAGGGAAACCCCTACTGAAACTGCCAGTACTGAAAACAAAATTTAGAAGAAGGAACATTTAGTCCCAAGTAACAGGGGGAAACCTACAATTACTCAGGACACACCACACACCAAGTATTTTTTGTAACCACAGCTAACTAAGTGGCCAGGGTACAAGGAGGTTCTTCCATCTCATGTAGACATTTTCCAAACTGGCAAATGTCTTGCTTTTCCTTGCTTGCATGGAGCAGTCTATTCCCAAAATGACAAAGACTCGCTTACAAAATGTTAAACTGCTTTTTTTTCTCAAACTCGCCTCCTCCCTTGTGGCATGGTGCTACCTGGAGGGAAGAAGTGAACTAACATTTATTGGTCATCTCCTTTGAGCCAGGCACAAAGCTTGGTGCACACAAATGTGCGAGCATTTATTTCTCAGCAAGCACCGACTACGTGGGAGATGGTAACATTTCTGTTTTCCAGAGGAGGGAACTGAGTCTCAGAGAGGTACAGCAACTTGCTCAAAGTCACAGGGCTGGTCTCCTGTTTTTTCCACTATTCCACACTATCTCAAAGAAAGTCTTCTACATTCCATTGTGCTTTTTCACATGTATTTCTGAGAATCACGTACCAGGTCTATGGTCCTCCCTGTCTTTCTTTGTAAGAAAACTAGAGCAAACACAATGTTTAAAGGCACCAAAGGCACTACCTATATACAAGCTGCTGTGTACGTGCCTTTTACAGGGACAAATGCAAATGTGTTCTTTTCTCTGAGTGCTGGGTGAAGGAGAGGAAGAGGGCAGCTTTGCTTGGAATGTGAACTATTTTATCTGATGCATTAATGAGTTTAGCAGAACCCAAAGCATTCAAAGGCAGATGCACTTTGCCATCACTTGTCAGTCACAGGCTTCCAAAGGCAGAGGAATTCCAGGCCAAAGAAAAGGTCCCTTTGTCTGGAACTGTAACTGGTCCATAGTTAGAGACAAAGGGTCCAGTTTCAATCTGAATCCAAATAACGATTAACAGCGTTTTCATTCAACAGCCTGGAGGAGAACAGTTTCCAAAGCAGAACTTTATGTGACGCTGCTGCACCCCCCTGCTTCTGAGTCAGCTCAGCGATGTCAGGCCTGGAGGACGACCCATTTTCACCAAGGCCAGAGCTGCAGTGTCGAATCCCCGCCCCATCTGCTCTGCCCTGTTTCCCACTCCCTGGTATGCTGCTCAAAGCTGACTTTCATCTTCCCTCCTGCATCCAGATAGGAAGTCTTTTTGGCTAGTAGTAGGCTTCAGATTTTAAGTTTGAACCTTACCTGAACCAGCCAGCTGCTTTTTAGCTAAGATGTAGTTACAGTTTTTCTCCTAGGGAAAATTATAAGGTAATGGAGACTTTTTTTTATGTCTTTGCTATTTCAGAATGGGCTCTTTCAGATGAGCCCCGGAAAGTGGGCTCATCATCAAATGGGACAAACTGCGCAGAAAAGTCAAGAGACCTGGGTCAGCGGCACAGCACAGAGGAGTGCTGGGCCCACACTGGCCTGGGTCACAATCCTGGGCCTGCCCCTCGCTGGCTGTTTGACTTTGGAAAGTCCACCTAATTCACCTCCCTGACGCTTAGTGTGCTTGTCTGTAAGACAGGAGCACCGATTTCTATACTACCTTTTGGCAGTATGTGAGGATTAAATGTATGTAGAGTGATTCACACTGACATAGACTAGGCGCTTGGTCAATGGGAGTCATTTCTGTACTTCACATCCTGATAGCTCTACCCTTAGACTGCATACTTTTCTTACTGCCCTACAACCTGTGCCTCAGTCTACTTGTCTATAAGACGGAGGTAAGTGACTTACTTAGTTTAACTCAAAATGTGCAAAGATCACCTATGTCCATAGTGTTAGACAAGGCTCTCATCTGCAGAAATCTGTGTGGCCTGGAGTGGGAGGGGTGTGTGATGGGGCAAAGACTCTGGTCCGTACAGTTGCCAGAGGTAAGGAGTCCAGGAGACAGGGGACAGCAAGGGGACATGATGAGTGGAGGCCAGGGTAAGGTGGGCTCAGATCAGGCTGGAGCTGGGGCTGTGGGCAGGGTCCAATCTACCTCTACTTCCCTCCCCTTGCCCTGTCCTGGTGACTGGCCACTCAGGGATGGGTCCTGGGAGGGAACACCAGTCCACAGGTGATGCTGGGGGGCAAGGAGCAAGAGCGATGAAGGCACCAGGTGCAGAGAGACAGATGTTCAGGCCAGCCTCTGCAACACCAGCAAGCCTCCTGCCAATGGGGCCCCTTCTTTGGGTCCCAGGGCTCTACTAAGGTTCCTGCTCTGCCACTGTCTGCCTGTATCACAAAGAGCTCAGTCCCTTATACTGGATTCCCTCCATCTGTGTTATGCTCCCTAATTCTGACGAGCTGAGATGGAATTACAGAATCTCAGGGGTTTAGGCTTAAATCCCCCAGTTTGCAGCCAGACCCACGTTTCCCACAGCATCTGGGTTCTGTATTCTTTCTTCAAGACAGCTTCCTCATCGCTTCTCCCAGACCTTATGCCTGGGGCTATCACAGGTCCAAAACTAGGTGAGGGGTGCCACTGTGTTTCCACGATACCCTGTGCTTTTCTCACTCAAGCTCTTGCCACACTGTACTTGTCTGTTTGCTGTTTGGCTTCCTCAATAGACTTTGAGCTGCTTGGGATAAGAATCATGTCTTGCTTATCTCCGTATCCTGGACACAATGTCAGAATCAAGAGTGGCACTCAAAACTGCTGAGTGAATGAATGAATGAAGATCTAGCCCTTGCCTACCTCTCTTGTCTCATTTCTCACCATCATTCAATAGTTGGATGTACATCGAAGTCACCGTTCCCATCATTAATATAAAGACTTCACAATCATCTTGATAATCTAGTGTACCACCCATATACTCCCATTCTCATCTTGCCCAGCACTTGGCCATGCCCATTGCTTTCAAGCCTACATTGGCCTTCTCTCCTCCCCTGACTTACCAGTGATGTCCGCGTGCATTTGCACAAAAAGGGGATTCTTGCTCAGGCCTCCGCACAAAAAAAGAGTACTGATAGAGTGCCCTGCTGCCTCCATGGCCTCTATAATGAAGCGGGTCCCAAACTTAAAGGGAAAAACAGAAGAAAGCATTAGTATGGCAGTGAAAGTAAATGATAGGGAACATTTACTAAGTGTTTACCCAGTGCTAGACACTGCAATAAGAGCTTCACATACACTATCTCAGAAAGCGGAGACCCAGAGAGATTATGTTTTCCATGATCACACAGTTAATTAAATTGCAGAGTGGGAATTCCAACCTGGGCCTGCCTGACTCCAAACCCCTCTTAATTACTACACCATTTGCTTCTATCAGTAGTTATACAACACTGACAAAAACAGTAGACAATGTCAACACAGTTTATATTAACACAGTTCATTCAAACAAATATTTGAGGAGTGTCTACTGTGGCCCGGACCCTCTATTAGGGAGTGGAAATGAGGTGATTGCAACACTGCTCTGAAATTAACAGAGTCAGTGGTACCTGGGTTAGGCTTCCTTCAACCATGGGAACTAAAGATCTTTTCCTTAGCAAAGGCACCAAAAAGTCCAGCAGCAGAAACATGGAAAGAGGGCTCTAATTACATAAAGAAGGGAAGATACAGGCTTCCATCTGGCAAAGGGCTGATATTGCCATTGTTACCACCTGAAACCAGGTAGTGGTTTCCTAATAATAAGGCTTCTGAGCCAGAGTGCATTCCTGTCAGTCCTTAATGACCTGGGATGATGCAGAAATCACATGCTCTGGATGGCCCAGGGCTTCACCATATTTTCATTCTAGCCCTTGTGTCTTAACATCTTCCTAAAATGCATTATTCTCATCCCTGTCTCGCTAAGTTTACAAAACTCAGTAAAAGTCATTATTGTTTGAGAAGTGGACACTATCTTAGAGTCATGGAGGTGAATCGTAACATATAATTCTTTAGCTTTAGGTAGTATATTCAGATAGCTGAAAATTATAATTTATTTCAAAGTTCAAAAACTTTAATAGAACTTCTATTAATAGATGTTCAAAAATCATAATTTACTTGGGGTAAGGATTAAAAACAAAATGATGAACTGTGACGTGGCCTTATGGAGGCAGCCATGTGGTGACGTTTGAGAAACATGAGGAATAGATGGAGAGGCTGGGAATGTTAAGAGTTGGAACAAATTCTGGGAAGTGGGGAAGCTCCTAAGTATGGACATGGGAGCATTAGTATGATAGCAAAATTAAATGGCAGGGAACATTTACTAAGTGTTTTTGGAGTGAACTGCTAAAGTGGAGGGAAGAGGTCAGAAGAGATCTGGGAGGCTCAAATGTCTCCAGAGATGGCATGACCACCAAGAAGAAGTAGGTATATCTTGGGCTGGAGAGAAGATACAAGCCGACATCACAGTTTTTAGAGAAAGTGTGACTGTGCTGTTGGGGTTGGTACTCAAGTACGCAGAGAGGGAGAAGAGGTAGTTTAGCTTGAGGGCAAGAAGGAACAGAAGTTTGGCCACAGTAAGGAATAGGGTTGGAAAGGCAAGAGGATGTTGCCCTGATCTCTGGTCCCAGGTGGGCAGGGACACAGGGCAGGTGAAGCCTCCTTTGAAGCCTCCTTTGAAGCCTCCAGGGAGTGGAGGTGGGAGTGGTCAGAGTGTGATTTGGGGACTGTAGGACATGAAATATCAATTGCTCTGGAGTCAATGATGAAAAACAGCAGCAGTTCAGAAGTAAAAGGCAGCAGTTCTAGCCCAGAGGTCTTTAGGGTTTGT
Organism: Cheirogaleus medius; assembly: GCA_008086735.1. NCBI lineage: Eukaryota > Metazoa > Chordata > Mammalia > Primates > Cheirogaleidae > Cheirogaleus > Cheirogaleus medius. The sequence continues at coordinate 42,399,121 of VBSM01000529.1, read as the reverse complement.
TGAAGCTATTCACGAATCTGATAAAAATATGGATTAGGTAAAACTTGGGCTGCCAAAGATAGTCCACAGATGTAGCATGTTAAAAAAATTAAAACATGTTGTACCATATAAGGCAAGATCCTGCTTGCTGACTACGGCTGATTACCCCCAGATGTTCTTGTTTAAGCTTTTTGGGGGGTCATGAACCCCCTTGAGAATATGATAAAAGGTACTGACCTCCTCAGAAAAAAAGTCACATACACAATAGTATTATAGATAATTTTAGGAAGTCTACAGGTGCCCTTAAGTCCAACATGGATCATTTGATGCTGGTGGATTCTAGGCAACCCTAGTCTACTCTAGGGGTATGAATCTGTCGTAGCTAAAAGCATGAATTTTGAATTCAAAAAACCTAAGTTGGCATTCAGGCACTTCACAGATTTCTTGTGCCTAACCTTTCTGTGACTCAATTCTCATTTTTTGAGTGGGAATAATAACACCATATTCATTCAGTTAAAAATTCTATGGGCTGTCAGAAATGTTACCACGCAAAAAAAAAAAAATTAAAAATTTCATCTTAGACTTGATAAAATACAGCAATACCTACCTCACAAGGTTGCTGCTGTAGGCAGCATATGAAAAACTTGTAGAACAAAGTTCAACCTATGGAAGGTGCTTACAAATGAGAGCTATTCTGGTCATCAGCTACATGCCAGGCACCCTGCTATGCATGTTAATGTCATCTCCAATCCCAGGGCAACTGTGAAAACTGCCTATTGTTATCCCCATTTAGGAGATAGATAATTTGAGGAAGGCAATACAGTCTGTATGGGAGGGAAGGTAGCTGCCTCCTAATCTTTCTGGAGATGCCATGCAAAACTGATATTTCTAAAACCAGGGACCTAGGACCATGTGATTAACAGTCCTGATACAAGGATAATACAAAGCACATTTCCTGGGAAAAGGAAAGAAATGATCCGAATAAGAGGCACTCCCTTGAGAGGGGCTGTGACAGCCTGTCTCTCCCCTGTGTGGCATTGTAGCCTGGAATTTCCCACTCAGCCTGCAGTTTGTCACACGGCATTCCCTTTCGGTGTCCCAGACTCCACTCTGTACAATGCTCCACCCTACTGAAATGTCCCACCAAAGGGCTTTGTACAAAAATGATTTTGTGCTCACCTTTCTGGAAAAAATGTTTTCACAGAGAAATTTAAATTAAAATTAGGCTATTCCACTGGGAATGTACAGAACCAAAATGCAAATCAAGAGACTTCAAATGCAAATAGTACTTTTTAAGGGTCTGTTCTGCAAAGAAAACTATAGATGTACAGGCTATGGATAAACTGGGTGGTTGACAGGTCTTTCAATTAAGCACGATCAAGAGAGAATTTTACTTAACGGTGGGTTTTGCACAGTCCCAAGTTAACTTCATTACAATCTCGCCTTAATTTCATTCCATCCCTACAAAATACCAACCATAGATATTACTACAGAGAGAAAGGAATTTGTTTAACTTTAACTCACCAACAACAAATAGATGCTAGGGCAATATTCAGGGCCAATGAAACAAAAAAAATTTTTTCCAAGTTGAACATTATGGAAAAATATCTGCTATTAGAATGCCTCATTAAAATGCACATTTTTGCCTAAAAGATCAGCACGTCTGGATACTTTTGCAAAACAGACTGAACCCCTCACCATTCAACTGACACCACAATAAAGCCTCATCAAAAAAACTCTGTCTTAAAATGCTTTTCCTTTGTGGTATTATAAAGGTCATTAAGACAATGGACAGAATAAATATGATAGCTTTTAATACATGTACAGCCCATTAAATACAAGATTGATTTTCCAAGTGTGTGGTACTTGGGAAAATGTAGCTGGCTCCCCCCTCCCCTTCTGCCTGCATTAAGTTTAACCTCATTTATACATTCCTGGACTTCTGTTCAGTGTTCTTACCAGGAATGGTACCCCTGTGAAACAATCCCAGGCCAAATTAATGATGTTTCCTAACATGTGTTAAGTAAAAAACTGTTCTTGGAAATGCCTAAAAGCTTGTTTTATCCATGCAGCTTTTACAAACAGATCAAAGAAAAATGCAGCATGGAAAAGCAGAAGGAGCAGGAGCCTGGGAGTGAGAGGGATAGAGGTTCAAATTCCAACTACCATGCACTAGTTGTCTGACCTTGGCAAATGGTCTTCACCCATCTGTAAAATGAGAACAAACCCATCTACTTACTGGGTTACCATTCTAAGCCACAGGTAGGTAAGGCACTCTGTTTGGTGCCTGGTACAAAGTCAGCGATTGCTGAAAGGTAACAGTCATTGCCATCATGTGATGGTGGCCCTTGGCCAATCTTGGTTGGCCTTGTCCTTCATGTCCTCTTAGCATGTACTCAGAAGGGAGAGAGCATCACACAGCTCTGATTATCCAGGATTATTCATTTCAATATCAGTGATTTATTCCATTGTAAGACTTTTCATAGAACAAACCAAATCAGAAAGTAAAAGTTCCTCAATGCAGTCATGTGTCACTTAATGATTCTGTAAAATGCGTCATTAGGCGATTTTGTCATGTGAACATCACGGAGTATACGTTCACAAACCTAGATGGTACAGCCTACCACACACCTAGGCTATATGGTATAGCCCACTGCTCCTAGGCTAGAAGCCTGTACAGCATGTTGCCGTGCTGAATACTGTAGGCAATTGTAACACAATGGTGAGCATTTATGTATCTGAACAAATCTAAAAATAGAAAAGTACAGTAAAAACACAGTATTATAATTTCATGGGACCACGATCATACAAGCAGTCCCTCGTTGACTGAATGTCATTATGCCATGCGTGACTATACTTATCTCATTTTATTTTAGAAAGCTGGGTTCAAATCTCAGCACTGCCATGTACTAGCTCTATGACCCTGAGCAAGTTACCACAAGGAAGCTTAGGTCTCTAATATGTGGAATGAGGATCATACTACCTACCTCATAAAGTTAAATTAGATAATGTGTATAAAATATTTAGCACAGTACCTGGTATATAATAAATATCCCCAAATTCTATTATTTATTATTACCACCACCATCATCATCATTTTATTATCCATAAAACAGGGTAACTGAATAATTGTCTTTACTACTGATACATACTTTTGTTCTCTGTTTTCATCTTACTATTAATTGCCTCCATTTTGACAGATGTCAGAATTGTGTGTTTTTGACCACGTTTCCATGCATAAAGCTGTCTGATTGATTTCACTGAACTGGCCAAGCTATTATATCCATAAGAATGTTGCTTCAGGAAGATATTGTCAAACTAATCTATAATCTAAAAGGATTATTGAATCAAGTTGGCCAATTCCATACTCACATGCAGTTGTAATAAAGAAGGTATATTTCTTTAGTATTATGAGTATTATTATTTGGGAAATTTCATTCTCTATTATAAATACATAGCACCTGGATGATTCTGAGCATCAAAAAAACCACTTTCATTGATGATATGAATAAATATGCATATAATTCTATTATTTAAAGTAATGAGGTTATACAAACAGTTATGTGGACAAACAGAATAACTGAATATTATCTATGTACATATAGCATTAACAGACAAAAATATTTGTTTAATAGGTGTCACTGAAAAATAAATGTTGAATCAAAATTTAGGGAATTGATTTTTCTTTTCTGTTGGTTTCCATTCTCTTTCCAGAAGTAGCTAAGCCTCACTGCATTAACTGTTATTTTGGGGTACCCACCTGAAAGCCATGACCCACTCTCCCTCCCACTTTGTAATATGCACACATGTACAACCTTTTGTATGTGATTTCAAGGTTTAAAATCCTCTTGCAGCCCACCCATAGATTACTTCTAGGTAAAAAGAATGATTCCTTAGACAATGTTTGAGCTTTTATGATTTTGTTTCTATTTTTGATTTATCTTTAATTTAGATGCCCCTAACATTTTAGAATTAAATTGTTCCCTTGCTCCCTAACCATCCTAACCCCTCACTTAAGCAGTTAATTATTCTAAAAACACACACTTTTATGTTATAAGGAAGCTCATTATTTAAAGGAACCCTATAATGTATCCTTTTGCAAAAGAACAATTATCACATGTTTTATAAATTCAGACATTCTCAACACCATTTTTTCCTAATGTAAGCATACATGGCATCTGCTTGCTTACTATATTTAATTAAATTTAGAAGACAAATCAGATAAATGACAAGTATAATATTCAAAGACTTTAACTCCTTCCCGCTTTCAGTTATGTGAGGTTATTAGTTAAAGCAGGTAAGGATCTTCATCGACATTCTAGACATTCAAGCATCTCCTTTTTGCAAGCTCGTTTTTAATTAAGAATCTCTGTCATAAAAGCATATTATGTGTCTTGGGGAACAAGTGGCACAGAGCATATTGACAGCCCTAAGTCTCTTTAAAAATGTCATTACAGTGTCTTACAGCAATGGCTTGAACTGTGGCCAGGTAGAGAATAGCAAGATCGTCAAGGTCCTGAGACAGTTTCAATCCAGTGACCTGGAGGGATGGAGAAAAAAAACAAGAAGGAGATGGTCAAAAGGAGCTGCCATGGATAGAGATAGTTCCCATGAAACTCGTTCAGATGTGTTTTCTCCCTGAAACAAGTTCATATGCAAATCCCCTTTTTGTGAGCTGAACGTGAAATGCCTACTAAATCGTTTAATCTCCAGACTTGGGAAAAACTATCCCTTCCTCCCCAAAAGAAAAATGCTTTGTCCTTAGATTAAACAAAAACAAAATAAAATAAACACTATAGGAAGATTGTGTTTGATATTTCTTAGCATGGTAAATACCTTTGTTTTTTTAAAAAATGCCCTTTTCTTATAAATACCTATTTTCTGTGGCTTACAAGAAATCAACATGTAACAGGGACATTCTAGTATAAGTCCTACTGTCAGAATTCAGTGTAATGGCGCCTAAGGGGTATTCAGGGTAAAGTAATATGTCTCCTATAAATATTATACCTACAAGGGGATAATTTAGAATCTGTGGCTTGCAAGGGAATCTCATTAAAGTCAATCGGAATCACATGCTTATATGGAATATATCAGTCTCTGAGAGATTCCAGAATGGAACAGGATGCTGGATTGGAATGCCTCCAAGGCTTGTTCACAGTCCCACCTCCACGTCTCTCATTCATCAAGGTGTTGTCTCAGGACATTTCTAGAAGGTGAAAGATGTTGGTTTCTCCAAGCCTAGCTTGAAGATTGTTGACATCAATACTGTGGGCATCAATACTCACTTAAAACTAACATTATAAAATTAATTCACACAACATGCATTTACTCAGCTCCTACAATGTTCACAGTCCTGAGCTCCGCCAGGTGTGGGCATGCTGTCTGCATCAAAATGGGGGAGCTGAGTGGTCTGCCGAGGTCCTTTGCTTCACTTCCAGCCCCATTTAATTATTTTCTCCAGATTCCGCCCCCAACTAGGATTGACATATTGCATGGCACAGACACCATTCAGTGGCCCAAACCAGAAACCTGGGGGGCCCTCTTTCCTGAATTTTCCCTCCCTAACCAGACTTAATCAATCCCTAAGTCTTGTATATTTGATCTCTCCAAACTTTTCCCAATCCATCTTCATTTCTTTGTCCTCATAGTCATTCACTTCCTTAATTCAGGCCACTGTTATGCCCTTCCTAATTGCTGAGAAAACCCCTGAGCAAATCTCCCTGTCTCTAATTGTGCTTCTCTCTGCAATGGAGCCAGACTGATTGTTCTCAAATGCAAATCTGGTCCTATCACTCCCTGTTACAACTTCTCCCCTGGCCTCCTTTCGCAGTGGGAATGCCTTCACCGCCTCCTGCACCTCTCCTGCTCCCCCGCCCCTTCCCTAGTCCTGTCTCACTCAGGCTTCTGAATGACTCACCTACGTCTGTGAATGAGGGGATTCTTCACTTCAGCAGAGCTTCCCGCTGCTAGTTTTTCTTGGCAAATAACAGAGCAATCAGATGAGAACTATAGCTTTGAATTTAACACACAGGAAGATATAAAATTTGAATAAGAGACCAGAGAGGAACTCTGGGGATGCATCTTCCCAAGCCAGTAACTGTGAAAGAACATCCTTCAGGAAGTTCCCCAGAGAGCCAGACATAGGGGAAGAAGGCTGGAAGTGGGAGAGAACATGAACAATGCTGACGTTACAAAACTGCATTTCACAGGTGAGGAAATAACTTGCCTAAGGGAACACAGAGAATGAAAACCCGAACCTGGGATTCTGGCAGACTTGGTCTTATTCAATGAAGTATCTCAGATGCCTAGTGCTGTGCCTGGCACATACTAGGTACTAAGTTAACACCGTTGAATGTGTGGACTAGTGACAATTCAAAGCTCCTTTTCCCCTTTTGGACACGACTCTTTCTCCTAGTGTCCTATTCTTCTTTGTAGAATTCTACAATATTTACTAACTTGGCTCCTCACCCATTCACAGAGGAGGGGACACTTGCACCATGCCCCAAAGAAGAGAGCACTGAAGAACACTTTTAGACCCTCGCGCCATGCTCCCACACTTACCCTTCCTCATCAGAGGAAGTGGGGTCCCTGTGGCTCATACACAGCCTTTGTGTGAATCAGAAAAAGGCATCCCCATCTGAGAGAATGAATTATAAAAAGGTGCAGAGTAAATAGGATTTCAGCCCAGTCATAAGCCTCCTCAGTGAAACACCTTGTTGGAACCGCCTGTGCCATGGCAGGCAGTGGTCCTGAGGTGGTGAGGATCACTAGTCACCTTCGTTTCTCTCTTTCCTGTGCTGGCCTCTGCTGCTGGTCTATCCGGGAAGCTGACGGGCCCACGCGCCCCTCCGGAGCCAGTCCAGGAGGCCGCCTCCTTCTGCCTTCCTCTCTCTGGTTATCACTGGGAAGTGGTCAGCCCGTGGGCCACAGATGGGTCCTGAAAACCCAATTTGGATAATTTGTGATGGGCGCAGGGGTGAAATTTGGCTTTGTATATATGATGCATTTCCTTCTCAGTATTTATTAAGAACCTCAGTGTTCTGTACAATGATACTGATAATGGTGCTCCTATCTTTCTTGATTAGTAAGGATTCATAAGAGAGAAGGGGTGTGGCATAGCTGAAATTAACTGCCTTAATCCCCAGCAGATAGCCACAAGAACTTCCGAAAAGCAATGATATTCAAGTAAAAAGATAGCATGGACCGTTCTCTAAATTTCCAGTGCCTCCAGAGCTCAGAAATCATAGAGAAGAAAAGGGAACATAATTTTTTTTTTCCAGAAACTGAGAATGAGATCATCAATGTAATTGAGCACTAAATTTAACTCTTGAGCTTGCTAGCAGCTATAGCAAAAAGGGACACGGTATGGGTGATATAGCTTTTCTTTTTCTGATACAGAGAACAAACACAGCCATCCATGAAAGGAAGAAATTCTAGAAGGGATTTATTACATGGACCATGATGGGGAAGGTATCAAAAGGAAAGCAGCAAACACAGTTCTCCTGTAGCCATGTCCAACATTTCCTCACCACTAACACCAGAGCCATGGTGTTGAAACGTGACTTAGTGAAGACAGTTCTCTCTGAGTGCAAAGATACTGTGGTCTGGGGTCCCTGCTTCCTTGACATCTCACCTGATATGCAGATAGAGACGACAGAAAGGCAGATGATCATTAAGTCCATCTGATTTTCTCCCAAATACCACAAACCTCAGTGCAGCCAGCCCATGATGGAACTTTCTAGGGGGTACCTGCCCTGTGGACTGCTGGGGAGGCCGAATAGGACCCTGGGGGAGCTGTCTTGGAAGGGAAGTGGTGGCAGTGCCCGGATAGTGCCAGGGATATGTCCTGGGAGAGGCACAGCTTTGCAATGGCTAAGAAGGCTGGGATAGGCAACAGGAGCCAATAGTCCAGCTGAAGGCTGAATGGTTCCATCAATAAGAGGAAGTGGGGAGGAAGTGTAAGTGGAAGGAGTGTGTTTATAGATGTATATATGCCTATTTTGAATGTTTGGGCGAGACAGTCAAATCTGTGGGGAAGGCCCATGGGAGAGTTGCAGTGGTAAGCACATTTTATTTATTTTGTTATTGTGTAATGAGGAGAACTGTAAGAGAAAGCATTTATAATTAATATTTAGAGATGTGTGAAAACTGTATACAATGGTCAAAAAAAAATGCAAACAACTGCAAAATGCTTAATTTCAACATCCTAGATTATAGATATAAATGTTTACGTAAATATTGGGATTCTTCTTTTGGTTACCTTTTATATATTTGCCTCTCCCTAGCAATGAGTTTAGAAGAGAAGTGCATATAAATGGAAAGAATGAGCTTTAGAGTAGGACACCTGGGTTTAAATGTTGACATTCTCTCTAACTGACTGCATGACAATGTATGAGTTTTGTAATGTCTCTGAGCTTCGATTTTTTCATCTGCAAGATAGGAATGATAATACACACCTTAAAGTATTATTGTGCAGGGTTAAATGAGATATCATTTGCAAATGAGATATCATTTTTCGGTAAGCTATACTGAGTCTATAAGAACTAGATACTGCTCTAACTCTTACATTGCCAACTAAATACACACAGGTGGCACTTAATAAGTGTTCAGTTTATTTCCCTTTTTCTTAATAAATGTTCATTCTTTTTCTCTTGCGAAAGGCCCAATCTCATTCATATATTGGAATACAGTCACAAAGTAGCTCCTTCACCATGGCTGTGGGTACCATCAGGGTCTTAACAAGGGGCACTGACGCCGAGTGGCCATCCAGCGTGAGGAAGACAGGATGGAAATTGATCATTGGCACTGGGATCATAATGTTAAAGGTACAGACATGTAAGGGTGTGGAGAGGAAAAGTGCCTTTGATGAGTGAGTGCCCAGGGACAGCACTGTAGGAAAACCATTTGCAAGCACTCCTTGGGGAAGCCTTAGTTCTTATCAACCTACACACTTCCATTCACTATGTAAAAAGGAGATACTAACTCTTCACCCTGGACTTCAGCTTAAATCTCGCTGCCACTTATTAGCTGTCCAAACTTGGACATGTTTTAACTCTTTCCTGAGATACTTGTTGAGTGCAGATTTCCTGGGATCCTACTCCAGATTTACTGAACCTTTGGTGTAGGCCCAATAATCTGCATTTTATCAAGGTCCTAATGTACAACAAATTGTGGGAATGATTGCCCTAAACCTTGGTATTATGAATTATAAGTGCATAGATCCTAAAATGGTTGAGATTATTAACAAATGTATTAGTAATTAGTTAAATTTTTTCCTTCCCAGTTGTTAAATGAATTGATTATATATGTCAGTAAGGGGAAAAAAGGGCTTAGGAATAGCTTCCCAAGGGGTCTCTAAAGATTATAAAAGACAGGAAAATGGGATTCCCAAGCCCTGAGATTTTCTAGGGTCATCAGAGCTTAATGAAGGTATCCAACGCTCAGGGGAATTAGCTGAAAGCTTTCCAGAACACAACGGAGCAGCAAAAATGCTGTTTGTTCAGTCAATAATGAAGATGGAACTCACGGACAAGGCAATGAGGAGGATCGGAGATTTATAGGAGACCTCTGGAGGGCAGGGAGAGATTGGAGAACAGGTCTGAGATAATCAGCACTCTGGAAGAGAAAGGGGGACAAATCTCCCCAACAGTATTTAGAGGTTTCAGTGTCATGAATCTATTCTAACACTGGACATTGCCCCAAACCCATGCAGATTTGAGAAATGCAGATGAATGTGCTACTGTTGGAAGAATTCTAAAGATGTCCCCTCAAGATTCCTGTCCCCTGGTTATTCAGTCAAATACTAATCAAGGCACAGCTATAAAGGGACTTGGCAGGTAGAATTAGTTACTAGCCAGTTGACCTTAAAATAGGGAGATTACCCTGCATTATCCTGTTGGGCTCAGGGTAATCATATGAGCTCTTAACAGCAGAAGAGGAAGGCAGAAGAGTTACTCAAGAGATACGGTAGAAGAGATGAGGCAGAAATGGAAATCAGAGAGGTTCAAAGCATGAGAAGGACTTGATGCACCACTGCTGGCTTTAAAGACGGTGGTGGGGTGATGAGCTCAGGAATGGGGGTGGCCTCTGGAAGCTGAGAAGGATCCCTAGCTGACATCAAGGAAATAGGGACCTTAGTCCTACAACTGCATGGGACTGAACTTGGCCAACAACTTGAATGAGTTTGGAAAGAAGATTTTTCCCAGAATCTGCCAAATCAAAGCCCTTGGTTTTGGCTTTGTGAAAATTAGAGCAGAGAAACCAGTCGAGCAAACCTGGACTTCTGACCTACGGAACAGTGAGATGACAGACTGAAGCCACTGTATTGGTGTAACTTATTACGGCAGCAGTAGGCAACTAATATACACGTTATGACTAGATGAGGCACGGACACTGTCCCTCATGACTTCAGTCTATTGGTGAACTGTGAATTCTACGCCACACAACATGGGTTCATTTGCTGTTCATCCAGTGCAGCAGGCCCTACCCACCTTTGTCTGCCTGGGTCCTGAGGCTCTAAGTCTAAGCCATTTTGATGTGCTCATGCACCAGCGTCCCAAAGCTGCTCTGCCCAACTGTTCTGGTCCCTACTTGCTGTTTTTCACCATGTCCTGGGTCTGCATGCCAACCTGGATCCCATCCTTGGTCCTCTGGCCTTAGTTCTTTCCCACTGTTAATATTCTGGGCCTTCCCGGCAGATTCTACCTGATTTGACCCTCGGCCTTTTACCACGCTGCCTCACCATGGGAAATACTCCTGCCCATAGTCTATCCCCTAGCTTTACTTGCTGTTTGGTGTATATAGGAAAGATAAGAAGCATTAAGAAAAAAAATGTCTGATTCTGTGACAGAATTTAAAAAGCCACTAAATGAGGAAGAAATACGGTAGGCACATTGAAAACAGAGAAGGACTGAGAAAAACACAAAGTTAGTTTTTTGTTTTTAGTTTTCCCCCAGAGAACAGTGGCTCAGGTTTGAACTGTCTGGTTTCAATCCCACTCCTACTCTTTTCTCCTCTGGGAGACTCAGTTTCTCTCTTCTATTAAATGGGGCAACAACATTGTCTTACAGGGTTGTTGTGATGGTTGTTGATGATACATGCAGATCATCTACCATGGTACCTGGCACATCAGGTCCCTGAAAAATGTGAGCTCTTATAAGTCACAGTGCCAGCTGGTAAATTAGTCACTTCAATAAGAAAACATACATCAGAAAACCAGTTAACTGGCACTGAGGATAGTAAGCTTTGTTACAGGATTTGATTTTTCATAAGCAAAAACAATATGTAAAAAAATGGCTGAGTAAAACAGTGTTAAATTATAATAAAAACATCCACAAACTCAGGTCAAAGAGTCCATGTGTTTCCAAGGCTTATAAATACATCACTCAAAGGCTATTCCTGAGCTTCAAGCTCCATCATCCATCTCCTTTTCACAAGAAGCCACAGGGGTGATGCCTGCGGTCTACTGAGTTCTTGCAATAGTGTTGTGAGTTGCTGACTCCACCCACATCTGGATCTGTTTAGGGAGAACCGCCTCTAGCTGGGATTCAATCCCCTGGGAACTGGCTAAGATCTCTCAGTGATTCTTCCCTGATACCCTCCCAGTTCTCCATGTGCACACTTGCTTTGTGTTTGCTTTAAAGAGCTGTTGGAGCAGCAGCCTTCAACCTCTTTAGCAGTTTTTTTTTTTTTTTTGAGACAGAGTCTCACTCTGTTGCCCTGGCTAGAGTGCCGTAGTGTCAGCCTAGCTCACAGCAACCTCAAACTCCTGGGCTCAAGCAATCCTACTGCCTCAGCCTCCCGAGTAGCTGGGACCACAGACATGCGCCACCATGCCCGGCTAATTTTTTTTTATATATATATTTTTAGTTGGCCAATTAATTTCTTTCTATTTGTAGTAGAGGCGGGGTCTCGCTCTTGCTCAGGCTGGTTTTGAACTCCTGGCCTTGAGTGATCCACCCGCCTCGGCCTCCCAGAGTGCTAGAATTACAGGCGTGAGCCACCGCGCCCGGCCCTCTCCAGCAGTTTGAGTAGCATATGCCTTGACGTTAGAAGTTACAGCTCTTCAAAGCAGCAGCAAGTAACTTTCCATTCTGGGGTTCTGGGTAGTACTGTACTTTAAAAATGAAGCAGAAACAAGTCTCAATCAATGGTGAATACAGTGTGTTTGGTGTGTTTTCATGGCCTGATATGTCTCCAAGATAATTTGTTTATTTCAGTGGATATTTTAGGAAAGGATTAAAAAAAAATACCTAAACTAAAAGGTCATACCAATTATAAGCAGAAACTGCTCATATATACAAGGAGGCAAGAACTCTTTCAAAATTCCTACAACACTATTTCATAAGGTACACCAAATTTGAGTTTCCTGTTGTGTTGATGAGGAAACTGAAGGCCAAGGACTTAAGTACAGAGTCAATCTCCAGACCGGTATGAGACTTGCTTCCTGTGATGGGCCAAGGGACTGTTCAGCATCCCTGGCTGGCTGGTAGTGACTGTGGGTCCAATCAGTTCTGGGGCTAAAGTGGGGGGCTCACAACTGGCTGCTCAGGGTTGCAAGGTCACACTTAGAATTCTGCTGGCCATCTTATAAACGTGAAAGTAAGGGCTACCAGGCAGCAGCCACCTATTCCAAGGCATCTGCTGTGCTGTCTGTCCACTGTGTGTCTGTCACAGTGCCGGCACCTCCTGTTTGACTCTGACAGTGACCCTGCAAAGCAGCCTGGGCTGTTCCTGCTTACTGATGAGCAGAGTGACCCCACAGAGCTACCAGTCACACACTTGTACATTTTCAAGCCAAGTTTAAATACAGGTCAGATCTCAAAACCTGAGCTCTCCTTACTGCTTCACAGTGGTAAAAACCATCCAACCGACCATTCAAAATAAAAACGACCATAAAAAATGCCTAAAACATACAAGTAGTCCTAATGGTGAGTATTTAGCTTCCTCTATCTTTATGTGTGACCATGTCATTCATTTATTTTAAAAGCAATGTTTTTTTACTTTGTCTTGTTTTGAAAGAACCTAGAATCACCAGTGTCAAATGTTTTGAGACTGTTGCTACCTAAGCTTCTGCTTCTTTTAGATAATTGTATGTGCAGCCCTCACCTTCTGTGCCTCATTTATCTAGTGGAAAGGTGAAATATTTGCACAGGTAGGTACTCAGTCCAGGTGTATGGAGTTGCCTGCCCCTAACCTCCACCACCTCTTTTTAGCCTAGTGCTGCAGGTTGATACTGCATCACCAAAAGCAAAATGAAATAGCTAGTCACATAACACAAGCCAACTATTGCCAGAACAAAAAGAAAATGATACTATCAAGCATAATGAAAAGATCCCTGGGTTATGTCCTGTTCCTACTGATGACAGTAGGCCCCTAAAGTGGAAGACTTTAGAGCCAGGTGAAACCAGGGGTGGCAATTACTTTTGAAATCTGAGTCAGTGAGTGTGGGAAGGAAATTAGAACCTTACAGAGAAGAGAGAGAGTCAGAGTATACATTCAAAGACCAAGGTCAGGGTAAAAATGGGAGGATGAGCCACAAGGTTAGTGGTGAGAAAAACAGGGACTAGCCTAAGGAGAGTGGTTCAGCATTAAGCCACATATGATGTATCTGTGGGGACGTGATTTTCTAATGGTCCTCAGGGCATTTTGTGAATTCCAGAATTACAAGTTAAGGCAGCCTTATGGTCTGTGCAGGCTGAAGGTCAATCTCTGCCACTTCTTGGCACTGTGACCTCAGACATACCACTGTTTGTTCCTCAATTGGCAAACAATGATTGAAATAATTGTTTGATCATAAGGCAATTATTTAGTGCCAGTCTCTGACTAAGCAATGTTGAGATTAAAAAAGTAAATAAGCCATATCCTCTATCTTCAAAATGTTTTTCTAATAGAGTAAATTTAAAATATATGCTAAGTTTTATGACAGCCCTGATCTTATTTTCTTCAGTGAATTTATTATACTCCTTATTGCTTTCAATATAGGTTTTAATTGTTATTGCATTTTTAGTTGTCTTGTGGTCTTCATCATTTCCCTTTTTTCTCATTCCCTTGTCCTTTCACCTTAATTCATTCTTTCCTAATTAATTTCTGCCCTATTTCATAGAGATATGTCTTTTAAAGAAATCCTATTGAATATGTCAAGTAGATATATAATATTTTCTTTTGGTTTCAGAAGTAAATAATTTTTAAGAGGTCTCTCCCTAAGTGTTCCAAATGGTCTTTCTTTTTCTTTGAATGCAGTGTTTTTCCAATGGGACTCACTTTATTATTTTTAAAAATTTACTCTAACTGGAGAGCTATACATATTCAGTATTTCCCAGAATACGGTACACATCACTTTCTCTTAGCCCCACTCACTGCATACTTGGATTTGCTCTTCAGATCTACAGCTAGATGGCAATTATTAGAGTGTAGCAGTTTTTATTTTGTGTAGCTTTGTTGAACTGAGGTAGATCACTACTGCCTGACTTTCTAGCCCCAGAACAAACAGCAAAAATACACCCTTCCTCCAAATTCACAGAACTACCAAAGTTTTTCCTACTCTTCTCCATTAACACAATTTTACTTAGGATGCTTAGAAAGTAAGGCATCACTGTTTGTCCTAACTCATACTTCCTGCCTAGGTGGCTTCTTGGGTTAGCAGTTTTTAAATGGATTGAACTGAAGAAGAAGATAAGGACTTGGTCATGTGCGAGGGTGGGAGGTCTAGGAAATTAAACTTATTGGCTGCTTCCAAAAAACAAAACAAAACAAAAACCCCTCAACCATGGGCAGTAAAGTAGAGGAATAGCTGCCCGGGTTTTAGGCTTAAACGAATCTTGTGTTTTTAGCTAGGGAGCAGACAGTGGAGAGGTGCAAACTCTTTCAAGGTGGACTTTGTTCTTGTGTCATATATTATGTTTATCAAACAAGTTAGTCTTTTAGATTCTGAAAAAACCTTCTCAGATCCTCTATAGGAATGTCAATCCTAGTCTTCCTAGTTGAGTGTCACCCTAATTTCCAAAGCTAGCATGAGTTTATGCCTTTTTACATTTTTATAGATATATTTTAGTGACGCAGAGAAAGGCTGCATCAGGGTTTACTAGCCAAATGCCACATAAAAAAATTCCAAAGTCAGACATTTACTGAGTGTCACCTTCAGCTTGCACAGATTATTACAGGGATCGCACTGTAAAATGATTATATAACATACGCACACTCTTTCTCTCCCTCTCTCTCTCATACATGTGCAATAATTATTTCCCCTACTTTTACATAAACTTAGGAGAGGTACTTTTCTTTTTTTTTTTCTTTGTATTCCCTGGGTTTAACATAGGCCTGCACATAGCAGGTGTTCAATAAAAGCATACTGAATGGATGCATGTTTGACAGAGGTGAGGGAAGAGTCAGCTGAGGGGGGAGCGGAGACCTGGGAGAATGCAATGACACTGAAGCAGAAGGAGTACAGGGTATGTCTGGTGGTTCTCTGAGAAAACCTTTTCTTCTTTTGTTAGCAAGATAAAACACTAAAGGCAGTCTATCATTGGTTAGACAATGACACAAGGAGCCAAAGTCATAGACATTCATATGCCATGGCCTCTCTCTGCTCCAAGCACTGCATATACTATGATTTCCTTGGCCCCAACCCTCTTCCCTGCCTCACTCTGTGTGCAAGTCACCTCCTGTATGAAGCCTTCCTGACCGCTGAGACCAGGTTGGGCAATTGTCTTCCATGCATCGAGAGAGCCGTGGACAGTGAGTGACATTTGGAGCTTGATCCCATCTTTCCACTGCCTGTTTATATATTCAGACTGCCCAAGAGAGACAGTGATATTTCTCTAGACAGGGGTTGTGCCTAGTTACTCTTATATCCCCCACTAATAGGGCCTGTATTTGTTTGAACAAATGTACTCATACTTATGATACTATAGGAGCTTATCAACATAATTTCGTTGCACATTAATGTTGACATTGAATACTTACCATATGGACAGTAAGAGTCATTAGCCATCTAATCCACTTGGTATTAGTGTGTTGTTCATAAGTTTATTTTTTCTAAAGCAATAAATGACCTCTTTATTATCTCCATGTTGCCTATAAATTATCAATAAGTACATATATTTAGCCCTTACTATGTGCCCAGGGAAATGTTTCAGGAACCAAAAAGGGAAATTGTATATGGGTCTTGCCCTATTGGGATTTCCTGACAATTCTAGTTACTATAAACATTTTATCAAGCATTTCCCCCACCACTTTAAACATGCTCCGTAAGTGCAGAAATCGTTGTACCTTATTGCATCTGCAGCCATGCTTGGCACACAACAAGCACCAAATTGATATTTACTGAATGAGTGCTGGAGATAGGAGTCATCGTAGGTTCTGGCAAAGGGATACAACATGATAACAGAAGAATTTCAGAGTGATTATTTTAATGTTATCAGAAATTGAATTGAAAGGAAGAGATTTCGGGTAAAGTTTTTAGCCTTGAATTGCCTTCCTTCAATCTTATTTAGGTCACCTTCTCCTTCCATTGTTGTGGTGCAAACTCTTGGAGGGCTAGCTCTTCCACTGTGAGCCTAACTCAAGGACAGTTATAAAGGAAATCACTGCTAGGAAGTATCAAGTGATATATGAGGTATGTTTATAAAAAAAAAACTTTTTTAAAAAGTAAATATATTCATAACAGAATTTTTAGATACAATTGGGCACATGTCTCCATGTAAGAAGTCTCTTGGTAAGTACATACTTATTGTCATGTGATGGGCATTCCTCAGAACACTCGATTGATTCCTTGGGAATTACATTCTGCATTTCGGTCAACTTTATTAAGGATATTAAGAATATCCTTATGATGGTATTACTTAGGTCTTTGGAGGCCAGGATTGGTTTTAAGAAACAGACAAAAGCCACTGGGAGACATGGAGGCTGACATGCTGGGTACTGAAGCTGGGTGTGGCAGAAGTTGGCAAGGAAAGTCCCCCAGGTTTTTGTGACTCCAGAGCCATGACCATTTTACCATGCAACTCTGCTTTGTTTTGAGGTCATTTTAAGGACTGGTCAAGCTTCTTAACTTCTTTAACATTTTAAGTGTCTAACTGTATTTGGCTTTAGATCTTTGTCTCTAATTAACACACTCATTTTGTACCCACATAAGATGTGTTCTTCCCCTACCCTGTTTGCAGAGAGTTAGTTATCAGAAAGTGTGGCTCTCTAGCCTGTTGCCACATGGCCCGCTCTGGACATTACTCTTCTGCCTCCACAGGCCAAATAAGGAGGCCAAGTTCACTATTTGTTATATAGACACACTTCATGGACAAACGCAACTTTTGTTACATCCAGTTTTCTTTTCATCATGACTCCCTTTTATTATTAATAGCAGAAGTTGATTATTTCAGCTAGGTAATGAAAATCAAGTTCAGATCTTCCTGTTGGCATCATAAAAGTATTTAAAACAATCTCTATAAAATTAACCATAAAATGGTAGTCTTTTGAGTCTTGAAGTTCTTGAAGCCAGCAAGCCTGCTCAACTGTCATGTAGCCACCTGTGCATACACCTTACATTGCTCACAGCCTCTGGTCTGAACTCATTGCCTTAATTTACTTAACACTCTACTTTTTAGCTTCTTGATATCTTTCTGGAGCCTGCATTTGCGGCTTATTTTCTTATCTGTGGCCTCACCTGGGCCCCTCTCTGGATCCTTCTCTTGTTTTAACCTGCTTCATCCATCCTCAAGTGTGATTCTCGATGGCCATACTGCTCCCAGCCACCCAATCTCATCTGGTCACCGAGATTCCCTATCTCAGCTTAGATGGCTGTGAGCTTTCCCATCTAGTTCATCCTGGCCACTCCAGGAGGGCTCAGAATCTCCACAGTGGAAGTGACCCTAAAGGTCACTAAAAGTGCAATTTGTCCTCCAACATAAGGTATAAGTTGTATTTGCTTCTACCAAAGTTTAATCTGAAATCCTAAATACATTAGCATAGACTTTGAACAGCCCTGACTCAGAGCCTAGGCAGATGTGCAGCTGTGGCCAGCAAGACAATGGGTGGTAATATTTACCACTGATTTACCGGGCAACCTGAAGATGCAGTTGGAAAACATGACTTTACGAACCGACGTAAATACAAAAATTACATAGGCATGACGTTCCGCCACTCCATGGGGCAAACGGGCAGCAGTAGCTGAACGTAGGAAACGCTGCTTTCAACGCTCTCGAGGTTGGCTTGGAAACAATGAAAACTTTCAGCAGGTCATCGTTGGGAGCAGCAACAGCCTTCACAACAGCAACACAACTACAAAAGGCCGGTGGGCTGGTGGCCTGTTTTATTTTTCCTTTCTCCTCCCTTTGCTTCTTCCAGACTTTGTGGCCCTTTGGCCTGCCTTCACCTACGTGCAAGGACTGGCTGTTACTTACCATGCCCTTTAGTGTCAGATCTGCTAAGGGAGACCGGTTGCCATGGAAATCTGGCCAAACATGTAAATCAACAGTGAGGAAACCCACAGGCTGGGCCTTCTTAATCAGATCCAGGTGACTGTTCAAATATGCATATACACTCTGGCATCTGGAAGACAAGTGGATTTTATTTTATTTTTAAAAGGCGGGGTAGGGTTGGGGAGCAAAACGTTCCGTAGAAAGAAACCATTTGTACTTCCATAGTATGCCCAGGAAAGCAAGCAGGGTCTCAAAAGCTTCGGCAAAGGAACTACCCCACACCCAGAGAAACTAGTTTACTGCACTCTCATGTCAAGTTGTACTATCACCAAGAAAGGGTGCCAGGTCCTAGTGGAATAGGAAAAGGTTTGGAGTTGGAAGACTGGACTCAGGAATGGCTTTACTCCTTGTAGGTGTATAACCGTGAGACAGTTATTCAAACTTTATGAACCACTCTCGTCTCATCTGTAAAAACATATATCATGATCTCTGTCCAACTTACCTCACAGGGTTATTGTGAAGATCAAATAGATTAAGTATATGAAGATACAGCATTTTGTAAACTGTATAATACTGTACATATGTAAAAACTGTATTAAAATCAGTATTTCTAATTGTAATTATAAGGATGAGATGGCAAATATAGACAAATATAAGATCCCAGATTCAGGATAGGAGTTTGCTAAGGGAAGTGAATGAATGCTATGAATGCAGTTATGATCAGGAATCGGAGATTTGATTTCCATCCTAAACCCACCAAAGGACAATGTGTACATTTTTGTCTCCTTTTTAACCCTCAGTTTCTACATGTGTAGAATGGAGGGTGTCAGATCAGCTCCCTCATTCTACTCGTGTTCAGGTAAGAAGGAGACAGAGAGAGGATGTTGGGCTTGAGAACACAGTAGGGTTCAGATCTTGGTTCTGCCTATCCTAGCTGGGTAACACAGGCCAGTGCCTTAACCTCTCTGAACTCCAATTTTCCCATTCATAAAATAGATTTAATAGTACCTACCTCTTTGGGTTAAATCTTACTGTGTGGCACAGAGATTAAGGCTGGTTAGCCTTCTCCAAGTTCTGAACCAATGATGCCAAAAGAAAGTGTGTATTTCAGAAGTTGGCATCTGTGCTACTTCCCACTGGGGCCCTTGGAACTCTCTTTAAAGGTTAAAAACACAGCTTGAATAATGGCAGGAAAAAAAGTATAGGAAATCAATGTCCAAAGGAGGTTAATATCTAAGATACTTAAGACATTATTTATGTTTTGCATGTTAAAAATGTTTTAGAAGTAAGGCTCAGTGATTTCAGGTTCTAGTTTGTGATACCACCAATGTCCCCATGGATTTTGTGAAGCTGTTGAAAGTTTTCTAAGCCAAATGTAAGGGAACAAACAAACAAGTAGAGCTGTGGTTTTTTAACTCTCTTTGTTCCCTCTTACCAGTGGAACTCTTCTATTAAACAAAAATTTTATATGGAAATTAAATATAAAAACATAGAAAAGCAAAACTGCTCTGTATGAGCAGGAGAGAGTGTGTGTAAATGTGAGAGTGTGTATTTGTGTGTGAGAGATGTGTGCTGGCGTGGAGGTGAGGGCAGCTCTGCCTACTAGCAGTCTCATTGCTTCTCACTGTAACACCTCACTCCCATCTGTAGAAAATCTGCCTTAGATCATATTAGGAGGAATACGATATTACTGAGAAAAGGCTGAGCAACCACTGCAAGACCAGCTGCCATTCCCTGAGGATACACCAGGGCTTCCACTACTCATGATGAGGGGGTATTGCCAGCACCCCTGTATAGAAGATGCTCCAAGAGGTGAAGAGACAGGACCGAGTCCAAATTTAAACCCTTCTCGGAGTGATTCTGAAGCCACATGCTGTCTGTATCTTAAGTCAGAAATTATTCATCAAAGCCCCACCCTCAAACTGCTTTAGACTGACTCTACTATGGTTTTAGGAAAGGATCCTCTGAGGCCTCCTTGGGAGGTTGGGCCAGAATAAAATACTGGGGTAGAATAGGATCACACCCTGGTTTTCTATCTCCCAGCTCTCTCTGCTCCTCGTCCAACAGGAATCACATTCACAACACAAGTCCATAGAACATCCTTTCTAGCTAGAAGTCAAGAGTCTGCACTAATTCTAGCAATTTTCCACTTTAAAATAGCATCACTGCACTTAAAGAGATTTTTTTTTTTTTTTAAAGAAGCACACATCTATAAATCTTTTCATTCTGCCTCTCAAGGAATCTCAGAGCAGGGCATTTGGTTTCAGACATCTGGGTCAATAAGAACCTATAGTCCTAATTACTATTGATTCATTATTGTCTCATTTACTGCGGGTCTTTGCAAACAGTGAGATTCATTTAGCCTCTACATATATGGTCACTCTTGCACTAATGAGATCCCTGGGGGATGGGGCATGTGCTTATCCCTTTGACTCCTAACCTCCTCGCAGCTTTATGTTTATTCTTTGAATTCAGCCATTCTCCTACATATTTTTTCAATTATACCTTACCATGTGTTATCTGAGTATATCATTCAAAATGAAATGCACTTGGAAGACATTAAAATAACTAATGCACATCATTATTCACATAATTTTAACCTTGTATGATACCTTTTTTGGTTCTGACTTTGTTTCATTTTGCATGTTTTATCAATTCCTTCTCAGATGGCAGCCTGGCCTCTTCCAGCTAGGGAATCACATATTAACTACGATCCCAAGTGGATCACTCTCCCTCTCTCTCATGAGCCCCAGGCTAATATATCCTGTCTCACAGGGAGAAATTCTTACTGTCCAAGTTCTGTTGTGTAAGATGAAGAAAATACAGTTTCAACAATCATAAAGTGACTCACCAAGTACCAGCTGGGTGATCAGGTACACCGAACCGCTCTGAGCCCATTTACTCTTTTGCAACTGGGGCTAATACTCTCTACCTTATAGGCTGCTACAAAGATTACACATAGAGCCCTGAGCACTATAAAATGCTAGGTTCTTCATAAATAGTTCCCTCTTTTTTGCCATCACAAGAAACTAATTTTCTAGATTTAAAAAAAAAATATATCCAAGAGTCAATGAAGATTTTTTTTCAGAGTTTATTACTTATAATCTTAAATGCAGACAACATCTTTGAAATCTCTCCTCTCCCTATCCATAAATCATTGAATTCTTTGGATTCATAGGCTGCCCAGAAGTATGGTGACCACACTCTCAAACCAAAAAATCAGAACCCATGGTAGAACAAAAGAAATTTGTGCACTTCCTCGGAGTAAGAGGAAGTCTTGGAAAAGAAGCGTCTATACTGTCTGTCTCCAGTTCCTTACTTCTTAACCCAATGCAACATGCATTCTGCCTCCCCTATTCTACTGCAACTGGTCCCACTATGAGGAACTACATCCTCTTTGTTAAGAACAATGGATCTTTTTTTTGTTTGTTTCGTTTTGTTTTGTTTTTTTGCATTTTACATCACTTGGCTACTTCTTCCTCATTTGTTCTTTCATTTCCAAAATATTATACTGTCTTGATTTTCCTACCTCCTTTCTGACTGGTGCTTTGCTTGTCCCTTAAATATGTGAAATCTTCCAAAGATCTGTCTTTGGTCCTTTTCTTACTCTTTATCTACCCTTGGATAATCCCATCCTCTTCTTATGGTTCCAGTTACCATCTAGAGCTGAGGACTTCCAAATATATGGCCTCATCTCCTGCCCATTTCTCTCTTGTAAGTTCCAGGTCAAGTATCCAAATACTATTTAAATGACTCCTCTTGGATGTTCAAAGGCAATTCAACTAAAAATGTCTAATAGGACACATCATCTTTTCTGATATACTTGCTCTTCCTTCACTGTTCCTTGGTTTAAACAAAGCCAACCTCATTTAAGCGGTTGCCCAAGCAACTACTTGAGAGGCAGAGTCAGAGTGTGTATCATTTTTGACTCACCTCTTTCCCTCAGCTCCCAAATTTAATCTCTTACCAGGACCTGCCGATTCCTTTTAAATATCCCTATAACTAGTTTTTTTTCCATCTTAGCTTCTACTACTTTATTCGTGTCACCTTCAAATGCCTGGATTAGAGGTTTGGCCTCCGAATTTACTTCCGTGCTTGAAATCTTAACTCCTCCAATTAGGTTTTCTGCACTCTTTCCTGAGTGATTCTTCTACAATGCAACTCTGATTACAACTCCTACTTCTGCCTAAAACCCTTCAATGGCTTCTCCCCATTGTCCTCTGGAGAAAGCACAAACTTCCCTGCCTGGCATAAGATGCTCTCCATTATCTAGCTCTTCTACCTTTCACTGCATCACACACGTCTTCCATTCTTCGTCCCTCCTCACGCCTGCACACACCACGCTTTAACCACACTGAACTACTTTTCATTTTCATAACATGCATGACTCAACCTCTGAATGTCTGCCTATTGCACTCCCTCTTGCCTAGAATTCTTTGTCTTACCTTGTTTACTTGGCCAACATCAGTCATCACTGCAGACTCATTTTTGACATCATCTCTGGAGGCCTTTCCTGAGGCCCACGCTCCAACAGCAACCTATATGGCCACGGCCATCTCGGCTCCCGCCCTGCCCACTGCAGCCCCAGCCCTCTAAGGGGAAAGGAGAAGTGATGCTTGCATCTTCGTGCACCCTCAGAAGCGGATTACTATCCACCTTTATCACCCATACTGGGGGTCTGACGGTAGCATTCCTGCTCTCTGGCTTGGGAATAAAGAGACTTTCTGTAGTAACACTGATTACATTACTCCTCTGCTTAGATTCCAGCAATGGCTAACCACTGTTCTTTGGACAAAATCAATTTCTTACTTTGGCTTAAAAGGCCCTGGATGACCCTGCTCCATTCTCCAACCTCACCTTGCCCACTCTGGTCTGCAGCTTTAATCATCTATTCCAGTCCCTTCACCTGGAATGCTCTTTCCTTCTGTTTTTCACATGGTTATGTCTCTTTTATCCTTAAGATCTTAACTGTCAGTCTACCAGCCCAGGGCTTCCCTGACCACCTTCTCTAAATGAGTTATCCCTGATATTCTATCACAGAACTGTGTTACTTTCTGTCTTTTCACATTTGGTCACTGTAGACTTATTTATGAGTTCATTTACTTGCTAACTGCGTACAGCCTCCCCTGGATGGCAGGAACAGAACATCACCAGTATATATTCAGAGTTTAGTAGAAAATTTGGCACACAGTGCCACTCAAAAGTATTTGTCAAGTGGATGAATGGTACTTTCTCCACTGTATAATAATTTCCTCTTTATTTCATTGGTATCCATCTCTGGATTCTGAACTCCTTCTAGGCAAGGACTATATCTTATCTACCCTATCAAGTGCTCAAAACATAGTTACTGAAGTGTAGAATGAATGAATATAGGTCTTCTATATAGAATATTAGAATTGGAATCTCTGGGTCATTGATGATTTATGGAAAAAGAATACTTGATGAGCCTCTGGAAAAGCTGCCATGAGAGATAACTATATTCAGGTGCTATGGACTACATATTTGTGTCCCCCTCAAATTTACATGTTGAGTTCTTAATCCCCAAGGTGATGGTATTAGGAGGTGGGACCTTTGGCAGGTGATTAAGTCATGGGATTAGTGCCTTAATAAAAGAGGCTGAAGAGACCTTGTTTGTCTCTTCTACCATGTGAGGACACAGTGAGGGGCGCCATTCTGTGGACCAGGAATTGGATGCTCACCAGACACTGAATCTACTAGTGCTTTGATCTTGGACTTCCCAGCCTCCAGAACAGTGAGAAAAAATATTTCTGTTGGTTATACACTACCTAGTTTATGGTATTTTTTTATGGACTAAGACATCGGGTTACCTCTTAACGGAGGGAATTTGGTAGATCCCCAGACATCTTAAGTATTTATATTAATATATTACAGATATCTCCGCTATCTCACTGTAGCATTGGGCTACCAAAAGGTGAATCTCTGAAGTCATGTGGACACAACCTTCCAGGCATGCTGGGATATATCGTAGAATGGGGCAGGGAAAAGGAACAGACATCTTACAATTCCCTCCTCCACCCCATGTGTGTGCCAGGCACTGTGCTGGGCTACACACAGTGTAGAAAATAGATTTACTTCCTAAATCAGCACAGCCCTTGGTTTTCTAGTGAGGACCCCAAAGCCCTGAGCACTTTTATTTGCATGTAAAATAGAAACCAAAGAGAAGCATAATAATACTTGGCTAATTTCTTTTTTTTTTTATTTCAGCATATTATGGGGGTACAAATATTATGGTTATGTATATTGCCCATGTGCTAATTTCTATTTATAAAACATTTCTGCTTTGGGAGCTCTCAAGAATTTACTAAAAATCCCTGCATACCCTTGGATGAAAGGCGTTAATATAATGACCCTGGTTCTATGATTGCCCTAGCTGAATGGAGGCTAAGTAAATATCTGGTGATAGACTGTTGGCCCCAGTTGTCAGAATTAGGGACCAAGGTTTAAAAAGCCATAAAGGCCAAGGGGGGAATCTGGGAACAATCTGTACCTCCCAATAATCCTCATTTAGAATTAAATGAGATAATATATGTGAAACTATCACTAAGCACAGTGCCAAGCACATTGCAAATTCTTAATAAATGTTCTTTTCCTTTCTTTTTCCTTCCTTTGCTTGAGGGGGATTTGCATAGCCTTTAATGAGAAGCTTTAAATGTATCTGAGATTTGGCATATACAGGACCAGCAAATTTTAAGAAATTGATCCACAGAGGGGCTATGGGAATCACAGAAGCAAAAGAGTTTGAAGAATAAATCAGATCAAGAAATACTCATTGTCCTCAAAGGGATAACAGGAAAATCCAGGGAAAGTAGAGAAAAAAGACAGATGGGTTCAGAGAAAAAATGTGAATTAGCAGAACAAAGACAATTCTAAGGAACCTGAAAACCAATGAATCACAACAGAGATGACCACTGCTAATAGTAACCCCTGCAGAAGGAAAGTGGCAGACCAGGCTTTTCTGCTTATGGGCCTCCCCCCCTCCAGAGACCTGAGCTAGCTCCGTATGTTTAGGGACCACCTCTTCCCCATCTCTTGCTTCTGTTCTGTCCCTCCCTCCCCACCAACGGCTAGATAATTCTCCACAGAACAGCCAAGTAATCCTTTTAAAAGATAAAACTGATCATATCTCTCCTCTGCTCAAAAACTAAAGCCTTGAATAAAATCCAGTGTCCTTACGTTATCTACAATGATCCACAGGGTTTGGCCCCTGGCTCACTTTCAGCCCTCTTCTCTCCCCTCTCCCTCCTACTTTGGTCCAGCCACAGTGGCCTTTGCAGTGAGCCCTGAGCCTGCCAAGCTGGCCGCTGGCTCAAGGCCTTAGGACTTGGTGTTCCTTCTGTCTGGAGGGATCTGCCCCACAGAGGCATGGTTTGCTCCTTACTTTAATGCAAAGTCCTGCTCAAGTGGCACCTCACTAAGGACAGCTTCCTCATTGAAACGGCTCCCATCCCTCTTCCCAATACCCCTTGTTCTACATCTCCCACTCATCTCTATTATTCCTTAGAGCATTTATCAATTTCTGGCTATATATCTATATATATCTATAACTATATCTATACCTATGTATGTATGTGCACACATATATACTGCGTATATCTGCATGCGCATACGCATACGTGCACTATATGCATAAATACGTGGTGTGTGTGTGTGTATAATTTTTATGAAAGCAAAGACTTTTTGTTTTGTTCACTCTTGTACCATAATGCACATAAGACACTCATCAAACAGATCAGACAGTCAGAAGCCCTGGATTTTAACCTTGGCTTGGCTGCCAACCTTGAATCCAGCACTTGTAGATTATGCCAATTTCTTCTCACCAAACTTTGTTGTCACTGGAATCTCATTGTGAGACATTGTTAGTTAAAGTTCTGTAAGAAAATCAAGGCAGTTTAGAGGAAAAGACCTGAAGTTATGATCAACATAAGGCAATCTCTGACTAATGTGTAAAATATCTAGATATCCAGATATATGGTCCCATCTAAAGAGAAACTCTGGTTGCCAGTTACATGTATGTGCACATCTAGTTCTTATTTTCCTAATTTGTAAACTCACAAAACACTTCTCTTCAGAGATGGGGCCTAAAAGGATTACGGTAAATCAAGAATATAAAATAAACTGTTTATCAACATTTGTTTCCAGTTTCAAACAGGACTTACTAATGCTAAGCTCTGAGATAGGGGCCACCTGTCCTGCTGTTTTCAGAAAGCCCCAGGTCATAGCAAAAGAGGCATATGGTTCCCAATTCCAAGGGATTTGTCTTCCCTTCCAAACAGCTAACTTCATTTTCACAACAGCTGTGCCTACTAAGACCTGAAGCATAATGGTCCTACAGTTTTAGAATACTGTCAGCATAGATCGAATAATGTGCAGAAGCACTTTCCTTTGTGAGACGATAGAAGGACAATGGAAGGGAAGAGAACTAACATTTACTGAGTACCTGCTACTAAGTCTACTTGAGTACCTACTACTAAGTAGACTGGAGGTAAAATGTAAGAGTCATCAACATATAGAAAGAAATGAAGTCAACAGTGTAGCTGGATCACCTTGGAAGAAATGACAAAGAGAGAAGAGGTCCAGAAAGCTAGCTATGATGAACATTAATATTAATGGTCAAGAAAAAAACCATTAGTTTGAAAAGGAGATTAAGGAGGAGGAGGAGACAAGGGAAGAAAACTGAGAGAGTGACACTCTGGAGAGCCAAGGAAAGAGAACGTTGAAAGGAGAAAAGAGTGATCACTGGTGCCACATACTGCTGAGAACTCGTGAAAGGGATCGGAAAAACATCCTATGGATTTAGCAAAACAGAGGTCACTGAAAACCTTGACATCAAATGTTTCAGGGTGTGACGGCAACAGAATTCAAACCGGAGTGGGCAAGGAAGGAGTAGAAAGTAAAGAAGGAGAGACCAAGAGTATAAGCAGTGCTTTGGAGGAACTTTGCTCTAAAGAGGAGAAATACAGGGAATAGCTGGAAGGGGGTATGAAGTTATATGAAAACATTTGGGATTTAAATCCAGCTCTGATTCCAAGACTGAATTTTATAAATTACTGCTTCTGAACCACTCAGTATTGCTGTTTCTGTGTTGGCATGCTGATCCACAAATTCTTCCTTTTTATATTCAATAAAAGCTCCTCAAATGAGGTTCATTTATAGAAGAAAGTTCTGGAAGTTTTGAGTATTACGTTGCAAAAATCTAACTGAATCAGTTAGGTTTGTGTTGAGCACTAAGATCTTCATATATTGATAATCCCATGACCTGCTTTCATCCTTATAATACATGTAAAATAAGCAGGGCCATATTATTGTGATTTTATAGGTGAGGAAACTGAGCCATCACGAGAACTCCAAATCTAGTGCTCTTTTCTTTGGGTTAGCAATTTATGAATGCCGGGTCCCTTGAAGAATGTGATGAAAGTTATGGCCCCTCTTCACAGAAGCACATGCACAAGTAGGTAATCAGCAAAACTTTGTGCACAATTTCAAGGGGTTCACTGATGATCTGAAGTCAGGAATCCCTGCTCTAGGTTATATGGTCCCTAAGCCAACTAAGGTGCTAGTTGAGGAGGTTATATGCTGTAATCCCTCTTGATGGTAATGGTGTTAAATTAAAGACTTCTAAAAGAAGAAGCCTGTGAGCCTTTCTCACACTCCTTATCAGACTCAATCCTCCTTCCCTACCCCCTGCTGACACATTGCCTACATTCTAGCACAGCAAGCATTTCATCTGCTCTGTGCAGGTGTGCCTCCCCTGTTCGAATGCAAGCCCCTGATGGAATGGAAATGTCTAATGTAAACAACTACAACAATAATTTCTATCACTATCACTATTATTTATTAAGCACCTATTAAAGATTGACACTTAATTATCACTATGTAGTGAGGTATGAAGTACCCAGGGGCACACAGCTAATAAGAGGTAAAGCTGAGAGAAAGGCAATTGGGCTCCCGAGTCAATTAATATTAACCAACCCCTTAGACTCTTTCTTTTGCCACGTACTAGCTACCTGAAGTTTCTCTGTTACTGTTATAAAGTACCTTACTTTTCTTAAAAAGCCTGATAACTATGCATTATCATGAAATTCATCTACTTATTATTTTTTAAATTTTTAATTTCAAAATAACTTTCGATTTACACAAAAGTCGCAAAAGTAGTAGACAGAGTTCCCTTTTACTCATCACCTAAGAAATAAACAAAAATAACAATACCATTAATCTACATTTGAGTTTTCACAGATTTCTTTGACTAATGTCCCTTTTTTGGTCCAGGGTCTAATCCATGATCTCACATTGTTTCTAGTTGTAGTATCTCCTTAAGTCTCCTCCAGTCTGGGATAGTTCTTCAGTATTTACATTTTATAATCTTCTTTTGAAGTATACTAGTTAATAACTTTGCAGAATGTCTCTCAACTTAGGTTTGTCTGATGCTTTCCCATGTTTACATTAAGGTTATGCATTTTGGGTAAGAAGGTCACAGAAATGATGTTGTGTCCTTCTCAGTGCATCATAAAAGGAGACATATGATACCGACGTGTTATTTCTGGTGTTGTTCACCTCCACCACTTGCGTAAGGAATTGTCTGCCAGATTTCTCCACTGAAAAGTTTCTATTTTTCCCTCACTAAGTATCTTGTGGTGAAATCCTTTGGATGTATGCAAATATCCTGCTTCTCATCATATTTCTACTCACTAATTTTAGAATCCATTGATGATTCTTGCCTGCAATAATATTTCTGTGGTGCTTAATAATTTTCTATTTCCATTATTTCTTCTACATTTCTTAATTGTAAGGCCACTGCCCCTACAGTGGACAGGAAGACCTGCCCGTTCTTCTCTATTTATTTCCTTCTTCAATTACTTACTTATATCAGCATGGACTCACGGAGTTATTTTGTACTATCATTATTTACTTTGTTGATAAAGTTGTCCCCAATTTGGCCATTGAGAGATTCTAAAAGCTGGGTCCTAGGTACTTTGACAATTCCTTTTTGATTAATTCCTTACTTTTTGGCACCACAAAGTGTTCATGTGTTTTCCCTGCCCCAGCCCTAGAACCAACCATCTTTCTAAGGAGCCCTTATTACTTTTATTGGAGACCCAGAAGAATAGTATTTAGAAGCCAAGATGTGGGTGCTAGGTGTACACATCGCTCGTATGGTGTCACTGTTTTTCGGCTATCTCAGGAGAGAGCTAGGGAATATATGCATGTATATTCACACATGAATATATATATACATCTTTATTTATATTTATAACCAACTCTCTATATATTAAAAAATCACAAGTTGATACTAACTATAGGGTTCATTCTAATCTCCTATTTGTGAGAAACCTGGTTCTCATTATCCACAATATATTTATTTATTTGCCTAATTGTGATATACACATAAAGCGTTTTCAGTATAGCTAGCCCATATACCTATAAAAACCAAACTTACTAATTAGAACACAATATTTATGTACAGTTATTTTTATCCTTAGGCATATGGCATACTACCAAAATGTTCTTATTATTTTTTATTTCTATAAATTTCTAGGGCACAAGGGCAATTTTGTTACATGCGTAGATGACATAGTGGTTAAGACAGGGATTTTAGGGCAGCGGTTCCCAACCTTTTTGGCACCAGGGATTGGTTTCATAGAAGATCATTTTTCCACAGACTGGGGGAGGGGGGATGGCTTCGGGATGGTTCAGGTGCATTACATTTATTGTGCCGTCAAAGCTCTCTGCTAATGATAATCTGCATTTGCAGCTATTCCCCAGATCATAAGGCATTATAGATTCTCACTGGTAAGGAGCTCGCAACCCAGAAAGATCCCTCGCATGCGCAGTTTATAGTAGGGTTCACTCTCCTATGCGAATCTGATGCCGCTGCTGATGTGACAGGAGGCGGAGCTCAGGCGGTGATGTGAGTGATGGGGAGCAGCAGTAAATACAGATGGAGCTTCGCTAGCTGGCCTGCCGCTCACCTTCTGCTGCGCATCCCAGTTCCTAATAGGCCACAGACTGGTATTGGTCTATGGCCCATGGGTTGGGGACCACATTTTTAGGGTATTTATAATCCTGACAATAAAGACTGTACCCACTAAGTAATTTCTCATCATCCACCCCCCTCCCACCCCCTCATCCTTCCAAGTCTCCACTGTCTATCTACATCCATGTGTATAGATTTTTTAGCATCTACCATGTTTCCCCGAAAATAAGACCTACCCATAAAATAAGCCCTAGCAGGATTTCTAAGCATTTGCGCAATATAAGCCCTACCCCGAAAATAAGACCTAGTGATGGGTGTGGCTACGCAGCATATCTGTGCAACCCATGCATTTCTTCGTGGAGCGGTAAAGAAGACGAGCAGCCCTTCTCATCTGCCCCATGAGAGCTCTATTGCTCGACATGAGAGATTAGGGCTAATGGTTCTAAATAGAGTCACAAGAAATTCAGGATGGAATTTGGGGTTTGGAGAGTTATGATGATGTTCAAGAAGAAGATGACTTAACTATATTTGAATAAATGTAGATTGTTGTACCGTACTTAAAATAACACATGCCCTGAAAATAAGCCCCAGGGTGTCTTCTTGAGGAAAAATAAATATAAGATCCTGTCTTATTTTCAGGGAAACACGGTAATTATGAGTGAGAACATGTGATATTTGTCTCTCTGTTTCTGGCTTGATTAACTTCAGATAAGCACCTCCAGTTCCATCCATGCTGCTACAAAAGACATGATTTCATTCTTTTTTATGGCTGAGTAGTAGTCCATTGTATACATATATCGCATTTTCTTTATCCAATCATCCACTGATAGACACTTAGTTGGATTCCATATCTTTGCTATTGTGAATAGTACTACCATAAGCATATGAGTGCAGGTATCTTTTTAATGTACTGATTTCTTTTCCTTTGGGTAGATACCCATAGAAGGATTGCTGAATCAAATGGTAGTTATATTTTTAGTTCTTTGAGAAACCACCATACTCTTTTTCATAGGAGCTGTACTAATTTACATTCCCACTGACAGCATGTAAGAATTCCCTTTTCTCCACATCCCTGTCAACATCTGTTATTTTTTTGTCTTTTTAATTAATAGACATTCTGACTAGGGTAAGATGGTGCGTAATTGTGGTTTTAATTTGTGTTTCTCTGATGATTAGTGATGTTGACCATTTTTTCATATATCTGTTTATATATGAAATCATTTGTATGTCTCCTTTATAAAAATTTATGCCCTTTGCCAACTTTTATATGGGACTGGTTTTTGTTGTTGTTGTTGAGTTGTGTGAGTTCTTGTATATTCTGGATATTAGTCTCTTGTCAGATGTATAGTTTGCAAATATTTTCTCCCATTCTACAGGTTGTTTGTTCACTCTGTTGATTATTTCTTTTACTGTGCAAAAGCTTTTTAGTTTAATTAAGTCCCATTGTTTTTGTTTTTATTTCAAAATATTAAGGGGCTACACATGTTTTTGCTACATGGATAGCTTTTATAATGCTTGAGTAGGGGCTATTAGTGTGCCCATCACCTATTGAATAGTATTCATTGTACCTATAAGGTAGGTTTTTACTCCTCCCCTCCTTTCCTCCAACCCCCAAGTCCCACTGTTTTTCTTGCCTGTGCTTTGGAGGTCTTAGTCATAAATTTTTTGCCTAGACTAATGTCCAGAAGAGTTTTCCATGGGTTTTCTTCTAGTATTTTTATAGTTTCAGGTTTTACTTAAGTCTTTAATCCATCTTAAGTTGATTTTGTATATGGTAAGAGACAGGGGTCCAGTTTCATTCTTCTGCATATGGCAATCCAGTTCTCCCAGCTGTCAAAATATTCTTTTCTAAACTTACTTAGGTTAATTATTTTCTTTCCAAAACACCCTTTAGTGTGGTTATATTATTCATTTGTAATACAGTAGGTTCATTTTTTTACTATTTGTATTTTACTTTGCCCACCCCAGCATACACACATATTCTGGCTATCTATCTATCGCCTGTTTATTTGAGGCAGACATGAAGTATTACCATGGTTCTAAGAGTTATAGTTACATAAAAAGGTATACTCAGAGAAGTATCATTCCCTCCTCCTGCCCTGTTCCCATTCCTCATTCTTTCTCCCTCATTCCTCCCCATGTCCTATTAGAACCAATCTCATTAGTGTCTAGTTTAACCTTCCTATATTTCTTTTGCACAAATGAGTTTTCTTTTGTCTTTCTCTTTTTATGTGAAAGGGAGTACTGTAAATACACCTTTGCATACAGCTTTCTTCACAATATCAGTTATTATCCTCAGTTTTATAGATGAAGAGACAGGCTTAAAGAGGTTTAGTTACTTGCTCAAGGTCACACAGCTAGTAAGGAGTAGATCTGGGATGTGAATCCAGGAAGTTTTGACTCCATAATCCATTCTCCTTCTCCTACATCAGAGTTTCTCATCTGTGGACCCTGGGTATATTCCTGGGGGATCTTTAGGTTCTCTGAGTTTTCTTAGATCATTTTAAAAATTAATACATGTATGTTCGGGATCATTTGGACTATCCTACAGCAAGTAATAACAGGCACTTTCATTCTCCATAAAATCAGAAAATCACACAAGCACCTGAAGTGAATGTTCTCAATACAGTCACACAAGGAAGCTGTAGAGGGAATAGAGACAGCAGTTACCTGGCTGTGGCCTTGGCTTGTAGCTCAGAGAAGGCAGCATGGCCTTGCACCATATGGTCTATCTGAAAAACAAGAGAGATTCTTTCAACTTTTGTCCATAGAGGATCCAAGAACATCAAAATGCTAGCTCAGCAAGAGGGTCTCAACTTAAAGAAATATAGCTTTGATTAACCTAGTGCTAACCTCTTGAATATATAAAACAAAGAAGTTTAGAGAGAACAGTAACAGGAAATAAAACTCCCAAGGCTCAATTGTTAGTTAGCATCAGGCCCAAGAATGAGGAGTGAGGAAGGAAGGGTAACTCAAGTTAAATGGTCGGGGGTCTGGGTGTTAAAAGCACCAACCTTCTCTGGATCATATCATTTCTCCCTCCTGATCCAGGCTGTCACCCCTGGGCAATGTCAAACCTTGAACTACTCACTGTGTTTTACTAATGGAGAAGCTGAATGAAAGAGACTATGATGAGGGAGTCTCAGTTAAAAAAATAATAATAATAATGAAGTGCCCCAGAGCTGTCAAGAGAACCTCCCTTGACTAGAAAGTTGTCACACAGGAAACACAGCTCTCAAGAGCAGAAATGTCTGAGCTCTGCAGACAATCATATTCTCATCTGAAATCCTGTGTCTAAAATTTTATTCTTTAATCCATGTGGTGGCTTTAAACAAAATAGTATGGAATATGCATCAGGAACAGACGTGTTTCCCCATGTTGCTACTCAGCTTGCTAAAACACACCCAGCTCTGTGCTCGAGTTCCTGAACCTAATGTGTGTATTTTCCAAATGTTTACCTGAGTCTCTAAGACTCTAAAACAACCATGCTGATGGATTTATTTTCATTCAAACTATGTACAGACTATCTATTTTGGCTTCCTGGTGATAGGCTCTCTGAGCATGTGTCCTCAGAGTCAGGGCTGTAGAAAGAGGAAGGGAATTTGTTCAGAGTCATGGAGGCCAGATTTGGGTTCTGGATCTCATTCTCACGAGCTGTATGGCTTTGTGCAAGTCACTTCCCTGCTTTGAACCTCAGTGGCCTCCCTTACGCTCCAGCCTCCTTTTAAGAAAGGACTGCTAGGAAGTAAAGTATATCTACCATAATGCCAACAGTAGTACAAATTATATCACCTAAGATTTATTGACTTATTTATAACATAGCAATACTAAGTTAAGCACTGTACACACGTGACTGTATTTAATTTATTCCTTATAGCACTCCCAATGAAGAAGATACTATTTTTCACTATGGAGATGGGGACTAAAAGAGATTGAGTAGCTTATCCCAGGTCACAGGAGAGTAATGACAGATCTAAGTCTCAAACCGAGGTCTCTATATCTTAAGTCCTTGTTCTTAACTATGATATCATATTGTCTACTAAATTTCTAGGGATGATATAAGTTGTTGAATTCCATTGGTACAGTATTGTGGAAATGTTTCAAAATGATACCAAAGCCATTGGCAGCTCAATGAAAAAAATATCATGCAGGTATTGAATATTTATTTCTCATAGGTTCAACTTTGGGTTACAGTATGAGGCATATTCCAGACTCTCAGTTTGTACTCCATAGAGAGTGTCAAGAGGAAATGACTAGGATCAGCATTGGAATATTAAAGGCGTTACTTGATTTGATGCTAATTTATATGGGGAGTGCTTTGAGAGTTCAGTTCAGAGAAGGAAGATTTAAATCAGCTTCCAAGAGGAAGCATAGAACCTAGTACATGTGTGCATGTATGAATGCAGTTATTCAGTATTTACTGAATGCCTACTGTGCCAGGTACTGTGCCTAGGCTCTGGGGGATACAGTGAAAAATAAGAAATACATACAATGCATACAATACACAGTAGCATAAAGCAAAGGGTCAGTCACTTGGCAATTATTATATAGTTGGAGGAGGTGAAGCTTTAGCTGAGAGGCCAAGAACAGGCAGAATTTGGAGGAGCAAAGGGCTAGAGGTAAAACATGGCAGAAAGGAGGCCGTGGAGAGCAGAGACATGAAGATGGAAGGATCCATGTTTGTGAACAGCAAGGAGACTGGTCCAGCTCCATGCCTGGCATATCACAAGTGCTCATTAAATATTTATGGAATAAACGTGGGATAAATGAACTATAGTGAAGGCATACCACATGCTCACATAGCACCAGGTGCTTCTCCTTGGTGGCACTTACTACACTTTATATTTGTGTCTATTTGTGCTGGTCACACACTGATCATAGGATAACTGTCTATTAAATGAGTGAATAAATGAAGTGGAGTGTGGGGACACACAGGGGGTTTTGAAAGTCAGGTAAGTGTTTATATTGAATTGGAGGCCACAGGAAATTATTTTGACTTGGGCAACAAAATGATGAAAACTTAAGGAAAATTAGTCTGGTAGGGTATACAGGACAGGGATGACTAGGCAGAGGGACAGGAAATGCAGAAAAAAATCTTAGGCTGACAGTGGGAATACAAGGCACAGACATTCCCTGTCCTTGCTCTATCGTAACATGTATCAGGCTGTTTTACAATCATCAGTTTATATATTTGTCTCTCACCTTATACTCTGAGCTCTTTAAAAGCAAGTGCATCATTATTTCACTCCCCAGTGCTTAGAACAATGCCTGGCATCTTAAATGGATGACTGAGATGTGTTTTGAAGAAAATAAAGCAAATTCCAGTGACTGACCAGTTATAGCAGCAGACCCCAACCTTTTTGGCACCAAGGACCGTTTTCACGGAAGACAATTTTTCTTTCCATGGACCAGGGGTTGGGGGTGGTAGTTTTGGGATGATTCAAGCACATTACATTTATTGTGCACTTTATTTCTATTATTACATTGTAATATATAAAGAAATAATTATACAACTCACCATAGGTTGGGGATCCCTGTATCAGGCTCTCACACTCAGGGCCACTATTCCCCTGCTCTAAGCACCCCAGGGCCAGATACCAGACTTATGAGAGACAACTCCTATGTCCCTGCCCAGGTCCCACCAAAATTACTCAATGTAACTAATACTAAGAATTCTTACTCTACCCGCCCATTCCTTCTCGTGAAAACCACCATAAAGCCTCTTGCCCATGTTTCTCCCTCACTCCCTACGCCTCCTGACTGAGGCTGGTGCTCCTTCCTGCAGCCCTTCGCTGTGTGGAGTGCCCTCTCCTCTTGGGAATTGTGAGTAACAAACTGTCTTTTCAATGACAATCGTCTCTTGATCTGTTGGTCTTGCCATACCTGAATAATAATAAACCTACATTTTAAAACATTGACTTAGTGGAAAGAACATGGGCTTTGGATATAGACAAACTCGGGTCCAAATCTGCAGTCTATACTTAGCTTCTGTGCAACCCTGGAGAAGTTCCTTAACCTCTCAGGGCCTCATTTCTTACAAATGTACAATGGGGATAATAACATTTGCTTTCCAGGGAAGGTTGTGGTGAGTACCTGTTACAAAGGTGGCTTTTGGTTCATAACATGTATCATGAAAGAGAAGGGAGGTACCACCAAAAGAGTAAAAACGGTTGGGAAAATAGGATCCCAAATGGTCAGCTGCACTTTTTGTTTTCTATGGCAGCTGGTAGTAAAGGCCTTCCCTGATTAACACAGAGTGGGCAGTCTGTCAAATAACTGAACGCTCATTCCAATAGCCTGGAAGTGCCTGTCCCTAGGGCTGATCTCTCTACTTATGTTCTGTTCTCTAGTGCATTTAGCACAGTATAGAAAAACAAAGTTCCCCATTAGCAGTTATTTGTTTCCCTATGAATAACCAGTTTTGCAACAATGACTGTCTTTGTCTCAGAAATATATAGACAGAGCTAGTCTAATCTATGACTATTTTCTTGTTTCCTCCATCTGCATTTGGAACACGGGAGAAATGGCAATGCAATGCAGTATAACACAGAACTCACGACTGGGTAGTACAAGGTGGTATCTGGCCTACAGATGTATTTTATTTGGATATATAATGTTTTTTAAAAGGAGCCAATATTTTAAAATTGGGAGATCCCACTTAAAGTCCAGATTCTGCTTTCTCTTGAAGGACTGAAGACTGTAAAAGACTGAGCTGCCCATATTACCCCACAGCAAGTCAGCTGGAGCTGAGGGATGATGGGTCCCTCCAGACAGGAGGACCGCACTCTCCAGTTTGCGAAAGGCCTCACTATTCTCTATCATTCCCCAGCAACAGACACCACATTTTATCAATTTATCGTCATGACTGCACTAATGTTTCACTTGTAACTGATATATTTTTCTCTGCCCATTCCTTTGATGGAGGAAACAAGGAATTCAGCCCTAGAGTACTGTGAGTTGCAAGAGAAAATTCTCTGTGGAAGTAAAAATAATTCTTTGCTGAGTCTGTTTACTCATTTATGCTATCTTTCTGATCCCTTTAGGCCTCTGAATTTTTGACCCTTAATATGGCAGAGAGAATATAGGGCAAGGAACCCAGAGACCTGAGTTCAGTCCTGACTCAAGGTTTGACCTTGGACAAGACCATTTCCAATTTTCTCTCTAAAACATTTAATAAATCAATACCACAAATAGCCACATTTCTGTAAAATTACAAAGAGAACTGCATTGCCTCCGATATCAAAACTGTTGGCAAAGGGTTCACAGACAAGAAAAACACACCCCAAAACCAAATCTAAAATTTATTTTAAGAATCTTAGGTCCTATGATCATTTTACTAAAATAAAGCTATCTTATTGCACGATTTTTTAAATTAAAATAAGTTCTTTGTATTATTTTTGAAGCTGTCTTTTACTTTACCTTGATGATAAAGAAATCATTACGCTTGGAGAAACATTCACCACTTTTCACAACTACCCTTCTTGCCATTTGCATTAACCTGTAATATCACTGTTTTCATATAAATTATTTCAGCTCTTCAATTATCTAGTCTTATCTGGAAGGTAAAATAATTTGCCTGATTTCCCAGCCTTGAAATCCTCACGATAATCTAATAAAAGAGAAAGTACAACCTAGACAATTTCTTTTATGCTGCTGGAAAGGATTATAGATTTCAAAATGGAATAGTCCCTAAGAGCTACAAACATTCCTGAAACAAAATATAAACTATAGTTTTTTTACAACTTTAACATTAGGTTTACATAGAAAAACTTCATTTACAAGTGAATAAATTCTGATATAATGCATAGCTAGTTTAGTTAGTTTTATTCACCATCAAAGTTGGTAGCTTTGTTTAATTTTATAGTTTGTTAATTAGTTAATTTATTTATGAAACTGACATGTGGCATATGGCTATGATGTGTTAGGCATCATTTTAATAACTAAGGATATAAAGATAACAAAAGTCATTGCTCTGACAAAGCTTTGCCTTCAAAAGGAAAATGGGCACGCCAATATTCAAATATAGTCTAGACTGATAAGGTTCTTTATAGATTCAATAAATGTTAATTGAGTACCTATTCTGTTCCAGACATAATAAGTAAGCACGGGAGATTTGGAGGCAATTAAGACAGACATAATCTCTGTCTACATGGTGATTATATTTATTGAAAGATAGTCAAGAGGTAAGTATAATAATTAGAGATAGTGATTAGTGTTTTGAAGGAAATAAATAGGTTACTATAGTAAGAATACTAATTTTAGAAAGAGAGGTCAGGGAAGACCTCTTTGAAGGTAAAATTTAAGCTAAAACATGAAATATATTAGGAACCAACAATTCCAAGAAAAGGGAGTACTAAATGCAAAGACCCTATAGATGGAAAGAGCGTCATACGTCCCAGGAATTAACAGGAGTCCAGTGATACTAGACCGGAGTAAGCAAGAAGAAAAGTTGTATAAAATAGAGATGGAAAGGTTGGAAGTGGGGAAAATCAAACAGGCCATGGTAAAGGCTTTAGATTTTATTTCAATGACAATAAGGGGATACAGAAAGATTTCATTCAGAAGAATAAAGTAATTCTACTTGATTTTTAAAAAAATCATTCAAGGGCTCCACTTCTTATAATGGCTAAAGAGCTCATACCATACCAATTTCCCCACAGATAACAATGATAAATCTGATCAAAATATAGCAAACAATTCTCTGAAGACCCTGGAAAATGGCCCAAATCAGGTAGAAACTGAAGAGAAGTAGACACATGGAAGGAAAAAAATAGTACTATGTGTGTTTCCTGATTTTAAAGGTTTTTGCCTAAGGGTAGTCCCCAATCAGTGCCATGTAGGATGAATAATACTCTGACAGAAATATGCAATCTTTCTAGTTAACAAATGAGAGGTTGAAGTTCAAGTCAACCATAGTAGCTGGTAAGTAATTTGCTGGGAGATCTCAGAAAGGAGAGAGCCAAAGAAAGTCCCACAGCGTGCATAAAAATGCTACCCTAATCTCTGGATGAGCTCTGAATTACATGTGCATGGGAACACCATAAGTAGTCCAGCTAAAGCTAAAAGAATTCAACAAAGATTCTGGGAGGTGCTAATCACAGGAAAGTGGCAAAACTTGAAGTCTGAGTTCAGCCGAATTAACTACCTGCTAAACCAGGAAAATCAACACTCTTCAGAGAAACAAAAATAATACAGTATCTCTAAGATCTATCAATCACAATGTCTATATGACCCCAAATTACTAGACAGATGGAGAAATAGGGAAATGTAATCCATACTTAAACTTAAGAGAAAATGCATTTAATAAACACTGAACCTGAGATGACACAGGTGTTAAAACTAGAAGAAGAGACTTTTAAAGCAAATAGTTTAACAGCGCTCAAGGATGTAAAAGAAAATCTGCATAATTAATAAACAGAAAATAGAAAAGAAATAAACTATTAAAATGGAAATTTAATAATATTTATAAATATAACATCTGAAATAAATACCCAGTAGATGGGCCTAACAGCTGATTGGAGATGAAAGACAAAGAGTCAAGGAACTTGAAAGTAGAGTGTGAGTGAGAATGAGAGAAAAAGCAAGTGAGAGAGAGACACAGAAAGAGAGAAAGAATATGAATGAGAATATATATTGAAAACAATAACACCCTGAATTTCTCAGAGGCTTGTGAGACAACAGCCAAAAGTACCAAATATGTGGAAATGGAGTTACAAGTAGAACAGAAGAGAGAAAATAGGACAGAAAAGATATTTAAATGCCAAAAAATTTCCCAAACTTGGTGAAAGACATCAACTTGCAAATTCAAGAAGGATGAATCCTAAAAACACACTTGTGCACACTAATAAAAACCAAAGATTAAGAGAACATCTTTAAAGCAGCCAGAGAAAAATGACACATTACACAAAGGGGGAGAATGTTAGAAATAATAGTTGAGTTCTCATAAAAAATAATGGTACCAGAACACAAAATATTGACATCCTTAGGTGTTGAAAGAAGAACAACAACAAAAAAAGAAACTATCAACCAAGAATTCTATATTGAGTAAAAATATCTTTCAAGATAGAATGTAAAATAAATGCATTGAAAAAAAATAAACAATGTCTTTGCCAGTTGACCTGCACTGCAAGAAAATGCTGAAAGTTCTTCAGGCTGGAAAAAGATACTGGATGGAAGATTACATTTTCAGAAAGAAGTAAAAACCAGTGGAAATGGTCATTTTGTAGGTAAATACAAAAGATTACGTTTTATTTCTCAGAATTTCTTTAAAATATGTATGACTCTTTGACATGGATTAAACTGTGTTCATTCAAAATCCATACAATGAAGCCTCAACCCCCACTGAGACTGTACTAAGAGACAGGGCCTTTATGGAGGTAATTAAGGTTAAAGAGAGCATAACAATGGGGCCCTAATCTGATAGAACTGGTGTCCTTATAAGTAAAGGAAGGAACACCAGAGTTCTCTCTACACACACACACACACACACACACACACACACACGTGCTGAGGAAGGCCATGTGGAGACACAGAGAGAAGGCAGCCATCCACAAGCCAGGATGAGAGCTCTCACTGGATTTGCCAGCACCTTGATCATGGACTTCTTGCCTCCTTAACTGTAAGAAAACAAATGTCTGTTGTTTAAGCCTATGGTCCCCCAACCCCCAGGCCGCAGAGGAGTACTGGTCTGTGGCCTGTTACCATAGCAGGAGGTGAGCAGTGGGTCAGTGAGGCTTCACCTATATTTACGGCTGCACCCCATCGCTGCCTGAGCCCCACCTCCCCCCACCACCCATGGAAAAATTGTTTTCCATGAAACTGGTCCCTGGTGACAAAAAGATCAGGGACCTGCTTATTTAAGCCACCCAGTCTGTGATATTTTGATATGGCAGTCTGAGTAGACTAATGCACTGTTTAAAGCAAACCAACATGACAATTATGCAGTGTTGGGTTTACAGCGTATGTAGGTATCACATATAAGACAACCACAGTATAAAGGGCTGTGTATGTGTGTGGGAGGGTGAAAAATGGAAATATACAGTTGAAGGCTTTTTATATTTTACACAAAGTGATATAATATGCACTCAAAGTAGACTGCAAAGTTTGAGATGTTTATTGTAATTGCTAAAGCAACCATTAAAAGAATATAAAAAAAATATTAAAAAGCCAAAAGCCAATAAAGAACTTAATATGGAATTCTGAAAACTGAAAAATATTCAATTAATCCAAAAGACGTCAGGATGGAGAGATAAAAAGAAAAAATGAAATTGACCACAGAAAATAAATAAAAAAAGATCTACATCCAACATATTCATCTTTACATTAAATATGAAGAGTCTAAACACTCCAAGTGAAAATCAGAGATGATAAGACTGACTAGAACAGCCAGACCCAACTACATGCTGTGCACAGAGATGCTTTTTACACGGACTAGGATGGGAACAGCACCACTGGTGGTTTGGCCAACAGCTCTGGGAGTGAAGGTTTAAAAAAAAAAATGTATTGGTGATATATTGTGGAGGTGGAACCCACAGGACTTGTTGATGGATTGGATGTAGGGAGGGAGGGGAAAGAAAGAGTCAAGAATTAATCCTAATTTTTTGGCTTTAATAAAATCATAAATGATGGTGCTGTTTACCAAGATGAAGACAAATAATGGGGGTCACCTTTGGGAGTATGTCAGTTACTGCAGTCAGAAAACTAGGAGTAATTCTTGATTCCTTCCTCCCCTTTCCCCTGTGACATCTAATCCATCTTCACCATTGATCACAATGCTACACTCCCCAAACCTTGGCTTCTCCCTTTTCTGCACACTTCACTGCCAATCCACCAGGAATTCCTGTGGTTCTACCTTCAGAATATACCCCAAATCTAACTACTTTTTCCCAGCCCCGCTGTCGCTGCCCTCATCTCTCAGCTGGCTTACTGCAATAGCTTCTTTCTGGTCTCTGTTTCCATCCCCACTCCCACCCACAGGGTGGGCAGCAGTCAGAATGATCCTTTAAAAACCTAAGTCATATCCTATCAGTCCTCTGCTCATTATTCTCCAAAGGCTTCCCATTTTATTCTCAGTAAAACCTAAAATTCTTATAATGGCCAATAACATAGCCCCTGCTACCTCTCTGAACTTATTCCCTACAACGCTCATTTCCGATCACTCTGCCCCACCCACTGTGGTCCCCTTGCTATTCCTACAGTACCCCAGGCAGGCAACCCTCTCCCAATCTTTGCACTGGTTGTTCCCTCGGCCTGGTATAGTTTTCTCCTAGGTTTTCAAATGGCCAAGTTCCTTCTTTTCCTGGTTCTTCGCTCAAATGTCACATAAGTGAGGCCTAACCTGACCATCCTTTCAAAAATTGCAAGCTGCCATCTGAACCTCACAAACCACCTCTTCTATTATTTTTAATAACTCATACCATAAAATGGAATTTATTTATTTATAGCGTATCATCTATCTCCTCCCAGCATAAGAAGAGGACAGATTATTGGCGGGGGGAGAGAAGAGGCTGTTTTATTCAACTGCTATTTTCTCACTCAGAATAGTACCTTGAACATAGTAAGCATTCAATAAATACAGTAAACTTCACTCTAAGAGTTTAGACTTTATCCTAAAGACAACTAAAGAGCTCTCAAGGGTCTCTTCTGATCCATATTTGTGTTAGAAAGACTGCTATAGCTGCAGTGCAGGAGGTGGATTAGAGGAGGAAAGATGGGAGGCAAGAATCCAGTTAGGAAGCTGTGCAGGAATCCAGGTGGGTATTCAAACATCACAGAGAAAGCCAGCGCAGGAGGAGGGAGCAGGGAGGCATTTGTTGGTGCAGAGTTGGTTTTTGTATCCATGAAGTCATTCCAATTAGCTAATGTGAAACGCCGGAGACACACCTAACCTATGCATAGATCCTGTCAGTGCTGATACACAAACATTTTCCTCTCATGGCCTTACAAAGCCTGCCAACTGTGTTTGCTTCAAGATGCTTAAAAAGAATGTCACAATAACTGACAACAGTTGCTTCTCAAGGGAGCCTAACAGAGAACGGTAAGAAAAACTCAGAAATTTAGCTCTACAAGAGTCAGATTTAGTTCTGGAAAGATCTGGAACCTCTGGTGGCCAACTTGGGCCTGCATGATGGCCTTCCCACTTACAACTGTAAGACCTTGATTCAGTTACCCCATCATTCTCAGCCTGTTTCTTCAACAAACGAACGCAGTAACACTGACTGCACACACGTGCTGTGAAGATCAGATGAAATACTGAATCTTAATGGGCCTAAAAGTACTTGGCACGTAATAGGTACTCAGTAAGTGTTAGCCCCTACCTTTCCAATACGCTGTAGGGATAGCA
Source organism: Cheirogaleus medius (assembly GCA_008086735.1). Taxonomy (NCBI): domain Eukaryota; kingdom Metazoa; phylum Chordata; class Mammalia; order Primates; family Cheirogaleidae; genus Cheirogaleus; species Cheirogaleus medius. The sequence continues at coordinate 42,355,395 of VBSM01000529.1, read as the reverse complement.
CTATTTCTTTTATGTGCTACTGTAAATTATAATTATCAGTTCTGCATCCAACTTTCTTATTTGATGATGAACTACTAGAGTGACCACATTGTTGCCTGGCCCAGTGTAATCGTTCAGGAAATCTCTGTAACATGATGCAATGAATGAATGGATGAAAGGATGAAATCACTATCTCCATAACCTGTACTACGCTGTGCATACTGCAAGCTACTCTTCATATACCCACTCATGGCAGAAAGACTTCCAGAAGAGAGTTCCTGAGGCTAGCCCCAGGCGGAGCAGATTTGGTGATGAGGGAAGAGGCAGACAGGCACTCACAATGCACAAATTCCAAGAGCACATAGCAACTTGCTGCATTGTGATCCTGTGACTCAAGTTTGTTAAGTTCAAATTCTGGGTTCAAACAATTCCGAGGTAACCGGTAACCCCTCATTTAAGCCCAAGTGTCCCAGAAAGCCAAAGCCAAACATAGGGGCAGCTTAGGAACCTGTGTTAGCCTCCCTTACCAATGCCTCCCATGATAAAAATAACTTCCAGTAAGACAGAGAAGAGCACTTGGAGGGAGGGATGGCCAAGGTCCAGTTGGAAACAAGAAGCTTCAGCATCTGGATGGAGCGACTGCACGGGGTCAGTGTTCTATGGAAAAAGTCTGGGCAAAAAGCAATGTCTTTTGCACAACTATTCTGAAGAGAGTATTGGCAAGCACAAGCCAATCTTTGATGGGTGATTAGTGATGAAACAAAAATCAGTCATCCATGGGAAGGTAGCATATGCCTTTCTAAGATGTAAATATCGCAGCACAAGCTTGAAATGAGTGAAAAATGAGTCCTATTCTCAGTCAAATGAAATTGCAAGGGCTCCAGAGCCAGAAAAGGTCCTCTCCTATTTATTTCTTCATCCTGAAGATAATCAGATGAAGACTGTTTTAAAGTACCAATCTGTTCGCATACTTGGAGTGAACAGTTTGCTTTGTAATGGAAGATTTGTATTTAATTGTAAAAATGAGACAAAATACCTTCTTTTGCAAATCTACGGTTTATATATTTGCTTTAATTTTTTCTCTTTTCTTTTCCCTCTTTTACTTCCCTCTTCCTCTCCTTTACCCTTTCTCTTCTCTTCTGCTTTAGGTGGTGCATTTATGACTGTATTATGGTATGGACAAAATGCTACCAGAGCAGACACTTTCAGATGTGGCTTAGAAGATGTACATATGAAACAAAGAACAAAAAGGATGCAATTTTCTCTTCTCGTGTCCTATATGACGACAGTGTGTTTTAAAAACCAGAGATGAGAATTTACAAGAGAATAAACCAGAATTAGTAAATGGTAAGGAAAGGTGAGTGGCAGAGGAACCACATCAAAAGGCCATTGATGCTGGGTGAGGAATCTCCTTCAGGCTGCACTTGCTACCTTGAGTTTCAGTAAAATACAGATAATAACTGTGCCTATTCATATAAGAATTTTGAGAGGATTAAATGAGATAATATGAAAAAAGTTCTTGGAATTGAAATTGGGAAATAAGTCCTCAAAATAACATTATACATTGTGATTATTAAGAATATCATTCAAGGTTTAATAAGATTATGTATATAAATTCCTCTCACAGAAAAAATATCCAATAAGGTACAATTATTATTATTAATATTACCATCATTATAGTTATCCTTTTTATTTTATAGCTGGCTTCTTTCTCTTTGCTTGGCCTCTTTGGACTGATGGTTTATTGGATATGTGTTTTGCTCTTGATTCATATTTTGCTCCATTATCCTAGTTTTTGGATTTCCTAAGATTTCACTCTCTGTAAGCCCAGGGTCAATCATGCCACATGCCTATGTCCAATGTGTATGTAGAATTGCCCAAAGTTGAACTTCAAATGCAGCCTGACTGGTTGATGGCACAAAACTAACAGATAAAGGCTAGCAATCCCCATGACACCTGTCAAAAACCACAGTGGAATATAATGAAGATTTTTTAGCAATGGCAAAATAGAATCCACATTTTTAATTTGAATTCAGGCTCATGAAATAGGTGTAACTAATTCTTATCCGCGAAGGTATGTCATAACATTTGGGTTAAGATGACTTGCATCCATGGCACTAGAGCAAACTTTGAACCAAATCCTGGGGAAACCATTTCTAACTGATACAGGTGTCTGATTCACACACTAATTCTCTGAAAGCCTACTGATGGATAGGTTCATGGACAATGCATCCTACACAAAGAACTGGTTTACTGGATCCTTATTTTAAACAGCTTCTGGATTATGTCATCTATGAGTTCTGGGTCTGCTAAGGGTGATTATACTATGCTGTGATGTTGTAAAGGGCTGTGTTTCATTAATGGGTTTTCATTCAATATGCCACAAAAAAGGGAAAGAATATTTGACTTGAATGTTGTATAAATACACCAAAGTAGTTTAAATAGGAGAATGTAAAGTGGGCTCCAGTCACACTGTACTGTAGGCATACGATGATGTTTTCCTTTTCCACTTTTCTAGCACTGTTATTAAGCCCAATTAGATATTATTTATTTCGTACTCACTAGGCTTCCTTATCAGAGTATGAGCTCCTTAAAACCAGGGAGTGATGGGACTAATTCACTTAATTTATTTCTGTAGATTGGCATAAGAGTAAGGGCACAGAACATGCTCTCTGAATCCATCACTTACCTATGCTTCTATCTACTTGAGAGAGGATCTGAGGCACTTATGTATAAAATAGCAATACACTAAGAAATGAAACTTGCAGTTATTTATATGCACATCTAGCTGTGGGTCACATCACTTTAATTTGGCTGAACATTTAGAAGAGTTGGTAAGGATTCAGCCACAAACATATTTTCAATATAATATTAAATGTGAGGTTGGATAATTGAGCCTAGGTCTCAGTTTCCCTTGCATTCCACATCCAGTCTCTCAGAAGCGATACTCTACTTTGTGAGAAAATGACAGTGTTACTCCCCAGCCCAAACCCTTCAGCGGTTCCCCGACAGCCCAATCTCTTGACCTCAATTCTTAGTCAACATTGCTAGCATTCTCAATTAAGCCATCATGGCTTTTTGTCTGTGGACTAAACTGGTCTCCCTGACTCTGGCCATGTGTCCTCAGGCTTCTTCCTCATGGCTGCTAGCCAGAGGAGCTCTTTACAACTGAGACTTGAACATGTCTACGTACTCTTCTGAACTTTCACTAGTTCCCCTTGGTTTACTAGACAAAGTTCAATTCCTTAACATGTTCTATGGGGACTTCTTAAGATCTGGTCCCTGTTGTACTCTCTAAATTGTACCGTAAGCCATTCTTCTAAGAATAATTTATGCCACAGCTGAAATTCTGGAATATTTGTAATTTCCCTCAAATAAGCCTTGTTATTTTTCACTTCGATGTCTTTCTTCCCATGCAAGTTGTCCTACCTAGAATACTATTCCTACCCTTCTACCTTTCTTTGCCTGCTTTGTCCCTATTTGTCTTTTATGGCTCAGCACAAATGTCTTCCCCTCTGCAAAGAGTTTCCTAATGTAGCTTTGTGCCAACTCTGTACCTTGTACCTCTGTTACTGTATTCATCTCACTTTTACGGATATTCTGTCTCCCCCATTAGACAATCCCAATAATTCAACAACTTCATTACGTTGTTAATGCTGTTAATAATTGTTGTTAATAAAACAACAATGTCATTAAGTACCTTTATGAATAGGCACTGAGCTGGATATAAAGAGTAGTATGATATGGCCCTTACCTTTAAGGAGCTCATAATGTTCTGGAAAAGGCAAGTTAGCAATCAATAAGAATAAGAGAATGTCATAAGAGCTGGAGTTGTAAAGGGACAGGTAAAATTGTCCAGGTGGTAAAGAACTCCCCATGCAGAGAAAGAAGCACATACAGAGGAGTGGAATGATAGCAGCCATGGAGAAGCTGTGAGTAGGGCAACCTAGCATGTCAGGTGATGTGTGGGACTAGAGGGGACAGACCACAAAAGGTATGGTGTGCTTAGAAAATTATCTGAACAATGTACCAAGGGCTATTGGGGAACCACTGAAGGGTCTGGGCTGGGGAGTAACATTGTCATTTTCACAAAGTAGAGTTTCACTCTCACTGCCATGAGAAAAATGGATTTGTATGGGAAAGATCAGGAGAGAAAGGACAATCAGCACTGCCTGGAGGGACATTTATTCGTGTAGCAATCACATGCTACACATGCACTCTGCTGTGTGCCGAGAGAGTTAACTCTGACCCAAGAGTCTGCAAATCTTCCAGATACTGGGTATATGGGTAACATGACAGAATGGGCTACTCAATGGCATAAAAACATTCATGACTTTACCGACAAAGTGTCAACTTACCAATTTTCCAGTAACGCTCTGACCACCTTCATTCAGCCAGAACCCAGGTACCATGGCTGAGAAATAAGGCCCCCAGACACCTGGCACAAAAATCGGGTCTTTGCTGATCTGGAAGGAAAGAGGCAAAGTATGTGAAAACATTGACTCTTAGGGCTAGAGGGAGCCTTATCTTCTCCCACTTGATGTTTCCATGACTGTAGAATTCAGCTTCTTACAGAATACGTTTTATAGTGGAGAAATCACTCTCTCCCAAGAAAGGCCACGATTCCTTTTTTTGGAAACCTTTATGATAGATTTAATGTCAAGGTAGCAAAAGTGATCATTTTGGAAGAAAACTGATAAGACATTTCCTTGCTGGCTTCCTCTCGAGGGCAGAGATTGCAAAAATGGTCCTCATTTTCTACCCTTCCTGTATCCACATCCTCTGCAATGAGACTTTGCAGCTCTCACATTGAGAGGTGGGTCTATCTCCATAATCCTTGAATCTAGGCCAGTCTTGTGACTTGTTTTTCCAAGAGAATGAGGCAGAAGTGACACTGGGCAGTTTTCCAAGCCTAGGTCTCAAGAGGACTGTGTGCTTCTATTCCTTCTCTTGTTCCTTCACCTTGGCCATGGGAACATGCTCAGGCTAGGCTATTGCAAGAAAGGACATATGTAGCAGAGCTGGGTCAGCTCGGTTCTTCCACGTGATGTCTCAGATATACGAGAGAGCCCAGGAAAGACCAGGAAATCTTCCTAGGTGACCAACAGCTGACTAGCCAAGATCATTAGAATCATCTAGCCAAACAATAGGCTTGTGAGCAAAAATAAATGTCTACTGTTTTATGTTACTAAGGTTTTATGGTTATCTGTTACGTAGCATTTTTATGGCAACAATAAAAGATATATTTCTTTCCTGCCTAGTTTCCAAACATTTACTAGCTACCTAATAGCATGCCCTTTCCCTCTATTGGGTGCTGGTGACACAGAGATGAATCAGAGTTCTTACCTTCCAGAAGCTCCAATCTAGTGGAGAAATATACAAATAAACTGACAAACAGAATACAGTGTGGTCCATGGGATGGTAAGACAAAATATAGAATGTAGATGTTCATGGGAAAGAGAAGAGTGCTAAAGACATATAAAAATTGAGGCCACCGTTTAGATATATACCTCTAGGCCAACTGCCCATAACCAAGTAGCCAAAACTTAAGTCATCCTGATTTCCCTGAATTGCTAGCTCTAATCATAAACAGAGTACGAAACATAACAAGTTTTATGTCCTTGTCAACATGATTTAATGAAATTAAAACGTAGGCTTTACATCCGTGTCAGCATGATTCAGTGAAATTTAACAAATCAGCTATAGACAAAGCAGTTTAAATAGCTCTGTTTGCCCTTAAAAAATGCCAATATATAACAACCAATCACAAAATAGGTCAAAAAGTACTTTATCCTTTATGCTTTATAAACTATGCTGTAACTGCTACAAGGTGAGCTTCTTACCACTTGGTTTGAAGTCTCACTAACTGCAATCTATACTTTCTGTATGATAATAAACTTTTAAATTTTCCCTAACTTATTCTGATTTTACTTTTGACAAGTGGAGTGGTACAGAGGTGGCTTCTTAAAGAAAGGGACATAAGCTTAGTTTAAAAGACTAGTAAGATTTAGCTGGATGAAGTGGAACAGGCATTCTAGTTAGAGGGAAAACTTGAACAAAATCACTTGAGTGAGAGACAGGTGCTCTCAGCAATCGAGATACTGCAATGGTTTTTTATGTAGCATACTGTGGCTGTCCCTTTAAGTGTAAGGAAGGTGTATAAAGAGATGACCCAGAACAGGTAGGGATAGACCACGTGTTCACTCATCTGCAATGGTTCGTGCTTCTCACCCATTCAGCAGAAACAGATGCTGAAGTCAGATTTATGGTTGTGGAAACGTTTAGCTAAAGGGTAAGAAAGAAAAGGGAGTTAGGTACACAGGGTCTATTCCATCAGGTCTTGAGGCTGGGCAGAGAATATATTCATTTATTCAACAAATCATTACCTAGCCCTTACTATTATGCTTGGTACTGTTCTAGGTCCTGGGGGTGGAGACATGAACTGAATATCCATCATTTCTGCCCTCATGAACTTTCTTTTCTAGCATTTCAGCATGGGGAAGACCTTTAGTTGTCTTATCCTCAACTATTCTGGTTCCCTTTTCACTAAACTAATGATTCCTCAAATCAGTAGGATTTCCAACCTCCGAATGGGAAGGGGGTGAGGGAAAGCAAAAAAAAAAAAGATATAACATTGTAAACTTTAAATTTTGTCAAATAAGGGCAATTTATTAAAAAGGGACATCTAACACCTAAAATAGGAAGAATAATGTCAGGGAAAAAAAGACTTCTACAAGAAAAGACAGTTTGGCTTATACTGACATATTCATTCATTTCTGTACTGGCTCAACAGACGTTTCCTCAGTTGCTGTCATGACCCAGGTCTGTGCCAGGCACAGAGATGAATGGTAAACAAAAAAGCACAGTCCCTGCCCTCAGAGAGCATCCTATATAGAGAGGGACACAGACAAGGGTGACCAATTACGCAGATTTGGTCAGGACTCTTCCAATTTTAGCGCTGAAAGTCTTCTGTTCTGGAAAACCCCTCATCCTCAGGCAAACTGGGACCATTGGTTACCCTAAGATAAACTTAAATCATTGCACAAATGTGTAATTACAAACTGAGAAATGAAGGAAGGAAAACCAATTAGCATTATGAGAACACACAAGTGAGGTACCTTATTTAGTCTAGGGGTCAGGGAAGGTGTCCCTGAGGAAGTGAGATGTGAATTAAGATGTAAAATTGCATAGAAATTATTCAGGTAGTTGAGTGTGTGTGTGTGTGTGTGTGTGTACGTGTGTGTATGACAGAGAGAGAGACAGACAGACAGACAATGGAGAAGTTCCAGCCACAAGGAACATATACTGTTACTTATTTTTGTCACTCTGCCTTTCTTTGCCCAGCGAAAATTTTATCAAGTGCCAATCCTAGAAACTTTTGTCCTAAATTGCATCCCAGAGCTTCCCTGGGATGAATAAGATAGTCCATATTCCTAACCACTTAGGACTCAGGGCTTGCTTGGACAGGCAGATGGGCACCCACCAAAGCCAAGGCATTTCTTTTTGTGCTTTGTACACCTTACTTTCCAGAACTCTTAGTTTCATTTCATAGACAAATCTTGGGGAGATTGTATAAGTGGTCTATGGCTAGTAAATGCTTGACCAAAGTGTGATTTAAATCAAAGCAGATGTTAACCTCAAACTCCACGATAATGCTTGTTTTTTCACTTGTATACATAAATTGCTTCAGAAGAATGCGCATCACTCCTCTTCCTTTCACCCCTAATCCCACAATTTGAGGATGTTACTGTGTCAACTGCAGCAGGACTTCACTAGAAGATCGTGGCTCTGCTGCTCAGAAATGTCAGGTGACGGCTTTGCTTAGTTCTGTCCAGGGAGAAAGTTTTGAGTTAACTCCTGTTTGTGCTCACTCATCTGGAATGGCACATGCTTCTCCTCAGACATCCTGCATAAATCAGGGAGCAAGAACATTTACAGTCACTCCCAACCCCTGTGCTCTTGAAGGAAACAGGTACTAGTTTGAGAGACAGAGAAACACAATGCACATTTGTGTATGAATGTGTTCTTTAATCTTTTTCAATAAACTTAAATATTTGGATTTTTTTGTGTGTGTGAAAACTCCTTCCATGCTGATGTCTGTCTTGGCTTGGAGATTGCCCTGTGACCCAAAAGGAGGGAGCCCTGTACCACACTGATGAGAGGTGTCCATATAGGATACTGACTTCCCAGTAATAATGGTGCAGTTGGCAGCAAGAAGAATAGCTAAGATTGGTTGCATAAAGGCCTTATTCTAAGCACATTCCAGGTATTAAATCACTTAATTCTCACAACAACCATAAGGTAAGATTCTATCATTATTCCCCTTGTACAGATGTGTAAATGGAGGCAGAGAGAGTTAAATAACATGTTCAACATTACAAAAACACAAAGCAGTTGGGCACCAGCCTCCACAGGTTCTATATTTGTTCTCTGTCAAATTATAGTCTCATTTTTAGGCTATCATTGCTTCTCTGAGTTCTTCATCTGTCTTTGAAGGGCCATGAGAGCCAGCACAGACTTACTCAAGTTGAACAAAACCTCCTGGCCTTGATGACAGGTAGGTTAAGGACTCTCCATTTCCAAAAGCCTTTTGCTAAGTTTTCCCTGATATATCTGTGAATAGTGGAGGAGAGAACTTGGGTTGAGAAAAGATTCATCTTGATTCTATTCCGGACTCTGCTGCACACTGGCCAGGTAACCTTACACAGGGTAGCCTTTCTGAGCCTCAGCTTCCTCAGTTCCAAAATGGGAGGAATGATATGAATATTGGAGGACTTTTGTGAAGATTAAATAAATTGTCACAAAATACAGTGTGTTATATGTTAAATACCAAATAAACATTAGCTCTCCTTGAAAGGAGGCACGTATGATGGTGACTGAACAACCACAGCCCAAAGTAATTGCGGCCATGCAAGGAGGTATCTAGATTCCCCCTTGATCTAATTTTAGTCAATATGGTTAATAATGAAGTAGAACATGATGTAGATGCTAAGCTTATATTTTCAGATGCTAACACATGGAAGGATGCTTATTATGGGACATGTCTAAATCAGGATTCAAAATTACTTCAAAGAACTAGAACACTAAGCAAAATTCAACAAGGAAACAGTTAAGATTTATTTAATCATATATAGTGAAAAATTTGCACTTAAAGGCTGCAAGGCTCAGAGTCATGAAGCTGTACCCGCATTCTGATTTCATGCGGGCTCAGTTTAAAGTTCTGCCTTTTACTTTAAATAAAAGATCATATGGTTTGAAGGGTGGGTATAGTTTTGTATCGATGGATCCTTCTGCCTGTGAAAAACTCAATTTTTAAAAAGCTATAGTTGGGAAAAATATCTCAGTAAAATGACCCTCTATATCATATAATATTAATATTAATAATTATTAACAATGCAAAAATAATAATATAGTAATTGCTAACAGTTATTTACAATAGCAATTGTGCATTTATCATCTGCCACAGAATCTTCTAGGTCCGTTACACATATTATCACATTTAACATCATGACAACTCAATGAGAGAGGCCTTCTTGTTATACTTACTTCACAGATGAGGAAATCTAGGCTATGGGAGGTCAAGTAGGGAGTAAAGAGAAGAGGAGGAATATCAGGATCCAAGTTAGGAACTACCAACTGATTTCCCTCACTACACCTCATTCCTTTCATCTATAAAATCAGTGGACTGGACCAGAGATGTTTAATATGTCTTTTGTCTTTGAGATTTTCTAAGATTCCATGAAGTCGAGTCATTCCACCCCAGCTGGTCAATCACAACTCTCCAGTGAGATATTGCAACACTGACTCTGCCCTCACGTGCCCTGGGACTTGTGGGATTGTCTTGGGCTGTCTCTTGGGGCTTCTCGAAGTCCTCACTTTGCTCTATTATCCCACTAATCTGTGGCCAAGAGTACTGCAGATTCTTTTGACTGTCAACTTCATGGGTTGTATTTAATGGCTACTACCTATAACATCTTATATTTGTTATGTAAATATTCAGCAAATATTTATTGGATGCACGCTAAGTTCAGACTGCTGTCTTAAACATGAAAAGGTATAGAAAGGTGGGCATCAGAGCCATGGAAAGGATGGAGTCCCTGTCCTCCTGACATGTATGATCCAGGGGGAGTTAGAATTCAGGATGGGCTGGGGGCTGATTCGTGTAACAAGGGACAGGTTCATTTGCATTCAGACTTAGAGTTACCCCAACAGTGTGTGGAATAAAACATCCTCAGCCTGTACACCAGCGGAAGACACAGGCACACAGAGGGGAAGCAAACTGCCCAGGATCACAAAGATCAGACCATAGAGCCTCTTCCTACGTGCTCCTGCCTTTCTTCATGCCCAAGCTGGCTCTGTGAGCTGATGCCATTGGCAGAGTTTCATCCAAGGCTGTGGGCCTGTCAGCTGAGTTTCCCTGCAGTGACAAAGCCCAGATGCCTGATCACACCTCTTTTGGGAGAGAGGACTGGGCTCAGAGCAGGGAGCGGCTCCAGCTCCCTTTGTTCTGCCTCCCCCACCCCGTCACCCCGAGGCTGGCCTAAGCCTCTGGCAGGGGCAGGAGGCAGGCTCCAGGCGCCAGCAGTCCTGGGAGGGAACAAGAGGTTTTGTTTTGAGTGCCTCCGGCCAGGTTGGGAAGTTTAGAGGGCAGCCGCAGGCATGTGTGGGACCCGGTATTTCCGTGGTGGTTCATCTCTCCCTCCAAATGGACTGTGCTATCATCTTACTGGAGAAAAACCATTTATACACATTCCAGCCAACTCTCAGATCACCACATAGTACAAAAAAGAACATAGGAAATTCTGTTTACGAATGGGGGCTCTCAGCATTCACCTCGATTTCTGCAGTTCGCAAGCTGAATGGTAAAGAGCTGTTAACATGCTTGCCTCTCCTATGAAACGGTGAGGGACCACATCTTATCTTAAAGGTGGTGAACATGGTTTAGTAACATGAGCATGGACTTTGGAGTCAGACAAACTTGAGAAATTTTGGTTAGGTCATTTACTGACCACGTGGCTTTGGGTCTCTCTGAGACTTGGTTTCCTCATCTGTAAATGGGGCTAATCTCATTGACCACAGAGCTGTGTGCAAGTCCTATGTGGAACAATGTGTGTAAAGATTCTAGGACATATAGCATACTCCCAACACATGCGAAACACCAGATAGCTTAATTCTACCCCTTTTGGGACAGTGGAAAGGTTTGGAGTCCAAAGACCTGGGCTCAGGTCCAGCCTCTACTCATTATCAGCTCTGTCTCTTTGAAAGGCTCTTTTCTTCCCCCTCTTGCATTCTCTTCCATGTTCATCTTACTCCCTACATCTCTTGGGGTCAGCTCATCCAGTCCTATGTCTGCACCGGCTGTTGAGTGCCAAATTTTTATGCCAAACTCAGTTGCTGCTCCTGAGTTCCATACAGGACCGGGATGGCTAGTGAGTACATCCAAATTAGAACTTGCCATCCTTCCTGCCAGGAATACTCTCGTTTTGAGGTCCCTGTTTCAGGAAACCATTCTTAACTTCCTGACTTGTTCATCTCTTTTATCTGCCTCACAGTAGTTCACTGTGTGAACTGTTTTTCAAACACAAGCCTTCCTGTTTCTCCTCATTGCCACTACATTATTCTACTCCTTCCTCGTTTCTTGCTTGGATTTCTGCAACAGCGATTCAACTGAATTAAACTGGTTTCCCTGACTCAAATATCGTCCTGCACCCTCTCAAGCTCCACGCAGAGAATCTTCCATACCTCCACCACAATGATCTTTCTAACACACAAACCTAGTTATATCATTTCCCTTATTTAAATCCTATAGAAGCTTCCCACGACATGAGACCTTTTCTGATCTGGCTTTTTACCTGTTTGGCCTAATCCCCTGGTATCATTTCCCAAATCTCAGCCCTCACCATTTTTTACTGCACCAAACCCATCACAGGCTAGGCTCCAGACTTACTGAATAACTCGACATCCCCCAAGTGTGCCATTTTCTTTCTCATCTATGAATCTTCAAAAATTCTCCTTCATAAATTCTTCTCTCTGACTAGAAGTCACTCCTCTCACCTTCCAATGGCTAACTTTGACATGTTCTTTTAAGATGCAGCTCAATATTATCTCCTCTGAGAAGTCTTCTATAAACCCTGACTTCGACACCAGTGCAGGGTTAGGTACTCCTGTCTGCATCTTCCCTTAACTCTGTACTTCCTGTATCATAGGCTGTCATAACACGTACTATGTGCGTAAGTGTACATCTCTATAAATACATATGTAATGTGTATTAATAGGTCATATGTATGTAATATATACTCTGCAAACTAAATCACTGCACAAATGCAGGACGTGGCTACTATTATCCTTAACATGACAATGACGCTGACGTTAAGAGTAATAATAGGATATAAAACACATCCAATAACCTGTAAGAGACACATGGTTAATTAAAGCTCAGGCTTGCCAGATTTTCCTCTCCTCTATTTGAAGGTTTCTGGAAGGTTAAGAGTCCTCAGGTAGAATCTGCCCTTACTAGAAACCCCCCACAAAACCCTTCACAGATGTCTCCTGGGCCTTAGCAGTTTTGGGGGGTGGGGCACAGCAAATAGCCCAAATAGCCCCCAAATTTGCATGAGGGGAGGCAGCCAAATGTTGCCTGTAATGTCCTGAATTATTTGCAAATTATTTTGGACTCCTTAAACCCTGAATTCCTCATTCTTTATCATTCTGAAATTCATATGTGATCACAATAGAAATTTAATCCATATGTTTCTCATTCATCTATACTCAGCGTACCCAAAGTTGCTTCACAAGAGAGACTGAATAGCCAAGAAAACTTTGAGGCCTTCCAAAAGTTTCCCCCAAATTTTCTCTCTCCTGGAGATAAGAAGCCACACTTGGCCTCCTATATACAAATGCCTGACTGGCCCCAGTGAGCTCAGTTGGCTTTCAGCTTTGAAAGTTCTGAGAGCTTTGTGGCTCCAAAGATATAAAATCATATCATGCATCTGTTTTACAACCCCAGCAATCCTGGTGGGTGAACAATACTGGTCTCTTCTATGGACGGTGGAAGGGAGGCAAGTGGGTGGGGCAGGGGAGGGAGCTAATGGGGAGGGGGAGTAGGAGCTTTGTCTGCACAGCGCTCATCGCAGGGCGTCTTGGCCCTGTTGCTCTGATGCCACATTGCAAGTTAGATCCTCCCAGTCAGAGCCATGCCTTCTATTTCTATCAGTCAAGCAGGGGTGGGGAACCTGCAGCCTTGGGGCCACGTGTGGCCCTGCAGATCTCCCAGTACGGCCCCTCCCTTTATTAAAAGGATTTGCTTTGTAAAATTTGGATTCAGTCAAAGATCCAGAAGGCCACGTGTGGCCCCAAGGCTGCTGGTCCCCACCCTTGCCTGGGGAGGAGTATACATAGTACTAATTAAGCAGTTTTCTAATATGGCCCTACCAATGCTCTTTTTTGATTCTAAATGGGCTCATAGGAAAAACAGCTCCCTCCTACAGATTTAGGGTTCAGTTAAAAGGATGCCTGGGGACAGTCTCCAGCCCCAGCGTGTCAGCAGGTATAGACAGGGCTGACACAGTCTTTCCCCTTGCCACAGCACATGGCTCCCTATGACAGTGTCTCTGCCACATCTTCTGAATTTTGACTGCTGAACTGTGGACGTTTTCTCCTCCTGCCCTGCTCCTGATCAGTTCCTGTTTCCCCTGTGACAGCCTTTTTCTTTGACACCAATGTCTGGCTTCATAGACATAGATTTTCTAGTTTAATGCTCAATGTCTTGTCTTAACTTGCTGTATGACTTTGGTATTTGGGGTCCTGATCTGAAAAGTGACACAAATAAGACCTCTCTTACAGATGTGTAAAGATTAAATGTGGCACAGTCTATTACTGGCCTTGGTACGGTGCCTGGTACATTCAGTGACCCAGGGAAATGTAGCCTGTATTAATATCATCACCTCCATACCAAGCCAAAGTGTATTTCTTATTTATGGATTGGAGTTGATCTGGGGGTTTAATTTTTAAAAAGTAAGACCTGATACCATCTTGACTAGAATTCTAAAGTAGGGTGCAAAGGTTGCCCTGGCTCTAGAGAAGAGACAGAGAGGGAAGAATCAACATGATCACTCTGATGGGCTAATTTCTATTTCTAAGACCTGTCACTAGAAGTAAGTACAATTGAGGCTTCATCCTGCTAACAGCATATTGTGTAAAGGCCAAGACAGCCTTGGCAGATTTATATCAGGGCATCTTTTAATAAAAGTCGGAATTTCTGTGGATATGCATCAGTCACTGCCTTTTGCAAGTTTTCACCAAAAGAACCCACTCTTTCTTCTCAGATTTAACTCAGAGGAATTCTGGGCATATCTATGACCTGAAGAGTCTTGATCTTTAAAACTCTTTCTCCATTTTTGGCCTACTAGAAGATGAGAAGGCTAAACTGGACAGGCAGGGAGAACTAAAAACTCCCCATAGACACTTGGGTAGCTCCCCTACTTGACTGTGAAAGTATTACAAACTGAGAAGTGTTTATCCAATATCAGCCAAGGTGATGAGGGTGAAGGAGTTGATCCCTCCATCTTCTCTGTGACAAACGGGATTGAGGAGGGCATTAAAAAACCATGACGGCTAGAGGGGAGGAGGGCAGGGGAAGAGAGATGGAGAGAGAAGGTATGAAAACCAACATTCCTTGGTTCCCTGAGATGTCACCAGGGACAGCACACAGTGGTGCACGAGCCAGCAGGTCCACAGCAGACAGAACTGATCACCACCCTCCTTCCTGCCACGTGGATTAGGTCTGAATCCTTCACAGACCTGGGTGCCAGGGAGCTACGGCAATTCGTGGAGTGAGCTGTGCGGGGAAAGGCGGGCCGCTGCCACACACATTCTTCCTCAGTCTTTCTCTAAGACACTTGGCAGGCCTGAGTCACACCCAGTTTTGACAGAAGAGGAAACTGAGCTTCAGAGATCAACTCAAATTCCTTCCTGGGCTCACAAAAAGGGGGGAATCAAGACTTAGACCCAAATCTGACTCAAGATCCCACACCCTTCCTAAGACACCTTTTTCTGTAGGAAAAAAGGTTGTAAAAGGAGAGGCAAGGACACAGCAGGCAGACTGCACCCTCTTCAACATTTGGTCTAGAGCCAACCCAGGCCCTTTTGTGCCCTGAATAGAATATGTCCCTCGGTAAATTCAAGAGAGGTAATGGGATTTTCCTACGTCAGAGAAAGAGAAAATTAAAAAATAAAAATCACACATTCCGGTGGTATCTTTTCCCTCTTCTCCACATTTAACAGCAGCTCTTTGAGAATGTTAAGTAAGCCTCATGTTAAACAAAAAAAGAAAATACTTAAAAATTGTTTCTCTATTTAATTGAGCTCTTAAAAAAAAAAAGAAATGGTTTGTTACACAGGCAAAGGGCACTAAAAAAGAAGAAATAGTGCTCAGAGGGAAAGTGGATCGGGGAGGGCTTAACCTCTGCCTGTACTCTATAAAAGATCATGCTAATATGTAAGGTATGTAAACACTGTAGAACAATCAGAAACAAATGAAACGATGGCTTCAGACTAACAGTATTCAGCTGTGGGCAATGGCCAGGAGGCAGCTTTTGTTATGAATAGATCATAACAAAATGCTTCGGATGCAAAGCAGGCTTGATTTTAACCCTTGGAATAGGCTATCTAGGGTATGAGAATGTATCTGGGGCCCATCTGGACTTCCTTAAAAGAAAAGAAAAAGGAAGAAAACCAACTATCTGTGAAATATATGACATGATGTAGGACAGGGTTACAGTCCTATGAGAGTGGCTTAAGCAGAGACTGTGTGTTATTAATCTGCAATGTGTTTAGCTCACAAAGTAACCAGTGACAATTAACAATTGCCCTTATTTTTTTAATAAAGACATTGCAAATGAACGCGGGGCCGGGGGCGGGGGAGTGAGAGAAGGCAACTAACATCTGCCAAGTAGCTACCACGTGCTGTTTGTTCACACACATTCTCCTCTATAGTCTTCAGGATGATCCTGCCATTTCCTTCAGTTTGCAGATAAAGAAACCGTGGCTCAGGGAAGGTCAAAGCCTTACTCATTGTCATACAGGTACCAAGTGGCAGAATGGGGACTTGATCTTGGTCTGTCTGACTCCAAAGGCCATGTTGTTCCTTTTATCCGCTTTCAGCTACTTGGGGAACACGAAACTCAAATGAACATAAGGGAGTCAGTGGACACAGCCCTTCCCCTTCTCAGATGGTTTAGCTTTTGCTGTGAGTTTACAGAAAGGGGCCCATCAGTTCTTGCAAGGTAAGGGCACTGCCCAAGGGTACTCTCACTGAGCAAACCAAACCTCATTTCTGAAGATCAGGGCACTCCCCTTCCTCTCTCTCCACTCACCATGCAGCAATCAGAGAGAAGATAAAATGAAACTGGCTACCAGAGTCAGTGTGGCCTCCGGGATGTGTGAATTCCGGCAGAACCCTCTGTGCGTTGATACCTCTGTGTGCGGTGTGGGCTTGTTTGCCATTGGCCTGGCAATTTGAGAATTTGGCTCTCACCTGCAGACAGATGTCAGAGTCAGGAGTAAGAGCTATTTTTTCACTTCACTGGCCTGCTCTCCTAGGGTGGTGACTGAGCACTCAGCCTTGGAGGGAGGAAGCACCCTGTGTGCCTCCATATAGGGGGTACAGAGAAGGGAATGCTGGTTACTGGGGCCCGGAGGCTGGTGAGACCACTTCCTTGGGTGACTGGTGCCATGAGGAACAGCATTTGGGTTCACCCAGGTCAGGAATCACAGTGCCATGCAGCAAGTTATGAGACCCTCTTGAATTTGGCTTCTTCCCATGTAAAAGACAGACAATATTCACCTTTCAGGATGTCTGGGAAAATTAGAGGCAACGTTAGAGGAACCCCTGCACATTGCCTGCACAAAGTAAATAATCAACAAGTGAGAGCTGATTATTTAACTTTCTGTACTGTTATTTTTTTAAGCTAGGAAATGTTTAATCTACATTTTTCTAAGGTCAGAGTACAGACTAGTCTGGTTAATCCTGGTAAGATACAAACAACGAAGGTGCTGGTAGAGGGGAGGGAATGGCTGGAGACGCAGTAGGTTTGGGTGGAAGAAATCTGGGTCTCATTTTTCATGCTGGACCATGAGGATTGTTGGGGTCTCAAATTGTGTCCCTAGTGCTTTGATGGTAAAAAGATATCCAATGTTTACACTTGAGGCATTTGTGTTAATTAATGCCCTGCACTCATCTGTCAATAGTTTACACAAGAGTTGCCTCCTAAGGTTGAAGGGCTATGAACTGAGATCTTGTATGCAAAGCCCCAGGCTTGGTTTCAGACACAGACCAGGTGTCTATTAGACACCTGGGGTAGGAGAGTAGGGGCCAGGAAGCATCTGGGGCCCTTGAAAATCAAGATTATCTAGAACAGAGACCGCTTCACACACTCCTTCAGCAAACGTTTAACTGAGCACCTATTATGTGTCAGGCCCTGGGGAAACAGAGGAAAAAGATACTGTCTTTGTCCTAGTTTTCAATGTAGCTGGGTATCTGACAATTAATCCAAAAATGGCAAGATATTCTGATGAGCACTTCAGTAAAGGTATAAGTTCCAGTGTGATGACAGCTTGAAGAAGGCATCATGATTTGGCTGGAATGTAGACTACACTGTAATAATAACACAAATCACACAAATATTGGATTGGCATGTGTGTGATCAAAAGACTGTTAGTGGCTTTATTTGCACTATCTTATTTAATTTTTACAAGTGAGATAGATATCTTTATCCACATTTTACAGATGAGGGGACTAAAGCTTAGAGAGATTACATAACTTGCCCAAGGTCAGGCAGCCATGGAGCAGATGTGAAAATAAAATGTCAAACCTATGCGTGGAAGGGCAGGCAGTGGTCAGATCCTGAAGCACCTTTCATGACGTGGGAATTTTTTTCTCGAAGTCATTGGGAAAATGATCCTCATTTATGTTTTGGTTGCTTTGTAGCTAAAAGTCCACAAACCCACTGCTGGGCCTCTCAAGCGTGCATTCAGGATCACCAGACTGAACTTGCATGGTGGTTCATTTCGGCTTGCCTTGATCTGCAACCGAATGCTAATCGTCTGTTCTACTGCCCAATGGTTCTTGTGGTCACGGCTACGTAAGTATACCACAAAGAGCCAGGCCCTCCCTGGCCCTCTGGAGCCTCTGAGCTCCAGATCAGCATCATGTCATGTCAGTATGTGTGGTTTCTTCTATTTTGTTACGTCAGCAACTCCACACAGAGGAAAAGAGGCTTTGCCTCAAATACTTTCTCTAGAAAATCCTTCTCTGCCTTATCTCATTTTATCCATCTACTCTTCCCCAAAACCCTCTCTCCACCACCTTCTGCCCATGCTTTGAATGTCCTAAATGTGCTAATTTGATCCTGGCCTTGTAAACCATCTGACCAGCCCAAGCACAAAAGCTAACACATAAGTAGTGAGCCTTGGACGCTTCAAAGGGGCAAGGGGCAGCTGTCAGCTGCTACAGACCTGCTTCTGCCCTGGACCCTCATCTCTTATCTCTCTCTCATTTATGGCATGTCTTGTCTTGAGAGCCTGCATTTGAATTTAGGTTTCCAAATCCTGACTCTCCTACATGCCTTTGGCTTAGATGTGCTCTACTGGCTCTCCTGGCTCTGGGGGTCTTGGTGAGGATGCCCACCCAGAGCTGAGAGTTAGACTGAGATCAGGGAACCAGCCTAGTACCCACACCCTACAGTGGGGTTTCTGCATACTGCACAAGGGGTTCCCCATGAAACTTTCCCTCCTCCCAGCCCACACCAATGTTTCTAAGATGTCCCCATACAATAGGGTTTCCAGATAGCTTTCATGATCACTAGTTCAACCAATCCTTGAGATACACCCAGAAAATAGGAAAAAGTCTCATTTTTTTTAGATGAAGAGAAGAGACTCTGAAAAGCCAAGTGAATCACTCAAGGTTACCTAGCTTGAAAGTGTCAGTGTCAAAAATAAGACCCTTGTTTTTTATTTCTAAGACCAGCAAGCTTTCTGTTGATGTAATTTTGATAAGGAATATATATGATTTCAGAGAAGTCATAATTGCCCTTATATTTCCCCAATGCCATCATCCTACCGGTCTCCTGTCGGATGATATACCAAAGAGAACCACATTCATTTAGTTTAAAGATTTGATTCTGGTAAGAAGAAAAATGTGGTATAGGGATACTTTCCACAGTTAGTTACACCATAACATAAAAGGATCTGAAGGCACATGTTTGTCCTTAGTGGCTGTGAGCAGACACTAGGAGATCATCAGCATGGGGCGAGGAGGCTCTCGTTCATTTCCTACGACAGATCTTCCTGCAGATGTTCTTGGTGCGGCGCAGGGACAGCACCCAAGCATTCGAGACACCAGTACGTATCTGTGGCATTAGGGAATGGTGTGCTCCACTGGATCCTCAAGCACAGCCTTTAAGGTACCAAAAAAAGATAAGCCTTCAACACACCACATCTCCCACATTTGCCCCACTTCAGACCGGAATCCAGGTTGGCTTTCAGTAAATTTCAGTGAATTTAATCCTTGTAGTGACCCTAAAACTCATTGCCAACCATGAGTTATAGATGAAAGAGAGCACGTAATTTATCCAGTTAGTAAGCAGCAGACCTGTCTTTGAACTCAAATCACTTGAAGCCAAATTCTGTGTAAAAATTTACTGAAAGCCAACTTTGTGTGAGAGGCTGAATGAGGCCCCCACGATCCAGAAATGAATGGTCCATAACACCTGCCCTCAAGGAATTCACAGCCGCATGATCAAGGAAGACATAAGCCAGGTAACTAACTAAACAAACACAGGGGAACACGCGCCTTGAAAGAGCTATGTGCCATGCAAGCACATTGATACTCCACCTAACCTAGTCTGAAAGCTTCTAGGAGGAGGGTCTGAGCTAAGGTGTGAAGGCTAAGTACGAGTTAGGAGAAGGAGTGCAGGCAGAGGCTAAGGAAGCAGAGAGTACAGTGTGTTCTACCCCACAGCTGAAGGACAGAGAATGTGGGGGGAAACACCAGGCTGGAGACGTCCACACAGGCCATCGTACAGGGGATTATCAGAATTGCTAAAGATTTAAAAGCAATCACTGTAGGGGCAATGGAAAGGAGTTGAATAACATGATTCCAACTGTTAGGAGAGATGCTGGCCAAGGCCTTTTCCTCTCTGGCACTTGATTTTGTCATCTGACATGAGAGTATTGACTTGGAAGATCTTTAAAGTCCCTTTTGGGTCTCCCATTCTGACAGTTCATCAAATGGATGATCACAATTATAGAAATATTTTTCATGTTGTTATAGAGTTGGTAGTTAAACATAATAAACAGGTACCTGAAAGATCACTTAAGCTCTTATAAAGGAAACAGAACACAAAATTTACCTTCAAGTGACTTGAGTCCAGGGACAAGTCTGCTACTTATTAGCTGGGTAAGTCACTTATGTATTCTCTCTCATTTATAACTCCGGGATAACAACGCATTTTAGGGTCACTATGAGGATGAAAGAACACCAAATATTTAAAAGTACCTGGCCTATAGCAGTTACTCAACAGGTTTCCAGTGACTTTATTAATTGGACAGGGCAGACTGGAGCTCAATATATTCTTTCAATTCTTATTATGTGTCTTCTACATGCCAGGCCTTAGGTATGTAGAGATAAATAAGCCACAGTCCTCTGAAGCTCAAGGTCTGGTGGCAGAGACACACAATTTACAAATTTTTAGAAAATAAAAGGTGATAAATGCAACAACAGACATATAAATAAAGCGCTACCCTAAGAAGGAAGATGAGACGATTTTGCCTGAGGGCATGGGAGGAGGCTTGGGCACAGCTATAGTGAAGTGCTCTTTGAGCTTGTGTCCAACCAGCAAGCTGTTTAGGACACTATTCAGTATACCTCCCTCCACAGAAGGTGTGAGGTGGTCTGATCCCAGGTCCAATTTTGTCCAATAAAGAAGTTATCAGGAAGGGATCCTGATGAAAGTCCTACAAATGGGCCATACAAATGGCCTCTAGGAAAAAACATGGGGAGGAAGTAAAAAAAGAAAATGAGAAAAAGCATTAGTTCATCTGTACACTTTTCATTTTTCTAAGTTCTGTCATGGAATATCACTGCCTTCTCAGCGGTAAAAAGCTAATGTGGATCTTTGCAGGGAGGCACGGAGCTAGGGTGACTGGTCGGCCTCCTCTCTCAGACCAGCTCGGGGAGGGTATAAGATGACTTTATATGCTCTAGAACCCAAAGTTATTTCCCCTATGTGTAAATTAGAGGAAAAGTTTACTGAACTCATTATTGACAGCCACCACCATTTAGCTTTGTAATATAAACGGTCAGGGCATTTCTACCATTACACAGGCCCAGCCCCCTTTCTTTTTTTTTTTTTTTTTTGGAGACAGAGTCTCACTCTGTTGCCCAGGCTAGAGTGCCGTGGCATCAGCCTAGCTTACAGCAACCTCAAACTCCTGGACTCCAGCGATCCTTCTGCCTCAGCCTCCCGAGTAGCTGGGACTACAGGCATGTGCCACCATGCCCGGCTAATTTTTTCTATATATATTTTTAGTTGGCCAATTAATTTCTTTCTATTTTTAGTAGAGATGGGGTCTCGCTCTTGCTCAGGCTGGTTCCGACCTAGAGCGATCCGCCCACCTCGGCCTCCCAAAGTGCTAGGATTACTCCAGCCCCCTTTCTATAGTCACAGCAAAGTCTTCTCAGTGGAAGAAACAGGCTTTTTCCTTAATCAGGAAATGGAAGATGCTTGAAGAAAATGACTGACATATGATAGGTACTTGGGACTTTTTTTACGACGAAGGAGTAGGAGAAAGAGAAGGAGAAGGGAAAATACATGTGGTAGGACTGGGGAATTGAAAATTCTAGATTTAGGATTCATACTACTGTATGGAGTTCAAAGACAGCAACTTTACAATTCTATAGCATGAGAAGGACCTGCGGTTGCTGGGTTAGTCATCTCTGAAACCTAAACATCAAGAAAGAATGCGAGCCTAAGAGGCAGTACAATGTGGTGGTTAAGGGCACAAACTTGATTAAAGTGAAATATAACCAAAAGCTATGAGTTCTGGGGAAGGAGAAATTAAATCCGACTCCAGCAGCATCACATAGGAGGTGGTATGGAATTGGAGGCTCAAAGGATGCACAGGATTTCGGCTGGCCCCGCTGGGGCTGCGGTGTAAGAAAGAGGGTAAGGAGAAGCTTTCCTGCCTGAAGCAACAGCACGTGGAAAGGCTGAAGCAAGTTAGGAAGCTGCCCTCCATTCAAGAACCATCTCTAAGAGTCTACTGGATGCAACGCGTTGTTCTAGGGGCTGGAGGTATAGCCGTTAAAAACACAAGTCCCACCTTCATGGAACCTATCCTCTGGCGGAGAATGGGGTCATAAAAATAAATGAATATTCAAGTAAAAGATGTCAGCCGGTGGTAATGCTGTGTAGAAAAATGAAGCAGGATAAAGAGGTTAAGCAGTGAGTGGGGGCAAGTGTTGTTATTGTAATACAGGTGGTCTGGGTATACTTAATGAGAAGGCTACGTGAAAGCAGAGACTGAAGGGAGTGAGGGAGTGAAGCATGCAGCTGGGGGTGATACTGGCAGAGAGAGAAGAGAGAGTACAAAGGCCCTGCGGCAGGGGCGTCCTTGCTACTGCATCTGAACGGCAGAGAATCAAGGCAGCAGGAGTAGACACGGAGAAAGGGAAAGGAGGGGAGTGCAGAAAGGTGAGAGGGTCAGGTCTTGTATTTTTAAGGATGTTGGCTTTAATTCTCAGTGAAATGGGAAACCACTGAAGGGTTTTGAGCAGAGGCATGGCATAACCTGAATTATGTTTTCAAGTGGCCACTCTGGCTGCTGTGCTGAGAAGAAACTGTAGGGGACAAGGGTACAAATGGGGAGACCAATCAGGAGACTGTCCCAAGGAACCAGGGGAGGGGACACAGTCCCTCAGATCAGAGGGTCCAGGGTGGTTGGACTCCGCCGGTAGAACTGATAGTATTTACTGATGGATTGGAGCAGAAAGTGAGATAAAGAGAGGGCCCAAGAGTGTTTTCAAGGTCTTTTGACTTGGGCAACTGCAAAGACAGAATTGTTCTTTAATGTTCTAGGACAATGGGAGCAGGATATTTCAAGGGTGCTGAGAGGAATCAGGAATTAAGCTTTTGACATGTTAAATTTTAGGTGTCTATTAGAAACCCAAGAAGAAATGTTGAGTAGGTGATCAGATATAGTAGTCCAGATGGCGGGGGAGAGGTCAGGCTGGAGATATATATCTGCAGGTCACAGTCTATAGATGGTCTTTTAAAGCTATGAGTCCCAGTGAGGTCGCTGAAAAAGTGAGGATAAATGTGGGAACAGGAGGGTGGGATATGGGGTCAAGAGAGATTTTTTTCCCCTCCCTTGCTCTCTCCCTCCTATTCTTTCACAGGGAGCTTCTGCAGCAAGTTGTAGTCTCATATGATTACATAGAGAAGAGATCTCTCCCCATAGGGAAGGGAGGATGGCCAGAACCTTGCATATGTCCCAGTTTATGGAAGGACTTGTACAGTTTTAGGTGTATAGGAAACAACAGTTTTATTCTCTATTCCTTGTTAAATTTGTTCCATGAACTGTTCTTTCTCATTCCTGGGATGACATTCCAGGTTTATTCATAAGTATTCCTATACTCTTAAATAATAAAATGTCCTCGGGCCACCTTCAAGCACTAAATATGTACCCTACATTGTAATAATCAAACCTCTTGCCTTGGCTAATTGAAAATTATCCTTCCTGCAGCTACATCTTATTTCAGGTTCAGAGCATACCTGGCGAAGGGAGCCTACTGGCTTCTCTTCTCTTTACGTGTTCCACTTTTTCCTCTGCTGGCCAGCTGGCTGCTGCTCCGGGTTCCTCCACACAGGGGGACAAGGGACGGGGTGCCTAGGGAAGGTGTTACCTGACTAATATGGCCATGATCTTGCTTCAGTACGTCCTCAGGGGGTGGTGCATGTCCACCACCAACTCTCTCATTATGTGCTGTTGCTGATTCACTGCCACGTCCCCACTGGGGACCGCCTGGCTCTGGAGTAGTACATTTCATGCTGACTGTCTCCTCCTCCTGTGCTCTGCTTTCCCTTTCCGGCCCATCCTTCAGGTGGTTTACACTTCTCTACTGGGATCCTACTGTTCCCTTAGTTTGTTTTTGGATGGGGTCCCTTTTAAGGCATCTATCCCCAGCTGGCTCCATTGTGTCTGACTCCCACACACCTGTTCCCTAACATCAGTGGATATGCATCCTGTTCCCAAAGTAGCTCTTGCTTTTTGCTTTACTATCTCATATACATCAGTCAACCTTGGCCTCTTTCCTTAGTCCTGACCTCTGACTTCTTTCAGTTTTATTTTATATGCTCAGGGTAGCTTTGAACACAAATTTTATAATCTTTTAGCAAGCCCTGTATAGGTGGTCTAGACTTTGGGGCCTCTTCAAAACCTCCAAGGTAGGAAGAGCCCTAGCGGAAGATCCTGTTACATGTAGCTGGAGCCTACAGTATACACGGTGGGAGAGGAGGTGAATAAGCTGGCTATGGCTAGGTAAGTTAACTTTTATTCTCTAGGCAACGGGGAGTCATCAAAAGCTTCTGAATAGAGTTCTAAGTCAGCAAAATGTAATCAATTTCTGGACACTGAACATTCTAATATTGAGTGTTACTCAAATAACTTATTAAATGAAATGCCTTTTGAAATGGGAAGTACACATACAATTAGAGCCATCATAAAGTATTTAAAACTGCTAAGATATTCTTCCCTGTTCATTTTATAATAAGCAACCTCTCTCCCTTATTCACTGATAAATCTATATACAGCCTTACTCGGGCATTCAACACTGTCATTTTGCAGGTAAACTTTAAGTTTACCACTATACCCAGCCCATCTCCAATTTAATACAGGAATTCTGAACCCTCCTAAGGCAATTCTTCATGAGTACTTTTGTCTTCATTCAGGAAAATCACTTTCAATACTCCATGGACAACACATATAAACTGAAAGACAGTGGCATGAGATGAATGGCCAACTTTTAGGAGAAAATGAAATAAGCAATTATTCCATTAAAGAGAGCAGTATTTTATTTTTGTCCTGATTAAATCATCTTTAACCACCTGGCTTCAGTTCAGATAAAGTTCAGAATCTTTAGGGGCAAAGTCTATTAGCTGGCAGCAGACTGCTCTGTGATTGACTCATTCATTTATTCTTTCACATGTCAGATGACTCGCTGGCTGTGCCAGGTGTTGGAGGAAGGTGAGAATGGCAGCACAGTGAGCTCAACTCCTTGAATAATGAATACGGAAAACAGCGAGATTTTTGGCTCACTTTAAAAAAGAACTTTCTAGCTTTCATACATTCAACAAATATTTATTAAGTACCTTCCATTCATTCATTCAATAGACATTGAAAGGCTAAGTCCCAGGCACTGCGCTAGACACTGGGAAAACAATAGTGAGTCAACAGTCTCTGCCCTCGAGCTTAAAGTCTAGGGACAGAGCACCCTGGCCATGGAATGACACTATCAAATAAAATAATCCTTAGGGGATATTCAAGCACATACTATTGACCATTTGTCCTGAATGCTTTAGAAGATCATTTCATCAATTGCATAAAGGAGATATATATATATATATACACACACACATACATATATATCTCATATATATATGGATCCATATATATCTCAAACATCTCCAGCAAATATACTCATTAGAGAAATTTTACATACATTCCCTTTAAGATTAGAAACCAGATGAGAATGCTTTTTATCAGCACAACTGTTCAAGATAATACTGAAGGCTCTGGCAAACACAATAGACAAAAATTAACAACAACAACAACAAAAAGACAGAAGGAAGGGAAGAGAGAGATAAAATTTATAGATGATATAGTGTCTTAGATATAGCTCATACTGCCCCTTGGTTTGGACCAGTCTTTTCTTAACCAAAATATCACAGATTTCACTGCCTTAAGCCTTTGCTGACCATCCAAACCATGTACGAGCACAAAGCTCTCTAGTTTAAAAAAATCACTGTGAAAGAGATCATGCAAGCAAAGCATGTATAACACATGTACATTTTAAAACTAATAATGAGTTTAGCAAGATTAGTAGATATAAGAGTAATTTTTTTTTAAAAAAAGAAGGAAATCCTGTCATTTGCAACAACATGAAAGAATCTGTAGAACATTATGCTAAGTGAAATAAACCAGGCATAGAGAGACAAATACTGCATAATCTCACTTATATGTGGAATCTAAATAAGTCAAACTCATAGAAGTAGAGAGTCACCAGGGGTGGGATGGGGTAGGTATTTGGGGAGATGTTGGTCAAAGTGTACAAAGTTTTAGTTAGACAGGAGGAGTAAGTTCTGGAGATCTATTCTATGGCATGGTGAGTACAATTAATAAAAATGTTATATTTGAAAATTACTAAGAGAGTAGATTTTAAATGTTCTCATCACAAAAAAATAAGTATATGAGGTGACAGATATGTTAATTGGCTTGATTTAATCATTTCACAATATATACATATATCAAAACTCACAGGGAACCTCATAAATATATCTAATTTTTATTTGTCAATTAAAAATAAATACATGATTAAAAAAGAGAAATTAACATATAGTTTGGAAAAGCCACAAAAGATAATTCTCATTCTTAGGTACCTATACTAAACATAATTAACATTGATTTCAGTATATTAACATTTGGAAGCAGATTTGACACGTGTGAAACTTTTCTTCCTTTTATTGGAAATCCCACAGGTATTATTTATTTTACATTAATAAATAATGAATTTATATAAGAAATAAAATATATTTCTCTACTCTACCAATAACCCATAGGAAATATAGAAAACTAGATACAATTCATAAAAGCAATTAAAAATCACTATATAGGAATTTAATTTCTTTATCTGTGCTCCTCCACATTGGAGTGTAGAAATACTTTACATTTCCCAAATAAACTAATATTTTATTTCTATTTACTTTAAAGATATATTTATATGTCACTTCTTTCCATAAAGGTTATGGTAGGTTGAATAGGCCTCCAAAACATACCCATGTCCAAATCCCTGGAACCCATGAATGTTACCTTATATGGCAAAAAAAAAAAAAAAGGACTTATAAATGTGATTAAGAATCTTGAGATGAAGAGATAATCCTGGATTATCCTGGTGGACACTAAATGCAGTAAGAGCTGTCCTTACATGAGAGAGGCAGAGGCAGATATTACTACAGACAAGGAGAAGGCTATGTGGTCACAGAAGTCAAGGTTGGAGTGATGTAGCCACAAGTCAAGGGAATGCCAGCAACCACCAGAAGGCAAAGAACAGAATTTCCCCTAGAACCTTGAGAGGGAACATGGCCCTCTTGACAGTTGATCTCGGCTTAAAGAAACTGATTTTTATGAATATTATGCAAGATTTTTGACAGGAAAATAAAAAGAGAAAGTGGTTTGTTCCTTTTGTGATTAAACTATGGCATGGGTAGTAGCATTCTAGATATAAAGGGAATGTAGGTAAAAATCCTAAAAATATAAAACATAAAATTTTTATAGCAAAGAGAATTGAGGGAGAGTAGATATAAAAACCATTGTATTAGATTATGTAAGACAGCCATGTTTCATTATGAAAATTAAATATTTTCAATATTTTTATTTTATTTTATTTTTTATTTCAGGATATTATAGGGGTACAAACATTTTACTTATAAGATAGCTCTAGAATGATAATAACTACATTATTAATTCTGAAAATTATAAAGCAGCTTAGATTTTAGGATTTTAATGAGTGGTTTTATATTGTAAAAAAAGAAAAGAAAGAAAGAAACTAATTTGGGACTTCTAGACTCCAAGATCATAAGAAAATAAATGTGGGTTGTTTTAAGTCACCAAGTTTGTGGTAGTTTGGTATAGCAGCTGCCATGGGAAACTAATACAAGAGTTTGAGATATTTTATACCCCACCAAATACACACACGCAGAAAGAGTAGTGAATGAATAGAAGCTGCAATCCAAGACTAATGAAAAGAATGAAAATATGCTAAACAAAAGGCTCAACATTCTAGATTGAGTGTTAAATTTCAACTAGGAGCTTCCTGGCTTCCAGGGCCAGAAGAAAAATGTGATCAGTTGCATAGCTTTTATTTCTGGAAAGAAGAAATATCTGCCAGTTCAGATAAAACAATACTTTTCCAAACAGTGAATTCTAAAACAAATTATCAAGTGAGAATTTATATTTATACAATGAATGGCACATTAACTCCTCAGCATGGTAACAGCAAATATAGGAATGACCTTCACATGGCTATTTCTTTTTTTCTGTTATTTTTAAACTTTTTATTCAAAAATGATTTCAGACTTACAGAAAGGTTACAAAAATAGTACAAAGAATTCCTGTATACCCTTCACCCAGACTCTCCCAGTGTTTTTCATGAGCATTCTGTCCAAATATACATATATATATACACACACACGTATGTAATTTTTCTGAACTATTTGAGTGTAATGTTCTTTTATTCCTAAATACGTCAATGTGTATTTTATAAAAAACAAGGATATTCTCTTACGTAAGCATAATACAATTATCCTATCAGAAAATAAACATTGATACAATTCTGTTATCTAACCTGCAGATCTTATTAAAATTTCTTCATTAAATGTCCTTCGTAGTAAAAGTAAAAAAAAAAAAAAAGTTTTTCTAGTCTAGGATTCAATTCAGTCTGACACATGACCTTCAGTTGGCATGTCTCTTTATTCTCATTGACTCTGGAACCTTCCTTCAATCTTTCTTTTGTGACCTTGGCATTTAAGAGTAGAGGCAAGTTATTTTGTGGAATCTTCCTCAATTTGGGTTTCCCTCAATTTCCTCATGATTAGATTCATGCTAGGCATTTTTGGCAGGATTACAACTGAAGGAATATTGGGTCCACATGGCTACTTCTTGAGAAGACTTTTGATAAGAGCAAAGGACAAAATATTTAAAACATTTAACATGAAAACAGCGTAAACGAAAAAACTGTCTCCCCTGCGGGGCCAGTCTGTCCAGGGGATGCCTTCAGCCTGCTGCTCTTTCTCCAGAGAGCTCTGCTCACGGGGCAGCAGGCTCACTGCATAAGTTTGGGTGAGACACTCAAGAAGCCTCCGTTGCACTCACCCTGCAACCTCAGTGGTTTTCATGCCAAAAAAAGTGCTACTGATTTTATCTTCTAAACATCTTTCAAATATATTGATTTCTCTCCATCTTTCCCACTATAACCCAAGACAAGCTACCGTGATATCATCTCTCTCCCACACTCCCAATCTCCTACCTGGTCTCCTAGCATCCCTCTGACCTCTCTCCAATCTGTTCTCCAAACTGCAATTATTTCGATCCTTTATAAATCCAATTACGATAGCCACTGTACTTAAAACCTTTCAGCTTCTCTTAGATAAAAGACCAAAATCCTTTGTAAGGCTTACAAACCCAGCACATCTGCCCCTTTCTGTTTCTCTAGCCTTAATTTATACCACTCTTCCCTCCTGCCCCACACCAAGCTGCCAATTTCCCTCCCAGTATCCTGCTGTATTACTCTCTTCCTGGACCACTTGTCTCTCGATCACTGCCTTGCACAACCCTCCTCTCTCTTCACTAGACTCTTTGCTTAGTTACCTAATCCAAATCCCTCAGCTCAAACAGCACTGCCTTATACAAGCCTTCCCAACCACCCAAACTATATGTCACTTGGCTCTATCCACTCATGATCGGTCCTCTGCTTTATAGCACTTATATATCACACATACAGAGCAGTGTATAAAACATATTTGAACATTTTAAAGACTGATGAGTACTCATGTATCCATCACCAGTAAATGCCACCGTCCCAAAACCCTTCCTGAAGGCATCTCTCTACCTCAACAATCAGAGCTCCCAAGCCATGTAATCCTTTGGTGTCCTAACATTTGTGGCAATTATCCCCTGCTTGTCTTTCTAGATTGTGCCTTTGTAGGAATTTGTAGTGTATTGTATCTTTTGCCTTTTCTGAATTTTCTATAAATGAAATCATCCTGTATGTATTTCTTTCATGTCCCATTTTTCACTTAAAATTATTTGATTTGTCTATGTTGTCATACATAGCTGTAGTTCTTTCATTTTAAGCTTGTCTACCACTGTACAGATATATTATAATTTAGTTATTCATGCAATTATTGATGGAAATTTGAGTTGACTCAAATTTGAGTCTATTATGAAATATAATGCTATAAATACTCTTGGACTTGTCTCTGGATACTTACTGGTAGTACACAGGACAATGGTTTTTTACAAGTTTTTACCTAGGAATAGAAACGGTAGAGTGCAAGCACATGTATATTCAAACTTATCACACAATACTTCACTGTTTTCCAAAGCGATTGCCCAATTTATACTTGTACCAGGAGTGTATGAAAGCAAAGCACTTATCGAGGTCTGCAATTATATATGTTTGTGATTGTTTGCTTGGTATCCATTTCCTCACTAGATTGTAAAGTCTATGTCTACTTCTGCTCACCATTTTCACTCCAGTGCCTGCCTGGCACATAGTAGATGCTCTAAACAATTGGCTGAATAAAAGAAGACACTCTGATAAGAAAGCTGAAATATTTTGGATGCAAACACAGGTCTGACTTCAAAACCCATGTATTTTCTACCACACTACATTTTCCTTATCTCAAAATGGTGATGATCATTTGTATCCTATTTATTACTTCCCAATGTAATAGTAGTAATCAAATGAGATTACAGATATCAATGTAAGGAACATGGAGTACATATTAAGCATCACCAATATTCCACTACTATGCACTTGGACCCAAAGGTCCACAGATGGGGCATATGAAAGATGGTTGTCAATGGCAAGTGCTTTATGAATGTGGATTAAGATTACTTTGTGGAGGAAGATGGAGGTTTCAAATATCACTGCAGGGAAAACCAGGGAGACCAATTAATGCTTTCAAGTCTCAACTGCACCTGTGTCCCAAGTTATTCAACAGCACAAACAAAAGAAGCTCACTCCAAGTCCTGATCAGAAAAAACATTTTAAAATGCTTTTACCCAGGTGGCATCATCTTTTATCTATGCCCGTGCTCAAGGAAGGGTTGGGCAGAGAGCTGGATTAAATACCACACTTCTGCTCAGCACTGTGGGTACAGAAGTTAATTCTGACTTCCTCTTTACCCTGAAAGACCTCAGGTCTTTGTGGTTTCCTGTTGCGCCCTGGTATGTCTGTACTTGGTTTCTGGGTTTGTCTGCACGGAGCTGCAAACGGGGTCTCTCACTGTTTCATTCCATCCTGCTTTTGATGAGAAAATAAGAATTCCACAATCTAATTGTCAGCAGATTCTACCACATCCTCTGTTCAAGGCATGACTTCTTAGCATATCTGTACCTAAGTCTACCAAGAGACACCTTAGGTGAAAGGATGGAGATTCAAGGGACCCCTGTGGTGTCTCACACCTGGAAGGGATTAGCTGACTCACCAACTTGTTTTCCTTCATTTTACATTTATTTACTTCACTCTTACATTCATCAAGTGTAAATGCAGAGTACTGTCTATGTACAAGGTGCTCTGCTAGGCACTGAGGAAATGATGATGGAAAGATATAATTGCTACTCTGAAGGAGCTCAAAGTAGTTTTTCTGAAAGTGTTCCTTCCATTAGAATCACCTGGGCACATGTTAAAATTACAGATTATTTACCCCTCCCGGCAAGAATTACTGAATCACACCCTGTGAGAGTGGGGACTGAGGAATTACATTTTTTAAGGAGTTCCCCAGGTACATTTTATGCACATTAATTGAAAGTGTCTGGAGCTCAATGGAGCTCAGTGAGAAATTACAGTCACAATGGGGATTAATGACACAGAACCCTGAGCTCTTCCTGGATGAACCAGACTTTCACCAGCTGTAGGATCCTTCAATTTGAGTAGATGAAGATGAACCAAGGATTGTAGGATTGCGGTGGAAATGCTCAGATACGTATATATCATCAGCTATGGGGCATTGGACAAATCACTTAGTGTCTTTGAGCCTCATTTTAAAAAAGAAAATGAGACCTGCTCTGACTGCCTCAAATTCCATAAGGCATTTTGTAATCTGGACAGTTTACATGTGTAAACTCTAAAGCACCAAGAAAAAGTTAGTGGTTTTTTGATGATTACAAAAACTTTCCTAAGCAAAGAAATCATTGAGCCAAGCCCTAAGGTTTCTCTTAAGCAGTCAGAACTACCCCATCTCTCTTAATCATCTCAAGTTTTGCTTGCGAGGGCCTCCTTCTCTTAAGTATCATAGCTGTTATGTGGTTCCTTCCAGGAGCCAGCAGCTTTTTCCAAAAGCAGAGCTTAAAATTGGATGCAGCCTGGGAAGGATAGCAGGATATACTTCTGGTACCATGCTAAGACATTCAAGGAATAAATATAACAGACCACACACTAGCCTGTAATCTCCCTGACCTCAATTCCATCATCCCTTAGATGGAGAAATGTATTCGAGTGAGCCATTTTATGTGAATTCCCTCTAAGAATGTTTATTTTATATTTAATCTAAAAATAGCAGTAGTATCCTTTATTCTGGTCTAAAACATGGTTACTACCTCTTTTTCTTTCTTATACAGCTGTGATTTTTGTCCATTCAATGATTCAATAATTATCCTTACTTATTTGTTGTAAGGATTAGAAATTCTGTATAGACTGTCTAGCAGAGAAACTGGAACATGGTGTTTAATAAATCCTAGCTATCATTATTTGTAAGTATAAATGTGTTCCTTGCTCATCCTTGAACTGTTGTCCCCAACGAGTCCCTCTTCCTACACACCATGCAAAAACTTGAACAGGTTTTTCCTTTTTGAGTATTTCTTTTTCTTTTTTAGTCTAAATTTTACATCCTTGGATTTGTGATTTGATGTTTACTATCTATTTCACTGAGGATGCAAATTATTAGTTATCTATTACCATATCTCTCAGGGTTAAATTGACTATAAACTATATGTCGAATACCTACTATATGCCCTAGAGGTAGGGCACTGACGTAAAAATTTCCCCAACTGCTCAAGGAGTTCAGACTTTTGGAGAAGACAGAGAATGATCAATGTCACACTAGAGCGGTGCATAAAGAGCTATGAAGGCCCACAAGAGGCAGTGGCTACTGAACGTGGTGGAGGAAGGAAAGAGGACCTCCGGGAGGTGACATCTGAATTAGAACTTTGGGGAAGATACACGCTAAGGATAGCGTAGTGATTAGGAACACAGGCTCTGGCATCTCCATACTTTGGTTCAACCTCAGCTCCACCTCTCCTAGCTCTGTGACCTCTCCAAGCCTCAGTTTCCTCATCTGAACACTGGAGGTCATAATACAATGAGAACCACCTCATAGAGTTTGCTGGGAGAAACAGACAACATAGTAAATGCTCCATAAGTGTGAGTTATAGTGATGACGATTATAGTGATGATGTTACTCAACAGATAGAGAGATGTGGCCATTCTAGGCAGAGAAAACAACATGCCCAAAGGCTATACAAATGAGAGACTAAAGACTTTTTTTAAAAAGAGCAAGTACAAGTCTAGTATACTTCTTCAATCTAAAGCATTCCAAATGACAAAAGTGTTTTCATGATTAATTTGATAGTAAAATCTGATCTGAACAGATCAAGACATTTAAAGCCTATTTAACCTGCTTGGCATGAATATTCACAAAGTCTTGCCATGTAAATACTAACATGTATGATTATGGGTGCTGCCCCAGCCCCACTGGCAGTGTTATGCAATATCTTGAATGTATACAGTATTAACTCTCTAAAATTTGGTCATTTCGTATCTCAACCACATGTGGCACCATGGAATTCAAAGAAGGGTATGTGGACGCACCTGTCAGAACACAGGATGAATGGTGAGGGGCAGCAGAAGATGGTGCCAGAGGCCGGCAGGGGCTAGATCATGCGAGATCTCCTATGCCCAGCTAGCATTCAAGAGACTTGCCAAAAAATTTTTATCAGGAGAGTGAAGCCATTAGATTTAGTATTGAGAACCATCTTCACTGTGAGTCTATTGGGGTGGATAGGTCTATGCAAATTGGTATCCTGCATGAATACATACATAAAATGAATATACATATTCAAAATGTATTTCAAATCTATATATGTATTTTTATGTGTGTGTGTATATAATTGACCACTCTCTCTGTGGACTCTCCTTCTTTTTCATTGGCCATTTCCCTAATTGCAAAGAACCTGAGCCCTGTCTTCTAAGATTATGTCAAATCTCTTAGCTGAAGGTTTTATGAAACCCTGAGGAAAATCCAGTTAATTTCATCATGTAGACAGATGATGGGAGTGTAAGTCATGGAGGCCCTGTGACTGGTGTATATCAAGTAGCACCTGGGCAGCGATCATTCAAAAGCATCCTCCAGTTAAATATTTCCTCAACCAACAGAATTATGGCTTTGTCTGGCTCCACGCAATGCTATAAAATGACTGGATGAAAAGTCCAAACACAAACTTGGCAATTGGATGTTGTTGATAGTTCTCAATCAGCTTCATATTTTTGCTTTTGGCCCGCTTCAATTCAGTGGGCAACTCAGTTCCTGCATGGCTGTACTTGTGTGACTGAACTGACCAGTGCTGTGTGTCATGTGGGAAGGGGCAGTTAATCGAGGAAAGGACCTACAACCTGACCAAAGACTGGACAGTTTACGTGCTGTATCGCCCTTTCACTCCACAGCCTGTCACTCAACGAAAAAAAGGAAATCAAACTGATACAGCATGATTTGATCTTCAACTAACCTTAATGGTGACTACCTGGTATTTTTCTGTCTGTCCTTATACCCAGGTATCCATCCAACATTTACTGGACACCTACAGTGTGTCAGGTATTATGCTAAGTGCTAGTAAATGGAAATGTGCTGTTTTGTGATAACCTTCTCTTACTTCCCTAAGTAATAAAGACCACATGCTGGTATCATTCCATAGCATAACCTAAAAGATGGGCAGTAAATCTTCCTCTTTTTTGAGCATCACTAAACTCGGTTCTCTATAAATTTTAAAAATATATAGCAGAGGATGGTTGTGAGTTGGATGGTTTATGAGTTATCTTTCAATAAAAAAAAGTTTTAAAAACCTATGTGACAAGTGTTGTAGTAATTTCCACTTAGGACTTAAGACTTTAGCTCTTTTTGAATTGGATATATCCCAAATTCGTAAGAACATAGCCAAAATTTCTATTCAATTAGCCCGTTTGAACTTTTTTTTCCCCTTATGTGTAGTAGGGAGCCACTGATGGTTCATTAGGAAGGGACTTTCAATCTCATTCCTTCAGTGTTGATTGCGTAGAAAACTTCTCATTGGTTATTCTTGGATCTTTGGTCTCTTATTTCTCCTGAGGCTCTAACCATTGGTTAAGCGGAAGAGTAGAAACTACCCCAAACTTCTGATGGCCCTTGGGGCAAAAAATATGAAAATTTAAATAACATATGAAAAAAGAGGCACTTGGAACACAAAAAGAGAGTGGGAGAGGGGGTGAAAAAATAAGGGAAAGGCAAAAATACTAAAACCTCAAAACTAAATGTCTGTAGAACTCAATGAGCTCATGCACACACAGGCACTTGGCACAGAACCCGATACTTAGTGAGGGAGTGAGGGCTCCAGCACGGCCATCTTCATCATCCACTTCTTCCACAGGGAACCCTCGGCAGCCACGTCAGAATCACCCACACAGTAGATGAGTGGTAAATAGGAAAAGGAAAAAAAACATATATCAATGTGGTTTTCATCCTGCTCTTCCAAACGAATACAAAAGCCTGTTCAAGAGCTGGGAAGTCAGCGCATGTCTTCGAACTGCCAAGTTCAGCACTTGACCACAGCACAGCAGGGAAACGGGAGATTAAATAACGAGTCTCACAAAGACTCACTTCCCAGGGGATGATGGTGACAAGTGACGCTGTTTACTTTTATTGTTATTATTAGGCTGGTGGCCTCTTGAAAGGCAGTGATTTGGAAGACGGGGAAGAAGGGAAAATGAGAGCACTGTGGTCTAGCTGCCATCAGCCCTAACTCTGCAGTTCTCGTCAGGCTTTGGAAAAGATCTGCCTTGTGATCACTCCACCTCATTCCCACAAAACACAAGTGCGTATGGCCAGCCCATCCCTCAACCTGCGTCCGTCTCCTCCTTCTGCTAAGAGTTGAAACCATGAGCTCTGGAATCCAATTGCCTCAGAACCCATCTACAGGACTTACTAGCTATGTGGTCTTGGGTAAGCAGTTTGTGTTTCAGAGCCTCAGTTTCAGTCCCCATTAATTGATGGGATAATTCTGGTAACTGTATAAGGTTACTATTAGGAGGGTTAAAAAAAGCCAAATATCTTAGACCATGATAAGCATGTAATAAATATTAGCCGTTATTGTCATTGCTGCTAATTTTCCTCCCAAGGCAGTCCTCTAGGACTTTCCACTCTAATATACACCCCACCCCCACCATGCCCCTGGGAGGAGAACTTGATCTTCTCCCACCGCAGCTTCTCAGGAAGGAGCTGAAATACAGGTGCCAGGTGTTTTTCCTCTACTTCCTCTACCCTTCTTCCAGGCAGGCTGCAGCCTCCTGTGGAAAGCTGGGCTCAGGCCAGTTGACAGGGAGACTCTCGCCAGAGGCTTCTGTTCCTGACCTTCTGAGGCGCCTCTGTTCACCTGACTTTGCTGCGTTCCTGGTAGACTTCCAGAATCATGGGACAGACATCCCTGCCCAGCTTTTATAGGAATGGAATGGCTGGATCACACGGAGGCATAACTTTTTCAGAAACTGCTAAACTATTTTCTAAAGTGGTTGCACCATTTCCCATTCATGCCAGCAGAGTGTGAGGGTTCCAGGCCCCACATTCTCCACAACTTCAGCCCAGTGAGTGTGCAGTGGAGTCACCGTGGTTTTCACTTGCACGTCCCTTATGATTAATAACGTCGAGCATTGTCTTCTCCTCTAATGACTGGATCCTGTCCAGTGCCCCACGGTCCTGGGTGAAATCTGCTCCCCATTCTGGCCCAGGCCACACCCTTTGCTCTTGGGGAACTTTCTCCTCACACGGTCTGAGGAAGCTGTAGAGTACCTTTACAGACATTACCCAAGGCACACAGCTCTGACAACGTGGCATGGTCTGAGGGTGGCTTTTCTCCGGTTAGAGCCCAAAGACACTAAGGTCACAGGCTCCCTAACTCTGTTCTTAACAGATCAGGCTACAGAACCAGTCAACCTAAGTGAGTCCTGAAGAGCCCAGTGGGAGATCATTTTCTCCTCCCAAAGGCACAGGGTGGTACATGAGGGCAGGGGATGGGGATGAGGATGGAAAGTTCTAGAGGACTGTCTTAGTTGAGGAAAGGAGAGAGCAGAGAGTGGCTGGTTTCTCATCCAGGTCCCACTGAAGTAAAATGTCAGTGAAAATCTTACTTCCCAGAGTGGCCTGATTTCCCTGGTGAGGTGGGGTGGGAAATAGAGTCACAGCACCTCAGACATGGGGAGCTTCTCACAGTCAGTTGGGCCTCGCTCAGCAGAGGTAGGTGACTGATGACAGCCCTGCTGCATCAGGAAGGAGTGAGAAAAGACTTGGGGAGAATCAAAGTGTTTGTATACTTCCCCAGGGAGGAAAAGCAACCCAGCTGTGCAGTCACTAAGCACCTACTGTGTGCCCGGCACTAAGCCAGACAGGATGGGCCAAGAGGAGGCTCAGGAAACATGGACCTACTAAGCAAGTCAGCTTCATCTGAGATATAAATCGGTACCATTAAAACACAAGTAATACCACTTATTAGTCTGTGCTAAGGCCAAAAGAGGAGAATAAAATATGTCACAGTAGCTAGAGAATTTGAGTGAGAAGGCAAAAGGTCAAAACTAATATTTATTGATCACCTACTATATACTATTTTTAAAATGAGAACTAGATAATTTTTCTAGTTATACTTAGAATAGCGCCTGGAATATAGTAAGCACTGTATAAGTGATTGCAGATACTATTATCATTGTTGTTATTTTTTTTCTGTTTTTTTAAAGTTTTATTGAGCTATAATTAGCATTCAATAAACTGCATATATTTAAAATGTCTGACTTGGTAAGTTTTGATAGCGAGTGAAGACATTACAACTATCAAGATAAACACGTCCATTATCCCCAACCTTTCCTTGTGCCCCTTTGCAATCCTATTCTCCTGCCCTCATTCTGCCTACTCCCCTATTCCAGGCAACTGATCTGTTTTCTGCCACTATATAGGAGTTTGCATTTTCTAGAATTTTACATGATGGAACTACACAATTTTTACTCTTTTTTGTTTGTCTTCTATCACTCAGCATAATTATTTTGTGACTAACCCATGTTATATCTTATATTAGTAGTTCATTCCCTTTTATTGCTTAGTAGTATTCTATTACAATGATATACCAAGAGTCTATCTATTCACTGCTGATAGACATCTGTTTCTAGTGTTGGACTATTATAAACAAAGCTGCCCGAACATACCTGTACACATTTTTGTATGGACATATGCTTTTATAAGAGTGGGATGGCTGGACCACATGGCAGGTGTACGTTAACTCTGTAAGAAACTGCTAACCTGTCTTCCAAAATTGTTGCACCGTCCTGCATTCCTACCAGTGGTGTATGAGAGTTGTAGTTCCCCACATCTTCACAACTTTAGCTATTCTAAAAAAGCTGTGCTGAAGATCTCACTGTGATTTCAATTTCCCTCATGACTAATGATGTTGAGCATCATCTCAGGTACTTATCATTCAAATCTTTCCTTTGGCAAAATGTACATTCAAACATTTGCCCGTTTTCACCCATATTTCAATTTAGTCTGTTCTTTCTCTCCTCCAGGCCTTTGAGAGAAGTTATTCAACTGAGGGGAAGAGCAAAGACTCTGGGGTCAGTCCTCTAGAGGGCTCAAATGAGTGTCCCCTTCTTGCACATTGCATGACCCACTTAACCACTCTTGCCTCAGTTTCCTCACTTGTAAAATGGGGGACCATAATAGTGCCTCATTCATAGGCTTGCTGAGCTGATTTAGTATTTAGTAGGTTCTTGGTAGATGGTAGGCATTCCATAGATGGTGGCTGCTGGCAGTGTTGCCTGTCTCCTCATAATGACTGAAGCTGGGGTGCTGGTGCCTGGGGCCAGGGATGTTAATCATACTCAGTCCAGCACAATGATTCTAGAATGTTTCTCAAATGACAGCCGAAACAGACTACCATGAGCTTCCTGAGGGCGTGGTCTGCCTCTCATAGTTCACTGAACATCAACCCTCTCCTTGCCAAATCAATGCCTAGCATACAGCTTGTTTTCAATGCATGTGGCTGCTGGGTCCCTGGCTAACCTCAAAACACAGAGTGTGCTGAGAATGCTGGTTCCTAGAGCGCGGAACACAGCAGGTCCTGTAAAGGAAGAGGGAGCAGGGCACTTCATGAACAGCACCCCAGTGCTTTCACTAGCAGGTGTAACAGTGGTCTACTTGTACCATATGGACTCCCTTCCCACTCCAACCCTCTCAATGACCTCTGCCAATGTCACCTGTTAAAGAGACCAAGACAAAGGAGCTGGTCCCACTTGCCCACTCTCTTCTTAGCTTATCAACTCAAGGCACAGGGCTGTTCTCTCTCCCTGTGGTGCACTCCCAATGGGCTTGCACATCCCCACATCCCACCTAGGCTTCACGGGAAGTCAGCTGTGTGGTTTTGTGGACATAGTAGAGAAAAACAAAGTAGAGAGGAGTGAGGAGAGGGCCTAGTACCTGAAACGGGGCTGGCTAGAACAGTGTCTTGGTTGGGGGCAGGGAAACCATGATCTTGCAAATATCACTTCCTACAGGCAAACTTCCTTGTCTACTTTATAAAGACTTGCTATGGCCCCTTCTCCACATCCCCCCTGCACTCCCACCATGCATTTACTGTAGTAACTGCCATCTCGTACTGTAGCTATCTCCTTTTTTGTCTGTCTTTCTCAATGTGCGTGAGCTCCCTGAAGGCAGGCATGACGTTATATCCTATTAAAGACCCTTAGCACTTAGCCAGGCAAATATGAGAAAATGTTTTCTTAATGAGTGAATAATTAATGAATGCTTTTTAAAAAATAAACTTGTAAAATTTTAGAATCGTTTTAGAAGGTAGAAAAGTTGTAAACACAGTACAGGGAGTTCTCACATGTCCACGTTCAGTAGTCTCCCTATCACTAACATCTCATATAAGGTGTATATGTCACAACTAATGAATGATGCTGATATCATGAATTAAAGTCCATACCTTATTCAGACATCCTTGGTTTT
The DNA here is from genome assembly GCA_008086735.1 of Cheirogaleus medius. Lineage (NCBI taxonomy): Eukaryota > Metazoa > Chordata > Mammalia > Primates > Cheirogaleidae > Cheirogaleus > Cheirogaleus medius. The sequence continues at coordinate 42,315,070 of VBSM01000529.1, read as the reverse complement.
TACCTAATGGCCTTTTCTGTTCCAGGATCCCATGCAGGATGCCACATTACATTTGGTTGTCACGTCTCTTTAGGCTCCTCTTGGCTGTGATAGTTTCTCATGTATTTTTGTGACCTTGACAGTTTTGAGAAGCACTAGTCAGGTATTTTGTAGAATATCCCTTAACTAAGATTTGTCTGGATGTTTCTCTGATGATTAGACTGGGTATAAGTTTTTGGGAATAAGACGACAAAATGCCAACCCATCACACTGTAACAATGGTACATAATATCAACATGACTTACCACTGTTGACGTTGACCTTGTTCACCAGGTCAGTGCAGTGTTTGTCATATTTCTCCAATGCAAAATTACTCCTTCCATACCGTAATCTCTAGAAGGAAGTCACTATATGCAACCCACACATTACAAGTGGAAAGTTATGTTCCACTTCCTTGATGGTGGAATATTTACATAAATTATTTTGCACAGGAGATTTGTCTCTTCTGATTATTTATTTAATCGCTTATTTATGTCAGCACATACTCATGGATATTTATGTTACACTTTGGGTTAAAATCCAATAATATTTTATTTTATGGCTTAAATTAGTCCAATGTTGACCACTGGGAAACCTCCCTCAGGCAGTCCCTCTGACATATTCTCACCATTTATTCATTTATTTATTTACTATTTCCTAACTTTCTGGCACTATAGGACACTCCAGGCTCATCTTGTATATTTCCTCCTCCAATCCTAAAATCAACCATTTCTCCAAGGAGTCCTGGTTCTTTTTATTGGATAACAATATTAGAAACCAAGATCTGAGCACTAAATGTGCTGGTAACAACTAGCTCCTGGGGTGTCCTTGTTTCTAGGCCATCTCAGCTGACAAAGCTAAGAAATACATGTATGTTTATTAACTTGTATGCATACACGTATTCATAACTATTTCTACACGTATCCACCTGAATCCACATTAAGCTAAACATGAGTGCATACTGATGTCTCTATTTCTAACCCATAACCACATGGATTCTTCTAGCCTTAATGAATCATTTTTTTAAAATAACAATACCACATTTGGTATTTTGTGCCAAGCCATTGATAAAAATTACCTAATTTAATCCTGAACACAATTTTATGGGTAAATACTATTGCTCACATGTAGCAGATGAAGAAACTGAGGCGCTGAAAGATGAAGTATCTTACCTAAATGCACATGGTAAGTCGTAAGGCCAACGTCTGAGCCCATGTCTTTGAGACTCCACATCTATTCAGAAACTGGGAACCACCATCTCTACATTCATTTACACTGAGAAAACTTCAGTTCTGAGCGATTTAAGGTGCAGATGTGTTTCCCAGCTCTCATCAAACCTTACCTCCTTAATACTCCTCATGACCTCGACTCCCCAGGGTCCTCTCTCCACCTGAGATGCTCACTGGAAGGAAGACAAGTTGCCACGCTGCAACCCAACTTGACAGCCCAAGAAAAGGTGTGCAGGAGCAATGGCAAGGATCAGCTCCAGCTCACCCCATGACTTTTCAACCTCTGGCTAACCCCTGCTGTGTATTATCTAGGGTTTTGGGACTTGGTAATAATTAACTCTGAACAAGCAGCTCTGCTTTCGTGGAGTTAAAAAAAGAACAGCATTTTTTTCCCCTTGTTAATTAAATCATCCACAAAGAAGATAAATGTGTAGCCCACAATTGTATCTTCTAAAATATCAAAGGCCTTATTAGTATGTCTTATGTTCAACCTCAGCCTTTTTCTCCAGATTCCTGAAAGTAACAGAAAGCCCGAGGGAGGAAGCTTCTAAGTGTTTACCAATATTCACTTGCTTGGTCATTCATTCATTAACTTTTTTTTGAGTGATCTAGAAAGAGTCAACCTGGATCAAGCACAAAATATTCCCTGGAATTTTGTCTCAATTAACATACTGAATTGCAAACATCAGAAGTGAGTGAGCAGACAGGAAGAAAGAGAATCCTTTAGGTCACGTTGAAAACTACTTTTTGAAAAGTCCACAGCCTGCTTTGGTCCCTGTGTTCTGTTCAGTGAATTTTTCCTGACAGTGGTGGTTTTATTTGCCAGAACCACAACAAAGGGGGTCCTTGAGTTTCCCTGGGAGTGTTTCCTCAGACCTGCACCTCTCCTAGACCTCACAAAGGTGTTATTGTCTCTGAGCTCCCAGCACCTGAGGGACATCAAAGGCACTAGCCGATGGGGCATGCCCACAGTCTCGCCCTGTGACATAACATTAAAGCTGATGATTAATCCCCTTGGCCCAGAAGGTCCCTTCCCACTCCCAAGTACAAAGCAGGCTGGGGGTGAGGACTTTATTTCCAGCACAACGTGACCATAATAAACAGGCATTTTCTGGCCCTCATTCATGACAACCAACTGCAGCTGCCCATCAAACTCCTTAAAGTCCAAACAGTTGCTTCATGTGAGCCATTTCCATCACTAGGAAAGTTTAGTAAGAATCCCCACCACTTCTGAGTGTTTTCTATGCACTAGGTAATACATATACAATGCACGTCACCCAACAACGCTGCAAGACGGGCATTATTACCCCTGATTTGATGGATGAAGAATCTGAGGCTCAGAGAGGTTAAGTAGCTCACCCAGGTTACAGGACCAAGAAGTGCACAAGCAGATGTTCAGACCTGCCTCTCTGCATGATGCAAAAGCCCATGCTCTCTCCATTCCTCTCTGGGTACGTTATAGGCATGCACAATACAGTGAGGCATTGACGGATATGAGCTTTAGAATCAGAGCTAGATTTGAATTATTTGCTCCAGAACTTTCATATCTTTGTGAACGTGGGAAAATTACTAGATTTTTCTATGCTTCAGTTTCCTAATTTGTAAAATGGATATGGTAGGAAAAGCCAGTATCATCCCCATTTAAGAGACAGTAAGACTGAGAAGCAGGGCAGCACAGAGCCACTTACATTGATTTAGATTCACGTCTACTCAGAAATCTGAATTGAGTGGGATAAAAATGCCTGAAATTCAGACTTCACAGGATAAGCCAGATTGGACGTGTCCCTGTAAAAATCAGAGATGACTTGAATAGATTTAAATCAGTATTCAATGAAGACATGCTAACTAGCCAAGGAAAATCAAGGCTGGCTCCCTGTTTGGGCACCTCCCACTAATGGAGGTTTAGGTCTCTGTAGATCTCCCGCTCCGGTGACACCTAAGCCTTACAGCAGGGCTGCTGAGCAGAAGAAATGTGCTGCGACTGTTGAAGTTAGACAAGTTCCATTTAAGACTCTGCTCAGCATCCAGAGAAACAAACAAAAGGAAATCTATTTCCTTAAAGCCTAGCACAAATGTCACCTCGGGAAGACTTCTCTGGCTCTGGGCCCTCCCAGGCAGAATTGGTCAGTCTCCTTTCTGTTCCACAACCGTGCTAGTGCAAACCCTTGAGCAAACCAAGAGCAAACCCTTGTGCCAACCATACTGAAACACTCTGTATCCCTCATTTAACCCTCACAGCACAGGTGTTATCACTCTCCACATTTTGCAGATGAGGCATTTGAGGCCCAGAGAGTTTAAGTGCCTTGCCCAAGGGCCCATACTTAGGGAGCAGAGGAAGCAGGATTAGAAACCCATTGGGCTGACTCCACCCTCTCTACGAAATGGGATGTCGTGTGTGAGAATACCTCACACAATGCCCAGCACATAACACATGCTCAGTATCAGGAGTTCAATCTGAATTTACATTGTGAGGCCTATTATAATACACTGTAATATCTGTTATAACTCTATCTTATCAATGGAGGGCATATATCATCCTTATATCCCAGGGGTTTAGCATTGCCCAAACACAAGAGCAAGAATCAGTAAATAAGTAAATGTATTAATATTTACTCAACCAAAATATCTACTGGTACAAAAGACTCAGTGGTCCCTGCAGTTACTACATGGTTTCACATTGCACATCATTTCTTCCATAGCTGCGCTGACTCTGCCCTGGGCTGTATCCCACTGTAATCTCTGCTCATCTCCCCACTGCTCCCCCACTCTCCCCTCTATTTTACTCATCTGGGAAAAATCCAAGGAGTCGTCGATCTAAGTTTAACAGAGTAATGACTTTTAAATAAAAATATGGTAGAAATGGGTACTTATCGGAATGGAATGCTTTCAGACTCATGCATTTAAAGAAGATATAAATTTTAGGGCAGGCACTAAATTTTAACTGCAATCTTGGAGAAAGCCTTTCCACTAATTCATGGAGAAAAATTAACAAAGTGAAAATTGCTTATCAGTGTTCTTTTGAAGTCATGATATGCAGCCTAATTCTATAGATCATCAGGATGCTCCCAGGGAGATGGATTTATATTGATTGAGAGAGAACTCAGCGGTCATGGAAAACAGACACCCCTTTGCAGAAAAGACCCAGCTACCCATTAGGGACACACCAGGCTGGGAGCACTAGGCTTTGCCATCTTTGGGTCTGACTGATTTCACCCCTGAAGCCTGGGAACTCTGGCCAGGGTGATGTCAAAGGCAGACTCAACCCTTTCACACTTTTTAAGAATTTGGCCCTTGGAAAAAGATCCAACAAATGCAAGCAAGGCTACTGGAGGGAGGGCTGGGCTTCTGCTGGACAGAGTAGAGGGGCAGACAGGGAAGAGAGGAAGGAAGCGGAGATAGTGAAGTAGCCAGCAGCTCACCCTCTGCGTGGGGTGGCCTTGCCTTTGTGCCTGGCGGACTCACCCCCATGTGACAAGAAGATGTTCCACAGATGACAGCCAGCCGTGACGTCACTGGCTGTCCCTCGCAGACGAGGCCGCGCCCTCTCACATCTGCCCCAATCACTCCTGTAGGAAAGGAAAACAAAACAAAATCTTCTTTAAAAAATAAAAAAAAGAAAGGAAAGCTAAAAACAAACATAATTATTTTTTAATAGTCAAACAACATGGAAGAAGAGTCCCATGTGTAGGCCAGTCTCAAATGGAAACTTAAAGCGCCTGCTTGCCTGTCATGGGAAAACTAGAAAACCTGCTCTGTTTTTGCTTTATTCTGGTCAGTGCATGGCATCCAACGTTGAAATAACTATAGTAACTATAATTATCACAATAAAAGCAGCGGCTATCAATTATTTTGTAGCTCCCTAAATACCAGGCGCTATACTATTTACATGGATGGTCTCATTTTATATTAACACTATAGAGGAGATGTTATTAATGCCACAGACATCAGAGGAGAAACTGAGGTCTGCAGAGGTTAAGTGACTTGCCCAAGGCCACACTGCTAGCAAGGAGCAGAGCTGCATGGAATCTGGATTAACACATCCCATCTCAATCTGAAAGATGGCAAAAGTGAAGGAACTACTTGATGACTGAATCTTTTTGGCATCTCTAGGTCACCATCCTTACTACTACTTATTACGAAACTCCAAGTGTGGAGGAAAGGGTGACTGAGAGTGGGTTACTGTAAAAGTAGCCACATAGCAGAGTTTCTCATTAATGGTAGAAACCCTGGCTTCTCCACACAGACTGTATTCCTCAATGCTTGCTGGGCAAGTTACAAAAGTGATGAGAGAGCTAGGAAGACCATTTAGAGCTTGGAGTTGACTTTCATTTATTCAAATACCCAACAAGCACTTTCTATGCACAATATACCAGGTAGGATGTGGGAGCTGCAAACATGTAGAACTATAACAAGAGGCGGCAGGTGGAAAGTGCCTGGGCAGGGCACAGAGACTGGGATGCAGGAGAGAACTGCTCCTGCCGACCTCGCCAGCTCCAGTGCAATGCCCCTTCTGCGTTCAATCTCCAACGCCTGATGATCTTCCCAACTCAAGACCTTTGCATCTGCTCTTCTTTCTGCCTGGAATGCCATTCCCCAACCTCTCTGCCAGGCCAACCCCTATTTATTCCTGACTCGAATGTTACTTCCTCAGAAAGAGCTGTCAAATGGTCTCATGCACTGGACTTCCCTGGCATAAAAAATACTGGTAATTTTGCAACATCACATGTCGTCTGCCTCCCCTTCTATGATAAAAGCTGCAAGAAGCTGACACTATCTTACCCACAGGCGTAGCAGCTCAGAAGCTACCACAGTTGCTAGCTTGGGGCAGGAAGTGAGAGTATGAATGCTTGGGGATGCAAGGGTAAGGAAGACAAGTTCCAGCTCCCAGGGTGGTCACAGCCTGGTAGCAGGAAGAGAGAGCCCTAAAAAATGGAGCATTCAATGCAGGGGATCAGTATAGGACAGGAGGAACCACAAGGGCCACAAGGGCAGCTGACCGAACTACAGGGGTTCAGGCAGGTTTCCTGATGAGTTCAGTCTATACTGAGTTCTGCAGGAGGTAGCCAGGTACACGGCAGAGTGGGAGTGTCTCATTAGGCCATGAATCCCCAGATATTGAAGGCACTGGCTGCTGAGCTGCAGGACTTTCTAAAACGTGGGAAAGGGGCCATAGCCAGGTTTCTTACAACGTTCTAGGCTTTTCCAACAGCTTTCTAGGATTTTCCATTGCTTTTTCCAAATTCTACCTTCTAGGGCACAGCAACTTGTGAACCTCTGCTATTGTTCAGAGGCCCAGCAGCAGGGGGAAGTCAGACTCTTTCAAACTTTCTGTGTGGCTTACTGCAGTAGTCAGAGCCCAGCCACCAGGCAACAGAAGCCTGAGACTTGAGTCTGCAAGAGTCTTTGGCCTCTGTGTTTTCAGATCAAGTCCCCTGCTCTGCTCAGTCCTGAGGGGCTGCCCCTGCAGACTGCAGCTCCCAGATTCCAAGTCAGCTAAGTCGGGCCCTGCCAGGAGATCCAAGGGCTGCAGGCCACAGTGTATCTCCTCCTCCTCCCCACCCCAGGCAGCATCTCTGGCAGTGGCTGCTTCCTCGCTCCAGCCTTGGCTCTGCGGACAGGGCTGCCATGGCCCCAGCATCTGCTGGTGTCTACTGCCTTCAGACTATGGGGACACCACCTGTCTCCTTTGTCCTTCAAGCTAGGGGTGGTAGCAGCTTCGGTTTTGTCGATCTCTGGCTTGCTTCACAGGGAACACAACCAGCTCCTCCAGCATCTGGGTCACCAGTTTTGCGTATTGAAGTCCCTCAATTTTAAATACCTAGAGAGGTTTATGTTTTGCTGGGTGGAACCCTGGGTGATATAGTTCCCCATTCAGGGCACAAAAGCTTTTGTACAGGAATAAACCCTAGATGTGAGCTAATTTTAACTGAGCTCTTCTTGTGTGCTCTCTCTATATATATACATGTCTCATTAGATTTTTACAACAACCTAACGTGATTAGCACTATTATTATCCCCATTTTACAGGTAAGGAAACTGAAGCTTAGAAGCAAGTAGTGACTCCAACAGGGTCACACAGCTCACAAGGAGCAGGCCTGTGATTCAAACTCAGATAATCTGATTGCAAAGTGCTGGTTCTTAACCTCTAAGACTCACAGGTTTTTCTCCAAGATGAAAACCCACGAGCCAGGTAGTCAGTGTTTACTTATCTGTATGTCTCGAAGTACTGGGTCTTAAATATGCTATTCTTAAATTCTGCTATTCTTGACAGAAAAGGGGTTGGCTACTGCTGGTCCACAGTCTTACAAATAAATTCAAGAAATTCCTGAGAATGACCCATATCTATTGGTTCTTCACATGTAAAGTACAAGAAAAGTTCATCTTACAGGGTGATTTAATCCTGAAAGGGGCTTTAAAACAGGGAAAAAAGAAATTTGTAGGAAATATTTCTTCATTTCTTCTCTGGTTAGCAGATTCATTGTTGACATATCTAGGCTTAGAACCTGAGAACTAGTGTGATATAATGAGAAAAGAATGGAATTGGGAGACAGAAGGACCTGCTATAAAATGAGAAAAATGACACCACCATATAATCACTCTGATATGGAGGAAATGTTTAAAAGCAGATGTTTGATAAATGGTAGCTCTGTCACCACCATCGCCACCGTCACGGTCACCATCATTACCATCATCTGAACTCAAGAGACAACTGTATTCTTTCTTCCTTTCCAGCAAACATATTAGACATCTAAGATAGGACGGGTACAATGCTAAGCTCTTTAAATATCCGTTCATTTCATCTTTACAACACCTATAAAAGGTAAATATTCTTTCTTCCCTTCAATACACAAGGAAACAAAGGATCAGAGTGTTCAGGTAACTTGCTCAAGGTCACAGGGATGTAAGAAGCAGTGCCAGGAAGCGACCTTGTTCTGTCTCACTCCCAAGCCCATGTTCTTTCTATATCCCCCCACTTTATGATGTTATAACTGTCCTATGTAAAGAAAACATACTTGGAAGTGTCGGTTCACTATGAAATATAGTGAGAGCCATGGGCTAAGAGTTAGAAAATCTGAGTTTTAGCCTTCTGTCATAAGTGACCTAAAAGTTTGGACTAGTTCCCTCATCTCCACAATGAGAGAAACGGATTGCAAACGGAGGTCTTTCCTTAGCCGTTCTCCATATAAAATACACACAGTGCTTCTGCTAAAATACCAGGTAAGGTGCCTCTCTGCTTGGAAAC
>VBSM01000529.1:42291085-42306481 GCA_008086735.1 Cheirogaleus medius | reverse complement strand
CCTAACAATATTTGTACCCCCATTATATGATGAAATAAAAGGGAAAAAAAAGAGTATGGTATCCTGTAATTTATCAAGTAACAGCTGTTTTGAAAACTTTAAAGGGTTATACAGAAGAAAAACATCCCAAGTTCGAGCATTTGTGTTATAATTATGTCCCACTTTACAGCTATATAAAGTACTTTATAGGTTGGAAAAGTATCCTCAAAAACTATGCCTTTCATTTAGTCTCTAGAAAATACCATGATACGTGAACTTTATTTCCAGTTCACAGTTGAAGAAACCGAATTGCAGAGAGGTAAAGCAATGTAGTCATGTTTATTCAGCTACTTAGGGGAAGAAATTGGGCTCAAACTAGGATTTCCCGTCTCCTAATCTGATGTGTTGGCATACTGAAAAGGATTCTCTTGAAATAACAACGTCAGACACCTCTAAAGGAAAAAAAGGATAAGAAAGGTTTTGAACTTAAGACTGTATCATCTTGAGACTCTCCATTCTGAATTTGAAGGAAAAAACTCCATCAAATGAGTCGCCTGACAAAGCTGGCTGAGCGGTGTGAGGACTGACCGGGGAGGAGGCTCTCTGGAGACGACCAGCCTCGGGTGCGCAAAGCCTGTGCCAACTGCAAGGTCCTGCACGGGCAGGAATCGCATCGAAGACCTACTGTCTGCAGAGGACCTAACACTAGTTCACGTAGAAGCAGACACTGAATTCTGTTATTTTGACTAATATCTACTTATGTTCTATAGCACATAATATATTGGGTTAGCATTATAGCACAGTGCTTAAAAATAAGGACTCATTCATTGTGTGACTTTGGGTAAGTGTCTTATCTTCTTTATGCCTCGATTTCCACATTTTTACAATTTGAAAAACAGTATCTTCCTTATAGGATTATGATAAGAATTAGATATGTCAATATATGTAAAGTGCTTAGACCAGTGCTGTCCAATAAAAGAACAGTCTGTGACGATGGGAATGCTCTATATTTACACTGTCCAATACAGTGGACACCAGCCACATGTGGCAACCGAGCGCTGGAAATGTGGCTAGTACACAGAGGGCTGAATTTTCCATTTTAGTCAATTGTAATTAATTTAAATAAGCTAGTGGATACTGTATTACATGCTGCAGTTAGAACATGCGTAGCACCATATGAACCTTTGCAGTTTTTATTATTTTTGTTATTGTTATTGCTGTTGTTATTGTTATTATTATTTTATCTATTTCTTCAGATTTAGGCTTACTTACATGCCCTTGATCTCTTAGAAGCTCAGTTTCCATATTTGAAAAAACTGGATAATACTTACCTACAAAATTGCTGTAGAGATTAAGTGAGATGTAGGTAGAACACAGCAGTACTCAATAAATGGGAGCTATCCCATCAAGGACCTACAGAGGTACCTGGTACGAGCAGGACTCCACGTGGGGCCTTTTCTATGTGTTCCTGAATGTGCCGTGTTGGTCCATGCCTCTGAGCATCTGCTCACGCTGCTCCCTCTGCCTGAGTTATCTTTTCCACTAATACACCTCACCCCCAACGATCTGCCCAAGGAACACAGACTCCATTCTGAATACACGGCTGTAGAACAGACACATCAGAAGCCCTTCCTGACCATGTCTCCTCATCCCCCACGCAGCCCAGCCCTGCAGAACCAGCCAGGCCTCCTTCCTTTGTCCCCCACTCCTGACACTGTACACAATCTATCGTTGTATCAGTAATTTATGTGTTTTCATAGACTACACAAACCACTCTCTCTACTAGACTACGAGCAAACGGAGGCCAGGGCAAGTCTCCACACTCCAGTGGCTCACTAATTGTTGTTGTTATTGTTGAACAAATGAATGGATGTGTGTGGCACAAGACATATGCTAGTAGATAACATAAAGGACATATTCTAGATGACGGCAGCACATTTAATCATGGACAAATGCTCTGTGTCTTAAATGAGAACAAAGGTGAAAATTACTGAAGAGTTTTGAGCAACAACTCATGGGTAATAACAATATTACTGGAGCTTTACAACATACCTTGTCAAAAATCACTGGTAAAGACTAAAGCTTCCAAGAGATTGCTTTGTGCTTGACAACTGTTCAAATGTTATCATAATTGATTCCCGCAATGATTTTGTGAGGTAGTTACTATCACACCGTTTTGCAAATAGGGAAAATGAGACTAAAGCTCTTCTACCAGCTTGTCCCAAGTCCCACACTGCTGAGGTGGCGTGGGATGTATCACACCCAGAGCTACCTGACTCTGACTTTACCCTACATCATCTCATGGAGCCTACAGAAACTATGTCCTTTCTTTTCAACTACTTGCAAGAATTCTATGTATTCCCTATGTACTTGGCATAGCTAACTCAGATCTCTCTCAGGATTTCATGTCCTAATGCCACTAAAGCAAGTCCGAAGGGGTAACCTCAAGCTTAACAAATGAAGGGGAGCAAAACAGCTGAAAAGAATTATTTAATCCTAGTGTTTGATGAAGCATTGCCTTGACTTTGAAAAAATGTGGTCTAGAATGCACCCAATGTAAACCCTAAAGTAGGTTTACCTTTAAAAAAAATCCTGTATTTTAAGTTGACAAAAAATGTTATATAGCCTGACACTGTCCCACCTGCTCCCCAACTCTCCCAACCTCCACAGAGCCAGAAAGATATGAGGGAAGGTCTCTGCCTGAATGAGATGTATTTAGTAAACAGACATTTGCTAGATATCTGAACAAGTTAGGGCATGACGGTTTAGAGTGAGGGCTCTGCAATGAGACTGCCTGATTTCAAGTCCAGCAAGTTGACCAAATCACTTAACTGTCCTGTGCCTCAGTTTCCTGATCTATAAAATTGGAATGATGATAGTAGCTTACAGGGCTACTGTGAAGATTAATGAGTAGAACAATGCCCGGGATGAGTTTATTCAACATGGTTTCACCGTAATTCTTGTTGCTACTGACGACTTTCAGCGTTAACAGCAAAGCTTGGCATGATAGTTCACTTGCCTTCAGCATGGTGCGTGCTTTGCCAGAGTTATCTGGGTCTACTGAGACTGACTGGGACATCTGTTTTCTGTCCTTAAATGTACAACTTGATGATAGGGAGATCAGGGGAATAGGGAAAATGAGGTACCGGGTAGCAGGCATAATCCAGGCTAACATTTTAAACATTATTGAGCACAAAACCCAAAGCTGTATATCCCCCAAAGCCACAGTTACATGTAGTACCATTTGCGCTACAACTCAACTTACGATGGCATTCATCGTGTCTGCCTTCGTGCCACACTCTCCCATGACTTGCACCCATCAGAAACTAATACAAGCGACTGGCGACAGAGGGAGAGAACAACGGATAGATTCTCAGATAACTGGGTCTCACTCCTCTGTTCCTCCTTTCTACCCAGAAAGATCAAATCTCAAAGGTAGGCTAATATGTAATAGCTTAGAAATCTGAGACTTACAGAATACTAGCAAAATCCACAGTGAAGACAAAGCAAAAACCTGATTTCAAAAATTCCTTTCTTCCTAACCTCAACACAGCTTCTATATTACTTGAACACTGTCATCTATGACTTCATAAAAAGACAATTTTTCCCCCACAATCATTAGGCATGGTAAAGTGTCAGGTTGAAACCCAATCCAAACAGGCAAGATAATGCACAAAAAATTACTTTGTAAAAAAAAAAAAAAAATTAAGAAAATGGGCCCGAGTACCACAAATGTATATTATGGAATAAGTTCTTAGATAGATCTGAAACTGTGACTCTTAGTCATGCAGTTGCCCTCTGATATTTTATAAGTTAATTGAGTAATTCAGCAGGTATTTACTGAGTCTCAATTATAAGCCAGGCATTATGTCAGGTGGTAGAAATCGGAAGATCAAAGTTGTTTCCTTTTGTTCTATAAGATCCCAGTCTAGTAGGGGTAGGAAGATATACAGGCAGACATGTATAAGACAGTATGAACAAGTGACTCCGATCTCAGTATGTCTAATGGAAGTATGTGGCCCGGGCCCTGACCTGTCCTGCATGGTCAGGGGCTCCTGAGACAAGTGGGGCAGAAGCGGGTCAGCCACCAGGGAAGGAGTATGGAAAGGACAGGCATTTCAGGTACCCTAGAGACAAAAGAGACAGTGACACTAATGCGCAGGAGAGAGAAATAGTCAGATGATGCAAGGTTGCTGGGCTCCATCACCTGAAGGAGGCAAAACTTTGATTTCCAAAGAACTTGGTTATCATAAAGCTCTGGGTCCGAAGTCAGACAGATCTGTATTTGATTCCTAGCGCTAGCAGCAGTTTGCTCTGCCACCTTTGATAAGCTAACTTGCTTCTTCCAGACTTGGTTTTCTCAGTTGCAAGGTGAGAATAATGGCATCTGCTTTATAGGGTCATTATTCCTAGTATTAGCACTTTAATGGGGTTCATGCCCCAAAATATGGCATGTTTGCATATTGAATATTTTAAGCTGAAAGTATTTGAGAAAACCACAGAAGCAGGAAGGTCATTCTCACTTTCCCCCCAACATTCTCCCCCAAAGCAGGTCATTAAAACTAAAAAAAACCTTTCCCTAAAGCAAGTCACAAGGCCCTCATGTGAGAGGGGCCCTCCCTGAACTCCAAGGAAAGGAACATTCTTATCTCTGAAGATGAAGGATCATAGCCATGAATTGGAACGAACAGGCCTTGCTACATGTCCCCTAGTTTATAACCATTAGATCATGCCCTTTTTGCTCTATCATATTTCTCTGTGTCTGTCCACTCTTCATCAAACTTAACAAAAAATTATTTTAGGTTTATCTGTTTCTTCAGGTCTTTGATTCTTTATGAAGTCTCCCATGTTGTGTAAAACATATTAAATAGGTGTGTATGCTTTTCCCTTGTTAATGAATCTTTTGTTAAAAGGGCCTCAGCTAAGAAGCTAAGATGGGTAGAGGAAAAGATATTTCTCCTGCTCTGTACTTTGTTAAGTCCAATGTCCCAGTCCACTTTCTTTTGAGGAAAAGGAGAACTCGGTTTCCTTTAGCAATTTTCTCTTGCTCTTAGACTAATGGTCTCATTTATAAAATTATCTTAGGGTTCCTTGAAGGTGGAAAAAGGAATCAGCAGCCCAGACAATCCCCTCAAAGACACAGAAGGAACCAGTGAGATGCTTCAGGAAAACACTAGGAGGGAGATGGGAAGCGACAGGACAGGGTCTTCGTGACATTTGAACTAAGGGAAGAGGTCAGAAATCTCAGAAACAAAGATCTTCATTAGCAGGCTAGCTCTCCTATGACCCCGACCTCTGATGCCAAGCTCAGCACCTCCTCCCTTGGTATGAGTTTCGGTGCCATCAAAAACTTCCAGAGGTTTTGGGGGAGTTAGTTGAACATTGACAGATTCTTCAAAGCTTGGAATTCACTCTGAGAGCCAAAACCAGGCCAAGTTTCTATAAGGCTAGGATTTCCCCTGGGGAGGGTCACGGGGCTCTACCACACCTAGACTGTTTCAGCCACCCTTGCTTCAGACAATAGGAGACCAAAAAAAAAAAAAAAAAAAAAAAAAAAAGGTCCCAAAGCTGGATCCCGATTCTACTCCCTCCTCTGCCACTGCCATTCTCGGGAGACTGGGGGTGGGAGTGTAAGGTGACCCCCACCAGCGGATAAGAGTGAAGCCAGAGAGCTCAGAGAATTAAGCGATATGCAGAGCAGCTGGAGAGAAAATCCAAAACAAAACAAAACAAAATCCTGCGCAAGATAAAGGGCCCGGGGTTGTAACACAATGAATGACATGTGGCTGAAATGGCTTCAAAGAGAGGAACAGCTTAGATAAACAAATGGCGTGGATGATGAGGGCAAAAATGAATTACAGAAAACCCCACAAGGAATACACTGGCATTTTTCAAAACCTGCAGTTGAAATGATATCTCTGCTTCAGCAGGAATCGAGATTCAGGCCTCCCCTCTGCCTCCGCACCTGCCCTTGACACCTGCCCACCTCCGTGGGACAGCAGCCTCAGCCAGGTTTTGCTCCCTTCCCTGTTCCCAGGATGGGAACGGGTGCCTGCCAGCAAGGGCACTGGCTTTGAGCGAGACATTGTCACACACCACCACTTACTCCCTTGACCTCGGGCAAATGAGCTGAGTTCCATGAGCATCTGAAGTCTCATCTGTAAAAGGGAGACTATGATTTGAAACTAAAAGTATAGAAATACAATCTTGTGTTGAAAGAACAGTGCTATCACACATTTGGCCCTGATGCATATTCTCTCCCTTCTTTGTCCAGGATTCAGTAAACATGTACCCAGCACAACTGCACATTAAGCACGGTGCTCGGCACTGCAGGGGAAATAATACTTGAAAAAACATAATCATTTTCCTCAAAGAGCTTACAATCTCCTGGGGAGCCAGGCACAGGGCAGGGGCAGACTAATAAAGGCTTCAACAGAAGCACAAACAAGTCTTCCAGCAGGAGGAAGTAATTCCCATTGTGAGGGCTCAAGAAGGCTTCTTTACTGAAGCCCTCTTTACTCAGCCACGCTGCTGAGGCCACTGATTCCCCATCCTGCTGCAAAAATCCCTTAGCTCTTCTTACCACCATCATCACCATTGTCATCGCCATCATCATCAGAGCTAATACTTGAGTAATATTTACCTATGCTAGCTACTATTCCAAGTGCTTTAGGTAAATTAACTTATTTAATTCTCACAACTGCTATTATGATGCCCATTTTGGAGATGAAAAATTTGGACTCAGCATATTAAGCGACCCATGATCACAAAGAAAGTAGGTAATAGCACAGAATAGCACAGACTATGAATTCAGGTTGTTGGACTTCAGAAATAATGCCTTTTTTCTAACCATTAGGCTGTTGGAATAGTGTTTCATGTATTCTTGTACATGTTTTTTTTCTTTTTTTGGTATACACAGTTATACATTTCTGTTGGATATATGCTAGATTTCTATATTATATTTTACTCTTCTTATGCTCTTTCTTCTTCTAAATTCTGTATTTCAAAGATAAGAATTTTTAAATGATTTTTGAAATAACACTCAATCCACCAACTCAAAGCACCTCTAGGCAAACTCAGAATGTGTCCACGTTAGTCCTGTTTCCTCGTGAGCTCTTCAGAGCAATGACTCCCCAGGCCTCCTCCAGCATGGGCCAGAGGCAGCAACCAGACCAGACAAGCTACCACTCAGCAGGACTTCCCGCTCGGTGTTGGCTGGCAGCACCTGCTGTGCCGTCAGTGGCCACTGCCCCCTCGAGTTAGCTGGTCCTTTTCATCGTCCACATCTCCCCCACCCCATCCTGCCACCTGCTTGTCAACCTGCAGCCTAAATTCTGGCAGGCCAGAGGTGTCCCTTCCTTGTCCTTCCTTCTATCCTCTTTCTATTAGGCTGTGTAGCCCAAGGCAGAGATGGAAGGGGCAGGGGCTCAGAGTCCCTGGTTATATGTAGAGGACAAACTCTCTGTATTAATATTCCATGGAGAAAGCAATAACTGATTAATTTCAACAGAGTATGTTAGAAGTTTTCCCATTGTTTAAGGGAAGTTCACTGTTAAAATACCAAAAAAGAAAACTACCTTCCCATCTTTATCACTAACATGGATTGTGCACTGAAAAAGAGGACTCTGAACACAAATTCTCCCTTTTCTTGATGACTCATGGTTATCAGTATAGCAAGACGGGAGTAGAAACCAACATTTATGAAGACCCTGATGCAGACCCGGCCCGTGAGTGTGTTAAGAGTTGCTCCTTTGTGCATGGAAGTATGCTGACTTCACCCCTTCATACTCCTCCTCTGATTGCCTTTTAAACCACTCATCTCCTCCCCTCCACTTTTCATGGCCAGATTATTTCATACTCATGTTTACATCCCTAGTATCTAGCTCAGGGCTGCATGGTGCTTTTGATATTTTTATAAACGTTATCAGTCAAGTATAAGCTGCATTAAAAAGCTACAAATTTTAAATATATAGGTTAGTGAATTCTCACACAGTAAACATACTTATCCAGATCAAGAAATAAACCCCTTCATGCCATTTCCAAACATCATGCCCCACCAAAGACAACCACTATTCAGATGTCTAGACCATAGTATTTGCCTGGATTTGTAATTGTTAAACCATTCAGTATATTTTCTTTGTGCCAGCTTCTGTCACCCATGTTTGTGAGATTCAACCATGTTGTTACATGCAATGCACTGTACATTTTTATTGCTACATAATCTGTCATTGCATGAATATACCAAACATGTATTTACTCACTTTACTATTGATGGGAATTTGGGCATTTGTTTCCAGTTTTTGATTATTACAAATAATGGTTTATGTGTATTCTTGTATGTGTCTTTTTTTTTTTTGGTACACATATGCCCACATTTCTGTTGGATATATGCCTTAGACTGCTCAATCATATAGTATAGAGATACTGCCAAACTCTTTCCCAAGTGTGGTCCCAATTCATACTTCCATAGCAATCCTTGAGCATTTCAGGTTTTTCAAATCCCTATTAACACTTTGTGTTATCAATCTTTCAAATTTTAGCTAACTTGGTGGGTGTGTAGTGATATAGTGTGGTTTTAATTTAGGCTTTCCTTATGATGAATGAGCCCAGAAAACTTGTCATCTTTTACTTTCCATTTGTATATCTATCCTCTTTTCTGAAAAGTCATTCAAATATATTTTTTGCCATTTTTTTTCTCAGCATGACTATACTTTTCTTATTAATCTACAGAAATTCTTCATGCACTCTGGATACAAGTCCTTTATGATATATATTAAAATTATTTTCTCCCACTTTGTGGCTTACATTTTCACACTCTTAATGGCATGTTTTGATAAAAAGAAGTTCCTTATTTTAACGTAGTCCAATTTACCAATCTGTTTCTTTATGGTTGTACTTATACTGATGTCTATTTAAGAAATATTTGCCTATCCCAAAATCATGAAGATCTCTGTCATTCTGAAGCTTCATATTTTACATTTCATATTTAAGTCTATAATCCATTTGGAATCTATTTCTATGTATGATACAAGGTAAGGTCCAACATTCAGTTTTTGCCATATTGATATCCAATTAACAGAGCACTGTTTCACTGTAAAGGCCATCCTTTCCTCATAGCTCTGCAGAGCCACCTTTGCCACAAATTAACTGTCCACACATGTGTTTGTTTCTGGACTCCTTAATTTGTTTTCCTCTGATTTATTTGTATATCTTTCCCCCAAAACCAGTGTTAATTACTTTATAATAAGTTCTGATATATGGCAGTATGAAATCCTTCCAGCTTTGTTCTTCAAGATTGCCTTACTATGGGCCCTTTCCATACAACTTTTAGAATGATTATCAATTTCTATTCCCCCCAAATCTGCTAGAATTACGACTGGATTGCACTGCATGGGGAGAATGACTTGGGAAGGACTATTACATTTACAATATAGAGTCTTCCAATCAGTGGACATCACATATCTCTCCATTTATCTATGACTTCTTTAGTTTCAATAATGATTTAGAGCTTTCTTCAATGTCTTTCACATTTTTATTCCTAGGTACTTTAATATTTTGATATTACTGTAAATCATGCTACTTAAAAACTTTATTTTCTAAATGGTTGTTTCTGGTTTATAGAAATAAAATTGAATTTTGTATTGAGATTTTGCAATAGAAACCTTACTAAGTGACTAACTTTAATATTTTATCTATGGATTCTTTTGTTTTTCTATATGTGTATCAGTGCTCATCTATGATGTCAGTTTTCTTCCTTCTGATCCTTATATTTTCAATTCATTTTTCTTGACTTGCCATATTCTGCGGAATAGAAGTGATGAGAGTTGGAACATTTTCAGTATTTCACCACTAAGTATGATATTTGCATTAGGTTTTTTTCTTTGCAGATATCCTTAATCAGAATAAGAAAGTTCCTTTCTACTCCTAGTTTGTCAAGATTTTTTTAAAAATCATGAATATATGTTGAATTTTTATCAAAAGCCCTTTTAAAATAACTATTAACATAATCATATAATTTTTTCTCTTGCATCATTTTTTTAATATGAAATTGCATTACTTTTTCACTTGAGTTTTTTCACCAGTTTTGGAACACTGTTGGTCATTATCTCTTCAAATATAGTTTCTATATATGCCTTATTACTAGGTTATTAAGTATGAAATACACAATTTCCTTAAGCACTAAGTTTGACAGTTGAAATCTCTGACATCACTTTGAAGCTTCTTGTTTTATTTTTACTGTAAAGATACATCCTCAGTCTTTCAAACGCATGGTTTGGCTTGTGATTATCTGTCAAAAATTTTTTTAGAGCAATTTTTGTGAAACCACAGATAAGTAAAAAATTCGTGTTATTTTTGAATATGAGTTCTGTCATGGAACCAATGCAGCTCAAAATATCAACCAAGTGTTTGGGAAGGATATGGCTAATGAATGCGCAGTACATCGATAGTTTGAGAAGTTCCATCTGATGATTTTAATAATCTTAACAATGAGCCATGTGGGTGATCTGAGACTAAAGTGGATAATGAGGAGCTGAAAGCTATAGCATCTCAACCTATGCATGAATTAGCAGCAAGGTTTGACATTACTATTCCAACAATATTGGACCATTGGAAACAAATGGGCAAGGTAAAGAAGCTGGATAGATGGGTATCGCATGAATTAAATGAGCGTGAGAAGAGAAATCGCCTTAAAGTTTGCCTTTTTTTGTTGTCATGACATAAAGGCAAACCATTTTTACATTGTATTTTTACATGTGATGAAAAATAGACTGTTTTTGACGATCATAAGCATTTGGCAAAATGGATGCATAAAGATGAAGTCTCAAAACACAGTCCAAAACTGAATATTCATCAAAAAAAAGCTAATGGTGTCTGTTTGTTGGTCCAGCACTGGTATTATCCACTACAGCTTCATGAAACTGGGTCAATCAATTATACTGATGTCTACTGCAACCAATTGGACAAAATGATGAGGATGCTTGAGATTAAGCAGCCAAGATTGGACAGCAGAGATAAGCCAATCCTCTAGCAAGACAACGCTCTACCACAAATTGCACAAACAACGCTGCTCAAACTACAGAGGCTGGACTTGGAAACTCTCTGTCATCCACTATATTCACCAGACCTTGCACCAACTGCCTACCACTTCCTTTCAGGTTTTGGACCACTTCTGGCAAGGAAAATTATTCAATTCTCAACAAGCTATGCAGAATGCCTTTCATGATTTCATCACCATTCACTCTCTAGGCTTCTTTGGTGCGGCATAAACAAGCTACCGTTAACATGGCAAAACTGTGTTGATAATTTAGTCACATACTTTAATTGTACTGCTTCTTGTTTGAGATATAAACTATACTTCTGATTTGGAATCGGACATTTCATATTTAATGACTTAATATCTAAAGCCCTTCTTGGAATGAGTATCTTGCTTAAGACCACCTTCAATGGCTTTCTAATACCTGGAGCGAGACAGAAGAAGCACAAACTTTTCAACATGGTACTCAAGGACTCCCAATCTGTCTTCACCTATTTGATCTTTATAGCCTCACATTCCAAGAATTCCTTATAGATATCACAGGTTTCAGCCAAATTGAAATGCTTACCGTTTCCCAACCTCATTTCAGTGCCTTCACTTGCTATTCTCTCCATCCAGGACACTCTACATTTCCTCGCTTCCAGGGGAGAACACACCTTATCCCAAATTCTGTTCCAAGGCTACCCCCTTCCCACTTCCCTGAAGGACCATGGGAGCTGGCATCTGGGGGTTCTCATTACCAGTCATACGACCTTGAGCAAGCTGCTGGAAGACGTGAAGATTACACATGAAGACTCTCCAGCACATTCCTGTCACATTGAGGTCTCTCAGTGAATATTAGTACCTTTGTCTTTTCTTGCCTTACTGTTTCAACTAAAAATGACTTATCCTTTGCTAAAATTTCTGTAGAACTTAGTCTCTGTTTCTTTGTATCACTGTATTTGCTACAGTAATTAAACTAGTGCTTGGCATGTTGTTTATGTTAACCCAGTCATTCATGCATATATTCATTCATTTATTGAGCTGAGATCTGGGGCCCAAAGCTACACAGATGAACATGACCAGATTCAATCACCCACAAAAAGCTCACATTCTAAGTGGAGGAGACAGTAATGCAATCATCTATTCAGGTGTTTAAATGTTGTCTGTGTGTTACACTTAATGAGAGAGATATGCACAAGGGGAAAGAATTATTAGGCCACATGCATTAGGGTGGGCAGCAATGTTACAACACAGTGAAGCAGACAGCATATGAATTCTTTTGAAGAGCCACATTATTCAGGTGTACTTAATATATCTCACAAAATACAATTGTATGGGTTTTTCTTTACAACTTTCAGCTATGAGGGGTCTGGCTATAGAAGGCATGTGAAGTTTTCACTCATATTATTGATACTGGTGGGAGATACCCCACTCAAGGTTTCATAGTGGGAGTCACAAGGCTGGTATACTTTTAACTCTCTAGGCTAAATTCACCCCAGGAACCTGCAGCAATACAGACCAACAGCCTAACACATTCTCTTAAAACAAAAATATTAATAGCTTTAGCTTTCCCTAGACCTTAGCATTTGATGCAAATGCATGTCTTTTGGTTTTAGAACCTTTAAAAAAAATCATCTACAGTTAATTTTGTTAACAGTGGCTTGTGTGAAGCTATATAATGGCAACGAGGAGAGAGCTGGGGTCAGACAGACCAAGTACTCTCTATTCCACCACACTGGCTGCCTGAGTCTGAGCAAGTCTCCTTCTTGTCTTTAAATGGGGCGGTGAGGATGCCCACAGCCATAAAGCTTGTTGTTCACATTAAGCACTGTCTAGATAAACACTTAGGTAGTGCCCAGCTCGTGGTAAGTGTAACAGATTGGAGAATCTCTTTATTGTGATGCTTTTGAAACAAAAATTTAAGAAAGCAATCTTTCGATTAGCTAGTATTCAACTTTACTCTTTCTGGAGTATATACAGAAAACTTTTGACTGTGACCAACTTGATTTAGGCCTCCCTCTTGCTATATGTTTAAGGCACCACTGGACATGTCCATTAGGCTCGTGTAGGGGTTAGGTACAGTGCAGACATTTAGGTTCCAGTTAAACCCACTGGTCAGAATCTGTGGTGGGGAGTGAGGACCTGGTAATGTGCATTTTAACTAGTTCCTTGGGTGACTATGCATACTCAAGTTTGAAAACCGCTGCAAAAAGTAAATAAGGATAGAAATCAGATTTTTTTTTCTTAAAAAAACTGTGAGTCATTCTAAGTTTAAATAGAAATACTTTTATTTTTGGTTATCCTTACTATGAATTCAATTTCCTATGGATGTCTGGAAGTAATCTAAACAACCTATTTTTTCCTGTTGCTCCTTCATATATTTTCCATCCCTATCTCTGATAAATAGCAATTTCTAACTAAAATAGGAATAGAGGGAAGTTACATGGGATAATCTGTCATTATTACCAACAAAATGAAGATGGGAACGCTTAGAAGCATGGGCATGGAGATCCCATAGGGCTCTGGAAGGATATTCACCAGCTCAGACTACAGTGAAGACAATAAGCAAACTTTGTGCATGTTCTATTTGGATTTGAAGACTGGAGAAGAGATAACAGGGTGAAGAGAAAGGAGCAAAGATAAAATTCCTCTCACAACAGACAGTGGGAGACAGTTGGCAGTGGCAGAGACAGGGAAAATCAGCATTGCCCGCCCTCAGGCCTGGGGGATGAGAACAGTGATGGTGAAATACAGACTGCAGAGAAGGGGGAACACACAGCTTCCCGTCCAGCCACGTTTCCGCAGGCTCGGCAGCTGCTGATGCAAAGGTAAAGTGCTAAGCACTGCCAGGGACTGGGTCATTTCTGAATCCTCCCCATAACCTGGCAAAACAAATATGTGCTTAATTCCACTTTAAGTAAACTTCTGTTCTAGGCTTAAAATGAGATGGTATCTTTTTTATGACTCTATTTCTTTGGAGTATCATCCCTCAGTATTAAAAGTCACAGCTGTACTCTAAAAGGCACATGCTTGATGTAGAACATTCCACGTACATTTCACATCAAAATCAGTGCTGAGGAAGCTATTTGAATAGATAAGGTTGATTCTAATTAATTTTAGCATCCAACCACCTTGGCTAGGAATTCAAGGTCTTTTACATTTGAGCTTCCAACTTGGAGTAGCTAACACTTGTTGAGCGCTCTTGATGTGTCAGGAGAAGGCATCCATATAATAACCCTAGGAGGCATATTTTCATCCCCATTTATAGAGGGGAAATATGAGGCACAGAACAGTGAAATAACTTGGTAACAAGTGGCAGAGCTTGGATTTGAACCCAGGCAGTCTGACTCCCAAGCCAGACTGTGCTACACAGGCTCTGTCTTCCCAGCTATCTCTCACTGCTCGCGTACTCGAGAGGCGAGTTTGCCACACTGAAATGCTCCTTGATTACACCCGGCCTTTTCTCATCTCCAGACCTTTGTGCATTCTATTCCTGCTTCTTGAAATGCTTTTCTCAGTTTTCACCTCCTAGGTGATGCTTTCCTAACTTGTCCCAGCAGAGCAGGCTGTGCCCTGTGCTCTTGAAACACTTCCCTCAGCTATTAGAAAAGCAGGATGCAGAATGTCCTGGGATTTTTCTGAATACAGGTCCCCCTTCTCCATTAGCTGCTGAGCAACACTGGAGAAGGGACTGAGTCATCTTCATCCTGGTATCCCCAGTGCTCAGCACACATCTGAGGCAAAGCACCAGCCCAACATATATTTTCTGATTGGATTAACCTCTGCCTTGTTTCTTACAAAATGAGATGTTTCCTCAAAAGTCACCATTCTGGACTGAACTTTGCTGACATCTCTATAAAAGTAGCACCTCCTAGAACTTTCCATAACTTTAAACAGACTTGTTTTTCATAGTACTTAGCAGCACTTCATGCAGACACATGCATGCATATCCACATACCTATACACACATAGAAGTGCATATATGAGAGGGCTTCAAAAAGTTCATGAAGAATGCTTATTAAGAAAAAACTATGCAAGGATTTCAGAAATTTTTTGTGCCAAAATAAATTTATACTAACTTGTTACACCATGTCCTAACAAGGTCTAGTTTGAAGGACTTAGAGGGATAAGGCATCAGTGTGAAAAGAGCTCCAATCAGAGCAACATGCATTCTGCTAAAATTAAAGCAAGAACAAACATCAAAGTTATGGTGAGGCTTGGATGGAAGAATGATGAAATCACTGATGCTTTACAAAAAGTTTATAGGAAAATGCCCCAAAGGAATCAGCAGTTTACAAATGAATAACTTGTTTTAAGAGTGGATGAATAAGAAGTATTATTAATTAGATAAAGCTTATCTACTTCTTAAATTTTTTTTCTAGTTTCTTTCTTTTTTTTTT